>CM041786.1:38553606-39185988 GCA_023375725.1 Nephotettix cincticeps
TCAGTACCGTGCGTATCATTGATGGTGGTTTCCGATATTCGTCGTCTTTGTTTCGTGTTGGCATTTGTGACTTCGTCTGCGTTCATGTTAACACGTCGTGTGTATGAACTGGTTCGATTCGTCAAAGCGAACCTACAAATCTTTGACGTCGCAAGAATAGATAGCGGCAATCAAGGAGGTAGAGAAGGGATTTAATAAAAAATTTGAAATAGCTAAATTTTCGGGATCCCTCCAAACACAGTATTGACATTTAACAAAAATTAGAATTTTAATCAATAATATATATCTTCATTAACCTAACTTTTTTTAATATACAATGTTAAAACATGATTTTTTACTGCTTATTTCAACCACTTTCAAAAACTTTTCTAATTCGAATTTTTGGATAATTCGAATTTTTTTCTGGTCCCTTGAGGTTCGAATTATCCAAGTTCTACTGTATTATATATATTCAATAAACTTAATCTGATATTATTCACATGGTTAACATTTCAAATAACTTCCTTAGATTTATACAATGATTTCCACCAGTAAGAACTAATTTTAAATGTTTTTTTTAAAAGGCAGTCTGTGAGACTGCACCCAGGACTGAGTGTAACAAAAAGTTCACCCAGAGTGTCAAGGGTTAACAAAACAATACAAAACATAATAAAATTTTATAGCGGAAACTCTTACCTGTTTTTCCATGTAGTTGATTTTATCATTTACTTGTTGGTTGTTATTCATTTCTCGAGCCCGTTTACTTTGTTCTTCTTCTAATTTTCTTCTCATTTCTGCCAGCTGTGTTTCTGTTTTCCGACGAACTTCTATTTCATTTTCTATCCTCCTTTGTGACTGAAAATGTACATTTATAAGACTTATTCTCAACCAAGATTCTCCACATTAAAGTCTACCATGCAGTTCTGACAGTAAGGATTATCTATAACCCTAGAATGGCCATAAGTCTATTATATGTTTGGTTTCGGTACGATGGTACGAAACATCTATTTTAGAGGTTTGCTACAGTTCAATTTTTAAACCAATATTTGACATTATTTTTACAAAATGAATGTATTGAAACCTATACCATTGGAAAGCTAATGAAATATACTTTAATTTTCATGTACAACATGTTCATTTACGTTCATTATTACCGTAGGACAAATAAAAAACTAATACACATTTGTGGAACAACCCGCCTTGTGATGCTGCCGATCGAGCGGCGAAAGCAAAATCTCCCATTTTCTAAAGTTCATCCCAGCTTTAGTTGTTGTCTTAGTGAGTAGTGGTCGGCACGACTGGATAAATTGATTCTTTTACTATACTTTTTCTGCTGAAAGATTTGTTCTATAGTCAATAGTTTTACAACTGTGATTCATATACTTAACATCCCTAAACGGGTGAAGTTAAAGTTTTCTATATGGCCAAATTTCTATTTTAGACGTAAGGAAATTTTTATAATTCTCCACTTGTGGTGAGTGTTATAAAATAAAATAAATATGTAAATAAACAGAAAGATTTTAAAGATTTCGTATATTTTGGAATTTTTCTACACCAAACACATTATTTTTCAAAAGAAAATTGTTTTTTTGTGATTTTTGGCAAATAAAAATCAAAAACTATTTCCTAAATGAAATATTGAATATATATTTTTGCTAACAAATGTAAATGTTCATATTTTTGTTTATTGTTTATTGAAGTAATAGAAAACATGTGATTTTTTATTTTTTGGTTTGTTATTATGAGTATGCAAAATTATAAAAAATACAGTATTTTGTATTTGACATGATATTTCAGAAAGCGAAACATTTTATATACCTTGTATAATTTGATAGAATTTTATTCTGATTTTTATCAGGCCTTACTTTTGAAATTTAGTTTTTAACAAAAACTTCTTTTATTCTTTTTATCCAAAATCATATTTCTAAGGAGCAAAAATTTGGTTTAATTTATATACAATGGAACTTGGTTATAACGTCTTTGAAGGGACCACACAATTAATGACGCTATATCAGAGTGACACTATAAAAGAGGTTTCATTATTTTAATTTAAACCCGGGGAAAAATAGAAACACATTTTTTATATGAAAATAACTTTTTAATGAAGGTAATTTGAAATTCACATAAAAGTTTATGTTTATGACTGACTGAACTATACTCTATACTGTATAAAAAATCGAGTTCAAAAATATAGCAATGGAGCTCAGCTTGGTGAATTCAACTGTTGGTTCGATTTCTAAAAACAAGTCCAAACACATGTCTGCTATCTTACGTCCCTCCTCACACGCTTTTATAACTCACACTTTTTCTTTAATCAGCAAAACCTTTCTCTTAACACTTGCCATTATTTTTCAATACTGTATTCGTAAATTAAAATAATGAAAAACAAACTGAAAAAGACGTACACTGAACTAACAATAGCTGCACTAACTGTAGGTACGTACGTACAGTATCACAGTGCTTTGACGCGACGTGAGTCACTAACACTGGCCTTTATGACGGCGACAGCGGATATAGGGTAGGGGGAGGGGGTTGGGGTGGTTAGCGGTAAGACAGAAATAAAATGCCGTTTCTAAAAATAGAATGGGGTATATAGCTAAACAATAGCCGCGGCCCTCACATTGCACCACTGACCGAACTCTCTCTCTTTAGATATACGTTGCCTTCATCTCGGCCCGATTTCTTGACGTTATATACGAGGTTTTAGAATTTACTGATGATAAATCCGAGGTTTTACCTATGTAAATACCTATAGTTTGGCGGGACCTAAAAAAAATATGTTAGATCTGAGTTTACGTTACGGCCGAGGCCGCAATAACCAAGTTGCACTGCATTTATATTCTGCAGTATATTCCAAATCAAATGATATATACTTAACTATAGGTATGAATAAAAAATAGGTATTTTACAACAGTTAACATAAAATGCTGCACTGGAGGCAAAAACTGCCTGGCCCTACAGAAGCACTGCCTAAGGCTGTTCTAGGGTTGAAAGATTTTGACTCCATATTCTTGGTGTTTCATAGCATTATTGTTCTTATTCTATCTATTTTCCTTTATAAATAGCAGAAGCAAAAAAAATTAATTCAATTAATGCTAGACTTTAGAGTTGATCATTATCTCATTGGGTCACCAGTACTTTCCTCCTCAGTCTGTGAGTCTGTGAGTGTGTGAGTTTCCTCCAGCTTGTGCCCTCAGTTAGGAGAAATTTAGAAAAAATGCATAATTAAATGTAAACTGTAACCATAGTAACAAATTATTTTATAAGTGCATAAAATTTATTATTTTCCTTTAGAGAACAAAATTATCTACAAATAATATCAAATGTTGTTATTTTTTATTGGTAATTTATTTTAATCCTAGAAGTGGAAGTGGTAAGCTTTTTACTTTTAACCCTAGAAATGGCAAAGTCGTAATTTACGACGCATTTACATATTCAATAAGAATTGGCAGGTGGAGGCATCTGTCGTCAGTTTTGTGGAATTGTTAGACACTATCGCCTACGCGACCGTGTTTCCCTCTGGGGGCCAACAACCGAAACTGCTCTTGTAGTACACGAGCCTGCCACCGGGCAGGTCTATAACCAAGTAAGCGCTTTCTTTTCCTAGGCACTGGATGGCCGAGGTGGCTAACGCGCTACGCTGACGAGCGTAACGTTCTAGCCATTCGGAAGTGCTAGGATTCGAATCCCGACCATGAGCAATCCCAATTTGGCTTGCAAATGTGCGGTATAGCGGAGTGGAGGGCCCACCTTAAATAAACGGTGACCGGCTTGGGTGGAAGTTGACAGCATTTGTAGGCTTAATTGGGATTGCAGTGGACACCTGTTTTGATTTTGTGGTTAGTGGTTATAAGGGGGGGGGCATGTTTTAAGCTTTTTTTGTTTAAACTTTGATATTTCAAGAAGATATTAGTAATTATTTTTATGTTACAGTTAAGAGTAAAAAGCTTGCCACTTCTAGGGTTAACTGTAACAAAAAAATAATTACTAATATCTTCTTAAAATATTAAGTATAAACAAAAAAAGCATAAAACATGCCCCCCCTTATAATTATAAACCTAAAAAACAAAACAGGTGTCCAAGCAATCCCAATTAAGCCTACAAATGCCATCAAGTTCCACACAAGCCGGCCACCGTTTATTTGAGGTGGGCCTCCCACATCGCTATACCACATATTTGCAAGCCAAATTGTGATTGCTCATGGTCACGATTCGAACCCTACCACTTTCAAATGGCTAGAACGTTACGCTCGTCAGCCCAACGCATTAGCCGGTTCAGCCACTAGTGCATAGGAGTAGAAAGCGCTTACTTGGTTATAAGACATGCTAGGTGGTAGTCTAGGTCACTTCGTGAGCAGGTTTGGTTGCTTGCTCTGAGAGGGGAACACCGACATGAAGGTGATAAGATCACTAAATTGACGACAGATGCCTCCACCTGCCACTTCTTATTGAATTTGTAAATGCGATGGAATTATGACTTAACCACTTCTAGGGTTAACTAAATTAATTCCCTTTAGAATTATCCATGATCTAGTCTATTTCCCACAGGGAAGTAAATACAAACATTTTTATTTTACAAATTGAAAACACCCCACAGTGAAATAAATAATATATAATCCATATTAATCCATAGGATGCCCCATAAAATTTAAAAAAATCATTTTCTAACTCATGTTTTTAATGAAAACAATCATTATCGTTTTAAAAGTATCATTAAATATTATTAGATAGATCTTGATAATATCAAAAATGTACAAGAATACTAATTAAATCATATACATAAACAATAAGTATTGTGAACATTTAAAATCCAGCCTGTCACCACAGGGTAAGTGCCTCTCCCCATTAGTGATCGTCTATTAGTAGTTAGCAGTTGCTGACTGACCTCCTTAAGATCGTGCTTGGCCATGGCTAGTGCCTTCTCGATGCGAGCGGTCTCGTCCCGCAGTTCAGCCTCCCTTAATGTTACCATGTCCAGCTGCCCCAACAACACACGCTGCTTCTCCTCCATCGCCTCCACCTCTCTCCGCCCACGCTCCAGCAATGTCTCCAGCTCCCCATTCTGTTGACTCTGCACACATCAACGTGTCAATTAACATAAATGACTTTAAATATAAATAATTACACATAAATTTACTACACTGTGAAAATTCTTTTGAGTTATCTCCACACTCCACTGTCAGAGGGTGATAAGGGGCAGCTTATCAAAGTAATGAGAGAGTCACCATTATGAGGAAAAGAAACAAATTTTTGAATTACAGTAGAATCTCTCTTATCCGACCTCCCAATAACCGGTTCCTCCCAATATCCGACCTAGTACACGGCTTTCTATCATTTGTTTCTACACTCCCATTGTTGCTGAGCTGGATGAAATGAGAATGGTTTATTCTACAACTACCTTCAAATATTGTCATTTGTCAGTTATCATTCACATCTTGATGTTTATATTAATATATTAGAGGTACTATAAAGTCATATTACAATACTTCATAGCATTTTAGCTGACCCGGCGAACTTTGTAACCCCTAACAGTAAATAAATGTTAATTTTAAGATTGGCCATGTTTTAAAGTCAAATAGTATTACGGCTTCATTGGGTAAGATTAGATACAAATAGATTAGATAAGTCGCAGCATAGTTTACAACAATACTGAAACGATAAGACATATTAATAACATTCCCACAAAACAAATACATTTGAGTGGATTGATTCACAATATTCTAATCCAACATAAACCCTAACCAAACCTAACTGTAATACGCCTTTTATAGGAAAGATACAATTTTTGAATCGTGGCATATTTTATAATAAATAATACTTGCTTAATCTAACATTCATTAATTACACTCGCACAAAAGAAAAAAAACAACTAATACAGTGGAACGTGGATAATTCGAACTTCTGTGATTCAAAAACTTCTTTATTTCGAAATTTTGACTTGGTCCCTAGAATTTTATATAAAAACAATGTTAAGATATCCTGGTCAATTCGAATATTTTTTTATATAATTCGAATTTTACAGCGTAAATCTATCAAGAGAACAAGTCATTGTGTGCGATTTTCCAGGAACTGACATCCTGACACCGACGTTCGGGCATCCTGTCCGTAGACTATTTTTAGCTAGATCAACGCGCCCACCCCCCGCCAACCCATCTCCTGCCGTTGTATACCTGCCGGTGACTGGTCACATGATAACCCTCTTCTTCACCAGTCTAATGAATGAATGAATGAATGAATGAATGTTGTCTTTATTCATGAGCGTTTTTCAACATAGCAGTTGTTTTACAAAAAAACTCAAGTCAACTAATTCTAAAATACATTATAAATATATATATATATATATATAAAATTACATAAGTTTTACATAAGTTTTAAATGACACAGTCAACCATTATGATTTGTCCCACTGACCGACACATCACCTCCGGCCAAGAACATTTGGTTATAAATTTTTGGACCAAAGTACCCAAAACGCTTCCTGTCAAGCTCCAACCGCACACGAGGCAACTCCAACATAGCATCCTGCCTAGTACTACGGGGACGAACCTCAGACCGGGTTTTTAGCTTGGCCCTTAGATATTCAGGCTTACTTGCGGTCAAAACTCTGTGGACTACCATAGCCGTACGCAGAGTGCAAAGATCAGAAATGGGTAATAATCCCAACATCAGACGTGCACTTGAAACATGGTCATATTTCCTAAGACCACAGACAAATTTGACACACATGTTCTGCACTCTCTGCATTCTCTCCATGTCCCCTGCTGTAATAACATTCCCAAAGACAGGAAGACAGTAATCAAACAGAGAGAGTACGAGAGCCTGGATAAGGCGAAGCTTCGCCGCCTGAGGAAACATATGTTTTTTTCTGTACAACACTCTGAGGCAGGAAACAGCTTTTCTACACACGGTACTCACATGGCTGGAAAAATTGAGACCGTTATCGAAAACTATACCAAGTAATTTGGCTGAAACGACCTCCTTCAAAGCTGCACCACCAATAGAAATCAGACTTGACGGAGAAAGGGAAACCTTGCTACCATGGAAAAAGAACAAGGCACACTTGTTCGTGTTTAGCTTAATTCCATGCTCCATCGACCAATTGTAAATTGAATCCAAATCTGAATTCAACAGCCGAATAGCTGAATCGGCCTTCTCCAAGTCAAAAGAGAGGCTCAATTGAGCATCATCGGCGTATGAGTACAGCTTCGAGTGCTTCACAGATCTGCCCATGGTGGAAGCAAAAAATATAAACAAAATGGGTCCCAGGCAACTTCCTTGGGGGACTCCTAAGGTCCTTTCAGTGGAGGCAGATACATCAATTCCATCTTTGACTCTCTGTCTCCTTTCACTCAAATAGGACAAAAACCATGCAATCGCATTAGGCTGAACTCTGTAATATCTCATGATAGCGCACAACAGTTCATGGTCTATGGAGTCAAAAGCCCGAGAAGTCTAGCATCGCCATTGTTGTGGCCTTTCTCTCCGCTTTCGCACTGAGCAAGTCATCACAGATATTAAGAAGGGCGGTTGTAGTGCTGAAGCCTTTACGAAATCCAGATTGAAAAGGAGGAATAATATTCTCCAACTCTAGGAACTCGACAAACTGTGTTGCCACTAATTTTTCGAGAACTTTGGACATAGCGGGCAGCACCGAAATAGGGCGCAATTCAGCCACAGAGGTGGGATTTTTTACTTTCGGCAATGGTATGACTATTGCTTCCTTCCAAGCGTCAGGAAACACGCCAGTGGCTAATGAACTGTTCATGAGGTGAGTAATCGCGTCAATACAGAATGGACCAACCATTTTTAGCATATCGACACTTATATTATCAGTGCCCACGGCTCTACTTTTTATGCTGTTCAACGAATCTTTGACTTCTCTTACGGATACCGAACGTAACTGGAATTGGCTTTTCACTGATTCACACGTCTCAGTCAAGTAAAACTGTAGGCAATGCTGAGCCACTGGATTCCCTGCTGCCATATTAACGAAATACTTATTAATTTCATCAAGGTCTTTGAAAAAACATGGCATGTCAACATGTTTAGATTTAATAACACCAGTGGCTTTAATTGTCTTCCAAAATTGTGCTGAATTTTTACAGTCTGTCAGTTTATTAAGAAAATATTTTTGTTTAGCAGCTCTTATACTATAATTTAACTTGTTCCTAGCCTCGCAATACACTTTCCTATCGACTAGTGACCCAGTCTCTAACATTTTTCTTTTACCGTAATTCTTTTCTCTCTTCAATTTCTTAATATCTTCAGTATGCCATGGGGCTTTATTTCTGGTAACTCTTTTCTTTACTAGAGGTGCATTGTCATTAAATATTTTTAATATTTCCCTATTTAAAAAAGCCAGCTTATCTTCGACAAGTGTGATCGATGTAATATCACTCCAATTTACATTTGCAGCGCTTCTTGTTAAATTTTCAGCAGTAAAGGTGGAATAATCTCTGTATTGAATAAACTTAGCGGTTCTCTTCAGCTTCTCTATATCAAAATCACAGTAAGTTAACATATGATCGGACACCCTAACGCCTCTATGATCAACAATCAATGACATATCCACCAAATCACAAGCAATGACTTTTAGTCCTCTACTGATGATAATGTGGTCAATCAGAGTTGCCGATGTTTTAGTAACTCGTGTGGCCTTGTCCACTATTTGTATCACACCTAGAGACTCAAACTGACTCTTCAAAAAACGGGTTTCGGGAAGGGTACTTCCAGCAGGTTTATATTTAAGTCTCCCATAACAACCATGTCGTCGGCAAACTCCGACATATTATAAAACACATGTGCAAGGAATGGCTCTAAGCAAGAATATGGCATGCTTTCATTTCTGTATGCTGTGCAAATCAAAAACCTTTTCCCTTTAATTCTAAACAGGCAACAAATGTTCTCAGGAAATTTGTTATCATTATCTTCGATATTATGTATGACAAAATGAATATGACTTTTTACGTAAAAAGCAACTCCACCACCTCTACTGAGACCTTCTCGCCCATTTCTGTCCCGTCTAATAAGTGTATATCCTGGCATTTCCACTTCATTTGACGACTTTTTGTCTGTCAACCACGTCTCTGTAACTCCCAGAATATCCAAATCTAGGTCTTGAACTACTGAGCACAATTCTTCGAAACCTGTAGATATGGAGTTTATGTTGATATGACTTATTCTAAGTTTAGGTTTGGCCTTGTTTTTCCGTTTTTTGACGCGCTCTCATCCTCTCCAACAGCACAGCCAGGTGCTTCCGCTTCGTCGCTCTCAAGTGACGCACTCACTGTTGTGGCCAATGGTGGTAGTGAAACTGTAGTGATCGTGACATGCTTACGATACACTTCTAAGAGTTTCTCTCCAAAAAGAGTCACACCCTGTCTATTGAGGTGTCTCCCATCCCGCCCAAGGTGATGCTTACTCACCCAAACACTGGTGTTGATAAAATCAGCACCAAAGTTACCACACATTAATTCGAGCTGTTCATTAAACAAAGCCAAAGCCCTGTAACTAATGTCAGACCTCGGTAACACACTATTAACAATTATAGTGCTGTGTGGAAATTCGGATCTAGCGGTGTAAAGCAGGTCAGCCATACTGTGGAGCGCCTCGCGTTTACCCCACCCTCCGTTGTATCCCGGCCCACCCTTATAGTGCAATGGAAGATCATTAGTACCAATATTAAAATGGATGATTTTAGGCTGGATCTTAGAGAATGACAGTAGTTTTAACTTTACATTATTTATTTTTGCCCCCGGATTCACGCTTAACATACAACCATTATTTTTACAAAGTCTTCCGGCATGACGCAGCATGGAATCCCCAATCAATAAATAAGCCTGATTCTCAGAAGGAGGACTGCTCTTGGCACCAAAAGTGTGATCCGTCACGCGTGAAGCATAATCACAACCTTTGCTAACGCTCCTGTCATTATTATAATAACATGATTCCAACTTAGAACTAAATACAGGATTTGTCTCATTTAAGGATGAACCTTTATCACATGATAGAGGAACCTTATTAATCTTAGCTTTATCTTTATTCTTTGACCTTACCTTCCATTTCCCGGACACATTACTTATAATTTCAGTTGATGGAAAAGAAGGCCTTTTATTGTTCCCATCCACAGTTACAGATTTTTCAAGGTCATTTAAAACATAAAATTGGTTTCTACTAGCAAAACCAATATTGGTTCTATTAACTACAGATTGATTATTTGAGTATTTCACTTTTCGTCTATGAGATACTCTCACCCACTGATTTTGCTTAGCCTCTTCCCTTTTCAACCCAGGATCTGCTGAGCCCGTATTGCTATACACTTCCCTTGCTACACAGTTATCATATTTAAGAACACTATTGGTGTTCAAGTTCCCATCATTTTTACAGATATTTACAATATTTGAATGTCCTACAGAGTGAGTTTCCTTAATATTTTTTGTACACTTAGGCCTACACTTATTATTTACCATTACCCATTTTCTAAAATTATTTGATGGAGCACCATCACAGCTGTCAGTATTTGGGCTGAAAACCTGGTCATTATTAGTAACATTGACAATGGAAGATAAGCAGTCCTGAACTTCACCGGGCTCCGCGGCTGACTCAGTTGGAGCCACCGCAGACACCTCTGCATCAAAAATACTACATGGCCCCTCATTAAACATTTCATACCAGTCACGGAGCGATAAATGAGGACCTGGCTTAGTTTTTTTACAAAAACCCTCATAAATAAATTTAACATTGACAAGCACGCTTAGACCGCATTCATAAGTGTTGTTTTGTTGAGCGCAACTCAACTCACGGAACCCGTTTGCGTTGAGCCCCAGTTTTCCTGTGACCGTTTTTGCAGCCAGTGCGTTTGTGCCATTCAGTGGTACAAACTGGTAAGCTACTTAACATGGTAAGCGTAACATGGTAAGCTACTTGACTAAAAATATCCACAAACAACAAGCTCCAATGCAGTATCTTGCTTAACAGTAGTTGCATTATTACTAATACACAAAAACGCATAGTCAAAAGTGGTAAACATAAGATCACCCAAAAGAGCCCTTACATCTTTACAACTACCATGTTTTACAACCTGAGTAACAGAAGGACCCATAAAAATTACCTTAGACAAATTACCCTTGGCATTGTTATTGAAGCCCTGAAAGAAAGAATCCAGAATAGAATCCTCCAGCCACCTGCTTTTAAGCCAGGATTTTTCCTCAGCATCTTTAACTGAGGTTTTTAGTTTGTCTACAAACCCATTTAACTCTAGTTTCTGATTATTACTAATCTTAAGGTCTGACTCAAGGTCAGCAATAATTGAATCTTTTTCAGCAATAAGAGACTGCAAAGATTTACATTCAGCAGATTTATTTTCTAACTTAATTTTAACATTATTTAAGCTAGTTAGGATGCTGCTATTTTTTTTTCAGCACAATGTCTTTTTCAGCGCGGACGTCATCCAGTTCATTAAATGAAGAGTTGAGTTCGGACTGCCGTAGTTGTTTTTCTCGTTCCAGCCGAGATTCAAGGATCGAAATGCTGCAACGAAGGTCATGAATAACAGCCTCAGAGTCCTTTTTGGAGGCAAAGGCATCGTCAAAACGTTGAACCAAGGTGCAGATATTCGATTGAAGATCAGTCAAAGCAATTTGAGGGTTATTTGCCTCTAACACCTTTAACTCGAGGCATATATTAGTAAGAACCATTTCTATGTCCAAGTTTAAATTTTCTGTTTTTGAAAATGTGTCCTCAATTACATTTCCAGCATTATTAGACATGCCCCGTGTTTGTACCATTTTTGTGTTGGCACAGAAAAAGAATTGCTGCCTGATGATTAATTTATTGTCTTCTGTACGCCTGCATATGACGAACTGCAATTCACAGAACGATAGGGCGATGAGGTTGCCGTCTGGTAATTGAAGGCGCAGACATAAACACTCGCAGTGGCCAGGTGGACAGCGGCTTAATGGGTGCACAGAGGTTAGTCACAGGCAGGGTTATTTTATGCGGCGGTTGACGGTTGGCAGCGGCGCGCTCTGACTGCGCAGATAACGAAAGTGCTGTCACTGGTAATGTCTGCTCTTGCCGGTTCGTTGGATTTGATTAGTAAATGGTTTCACATTTATTTACTCACGAAGGTCTGTCACTGCCGATGGAAGAACAAACTCACCAAAGCTCAGCCAAGCACTGAGATGATCTCGTGAAAACAGTCACTGACAAAATATCTACTTAAACACACAAAATAGACAGAGTACTATATTCCCTGTCAATCTTCGGCCGACCAGGTCTGCCACCCTCACCCCCTCTCTAATCACAAGTCTCTCTCTAGTACTCATAAATCACAACATTGACATCTCTAGTCTGTCACTACACGGCGCCAACGCAGTTCAGTAGAGTGTGTATCATTGATGGTGGTTTGTTTCGATACTCGTCGTCGTCTTTGTTTCGTGTTGGCATTTGTGACTTCGTCTGCGTTCATGTTAGCATGTTGTGTGTATGATGACTTCATCAAAGCGAACCTACAAATCTCTGACATTGCAAGAATAAATAGCGGCGATCAAGGAGGTAGAGAAGGGATTTAAGAAAAAAGTTTGAAATAGCTAGTTTCGGGATCCCTCCAAACACATTATTGATGTTTAACAAAAATTAGGATTTTTAATCAATAATATCTTCATTAACCTAACTTTTTTAATATACAATGTTAAAACATGTTGTTTGATTGTTTATTTCAACCACTTGCAAAAACTTTTCTAATTCGAATTATTTTCTGGTCCCTTGAGTTTCGAATTATCCAAGCTCTACTGTAATTACACAAGGACAAACAAATGAAACAGTAATCTATTCTTTTTTTTAACAATCACAAACATTTGCTAAAAATTACACACAATGGCATTAGCTGTCAACTGTTTTATATATTTAGATATACAACAGCTGATTATTATAATAAACGTAATATGAATGAATACTGTAATTATTTTTTATTTGGCCTACATATAAACACATGACTTTTAATCAGACAGAAAAAAATTAAACATAATCCTCCAAAACCGTAAACTATTAACGTGTTGAATAAAGCTGTTCATTTTGTACACACATATGTGTACTTCTCCAGTTTTACACGAATGAATAATTCAGATGGCATTGGATGGTAGCTGTAGCTTAAGAAGTCAAATGTTTTAACTGTAGAAAATTTGTAAACCAATTTATCTCTCATAAGGTTAACATTAGAAGATCGCCATTAAACGGGAACACATGGAGTTTTCAAAAAAGTTTTTTTCACTAAAACCTTCTTATACATATATATAGCAACTTCCTGAAATTTCATGGCGATTGGATGAGTAGTTTGACAAGGCATAAAGGACATACACACATGCATACTTTCATTTTTATATATAGAGATAATATAGCATATAATAGTCATAATACAATACTTTAATAATTTTTAGAAAATTATTTTAAAATGCATTTTACTTTCT
Source organism: Nephotettix cincticeps (assembly GCA_023375725.1). Lineage (NCBI taxonomy): Eukaryota > Metazoa > Arthropoda > Insecta > Hemiptera > Cicadellidae > Nephotettix > Nephotettix cincticeps. The sequence continues at coordinate 38,567,051 of CM041786.1, forward strand.
ACTCCTGATATTTGACTTTTTGGCTGTACCAACCAGGCCCGGTCCTGTCATGGTCGGATGTGAGAGGTTCTACTGTAGCAAAAAAAATTAGTTTACATCCAATATTTTACACAAATGCCCCATTATAGTCTTTTCTACTTATCGCCAAGTATTTCTAGCTGAAATTTGTTCAAGTAATTAAGTTGAATTAATATTATATAAGATAATTAAAACCTTAAACGGACCAATAAGTTAGAGAAGCCAGAGGATATAAATATAGAAATGTGGTGGTTTTAATGTAAGCTTGCAGGCTGTGAAATTATTCGAAATATGACAAATTGTAAGTTTATATTATTGATAAAGCACTTACCATATCCACCTTCACCATCAGGCAGCAGCATGCAAAAAAGAAACAATGTTAACAGATGAGATTATGTGCAATATATATATATATATATATATATATATTGTCAAGGATACTCAGTTAATTATTTTAACTTTACTTAATATAACAGTAATCCTTAAGTGTGAACTATATAGATAAAATATATATATATATATATATACACTAGGGGCATTCAATAATTAAAGAGACAAACAAGACTGGGGAGAAAACTGTTAGTATGGTATTTATGGTGCTTTTACAGCTTTAAGTTGGCAGCACTGGGATAGGTCCTGATCAGCTGATTAATCATCATTGTTGTGTTTATAACCTCAAAAATACATTTAATGATGGCAAGTCTACTAGAAAACTCCACATTAGTTGAACAACGTTCTATTATTAGTTTTTTACTTGCTGAAGGTGAAAAACCTCTGAATATATACTCTAGAATGACTAAGTGTATGGTGAACATTGTTTGAACTGTGCAAATTTTTCAAGTGGGTAGAACAGTTCGAAAATCACCAAGACTCAGTGACAGATGAACACCGACCTGGCAGACCAGTTGAAGTTTCAACTCCTTCACTTGAAAATCGAATTAATGACATAATTCGTGCTGACCGCCGAGTCACAGTGGAAATGATAGTTGAAAAAGTCTATGTGAGTGTGGGTTCAGTTCACAACATTATTTAAAACAAGTTGAAGTACCACAAAACATGTGCAAGATGGAGTTAACACTGCTACAGAAGGAAACAAGGTTGTGAGTGTGCATAGAGCCGATCGAGGTATTTTATCTGCCCGATATTCCAACTCTGCGCCTGCACACAGGCCTTTGTTTGATAGCACCTGCGCTGTCACTGCTTTATCTAGTTCCTTGTCACCGATATATCAGTGAAAGAACAATATCGGTGACTTTGTCACCAGTACAGAAATATCGCATATCCCTGCTGATACACAGATATCCAATGGCATCGAGCCAACGGTTTCTGTCAAATCTTGGTGATTTGTTTTTATCATTGTAATAAATAAAAGAGTTGAATCATGAAATAAAATTGAGAATTAGTTGATGATTAGTAGAATGAATTGATGAATAAGTAGAAGTAAGTATATGTAATTAAATGGCGAATTATAAGGTTTCTGTTGATTTAATTTGTGATTATGCCATATTAAAATTTGTTACTGGTACTTTTAAATGCAGTGAAGTAAAAATTTTAGTTTTGTTGTTCATCCTTTGAAGAATATATGATTTTTTATGTACCTTTTAATAATTTTGATAAATTTTTATTGATTTTTTCCTAATTTTTTCTTAAATAAGTGTAATTCTTTGTTATTACGAGTATCCGAATCTCAAAACTATCCAATCAGAACCCAAACTATTCAAACCGGATCCAATCCGAACTCCAAAAAAATAATACACTATCCGCACACCTCTAATTTAAAAACAACGTTTATTTTACAATTTCAATTTATTAACATATATAGTAGTAAAATTATTAAGGTATGCAGGAATCTGAAAAGTCAGATCGTTTCAGAATGGATTGGATATTCGGGTTCCAATCCTAAAGCAAAACCAGTATCCGGTAAAGTCCAATAAATATCCGAGAACTTTCGCTTAAACTGTATAAAATGAGCATTAAAACCGAAATATAAAAGTAAAACTTTCCGTTTGAAATTAAGTCGGCAATGCGGAACATCTTTGATCGAACAAGAGTGTTTAAGCAGGTGACGAAATTATGCAATTCATATCCTATTGGAATGTGACAACCTACGATAAGTCTATTTTGAGAAATATGATAAGTGTTATCAAATTTATACTTGGCCTATTTCGCTGTTCCAATTTCTTGGTTCTTTGTTAATGGCGATTTGTTTTTATCATTGTAATAAATAAAATAAGTAGCTGAAACATGAAATAAAATTGTGAATTATTATTTATCAATCCATCCATGGTTTATATGTAATTCAAGTTTAAGATCTATTGATGTCATTTATTGGTGAATTATAAGGTTATAAGGTTGATTTCATTCATGAACTACGCTATCTTAAAATTTGTTACTCTTGAATGCAGTGAAGTATAAATTTAAGTTTTGTTGTTCAGCTTATGAAGAAATTATGATTTTTGGTGTCCAATTTAATAACTTTTATAACATTTTTATTGAGTTTTCTTATTTATTATTAGATAAATGTGATTTCACTTTGTTATTGCGAGTATATGAATCTGAAAATTATTCGATCTGAACCTTAACTATCCCATCTGAACTTGAGCTATTCAATCCGAATAAAAGTCGCTATACACACACCTCTAGGGTGGACTGATGCCTCTAGGTGTAAAACAAGGCAACTCAACCTTGCATAAACCTTCCATGGTCATGATTCTCTACTTAATACTAATGTCACCTCTAAAAATTATAAAAATAATTAACTATTTTCCTAACCCTAGCTAAGCCTGTTTATCCATCAATCCAGTCCTTAGCATTTTTACAGTCACTGTTTATTGCAATAAAAATCACAATGACTGTCACTTTTCAACTGCACCGGCCTGTCACATAACACTCACCAGAATATACAGAATACAGAAATCCAGAATACAACTGACTGATCGGGGTAGAAGAAATGCGATGGGAAAGAACTTGACACCTCGAGAAATAATGATTAATTATGGTTGACTGAGTAGTCAGGATTCGAGTTCGGTATAAAGACCGAAATAGTATAGAGTAATGAATTGAGTTATAAGATAAAAAGAGAAAGATATGGTACAATATAAGTAACACCCACGTGTGTCACATTGTCAACTGGGAATAAAATTGGAAAGGAAAGGGACGATACTGCAATGTTCCTTAGAGGGATTAATCAGATGTCAAAATCACGCAACAATTTCTGACCAATGAGATGCATCCTATATCATCCAAATCGGCTGAGTTTTTTGGGCGTACATGTGTACTTGTATGAGGGGGACTTAAAATGTCTTTCCAACAAAGAAATATTCTATAATGTAGCTCAAGTGTACCTAAAACTAATTGAGAACAAGTTGTGGAATAATTAATCTAATTATAAATATAAATACTGATTAATAACTACAGTAGAACTCCAATCATCCGAATTAATGGGGACCGGGACCCATTCGGATAATCAAATATTCGGATAATCGGAGTTTTTTTTTAAATTGCCATTAGAGAGAAAAAAAGCTACGTTTTGATATTGCACTGGTTTTTTATCAAATTAAATGTAAGAAACATGATATTTTTACATGTTTAAAATATAAATAAAATGTACATACATTTTACACGCAAACACTGGCTTTGCAGGGGGAAGAATAATAGTGCACTTAGACTTTTTTTGGACAAATTTTTTTCTGAAAGTGATTCGGATAATCGGAGTTCGGATAATTGGAGATCTACTGTATGCATATTCTAAAATGGTCTAGAAACTTGACCAAGACAAAAATTCATTTAACAGTAATAGGTTATATTATAATTAAAAACGTAAAAGGAGAAAAGACAGCATTAGTCACTTACCGTGTCTGTACAATCCCTAATGGCACTTTTTTGTCCAACATTACTTAACAACCTGCAAAACATCAATATTATACTAATATTATTGTTATTAATTAATTATTAACTCAGTAAAAGTAAAATAAAAAGTATGAAAAATAAATAAGTATAAGCAGAAGTAATATTTTTAATCAACTTAAAATACATACAAACAAGGATTCTCAATTAAATGGTCACAATATCTTTGTCAACAATTAGTTTCAATAGTCAATAAATGACTAGTTTTGGGAAATTTATATTCCCATGTTCAAGCCTTGCCAAGTAGTTAATTACAAGATGGCAAAGGAATTATAACCTATTATTAGTCCTTCATATAGCCCATTACAGGGATATTTAGCAATGTGTGGATGCTTTTAGAGTATTGATATCTTGTTTACTTTTTATTGGTGTTGTACGATGTGTTTAGATATATGTGACAATTTTTGTAATGTGTGATGCATCAGCAAAAATGTAAGGTGATATTCTGTATGAAACTGAGAAATAAATTTACAGAAAAATAAAACTTTTGGAACCAGCTTATGATTTTCTAGGCTGCCATGAATGTTATTAATGTTTTTCTCAATTTCAAAATAGTCATCAGTAGATTAACCCTTTAAGGAGTACCTTTTTGCATAAAAATAGTAATGATGTTTTAAAACATCTTTTTATGTTAAAGCAAATAGGAGTGGTGACGTTTTAAAACGTCAGTTGGCAAAATTTGCCCAAATACATTTTTATATATTTATAACAAGGTACAGATCGATTCTTAATTAATTTTAGGTAATAAATCAATAATTAAACACATGTAGTTATGCTGCACGTGTGTATTAGTGTATTCGGTAGGGTAGGTAATCTGCAGGGGAGGGGTATCATACGATGGTGGTTGTGGAGCGAAGTTTTAGCGAGAAAGGTGGTGCCGCGGCATGAAGTTTCGGCGGGAAATAAAAGCATGTGAATAATATTTCTCAGCGTGAAGTGTGAGAGCATTCTTTACGAAAAAAAAACCAGAAAAGACATAACATTTCAGCGCAAAGAGTGCAATGTGTGTGCGTCTATGTTTTGAAGACTTTCATACGAAAAAAGTTATGAAAATGTTCATTTTTGGTTATTTTGAACCAAATGCACATTTTCTGCTATATTTACGGTAGGCACGATAACTTTTAGTGAAAAAAATATTTTACTCCTTTGAGCTGTGATTTGATATTTCCCCCTTACTTCTTACCAGCTCTGAAATAGTGACATTTTAAAACGTCATAACTCCTTAAAGGATTAAAGATCAAATTCTATTTGATCAATAAGACCTTTGACTTCAACCGAAAAAACTTAAAACTCTAGGTTTCCTTGGAAGGTAGAAATACCCCTGTCGCCGCAGACCTACGTATCAGCGAATTTCCAAATCAATAATATAATAATAATAATAATATATAACAAGTTTTATTAAAATCTGTCCATAAACATGAGAATTATCTACCTGTTATCCATAAGATTAACATGGAACACTGAAAGTAGGCATTTATACCATAAACAATTTTTATTTTTAACATTTTTACCCACTTTCATCAACATCTGTCCATAAATAAAGGATTTTGCCTATTCTCTATATGATTAACATGGGAAAAGAGTATGCAGGTTTACTGCCATGATATACACATAAAATATGATTTTTAAGCATAAATGGATAGATCTCAGCCCCATGAAGGTAAATACCAAGTTTAATCCAAAAATATTGATTGATATGGGAAATATTAATTTTTCCTAATCCTCCATAAGAATGACATTGGAGCCCCAAAATACAGCGTACTGTGTTTAGATTTTTTAATATCTCAGTAACCGTTGTAGATAGAGAAAAGCTTTAAGGAACTAAATTGTGTAGTTTTTTTGAGCTGATTCTGATGGTGAAAGATAAAATTTAAAGATTTTTTAAATTACATATAAAAATCGCAAAAAACCCAATTTTTTAGTACAACACCCCCCAAACTACCCTTTCCGATATGTCTGCTTTACAAACTCGTCCGAGCAAATGTAGGAATACACGTCTCTACCAAATTTGGTCTCGATCGGACCACTTTTACGAGAGTTATCGTGTTCACAGTTATATATATATATATATATATATATATATATACACACACACACACACACGAGGGGGTACCCAAAAGTAACCGGAATTTATATGCCGAGGGCAGAGCTTTGGTAGTACGGGTAGGCGCCACTAGAGCGAGTCTAGCACAACTCTTTGCCAGTTCATTCCCGTGTGGGTCGTTGAGCTAGCACGTTCTATTCGTCTGTAGCGTCATTTTTTGCTGTAGCTGTTTCACAGTTGCTTCGTTTTTTTATGATGGCAAGTTTAAGTGAACCACGCGCCGCTGTGAAATTTTGTTTTTTGCTCGGTAAAATCACTGCTGAAACTGTTTTCATGTTGAAAACTGCTTACAAAGATGATGCTTTGGGTAAAACTCAAGTATATGACTGGTTTTCTCGATTTAAAAGTGGCGACCTTTCGATCGATGACAAACCTCGTTCCGGACGTCAATAAACTGCCCAAATTGATGAAAATATAAAAAAAATGTGAGAGCTTGTGCTCACAGATCAACTGTAAGAAATAAGTGCAAATAACTTAGCGCTTGATTCAGAGAATCTTAACTGAAGATTTAGGAATGAGACGCATTGCTGCCAAATTTGTTCCTCGGGCTCTGACTGACAATGAAAAATCACGTTGAGTAGAAATATGTTATGAACTGAAAAAAAAGCTCAGAATCGATCTAGATTTTCTTTCAAACAAATTTGGAGGTGATGAATCATGGAAAAACAAAATTTCACAGCGGCGCGTTGTTCACTTAAACTTGCCATCATATAAAACGAAGCAATTATTCAGGGTACTCGATATTCATTATGAATTTGATGTAGAAAAATGTAGAAATGATGTAGAGAATATTTTCCTCTGAAAATTACAATTACTGAACAAGTAATATAGGTAAATGAAGATTAAGCAAAAACTATGCAATATCAAACTTGTTTTGTGGTAAAATAACCATCTTAGAAACAAAATATTTTAAGAAAAAAATAGTTAATAGATTGAGAGCGGGAAATGGTTAGTATCGCATCGCTAAAGTGAGACATCGAGCACAAAGTAAAAACACAACAGCATCATCAAAGCACGGAATGGTCATCACGGAAACTAAGCGTGACAAAAATTATGGCAGAACACATAAAACACAGCAATCAAATCAAACTTCCCACTACAAGCCTGAGCTCACTGTTGACATTGTTCAAGGACGATATTTCCCAGCATGCACCACTGGTGCCATCACCGCAGGGCATGAATTCCTATCTCCGCACTCAAAAGTGTTAAGAAAAAAAATTCAAACCTTAAATCAGAATTATAAAAAACAAAATCTTAAACTCTGAATTAACTACAATAAAAGTTTACAGTGAATTCAAGAATCAATCATTGGCATAAGGTAAACAAACTGTTCGTGTGACAAAATTTGGAAACCCTCAAAAAAGTTAGCATCCTGTGCATGAACAATTTTTCGAACACATTACTAAGCACCGGCAGGATTGAGATAGGCCTATAATTGCTTGGTTGTTGAGTATCCCCTTTTTTTAAATGGGGGTCATCTTAGCAACTTTCAACGAATTTGGAAAAAGTCCTGTTTTAAAAGATATGTTGATTGATTGTGTGAGGGGGGCTACGATGCCGTTTTGGCAGTTTTTGAGTAACCAGGGTGATAAGCCATTCACATCTGCAAACTTTTTCGATCTCAGTTCGCAAATCGCCTTCGACACCTCTTCCTCAGTAACTTCGCTGAGGTACACAGATTCAATCAGGATCAACCGACCAGGAACAACTAGAGGGGCAAGCGCAAGGTCCGTGTCGCCGACAATTGAAAAGAATGTGTTAAGAGCATTCGCCACCTCCAGCGGTTCCCGGACAATCTTCCCCTCCACCTCCAGTTGGGAGATTTGTAATTTTTGGTTTGCCAATTTGTTATCAATTACAGTGGACCATGCTTGTTTTGAAAAATTCTCTGCGTTTTGCAACTTTTTATTTACTTCGTAGCTCTTAGCAGCTCGTAAAACTTTTCTGTATATTTTTTTGTAAGAATTGTAAAATATTTTAAATTGTGGATCTGTGCTACATTGCAACTGTCTCCAATAAATTTTCAAATTCTCCCTTGACACTAAAATACCTTTAGTGATCCAGGAGTTGAGTTTGAAATTTTTTCTTGGTTTGAACTTATTTTGGGGCAAAAAGAGTCGAGATGAAAATTTAAGCATGAGTTGAAGAAATGTTCTGGACAATGAATTCCAAAGAGACAGAGCCAGTTTTCGGATTGTAGTTGATTGTTTAAAAGAAAAATATTTTAGGGTCTGGTATCCTTTCTTGTATTGACTAAAGGCTGGAGATGGAGTGGCGGCTGGCCTCCGATAATAGCGACCTGAGCGTGGTGATTGGATACGGCGGTGGCAACCACAGAGACCGACACATCTGCGATGTTGGACGTGACGTTTCAATGGCTGTTTGCGATGTTTGTGTCTCCCTGGTGGGAGAGTCCACTGACCATTTGAACCCAAACCCCTTGAGCAATTTTTTCAAGTTTTTAGATTTTGAGGATGTAAAATGATAAAAGGTACTCGGTGTAAGATATTACAGTCTGTCTCAATTTTTCATTTATGTTTTAATGTTTCTAGTCCACATGAATACACTCGTTTCTTATTTAGAAAGTGAATTTTTATTAATTACATTATAATTCACATTTTCTTGCAAACCTAAACCTAATCAATCTATTTTGTACATCGCAGCAACGTGCAGCAGGAAACACTGGTTAACAATAAAACCAAAACTTACATGTAATCCTTTGAGTAGGTGAACCCAACAAAGGGAAGATGATTGCCAGAGAAAGCTTTAGGCGTGGGGAAGTTCTCCTCCGGGGTTTCATCTTTCTCCAAATCATCAAAGTGACTAGTGTCGTCATCCCCAGACAACTCAGGTACAACAGGTGGTGCGCCTATAATTAAGCAACTTAAGTATTGTAAACTAAAAAATGCAAACTGGATTTACTATCAATAAATAAGGAAAATAATGTGACTCTTTAGTAGAAACATTTGAATTCTATTTATTGGACGTTTTTATATTTATCTATTATATATTAAACGATTTAAATACCTCTATCCGTAGCAATCTTAGTAGTTGAAGTAATTGCACAACTACAGTGAACTGAACGATCAACTTTTCTTTCAGTAGAATATTATTTATAACACCGCTATTGGAATACTGGAATGCGAGAGGGGGAACGACATACCAATTGAACATGCTGATATTCTGCGTAGTCAACAGTCAAAAACTGTCAAATGTCAGCTGTTTGAAAATTGTGTCAGTTGTGTAATTATTTTTGTTCGTGCTTATTTACCTTTTGGATTATGTTTTTGTTAAAGTTTTGTCTAATGTTTTAATGAAGTCCTATCCTATCCTTGTGCCTGATGATGGCCTAATGTAGGCCGAAACTATAAATGGGCAATTACTTTAACTAAGAGGATTGCTAAAGATAGAGATATTTAAACCATTCAATTTATTCTCAGCAATCCGGAGGCTTATTAATATCATATTATAGAATAATAGAAGTACCGAGTACAAATATTTTAACTAGAGGTCTACGGGTAGTGATTTTTACTTTCGGGTCGGGTAGTAGAATACCACAAATTTTCGTGTCGGGTCAGGTTCAGGTATCATAAGCTAAATGAAAATTCGGGTCAGGTTCGGGTATGCAAATAAAAAAAAAATTCAGATCGGGTCCGGGTATTACAAGTTAATATTCGGGTCGGGTTTGGGTATTGTAAGCCTTGTGCCGTGTTTAAAGTTTTACACACAGCAGTTACATCAGCCAGACTCAGGACTGCCCTGCAATTTTGAAAAGTTACAGGATTTCGTGGCCATTTTGGATTCCAACGTTCCAGCTGGAAACAAAGAAAAACGCTGGCTTCCGGCGTCCCATAGCGGAACGAAAGCGTCAGTCGGGACACAGATTGGTTGAAAGACACCAGGTTAAAATGGCGGGTCTTGAGGAGAATTATCCAGTTAAATTTAAATTTGAATATAGTTTCACCAGCTGAAATGTGCTGAGTAACGTTCAACTCCTGAGTAAGTCAAAATTTCACTATTTCCATTAATTTTTAGTAATATAAAAGAGATACATTTTGTCCTTGGCTAGGGTTCAATCAATCAAGCATTTCTAAAATCTTTGAATTCCCAAAATTAGTTATGAGAAAGAGTGTAGTATAATGTCACTGTAAATCATTCAATTTTGTTATTTTTGTGGTCCATTGGATGTAGTCAGTGTGTTGTTTAAGATCAATTTTCTGCTGTAAGTTCCTGATTCGTCTTGCATACTTCCCGAAGGTTCCTGCCTGAAGTAGCCCACGTGGTGGACATATATATTTAATATTAATAAGTAAACTGTTTTGTAATTGGTTGGTTATGATGTTTAGTAAGTAAGTAACAATGTCAAAAGAAATGCAATTTTGGATAGGCCTAGTTTGAAATTCATGATTTATTTAAATTTGTTAAGAGATTTTAAATTGGGTTGAAAACTTGAACTATGTGAACTTGAACTATTGAACTATGTTGAAACTGAAAACTATGTTAACTGGTTTAGGCCTAACTGCCCCAAAAGATAGTAGATCACTGCCACACTAAATAATATAGACTATAGACTATATGTGATTAATTTAGCTGGATCTTGTACCAGGGCTCCGGGATGTGGATCCCAAAACCAAAACTCTTGGAAGGCAAGCTGACTAGATACTTTAACCTCTCTCCTGGTCCGAAGCTGTTAATACTGTGACCGGGGCCTTGGTTCCGTCACTAACACCATGGGGACGCAGTCAGATGGGATCGGCTGAGCGGTGAACCGGACCTGCTCCCGTGTTGCCAATTCCTCCACACAACTACTCCTCAGTCACAGGTCATTTCCATCCTTATTACTTGTGCTCTGAAGACTTCACTTTTTATTCAAACTTTACTATTTTAATTCCAGCTACAGTGACATTCTGAACATTTCCTTTAACTGCAGTAAATAATCAGGCTAGCCTATCAATTCAAATTAAATTTTCACCAAATGATTTAATCCCATTTTTTTCATTTTGTAAAAACAATTGGATATTTTGGAAGTCCTTTAAAAAATAAATCAAGGAATTATTTTTAGGCAGTGCTTAACAATGGAACTTTGGCTCAAAGGTTTTCCGATTCCGTGGAAATAGTAGCCTATAGGCCTATATTTCAATGTTAAAATGTTTTAGCAACTCCGGAGTAGTGAGCTAATTGTTAATGTAGCCTATTAGAATTGTTTTATAAAGGTTTTCATGTATCGGCCCAAGTTTAAAATCAAGGTCTTGTTTTACCAGTATTATTATTGTCAGGTTATTAATTATGTTAAATTTTTTATGTTCGGATGTTTAAAGGCGATTAATGTTGGGTGTTTATTAATTGTTAAATGTTTAATGTTCAGATATTTAATTGTTGTAGCTGTCACCATATAGGCCTATTTGTTAATTTAATTATTGTCCATCAACCTATATAGCATATGAATCATAATTTAAAATTCCAGCCTACCGAAGTAACTTGTATTTTCTTTGAAAAACTGTTGAAACTTTTTTTACTGGGCTTAGGCCTAAATCATATTTTTACTTTGTAATAATTAATCCAACTTAGAACACTTTGTATTTCTAAAGATTTACTTACTTGTAATTTTATTAGGCCCTATTTAATTTTTTGATTTTACATCCTGTTAAACTCTTAAGTTTTTTTCTGATTTTAAAATGAATCTTTAAACTGAAATTTAATATGTTTCACATGGTATTCTCTCCATTTCATTGGTAGTTAGCTTTTTATCGCTTTCAATTATTGTTATTGTTATTATTATTAATGAAATCTTGCTGGTTTCTGCGGTTGGTAAAATATTTCATGGGTGACAAGACTTAAGATGTACTATGAATTATTTTTGTAATTTAGTGTTAATTGTATTCAATTTGTTTCATTGTTTAATTTACTTTAATTTAAATTGTAAAAATCAATTATTCAATTGTAAATTTAGAAAACATAGTTTGGGTCCAAAAATAAAATTGTTATTTTCTGAATTGTTTTTTTTTCTCGACATCCTGATTTCACACCAGTCAACCCTGAGTGCCTTCTAAACTTTATCTAGGCCTCTTAACCCTAGAGTGGACGGGCGAAAAAAGTTACGTAGTTGGACGGGCTGGGTCTGACTGACCCAAAACTAACAAATCTCAAAAAAAATACTAATTCAATTGATATACACAAACAATTTTTTTAATCAAAGCTTCATATATAATACATCGTAAAATAAAAGTGTTGATTAAATATAAAAATATACTGACAGATTTAGAAAATAATATAAAAATCTTGTATGAGTTTAAAGAAAATAAAATGTTTTCCTAAAACTAATTTGTAAAAAATATAAAAATTCTATAATTTAGATATTAAAACCAAGAATGTTGTAGAAAATGAAATAATTTTTGTGTAAAAATACATTTAAGTAGTTATCAATTAAAATAATATGTTTTTGAAGGGCTTGAATTTCATTAAAAAATTATTTGTTACAAAAGCCATTACACAACATCTCGTAATTACATTTTACACTTTGTTCACTCAAAGCATGTGTGTCTGAATTATTTTCAGGTTCATCGTTGATCCTTTCTTCAATCTTGCTAATTATATTATTGTCACATTTTAAAAGAAAGTCAGGATCACTGTCGAAATCACCAACTTTGCTTTCCAATAGAACCTCAAACACAATTCGGTCGATTTCATTGTTACTTGGCCAATTTCGGCTATCCATATTTGTTTGAAAATCACTATACTATGTAGATACATAAAACTGTTAAAAAGAGTAAATTTTTAAAAAATATGAATTAAAAATATATGAAAAACATAAACTTGCCTCGGTCGAATAAATGTACGTAAACGGTTGATAACTGCAAACTGAGGGTTGCAGTGGAAAAACCCACTACACTATTGCTTTCTCTGGAGTATTTTAGGAAGCTACACAGAACCTTGACATTTTTCTAGACCAATGACCTTGAATTAGAACAATAACAAACGTGCCTGGGTCTCACAGACCCAGCCCGTCCATTCTAGGGTTAAAGGTTCAGAACAGCCTAAAAATCAGGTTGGCTTCAGATTTAATTGGTAGGCAAAATGTCAATTTAAATAAATTTTGATTGACCTACTTAGCATTATTGATGCAAGTCAGAAACCTATAATTTCACATATAGGCCCTAAAATCATTTTATTACTAAACACATTTTATGTACAGTTCTCTGTTTAGTATATTAGGGAGCGCGGAATTGGTTCAGGGCGGAACTGGTGCAGGCTGGAACTCAAGCAGTTCTTACCCGGAAAGGCCGCCATCTTCCACGTCTTCCGGCCAATGACAAAGCATCAACTATCGTACTGTTTGGCTATCCTGAAGTAATACCAACCTAAAGCGAGTGTTTCCTAAAAGATACGATGATTTCCTTTACCTTAGAAATGGAAAGACGTGGTAATTACTGTATGATCACAAATTAGTAAAACGCCAGTGTTTTCCTCCTCCTTTGTAATTTTAACAAAGGAGTTTATTAAAGTTTGTTATTTTTTGGATCTACACGTTAGTCCAAAACACATTTATAACAGTGTTACACATAAACACATTTACTAGTGTTAGGAACACTATACCCATCAAGTATAGTGGGATGTGATTAACGAGTTCCTTTTATTAATATCATCAGCTCAACTAATGTTGTATTGCCAAAAAAACGGTTATTTCACCTATGCTCTTAATTTGGCAGAGGTTAAGTGGATGATAGGGAAAAACCTTGCATCTAATATTCCACTAATGACCTACAAGATACTTTTATTCGTTTTAAATACCTTTGTGCAAAAGCTGCATTTATCGGACAACGGCCAATACACGTACTTTGCATCATGCCATTATATAATAAAGACTTCTTCCATAATATAATAGATTTCATTGTTTTTAATCAATTTATATTAGTATTATCATGGCAGAGCCTGTCATGGGGTCGGATCCCTATAGCGTTTTAAAAAAAATCCCAAGAATCTCGGTCACCTCCAGCTCGTGACCCCTACCGCCGTACAACCTTTGATTACAAACCTAATAAACCATATAGTCTAATAATATGTTTGATTACAATAGTTTACAGTGTTTAGCCAGTAGGTAACAAAAATGTCTATGTTACTTTTGTCGTGCGAAAACGTTTTCTGCAATTAGAAATGACAAGTTTTTGATGGTATTATGTAATAACAAATTAATTGTAATGGAAACCCTTATAAACCATATAGTCTTAATATATGTTTTCAGGGTCAAGGAATCTAATTTTTCAGACTCGAAAGTTGATAGTTTAGTTACTACGTGAAATAAATCGGAAAAATGGAAATATTGATTTAAAAGCCTGATTTTAATCAAATGTGTTGTTCAAGTATTACAGTACAGTACCGTACAGTCCTGAGCTATAATCAAAGAACGTTATTTGCTATAATGTCTCACTTTTTGTTGGGTGGGTCCGTTTTCTGCTATTTAGAAATTTTGTTTTTAATGGTATTTTATTAACAACAAATTAGGTAATATGCAAAACTTAAATCATAGTCTAATAATTATTGTTCATTATTCGATAATCAGCCTAATTATTTGTTTCAATTTTTTTTACTAGTAATAAAAGGTGCGTTTCATAACTACTAGGTTTCATATTTAGTCTCGCTGGAAAATGTGAATTATTATATAGATATTATTACCTTTCTGATATGGTGTATGTACAGGTATTTTAAGCCAACATATTTGTAAGAAACTACTATATTCATTTGGACTTCAAACATTAAAAAATATATTAAAAATTAAGACAGACTACACCTGAGTACCTTTGATCATTTTACAGATTGGTAAATAAACAGTCTCGCACACACACATACACACCACATAGGCCTAAATGAACATTTTTACACATTTATTATGTATTATATAACGAACATTCATTCTGTATTTGGCGAATAAGTAATTTCGATATTTTAGGTAGTAGTCGAATTAAAATACATATATACATCAACTTGGTACACAGGTTCATACTGTCGAGATCAATTACTCATAAGTTCAGTTTTATTCCTAGTTACATGAATCCTAAATTCTCCTTTCGTATGTTCAACGAAATGAAACTTGAATATATTTTACTGAAACAAACTAATTAACGTAGCCAAATTGGTCCAACAAATGATTTTTACTTACCGTTCAGGTGATTCATTAAGTAACATTATTAAATTAAGTCAAGCATTGATTCATAGTTAAGTGAACACTAAAATAAGCATAAAAATTAAATTACCCAATCACAGAAACTAGATTTTAAATACTAATATGAGAACATTAAAATAGCAAGTTTTAAAACTCATTAGCCCTAAAAAATAAGGTCAATTTGGTTTGAAAATCTTGTACGCTTTAATCTTGTTACATACAGATAAATTTTAACAGGCCGATAACGTCACAGGCCTAAAAATTATGTTTGGAGAGAAGTTCGCTCGTGGCCTATGCCAAGGCAACACTGCCAATGTCTTCTCTTTATTCAACGATCAATTGATTGTCATAAGAACATTTTACGTACATATTTATCAAGATACTTAATCAAACCTGTGTAATCTTTCGTTATGGAGAGTTTGGAGATTCACTTTCCTGACTGACATCCTAAATATTTCATCTTAATGATCCATCTACTTTATACATGCTGCATCAAGGACATGTCCGTACAATGTCCATATGTATTTCGCTTTCAAAATATGAGTAATTATGTTTTACTTTAGTGTAATTAACTGTAAGGTCATGAAGGAAAAAAAATTAAAATGTTGGACGATCGATACATAAAGTAATTTTTTTATTAAACTGGTTTTGTTTATGAAAATTGAAACCCCTATGTAGGGCGGACAAGAGATTTTTATAACCCGTACAAAAGACATCTATAGGCCTACCAACCTCCGCCGCTTCCAATTGAAGTGTCTTCAAATTTTTTGTCTGTAAAACTCTTTATAGATATTGGATTCCATTGCTGGTAAAAAAAACATAATCGTGGACGTTGTTTCAAAACATTGGGGTCAATGTTTCTCACAGCAGCAAACCTGCATACTCTTTCCTATCTTAATCTTATGGGGAATAGGAATATAACTCTCATATTTATCGACAGATATTGCTAAAACTTGTCATTATTATTATATTATTAAATTGGAAAATCACATTGAGACGAGCTATGGTGGCATATAAAACCTTAACTGTGTTCGATCATGTGCCTCCTGGCGGACATATATAAAAAAATACACCAGCTATGGACAACAATAATATTTGACAACAATAATAGAACCGGGACTGTACTTCCTGTACTCTGATGAACTGTACCTCCTTTCCCAGTCAAACTCACCGGTCTCACCTTCCTTTACTCTAAGCTGACATTATTTATTTTTATGATTTTTTCAATTAATCTGGAATAACTGCTATTAGATTAATTATATATCTATTTTGATTAAGTTATTACCAGCTGTCCCGTCGAACTTCGTACTGCCTAACAGTAAAACATGTCTTGTTAACTTAATTGGATTTTATTTATTTAACAAATTTAATTTCATCATGTACGAAGTCGGGTAATGCGTAGCTTACACGACTTTGTTTTATATATTTAGATATACAACAGCTGATTATTAACGTAATATGTATACACATTTCCTACATAACTACATTAACTATCCTACATTAAATATCTTAAAATCATATGTGCAATATTTGGCCAAGGGGTGGGAAGGGAGGGGCTGCACATTAAAGTTGACCTAAAGCCCAAATTTTCTTAAATACACCACTGTTTGTCTATTTTTAAAACAGATTTGGTTATCTCTGAATATCTATATCTATAAAAGAGGATGTTTGTATATATGTTTGTATGTTTGAAGTTAATGCGCTCAGACATCGTTGGACGATTTTCATGAAAAATTGTGCACATATATAAAATTTCATAGAGAAGGTTTGTGGATCATCAATTTTGTTGTAGTATCAATTGGGTTTCTCCCTAGAATCCCAAAAAGGATCCCATACTGTGGAACCAGAACTTGTAAGGAATAAAACTTTACAATGAAATAAAAACACCAATTGAAACAAAACATTATGTATTTTGAATTATTGTTAACACCATCTTGGAGAGTCAAATTAACCCTTAGAGCCCCAAGCGCCGATATATCGGCATGTTCAAATTGTCCTGAAAGAGACAGGGTGCCGATATATCGGCACCTGACGTCTGGGCCAAAAATGACAGCATGCCGATATATCGGCTACTCAATGTTTTGGTTTTTATGGTGCTGTAATATTATATTTTTTATATCGGATTGTACCATTTTACAGCCAAAGAATCAATTAATCGCAAAAATAATATTTTTTAAACTTTAAAATTTTATATAGTATTACAAATCAGAACGAAAACGATATCGTCAGCCGCGTCAGCTGTTGCCGCCGCCGACTATCGCCACCTTTATTACGTTGTTTTGTGTTGTGGTTACGTTTTGTTTACATCTCAACTGATGTTTACTTTGTCTTAGTGGTGTTGTGGTTTTTTACAAAGTATATTTACATCATTGTATTTGCTAAAAAATGAGTAGAAAAAGGGATCGGGCTGAGTCTCCAGTGAGTGAAAACTTTATAATGAACAGTATTCAAGAGGCAGGATTGAATGTTTACTCTGTATATTTTATTTATTTATATATAGACTCTAAATAATTTTTTTATATATAGGCCTAAGTTATATATTTGGATTTTTATTCTTATGTTTGTTGCATCTGTTATCTTCTTCAAAATATTTCTTCTTTGCATCATTATATAGGCCTACAAATACTGAAAAAGGTTGGTGTTTGTAACTACTCGAATAATGAATATTGCAGTGTTTATCATAAGATATCATAACTTGAACAATAATTAATATTTTTTTCTCAAATCTTCAAGTTTTATTTAAAAATATATGCAGAATAATAAAACTATAAAATTATGGGACTTTCTACATATAACATTACTCCTTTAGCATCTCAAAGTAAAAAATAAAAAAATATTTAACAATTTTTTTTATTATTTTGTGTTAAATTTTTTTATTGTTACTATTTTTTATGCCAAATTGTTGTTTTATTATAGAGCTAAAAAATAATGCAAAAATCATTTCTCTGTGTCAATATTTGGTGAAGTTACAAAAACATATATTCATTAATGTAAAAACAGCTTATTTTGGCCTGTCATCTACAGTACTCACCTAGCAGAATAGGTCTGTCACCCCCAAAAAATTTTACAAAAATTTTCCAGGGCCTAAAGGGTTAATGAGTAGTATAAAATAATTTCTTTGTACAAAGATTAATTTATAATAATCCAGTTATCAATTTACATTTACAACCTCTGGCCACTTCAAAATCAGCAGTGCTCTGCTGCTCTCGACTTGGTGTAAGACTTTAGGCTTCATCGAAATCAGCAGTGCTCTCGGTGCTATTTAGACATTTAAAAGCGCATAACTGTTGAACCGTTATTTTTACAGGCATACGGTATCATAATGTATTACTCTTTGCACTATGATTGCAAATTGTAATAAAAATCGTTAGAGCCCTTTTTATAAATTAAATGATGAACAAAATGTTCATGAACAAAAGTTCTGTACAAAATCAACAGCTTTATTCGCCACGTTATAGTTTACGGTTTTTGAGGATTATTTATTTATATTCTGTCTGATTTTTTTTTTCAGTGAATTATTGTGATAATAAAAAAAAATAGAATACTGTTTGGTTTGTTTATCCCAGTGTAATTATTAGTTGCTTTTTGGTTTTGCGGGATTGAAATTAATGAATGTTAGTTCACGCGATTATTATTATAAAACAATGCTACGATTCAATTTTATCTTTCCCATAAAAGCCTTATTACAGTTACGTTTGGTTTTGATTTAGATTGGATTAGAAAACTGTTAATCAATCCACTCAGATTTATTTGTTTTGTAGGAATGTTAATCATATGTCTCATCGTTTCAGTATTGATATTCACTATGCCGTGACCCAAAATATCTATCTTTCACAACGAACCCGTAATGCTATTCGACTTCAGAACATGGCCAATATTAAAGTTAACATGTATTTACTGTTAGGCGTTACGAAGTTCGCCGGGTCAGCTAGTAGTATATAGTTAATAAGTATCAACTTAACGTTAATCGAGGTTACTGGTTTGAGAACTATATATATTCAGAGTGTTCAGATGCGACTGTAGAAAAACCTTTCATATAATTCAGCTGGTAAAACCAACACCATATGACAAATAACGCCTATCTGGAAAATAGTTTTCTGTCCGTCGATCGGTTTATAATTTTAACATTTTAATTCATTTCTAAGGAAAATATTACCGTTATTAATAGGGATAGTAAATAACGCTTCTACTTATTAGCATTTCGCCTAGTATTTCACGACATTTCGCCTTGAAATCATAGATGGCTCGTAATTTTATACCCGCGCTTCTTGAAAAAAATTACTTGCAATTCAATGGCTTTGATTAATAAATGAGGTTAGGTAAATCCTTTCTACCCCCCAATCGTTTTAGTAAAAACCTTAGTTTCTTTGGATTTCAATATATGGTAGGCGTATGTCATAACCGCAGAAGTCAGTTAATATAATAACTAATAAGTAATGTTAATTTATTACTTTAAATCAATGCAATACTGCTAAATTATTGATATTAGATAGGCATGCTCGTTGCGGCTTTTCCAGCGATATTTTGAATTCCTTTAGGCAAGGTGATTTGCTTAGCTCATTCGCATTTTGGCTATTGAAATATACGCGTGCTGTATTTACTGATAAACATATAACTAACTTACAATTAACACAAGTTTATTAAGATCATCTTGTCAAATAAAGTATACACTTCCTCCGTAAGAATACATAGGGCGGAATGTACCACTAGGCCGACAAGGCACTGGCCTGGAGCGCCAAATTTTGAGTGGCGTTGCACAAACGGTTTTAGTAAATGTTGTTAATGACCACTGAGTATGTGAGCACTCTGTGGGTTGTATTTTATTGTATATTAAACATGGAATATCTATTTTTAGAAGAAACTTACTATTTCATCTAATAATTTCTCTCTGTTAAATTAATTTACTAGATAAAATGTTCAGTATTTTCATTTTATTCTTCAGTTATTTTTTAGAGTCCATGAAATAAATAATTCTGGTAGTACTCGTTCGATGGTACAAAATCCAGTCTACACTAATTTTGCCCGTCCAAATCATTTATTGACTAGGCTACATCAAAACAGCTATTTTCTATAATTAATATTTCGCCAATAAACGTTTACCCAACTTGAAAGGAAAAAAATACATTTAATAAAAGATGAAAATTGAGTCATAATTCTGTGTTTAAAATGCATTGGTTCAGGAGAAAGCTCACATTGATGATAAACTGTACGATAGATTTTTGGAGCCCCATAATTTTACACTATATCCGAGGGTTGGCAATGAGAGATTGTTGAGAGTGGGAAGGAAGAGGGCGTGGCCTAATCAGAAATAGAACTGCTGGAGTTCCGCGCTGTGGCAGTTCCGTCCTGAACCAGTTCCGTGTACTCGTATATTAACTTCAACAACAGTTATATCCATTTAATTAATTATAAATCATTATAATTTATGTTGTAAATTATTAATAATGGAAAATAATTTTCTGAAGTCTATATGAAACTAAAAATGAACAAACAAAATAAAAACTATTATGTATTTTATTGCAGAAAGGAAATTTACAGAAAATGTATTGAGTCAATACCCTAAGCCAAGGGTTCATTAGACCTATGTTATATATTGTCCTAGTATTTTCTAGGACCAAGGAAGGTTGTCTTCTATGATCCATCTTCTTAGATCTTCCAAAGATTTTTTTGGAACATGAACATTGTCGCAAAGATTTAGAGTATCCTCTACAACTTCATTGTTATTTTGGGCTTTGTTATTTCCGTCATCTTTCTTTTGGAGAAGTAGATTTTCTGGCCAAATATTTTTTTTTGTTTTGTTGCCATGCAAATGCTGCATTGATAATGGCATCCTTATTGTTGAACTTCTTCAAAAGTGACGTGATGTATGCATCAGGTTGGCTGACGATGTCCATAAGTAAGCGCATTTTATAATGTGTTTTTAATGTCTCAATAACATTTTGATCCATAGGCTGAATCAACGCAGTTGTATTTTTTGGCGAATAAATTACCTCTATGTGAACATCAGGTGTCTTAACTCTTAATTCGTCCATGTCTGGATGACTGGGAGCGTTATCTAGCAGTACAATAGCTTTTATTCAGAGATTTTTACCCTTCAAGTGGCTTTTAACCTCAGGCACAAAATGGTTCTCAAACCAGTCATGAAACACTTCTTGAGTTACCCATGCACGGCTTTGATTCATGTAATTCACTGGAAATGATTCAATTTTTTCTGTTTTTAAAGGCCTGGGGATTCTTGGCCTTACCCACAGCTAGCAATTTTAACATATTTTAACATCATGTCACCAGCACCATTTGCACAAACCATTAATGTGATTCTTTCTTTTTGAAGTTTTCTCCCAGAAACGTTTTTTTCATCCCTTAACACAAATGTTTTTGTTGGAAGTTGCCGCTAATTCAGACCGGTTTCATCCGCATTATACACCTGATCTGGCGTAAGGCCTAGTTGACAGATTTTGGAGTTTAGATTTGTTATAAAACTAGAAATTTCTGACTGATCCGCAGGTAATTTTTCTCCGCTCATCTGTAAGAAATGAATACCGTATCGCTTTTTGAAATTTTCAAACCAGCCAACACTGGCACGAAAATCATCTTTTTTTGTGATTTTGTGATAAAAATACTTTGCTTTTTCTTTTAAAATATCTCCGGAAATCAGGGCATGTCTGTTTCTTTGCTGTTTGAACCATGTGTATAGAGCTTCCTCAACTTGAGGATACTCGCTCGTCTTCAAGGTTTTCCTCTTAGATTCATCTTCAACACATTTTACAAACCTTTCAATTTTTTCTCTACTTTTCAAAGACCGTTGGTCGTCCAATGCAATAAACCTGAGAAATAACTGTAGGGGTTTCACCACGGTCATATCTTTTAATAATTTCCCATTTTTCTGAAAGACTTAAAGTTTTATGCTTACG
Source organism: Nephotettix cincticeps (assembly GCA_023375725.1). Lineage (NCBI taxonomy): Eukaryota > Metazoa > Arthropoda > Insecta > Hemiptera > Cicadellidae > Nephotettix > Nephotettix cincticeps. The sequence goes on from CM041786.1 coordinate 38,589,147, forward strand.
TTTCTTGGTTCCACTTGTACTTGCCATCACACAACACTTAATAGAACTAGGGGTCTGCGGTACAGGAAATTATGAGGTCGGTACGGTACGGTACAAATTGTTGTACCTCGGTTCTCGGTACAAATTCGGTACGGTACGGTAAACGAGAATAATGCCGCCAGTAACATTAACTGATCTCATCCTTTTTTTCATAAGTATTTTCCAGAATTTAATTAGTGAAAACATAGAGAAAGGAGTTTAAAAGAATATACAATGTCAGGAGAAATATTTTACTGTACTAATTTTCAGAATGTAATATGATTTTTAAATCCATTCTTTAAAAAACATATCATATTAATCATATTAATAATTATTTAAACATTATAGTTTATGTTGTAACTAATTAATAAGGGGAAATAATCTTCTCAATTATATATGAAACTAAGGATGAACAAACAAAATAAAAAACTATTATGTATTTTATTGCAGAACAAAAAATACAGAAAATATACTGAGTCAATACCCCCTAGCCAAGACCTATGTTTTATATTGTCCTGGTTTATTATTTTTAATTCAACCAATCACAATAATTGTTCAAATTAAATGAAACACTTTCATAAAATGTCAAAGGGCTCTTTAGACTAAATTGGTAATTTTAGTATAAAGTGGTAATATTTTAATATTACAATGGAACCCCTCAAATCTGAACATATTCTGGGAAATAAAAAAAAAGAAATAGCTGGAAATTAAAAAAAATTAATCACATAAACTTATTTTTCAAGGTTTAACAAAGTCAGGGTTTTTCGCTTAAAGTCTGTTATCTTTAACTGTTTAAATGAAGAAAATCTTCACAAGAATTCCAAGCCATGTCGGTTGTTATAGATGCACTTATTTAGTGAGCAGGTAAACGCTCACTAAACTAGACACAAACAGTAGACAGACGCGATACGCATCCCTGTTAATAAGGGTAGGTGGAGAATGGTTTATTTTTAGCACAGGCTCGACCCGCCAAGGTCACTGCATTATGAACGCACAGCCTGTATAACCCGTTGGTTACCGCGCGAATACAGTGACGAAATAAGTACGTAGTATTTATTTCACTAATGAGGAAATACAGAAAATATTGTTAAATAATAAAAGTTATTTATTTCCTTTATTCAATAATATCCTTAACATTATGATTTTTTATTTTATTTGAGTGAAAATCTCGTAAGAGCGAGATAAATACGGCAAATCACAGTTCTGTATTGGTCATAACATCGTCAACAGACTGTCAGAGGAAAAAGAACGAATCAATTGAAAGAATCATGAATCACAGTTTAAAAGGTTTTCATTGTGATTAAAAAATCATAGGCATTCCCATCACTATTTGAAACACGACTAATGCGAGCCTCATACTGGTACGACTATTTTGTTGCGTCAAAAGGAGGAACGGTTCCCTGATCGCGTAAGCTGCTATACGTGGATACGATAATAAGCCCGATATTCCTGAAGTCCTGGTGAAATTGTTTTATTTTAAATGATCATTCACCAACACGCTATGAGTCAGTCTTACGTTCAGTATTTGCCGTACATCTGGGCAGTGTTGTAATTCTTTATTACTTGTAAAGTATAAAGCCTTTAACGGCCGGGTTTTATTCAATGTATTTCGGCAAGAGATATTCCATAGTAATATTTGATGGCAACCTAGACTGGAAAGTGACTTAATTTTTCGTTATTTGTACCGTACCGAACTTGTACCGAAAAAATTCTTGTACCGAACCGAGGTTCGGTACAAGAATGTGCTGGAACCTTACCATACCGATTTTTTCGGTGCACCGCAGACCCCTAAATAGAACAAAACTCTTGTAACTAGCACTGAACTAACACTTTGCACTTAAATTCTGAATTGAATACCGTCAGTAACAAAGTAAGCAACGCTCTTTACTACACACTAATTGATACTGAACAAGGTAAGGAACTAACGGACCGGAAGACGCAAGACTCCTGTCACTACAAGAATAAAATTTCTGTGCTGTACAGACGCCCATTGCGGCGATGACTCATTTGGCGCGGCGTCGGGCTACCGAGTGTGTCGGACTGTCAAGTGTCGGATTATCAAGTGCCAACTGTACTACAGTGGAACCCCTCAAATCTGAACACGTTCTCGGGAAATCAAAAAAAAAAAGAAAAAGCTGGAAATTAAAAAAAAATAATTACATAAACTTATTTTTCAAGGTTTAACAAAGTCAGGTTTTTTTCGCTTGTCTGTTATCTTTAACTGTTGAAGTGAAGAAAATCTTTACACAAACGTGATTCCAAGCCATGTCGGTTGTTAGTAATACGCTCTTATCAGCCGGTAAACGCTCACTAAACTAGACACAGACAGTAGACAGACGCGATACGCATCCCTGTAAGGGTGAGGGTAGGGGGAGAGTGATTTATTTTTAGCACAGACTCGACCAGAAACAATGGCATGTCATGGGACAAACCTCTACCCTCCAAGGTCACTGCCCTTATGAATTTATTGAGCCTGTGTAAACCCAATCACCGCATCTCCTGTCGCTTACCGCGTGAATACAGTGACGAAATAAGTGTGTAATATTATTTCCCGGGAAGAACAGGCTTCAGTCCCAATCAGTTCGGATTTGAGGGGTTCCACATATGAGGAAATCCAGAACATGTTGTTAAAAAAATAAAACAATATATTTATTTCCTTTATTCAGTTATATCCCTAACATTATGATTTTTTATTTTATTTGAGTGAAAACCCCGAAAGAGCAAGATCACTAAGGCAAATCACAGTTCTGTATTGGTCTTATAACATTGTCAACAGGCTGTCAGAGCAAAAACAACAAATTATTTGAAAGAATCACGAATCACAGTTTAAAAGGTTTCACTGTGATTGAAAAATCACAGGTATTCCCATCACTATTTGAAACACGACAAATACGAGCTTCATACTGGTATGACTATTTTGTTGCATCAAAAGGAGGAACAGTTCCCTGATCACGTAAGCTGCTATACGTGGATATGATAATAAGCTGCGAATGCACAATAATTTTGAGCCGGCAGGGAGACGGCTAGTTGCCTGATTTTCTCTAAAGTCCTGGTGACTGTGAGGTTGTGAAATTGAATGTATTAAGACAGTAAAAATTACTTCGAAGTTTGACATCTCGATCGAGAACATCTGTATTCAATAATCTTGCGTGAACGTGGTGTAAATCAGAAGTTTTGGACGAATTGTTATTACCCGGGGTCTCAGGTTAAATTCAATTTCATCTCGGGTATTTTGTACGACCCGATGCCTTTCGGGTAGTCGGTACCAGCCCGACCTGACATCTAATAGAAGCCCGCCACCCGATCATTCGGGTTCACGCAATTACCTGAATTTTCGGGTACCTGAAGACCTCTAATTTTATCTCATATATTCTTTTGTAATTAAAATAAAAAAATAAAACAGTAAAATAGATAATTACAATACAAATAAATAAATAATTACGAAATTTAAGAGTGATTTTCTTAGCATGTAAGTCTATTTTAGTTTCAACTGTCTATTTTACTTTTTCTTAAATTCAGTAAAAACATTTCCATCAAAATAACTCTGAGCTTACAATCTCTTAAGTTGTCAAAAGTCCACTGATCATTTTGAAAGAATGGATGTGACTTGATTTCTTCAACTCCATTTCTGCCTAATCTCTGTGTCCTAAAACAAAAAAATGTTTGTATTTACTTCCCTGTGGGAAATAGGTTAGACCATGGATATGCCTAAAGGGAATGGTTTTAGTTTATCTAAACAGCTGTTCTTATTCATTTATATTAAAAATTCAATACAACAGCTCTAGTAGTTTCTATGGAAAATGTTTTCCATCTTAAAAATCGCCAACACCCCCCCAAAGCTAAGACATATCCATGTCAAAAACGGTATCAGTGGACTGAAACATTCTTTCTCCCTTAAACTTAAATAAAAAAAAAACTAAAACATTTAAAATTTATCTAAACATCATTTAAAATTTATTGTTTCAAAAATTATCATTAAATAATGATCATTTCTTAAACAAGAAAAACAAGTTAAATTAATTGTTAGAAAAACTTTTAGGAGCACCACCTCCCTCCCTCAAGGTAATACCAAACATTTTTGAGTGGGTTATGTTGGGTGATGTAATGTTACACTGCATACCAAGTTTCATTTTAAAAGGTTGAAATATAACGGTCAAATTTTACTAAAAATCTTTAGAGCAGATCTGAGAAATTTGAATTTTTTTTTGGGGTAAACTACCCTTAAAAATAAAAAATTCAACAAATAAACAATGGACTAGAGATATGGTTAAAGAAATGTACTGGAGATATAGTTAAAGTTCACCCTGTGCACTTGTGTTCCAAATTTTATAAAAATCAGATGATCAGTGTGGTCTTGGGGTTTGATCAATTGGCACAGTCAAAAGCTTTTTGTAAATCAAGAAATACTCCAAATGTATTATGATTATCATACGATCCTTCCAATATACTCATTATAAACTCAGATAATGCACTCTCTTTTGATTTACCTTATCGGATGCCATGTTGCTTATTGAAGAAAAGGCTTTTCTTTTCCAAGAAATCCAAAATTCTATTGCCAATAATTTGTTCACATATTTTTGCAAGACTGATTAAAGAGCAACCAAACAGTAATTTTCAATTAATTTGCTAGATCCTTTTTCTTAAAAGGATCTAGCAAATTTTTTTAAAAATCAGTATTATTTTAGCAATTTTAAGATAGACGATTCATCAGTTTCAAAAATAGTATTAATAATGTCAACCAACGAGGTAAAAATTACGTTAATAACAACTGATTTTATGATCTTAGTATCTATTCCATCTAGTGGACGAACTTAAAGGACTAACCTATCAGTTAGAAAACCGCAGATCAAGCTTTTGGCCTGGTGAGAGATCTCAATGTCTGAGGGGAAGTGTAGCGAGTTGCGATGGTCCATGATCTTGCTGTATGTACCGACAAGGGAGTCTGCATAGAAAGGAGTGTCACCGACGAGCATCTCGTAGAGGAACACCCCCACACTCCACCAGTCACACTCCCGCCCATACAATCCCTCGCCTCCCTGCGACTGCAGCACTTCAGGCGAGATATAGTCTGGTGTCCCTACCGCTGTGTCTGACCTAACAAGGCCGTCCTATCAACACAAAAATTCATAATAACAGTGATGTAAAATGCTACTTAGGTAAAATAAGAGTGGTGGTACAGTTCAGGTTTCAATTAATAGACCTTAGTTTATTTTGAAAAAGTTCATTTTATATCTCTTTTTATCAGAATAGGTAATTAGGTATCAATTGTTACTTTTATTTTATTTTGTTTACTCTGTTTTATTTTCTAAAACATTAATCGACCGCCCGCACTCGGCACACTCACATCTCACATCGCCGGGCGCAGTCGTACAGTGACGATCGCATGCTACTAATCAGCGTTCTGCGCATTAAAACTGCGATCCAATGGCTGTCCGGATTAAGCGAAGACCGTATTAATGGGGTCCGGATTAACGAGGTTTTACTGTATTGGGTTGGGATTATGGACATTTTGTAAGTTAAATTAAAGTGAGAAACCATTATGTTACCTTAATTTAATTACAAATAAAGAAGGTATTTAATTTGAATACAGTGCTACAAGGAGTTTTTCTTTAATAATTGTATATTTTTACAAAAAGTATAGGTAGGCTAACTTTACTTTTCTATTGTACATTGCTCAAATTATAAAATATGCATTTATGTTAACTATTTTTAGAGTTAGTTTTGCACCCGGTAAATTGGGAATGCATATTTTAAGAAAAAAAATTGATATTAAAAATGTCTTAGAAATTAGTAAATATAAACTATCCTATTAATAAAATACATTATGCATTATAAGCAATTTTATGATCCCGTATTAATCAGACTGTTATTAAAATTTCATAGCTACATTAGTAATAACACAGTTCCTCTCAAAGACAACCTTTATAAAAACTTTGTTCCAGATTCTGATAAGGAGTAGTTATTACTATTCTAAATATTTCTGGTTTATTACTCTCCTGAGGCCGATGATTAGCAATGATAAATAAACAGTTTTTATTAATAAAATTAAATGAACATGACGGGGACATTGTGGATGTGACATTTAAATATTTTATATATATATATATATATATATATATATATATATATATATATATATATATATATATATTAAATAATTATGCATAACTTAGTACCCTTATGAGAAATTATTTTATTTAAAAATCCACTAAAGTATATATATATATATACAGGGTGTTCATTAAAGTCGGGGAAAAACTTCGAGGGGTGATAATGCTCATCAAAATAAACAAAAAATCACCTATAACCAACCGAGAAAATACACTTTTAATGTTAGAAAACAGTGCCCATGCGCCACCGCAGAGCTGCCGTGGCTAAGAAGCGGAGTTCAGCTGGCACAACGCGGCTTCTTTTGTCACAGCCGCGCCGCGGTCGCGCGTGGACCCTGTAATGTAACATTAAACCTGCATTTTCTCGGCTATCCGTGGACGGATTTCGTTCACCAAAGTACCGTTCGATTTGAAATTAAAATTGCAATCTTTTTTGTATCTTTTAAAAATTTTATAAAGTTAATGGGTTTTTTGTTATTATAATTGAAAAATTTTTACCCGCCGCCATTTTGAAAATATAAAAGCAAATTAAATGATACTTTGAAACTATTTGTCTCTTTGACCAATAAATATGTGTGCAAAGTTTGGTTTCTGTATCTTAAATAGTTCTTGATATTTAACGTTTTTTGTAAAAAATACAAAATGGCGGCTAGTGGCTAAACGAAGGATTTTTCGACAAATAGTTATAGGTAATTTTTTCGTTTATTTTGATGAGCACTATCACCCCTTGAAGTTTGTCGCCGACTTTAATGAACACCCTGTATATACATTATCGACCGTAGGCGAAAGTTCAAAAATACCATATGCTGCAAAACTGTTGGTGTCGGTGCTATTAAGACAAGATCATCCACATACATCTGTACATTTACCCAGTATCCTCCAATATCACACCAAGAACCTCTAAGGGCCTCAAAGAACCTCCGGTAGGTCGTTTATAAAATGAAAACATGAGAGGAGAGAGACAGCCTTGCCTCCAGCCCCTGATGGTATCAAAAGATTCGGTCCCCCCTTTCTTACAACAAACTTCCCATACACGACAATTTGAAAATTAGGGCCTGTCTATCAACAGTGTCAAAAGCCGCGCTAAAACTACGAAAAAACAATACACCCTACCTTTATTAGTAGCTAATCTTAGATTTACAACACTAGACAAATTAAATACGTTATCCACTGTGGAATATGCTCTCCTAAAACCTGGCTGAATCTCAGATATTATATTCTTACTCTCAGTCCAGTGAACTAATCTATCATTTAACAGACTAGTGAATATATTACTTATACTGTCTTTAAATGAAAGCCCCTATAGTTGTTAACCAAACTGATATCGCTTTTCTTATGGAGGGGGTGCACGCTCTCTTTCTCTCCCCCTCAAGCCCTCTTACCGCTGTCTACACCTTTCGGCAAAAAAAATACAGCGGATTCAGAGAATTTCACCAAGCTGTCGATCTCACAACTGTACAAGTATAAACACAGTTCAGTTCAGTTGACAGTTGTTACTCGACCGATACACTGCATTATTATTGACGTTATTATTAAGACATATATAAACAATAATTTATCAATTGACATTATAATGCGACTTGCATCCATCTATTGTTCCGACTTCAGAGGAATGAGCCGAAGCTGTGATGGGTGATTGGTCTCCTACCAGTTGTCATGGAAACTGTGGATCGGCTACACAGCAAGCGATTCTGAGCCGTAAGACTGTGCACAATACGGTCTCTTTTCGCATATAACCCTGCTTCTCAAGTCGCTGTAAGCAATGTTCTGGTTCCATAGTATGGGATCCTATTTGGGCTTCTAGGGAGAAACCCAATTGAGCTTCAACAAAATTGATGATCCATAAAACTTCTCCATTAAATTTTAAGTACGTGCACCACTTTTCATGGCAAATCGTCCAACGGTATCCAAGTGCATAAACTTCAAACATATATATATATATATATATATATATATTGTTTTATGAATGTTTACTATTAGGGCTACTATTATTATGATTTTGTAAATTAATACCATAGTACCCTTGCATTATTTCATTTTATTTCACACAACATGTTTCGAGGATTATCCCATTTTCTAAATTTAATTTTGGTTTAAGAAACATGTGTTGATTTTTTCATGCAGTGTGATAATTTTTATGTGTGATTAAATTTAGTATGTAATTATATTTAGAGGTTACATTTTGAACACACTTGAAAATGACACCTCAGCCAACCTTAAGATCGACAACGGAGGGGATAACCCTCAGCTGTCTTAAAAATCAAGAACAATTAGTAAAAACACATTTTAGCATATACTTACAATTTATACACTAATATATAATCTACAAGAACTAAATAATTCTTAACAAAATTCCAGGTATTCAAAATAATCAATTAAACTAGGATTTGAAAAAAAAGTATTTGGGAACCCTGATATATAATCACAATACAACTTATAGTACAATCCAAAATGACTACTAATACAACACACTCACTGTGTCCATTCTCATACAAGTTCCAAAATCTGCTAGTTTCAAATGACCATCTTTCCCCAGCAGCATGTTATCTGGTTTCACATCCCTGAAAATAAGTAACGTATCTCAGGGTTGTTGAGAATTTTATTTATTATTTATTCATAATTATAATTAGACACCCAAGCTACCGTATATGTACTGTTTTCTTGTAATACAGTGGAACGTCATTGAAGGGACCACACAAGTAATGACGCTATATCAGAGTGATGTTATAAAAGAGGTTACATAATTTTAACTTAAAACCGAGGAAAAATAGAAAAACACATTTTTACATGAAATTAAGACTTTTTAATGAAGGTAATTTGAAATACACATAAAAGTTTACGTTTATGACTGACTGAACTACTCTATACTATATAAAAAATTGAATTTAAAAATATTGCAATTAAGTTAGGCTTGGTGAATTCAACTGTTGGTTCTATTTTAAAAAAGAAGCCCGAAAACACGTCTGCTATCTTACGTCCCTCCTCACACGCTCTTATAACTCACATCTTTTCTTTCATCGGCAAAACCTTTCTCTTAACACTTGCCATTATTTTTCAATACTGTATTCGTAAATTAAAATAACGAAAAACAAACTGTAAAAGACGTACACTGAACTAACAATAGCTGCACGAACTGTAGGTACGTACGTACGGTATTACAGTGCTTTGACGCGACGTGAGTCACTGACACTGACCTTGATGACGGCGACAGGGGATATAGGGTAGGTGGGGAGGGGATTGGGGTGGTTAGTGGTAAGACAGCAATAAAATGCCGTTTCTAAAAATAGAATGTACAGTAGCTAAACAATAGCCGCAGCCCTCACGTTGCACCACCGACCAAACTTTCTCTCTTTAGCTATATGTTGCCTTCATCTCGTCCCGATTTTCTTGACGTTATATACGAGGTCAATTGAAAGAATTTTTAAATCACAGGTTTTCACTGTGATTTAAAAATCGCAGGTATTCCCATAACTATTTAAAACACGATTAATACGAGCCTCATACTGGTACGACTATTTTGTTGCGTCAAAAGGAGGAACAATTCCCTGATCGCGTAAGGTTCTATACGTTGATACGATAATAAGCCGGGAATTCACAATAATTTAGAGCCGGCAGAGAGATGGCTGGTTGCCCGATTTTCCTGAAGTCCTGGTGAAATTGTTTTATTTTAAATGATCATTCACCAACACGCTATGAGTCAGTCTTACGTTCAGTCAGTATTTGCCGATCATCTGGGCAGTGTTGTAATTCTACATTACTTGTAGAGTATAAAGCCTTTAACGGTCGGGTTTTATTCAATGTATTTCGGCAAGAGATATTCCATAGTAATATTTGATGGCAACCTAGACTGGAAAGTGACTTAATTTTTCCTTATTTGTACCGTACCGAACTTGTACCGGAAAAAATTTTGTACCGTACCGAGGTTCGGTACAAGGCTGGAACCGTACCGTTCCGATTTTTTCGGTGCACCGCAGACCCCTAATTAAAATGAAATACAGAGTTTTTATGAAGTAATTATGGTTATTTTTGCGTAACTCCTCGTACAGCAAGTATTGTGGTAGCTTCTGAAATTTTGAAGGCGCTCAAAATAAAACTCGCATTTAAGCCTAACTGTTATAAGATTTTTTAACCTGATCCAGGTAAGCTGGTGATTTGGATGTGGATAAATCGGACTGTAATTAGAACAACATGTATATATTATGAAGGTATTTGTTTTTATTGATCATTCATATTGAGCATTGAACATGCATTGATGTTGAGTAAATAAAAAAACATGCTCATTTGCCATTACCTAGTGTTTCTTGATGCATTGTATTTTACACAGATCTTGAAGATATCAACTCTGACTTTCGTATGGCTTTAGAAGGTGACCATCTTAAGTTTTCTCAAATTCCCTGTTGTTTCATCATTCTTGTGATAATCGTGCTTAGCTTAACTAAGCTGAAATGATTACCTTAACTCAATTAACTTTATCGAATAAAGTTCATCCAAACTATTAGCGTCACGTCAAACAAACAACGTTCTTGGCCACTCATAACACTAGGTCGCGCGGGCTACAGTTGTAGCCTAAACAATTTTAACAGCAAACAAAACGGATATGCTCAGGCTTTTAAGGCTAACACCAAGTGAGTATGCAAAAGGGATGTCAAACGGCAGCTACCTATGAGCAACCCTCCTAGAACAATCCGTAACGGAATGACAGGAGAAACAAAGACACTGAGCTACAACTGTGAACTGCGGCCGTACTGCAGGGTTAATAAATCAAAATAAATGGCAAGAAAAATGTATTAAGATTTACATCATGTTACCTGTGTACAAAGCCCATGGTATGTATTGCATCAAGAGCCAAAACCACCTCAGCACAATAGAACTTTGCCCACTTTTCTGGCACATCGTAGTTGGACATAAGATTCACCAAATCACCACCTGTCAAATGTTTGGAAGAATTTAGTTGTGAGTTTAAAAAAATAAGGCTATTATGTAAATATATTTTATGTGCCAATTATGATTCTTGATACAGTACCTTTGATTCTAGTGGTATCGAGAAATAATTTTTTCTTGATACTTTCGGTCTTTGATGTTAATGACAAATATAGGTATTCTTACTTGTGATCATAATTTTTGGAGATATTTTCATTTATGGATTTATTTTAATTTATTTTTCATTTATGGAGTTTTGTTTATGGGGACTCCAAAGATTCCTGGTTCCAGGATTAAATTATATTAAATATCAAATCCTCCCTTCTAAGTTTGAAAGATCCTATAAGTGGATGACATATGATTACAGGTCTACGGGTAGTGATTTTTACTGTTGTGTCGGATTCAGATTGTGTAGTAGATTACCACACACTTTCAAGTCAGTTTTCATAAGCTAAATAAAAATTCAGGTCGGGTAGGGTTCGGGGGTATGCAAGTAAAAACAATTTGGTTCGGGTTCAGGTATTACAAATTAAAATTCGGATCAGGTTCAGGTATTGTAAGGCTGGTTGGCTTTGGATTTTATTAGTAAGTAAAATGTTAATTTAAATAAGTTTTGATTGACCTACCAGCAGTACTTAGCAGTATTGATGCATGTCAAAAACCTATCATTGCATTTACCAACTTATTTATTTCACATAAATAGGCCCTAAAGTTTTAAACACATATATGTACTGTACTCTTGTTTGGTGCATTAACCCCAACAGTTTTATGCATTTAATTAATTATATATCATTATAATTAATTTATTTTGTAATTAATTAATCAGGAAATCATCTGTTAAATAAAAAAGAAAGAGCTGGATATTTAAAAAAATTAATCTAATCACATTAATTTATTTTTTTAAGTTTGAACACGAAAAAAGAGATTGAAAAAATTCAGGTTTTTCGCTCAGTCTGATGAAGTGAAGAAAATCTTCTTACGGACGTAATTCCAAGCCGTGTTGGTCGGCTGTTAGCGGTACACACTTTTCAGCATGTAAACGCTCACTATACTAGACAGACAGTTTAAACAAGCAAGATACACATACCAGTAAGGGTGGGGGTAGGGGGAGAGTGACTTATTTTTATTACAGGCTCGAGTAGCAACAATGGCATGTCATGGGACTTACATCCACCCGCCAAGGTCACTTATGAACATGAGTGACACATAGCCTGTATTTTTAAAACCACGGTTCCAACAGGTGAGCAATTACGGTTTTCACTGTGATTGAAATATCACAGAAAATCCCATCACTATTTGAAACTCAGGTTGTCTGATTTTCACCAAAGTCCAAGGTGACTGTGAGGTTGTGCAATCGAATGTATTAATACCCCCGTCGCAGCAGACCTGCGTACTCAGCGAATTTCCAAATCAATAATTTAATATATGAAAAGTTTTATAAAAATATGTCCATAAACATGAGAATTATTTGCCTATTCTCCATAAGATTAACATAGGAAAGAGTATGCAGGTTAGCTGCTGTGAGGAACACTGAAAGAAGTCATTTCTACCATGAATAATTTTTATCTTAACATTTATACCAACTTTCATCAACATCTGTCCATGAATAAAGGAGTTTGCCTATTCCCTATATGATTAATATGGGAAAAGAGTATGCAGGTTTGCTGCCATGATGATATATATCATGATATATATCATAGTATATGATAACATATACTATGATTTTTAAGCATAAATGGATAGATCTCAACCACATAAAGCTAAATATCAAGTTTTATCCAAAAATATTGATTAATATGGGAAATATTTATTTTTCCCTATCCTCCATAAGATCAACATTGGAGCCTGACGACAATACAACATACTGTGTTTAGATTTTTTAATATCTCGGTAACCGTTGAAGACAGGGAAAAACTTTAAGGAACTTAATTGTGTAGTTTTTTAAGCTGATTCCAATGGTGAAATATTAAATTAGAAGTTTTTAAAAATTACATGTGAAAAACGCAAAAAACCCCATTTTGGGGTACAAAACCCCCCCAAAATACCCGTTCTCATTGACCGGTATGTCTGGTTTACGAACTCGTCCGAGCAGTTGTAGAAATACACCTCTCTACCAAATTTGGTCTCGATCGGACCATTTTTACGAGAGTTATCAGTTATCAGGGTCTCAGGTTAATTAACCTGCCGTTTCTGCCGTCAATGCCGTTTCGGATATTTTGTACAACCCGATGTCTTTCCGGTAGCAGGTACCCGCACGACCCAATAACTAATAAAAGCCTGCCCGAATGAAACCCGAGATGTGCTGAGCCCGCCCGACCACACAAGTTCAAGCAATTACCCAAAATTAACTGAAATTACCCGAATTTTCAGCAGACCTCTACATAAGATATAAGGTACGTCAAATGTGAGTCGCTGTCAGCGACACTGGCACTTTTATGCATAGGGCCTAGAGTCGCTGTGAGCGACGTCAGAGCACTCAAAGGGTTAATCCAATACTATAATACGAGCAAGGTTTGTATATATATATATATATATATTAAATATAGTTAAAAAAATTAACTGAGTATCCTTGAGAAACATTTTTTTAACTATATTTAATATAACAGTATTCCTTAAAAGTGAACTATATAGATCAAATATATATCGTTTCATTTAACAAAAAACGGGTTTTGGGTTAAATTTTTGTGCAAATATATTAGCGTACGGATCTCGAAAACGGCTCTAACAAATTTCTTTAAATTTGGAAATAACTAATTTCCGAGTAGAAAATAAGTTCTAGGTACCGGTAGGTCTAAAATAGGTTTTAAATTTCTAATGTTAACCTTATAGGGACTAAGTTTGTTTACAAATGTTCTATAATAAAAACATTTGGTTTCTTAAAACAGCTGTTGGTTTACTGTATTTATATTATTTTTACTTTCTGTACGATTAAAAGTCACGTGTTTATATGTTTGCCAAATAAAATAATTACAATGTTTATACATATTAGGTTTATTATAATAATCAGATGTTGAATGTTTAAAGCTTTCACAACGAAGCCGCAATGCTATTTGACTTCAGAACATGGCCAATCTTAAAATTAACATGTATTTTCTGTTAGGCGTTACGAAGTTCGCCGGGTCAGCTAGTATTTACTAAACAAAAAAACAATTTTTTCAAAGTAATCTCAATAAAAATATGAAAAAAATTATTTTATTACAAAACTATTATTGTTTGGTTGAATATTTATTTTTTTCATGAAAAATAATAATAATATGTATCTATGTATGTATGGTACATTTTTGGCACATATTACAAAATTAATTTTTGGTGCTACCCTATCTGATTTCTTCCTTATTGACTTTTACTCTAACAACTAAGTTAGGCCTACATATATTTTTTAAATGGTTAAAATTATTTTTAATGTTATAACTGTTGTACATATACATGCATGTATGTAATAGATTTTGCTTACCAAGAACGTATAAAATATGAAGACACAGCTATGTATTATAGCAACGTAGTTAGTCTATTTACACAATTATCACAAAAAGAAAAATATTAATAATTAATAAAATTGATAAAATTTTATCATCAAATCATCACAACACAATATACTATGTATTCGTTGTAAAGTGCCCAGTTGAAGTTAGCGCAAAACTCAACAATAACAACAAAGACACCGTGCTGACGGCTGATGTCACCTGATCAGCTGTTTTCAAAATAATAATATTACATTAAAATGTTTAGATGTTATTCAAAACTAAAACTATTATTGTTTAATCAATTTAAACACTTATTATTTTCGTTAATCACCATCATAAAATACTAATAAGATATTGTAAATACCTTTATAAAAACATAAGATTACTAGGGGTTGCACATTTGGGCCACTTTCGGCGACCACGCGTATACTCGGGGTTGTGAGCCAATGGGTTAAAAAAAAAATTACGCATGGCCAGCCAAGAGTGAAACCGGACTGCGAGAATTAATACAAGAGCAAGTTATCTGATGACTGCTTGATAACATTGACCTTGGGGGAGGGGTATCGTCTGTACTGTCTGTCAAATGGGGCCATAACCCTGAAACTATAGTAATCCATTAAAATACTTGGATTGAAGGACGACAGGTTTGTAACCTATTTTTGATTTTAGTCAATTTATCAATCCAGGAGGCATATTATGAATAAAATAGATGCAGCTGTATTGCAAGCTTTATCAAAGTATTTCAAATAATAAGTAAAATATCAATTTTTAGCTTTTTCTCCTTAAGATTCACATTGGGCCTTCGTAAGAAAAAGTCCTGTATTCACCAGTTTTTAAAGAAGAAAGTGAAAAATGGATGGGCTGATTGATTTCTTGTCTCTTTTGAGTACTTGTTAATTTTAAAAAGTAACATTTAAAATTACATGACAAACTGCAGTTCATTTTCTTAAGATAATCAATATTTTACCTGGCATATAATCCATAACCATATACAGGTATTTGTGATCCTGAAATGCAAAATGTAGTTGTACAATCCATTCGGAGTTTGCATGTGCCATTATGTCTCGTTCTTCCCAAAAAAATGCAGAGTCTGACCTCTTGATCTGAAAATTATTACTTTTTAAAATACAAAACTACAAAAGTACAAAACTTTGATTCTCACATCTATACAATCAAAGTAGCTTTGAAACTGTGTATTTATCTATCCTACATTTTTTATGCCAAAACTAAAGTCGAATAATATATAATATGTGACTAAGAGTCACAATATGTCACCATATCAACTAGCGACATGCATATCCCATCCAGATATTCTCTAAACAATTTAAGTAAGAATTGAATCAAAGGGGCAAGGTCCAAGACACTTAATACCGTTGTCAATTCACGTTCCTCAAATGGAGGTAGCAAAACTGGAATCTCAACCTTGAGACGACATTTTTTTTATTGGAAGGGGCGTATTACTCCCAATGCACTTCAGCCGTAGCGGCTTTTTGCGCACCCCTGTGTCACATAGCGAAAAGCCATTGGTGACTGGCGGGATTTGAACCCGTGACCTTGGGACTTGAGCCCCGTGAGCTCCCCTTGAGGCAACATTTTTTGGATTAGATTAGATTATTGAAATGGAAACCTATCCAGACAGGTATTTTAGACTAAGTATGAATGAGAAATGAGTGTAGGATTATTGTGGCGCGATCTTGTAGTCTTGTTACTGAGTGGACGAAAATTTAGGAAATCAACAAGTTGGAGAAGACTCTTGAGGAAAGAGAAATAATAGATCTTTAAGCCGATAAAATGGAATGCCACATCATGACAACTGGAGGCCAAAGAGCTGAAAAGGTTCCTACTGATGCAATGCTGAGCTTGGTGTCGGTTGCTGAAGTCAAAGTTCCCGAAGTAAGATAGTAAGATTCAGCTAATAGCTGAATGAAAAAGAACCATCAGTTCAAATGTCCATGTCAGCTATCATGACATCAGCTGAGCAAAAATGGTTGCCTCCTTTCAACAGGCTTTGCAGCCAATAAAACCAGCTTCACTTCGTTCAAATCTTCTTACCTTTAGTGGTAAACCTGATGATTGGCAAGTATTTTATTTCGCTTACGCTAAAACCTTCAACATGTTTAGCAAGGAGGATATGAAATGAAAATAACTTTATTTAATTAACTGTACAAGTACAATGGAATGGCATCATAGCATCATATATTAATGAAACTATTTATATCTTATAAAATTATTAATTCAGATTGACATAATAAATACTATTTACCAAACAAATATTCATCAATGGAATAGAATGGTCTGTCTAACAAGTAGTTTTTGAGAGCTGTTTTGAATTTACTTTTCTCTTTGATCCACTTTAAATAGACAGGTACGAGGGTTGTCCGTAAAGTAAGGTTCCCATAGCGCTGCCGTCGCCAATAGTGCTGCGACGGGGGTTCGCGCGGTTTAGTTGTGTACCTGGGTTCCCCCACTCCAAATCCCCACCACAGCGAAGTGTCTGCGGCGCTCAGTCTTGCCCTGGCAGCCGAACAAGATGGAGCTCAACGTTGCTTGGCCCGCCAGGTGTGAGCTGCGCTCAATGATTCGTTTTTTGACTGCCAAAAACCTTCTGTCTGGGAAATTCATTCCCAGCTGTATGAAAAATATGGAGAAAAGTGTATGAGCGTACAACATGTGCGCAAATGGTACAGGGAGTTCAAGAACGGGCGTACTGACGTTCATGACGAGGAGCGTTCCATGAAAATTCAAGCGTATTGTTGTGCGAATTCTTGCGAATTCGGTGAAACAATCAACGCTGCCCGCTACTGCAGGACACTGCAAAAACGTCGCCATGCCATTCAAAACCAGAAGAGGGGTATGCTGTCCAAGGGGGTGCGTTTGTATCAGGATAACGCTCGACCGCACACTGCTAACGTTACCAACGAACTCATCGCTAACTTTGGATGGGGTATCGTCAAACAACCACCCTACAGTTCGGACTTAGTTCCCAGCGACTACCACCTCGTCCCTGATATGAATAAACACCTGGGTGGAACGGATTTCGGCGGCCGAGAAGAGCTGGAAAAAGCGGTTCTCAGATATCTGCGCAACTTGGCGGCAAACTTCTTTGACTCGGAAATTCAAAAACCAGTACACCCCATGCAAAATTGCATTGACCTCGGTGGCAACTACATAGAAAAATAGGAAAAAGTCTGAACTTTCCAAATATGTACGAGTTTATGCAAATAAACATGTTTTTCATTGAGTAAAATCACTGGGAACCTTACTTTACGGACAACCCTCGTAATTTATTATGAATTTAGCTCCTGTATAACTGGTTTTCTTTTCAAATAATTTTAATCAGTGACAGGGTAGCTCAAAGTTATCCTGTACCCTGTTTTTAAAAAGTGATAATCACCCAAATGTGGAACTGTATCAAACTTTGTAAATAAAATTGTTTGATAAACATTGTTACTATAAACTGTCATTACTCCAAGAACTGCAAAATGTGTCTTGACTGACTCTTGCCAATTTTAACATTATTCGAATTGATCTTTTTTGAAGAATTAGCAACCCGTTCATATTCTTTTTACTTGTTGCCCCACAAATATTTAACCCATAAGAAATTACTGAGTGGATATCTGCAAAATAATTTTTTTTAAGGTTATCTAAATTACACATTGTTGCCGGTCTATACAGAGAATAAATCCCTGAAGACACCTTACCAGCCATTCATATAATATGGGAGTCCCAAGTTAACCAATCCCATCATCAATAATCAATCCCAAAAATTTAGTTTTGTTATCTTGATCCATTTTATTTGAGTCTGAAATTATATTAGGAATATCAGCTGTATGATTTTTTTTAATTTAAAAAGGAAAAAATTTGTTTTATTATGATTCATTAAAACTTGATGGGATAAAAAAAGTTGTTGATATGAGACGTTGCAACAGAAGCTGAAATTTCAATTTTGCATTAATTGTAAGATTGACATCACCAACATATGGAACAATCTACTTTTATGAATATTAGAAAATGAAGTAGGAAGACCCTGAATGTAGCACAAAAAAAGAGGCTCTAATATGGAGCCTTGCAGTGTCTTATTGTCACCACTTTTGACTAATATGAAACCAGCTGATTTTGTTTCACATAGTTCAAATTAACACACTGCTCTCGCCCTGTTAGATACGTCTTGAACTATGCCAAAGATAGACCACTAATTCCTAGATTTGAAAGAATTGAAATAAGTTTAATATGTGAAACACTGACAAAAGCTTTACTCAGATCCATGTAGATCCCAGCAACTTTATCTCCACAGTCTAAGGAATTTATGACAGAATCAATGAATTTAGCTGCTGCTGTGATCGCTGAGTGTCCGGAACAAAAACTATGCTTGTTCACTGTCAAAAAGTTTATTATCATCAAGTTTATAATTAACATTCAAAACTTTAAATGAGTTAGGAATCCCTTGAAGGGATACATTTGAAATGGTAAAACCATTATTTGTTTAAAGTAAAAGATTAGAGACCCTAATAACGAATAAAGTTATTTTGAGTTGAGAACAGATAGGTACTTTTAATTTTCAGGTTTGGATAACCTCACTGCCTGGGCATGACAAATATCATCAGCCGAATCGGTGCCGCCTTGGAGTCCAGATCCAACTAAGAAAATGCATAAAAATAAAAGATCAACATTATTCCTAATAATCCTTCAAGAAAAGGTAACATGACATGACAATATGTTTTTGTAAACATTATACAATGAAATTTTGACTATTCATAATAATATTTATTTATATTTTATCTCTTACAGTTAGAGTTTTATTACTAAATTGTAATAACGCACTCACCATCTCGAATTTGCTCAGCAGTTTCATTGCATAGACCCGTTGTGTTGCTTTATGCCTCACCTGTAGTTGAATTCAAATTAAAACAAAACTAAAGGCCAGAACATTCATATACAATTTATTTATCAAATCAAATTAATAATACAATGGAACCTCTCTATAACAAACCTTAATGTAACATATTACTAGGTATAACGTAGTATGTTTCAATCCCCTTGAAAACGCCATATAACTCAATATTTACCCTTATATAGCAAACAAAATATTTATAAAACCCTCTATATAACGTATATTTTGTGTCCTAGTTAGTCATTTTCTAACCCCTATATAGCCAATATCCAATGTAAGAAACCCCTATATATAACGTATTCCCATGGTCCATACCCCTGTATTACGTATTTTATTTTTATCTAGGCCATCATTTGAGTGGAATTTCCCTCACTTCCGCCAGCCACACGTAATATTCTTAGAAGGTACACATCTATTGCACATATTATTAAGACCATGTTTGCATACCATAGCAGTGTTTCTTGTGTGATTGTGATTAACACATTGGTGTGTTTTTTGTGTTGGTGCGTCATGGCGGGGAAAAATAGTAGAAAGGCTCTTAGGGTGGAAGTCAAACATGAAGTAATAAAAACCATAGAAGAAACCCCGCATATGGAGAAAGTGGATATTGCTAAAGAGTTAATAACAGGTAAAATAACACCAACAACTATTTTGTTTGACAATAGTCAAAAATAAATAGAAACATGAAGATGAAGGTGGACTTTCTGGTCAGTGTAAAAAATCTAAAAAGCCTGAATTATAAGACGTTGAAAGTGCTGTCATGTTATGGATGAAAAAATGCTGTGACAAAAACGTATCCGTTTCGGGGCCTGACTTCAAGAAAAGTTCAACAATTGGCCGAGCAATTGGGCCATAATGGAGCGCCCCACGACTACAAATACGAACTTTTTGCGCTATTTTTGTATGTTTTCCCGCTATAACTTCATTGTATACGACTGTTAAAACATTTTTGTTAGTTGGACCTATAGTTATAACTAAATAAGTATTTAATTATTTTTAAAGTATTTTTTTATTTTTATATTAATATTATTTTAATATTAAAGTATTAATATTATTTTTATTTTTAAAGTAAGTATTTAATTTTTTTTTTTCTCGGCGGCGTCCGAGAGTCTTTATAGGCGAGCCGCCACTGATGTTCCTAGAGCAAATCTGTTAATTAACAGTGCAACATTCGATGGCATATCTAAGGGACCTACAGTTTAACGTGGAGTCGGAACCGTTGCCTCTGAATTATTAACTGGACTAATTATGAGGATGGCATTTGCGGATAGACTTAGTATTCAATAGTGTGGACGTTAATCCACACCAGAGAATATCCCATACACCGACCATGGCTCATAACTATCCACAACTCGTGACCCCAAGTAGCTGTATTACAGGCAATGCCACCGTCCCAGACTTTGTTAAAATTCGAAGTTTCTCAAGAGTTAATAAATGTGTGTTTTTACCTTAAATACGGTATTCATTTCACTCACTACTTTAACCATTTGAACACCAAACTTTTCATTGTAAGACTCTTCTTATTTTTTTATTACTCTAAAACAAATTATTGTAAACACCAAAAACAAAGACTAGGTTATAAACACAACACTCACAACAATCACCTGACACAAACATTGTCTGCATCTATTAGTCATCTGACATGAGAATATTCTTGCTGTTGGCGCCAGGCCAACACGCATTAACAGTTACACGCAGTACAGGCTGCGCAGTTAATAGTGACACACACAAAAATCTGTTTGCAACCAATAAATACTGACTGGATGATGTAACTACATCATTAAACGAGTTGCCAAGTGACAAAAGTGGATTTCCCTGCCATCTTTCATCGATTTGAATAACTAAATTTGACTCTAAATGCCATTATAGGAATACGCGAGTATATTTGCTTATGACATTGTGTATGTGAGCGAGTTAATTTGCTCATGGCTTTCAAAGGGTGTAGTGGTAATTTGTAATGTTGTTTGTGGGAGAATTATTGAATTCAATCCGAAAGAATTGCTATAAGAGTTAATCACAATATCATACAATTATGTGTTTTATTATATTATTTACTTACGTTCACACTGACTACTATTACGCTTCCCTTTGTAATTATTAAACAGCATAATTTATTAGTACAATGTTAGAAATTGATCTCCCTTAACATGTTTTAATCAGATGTCTAACAAATCACCTGTTGACACTAGCTCTAAATCTAAATATATAAAACAAATTCGTGTTAGTTACACGCATTATAACTCGAGAACGGCTGGACCGATTTTAATGATCTTTGATTTCTTGGATTCGTCTCTGCTCCGGTCATGCTTTAGGCATATTCAGTTTCCTTAAATTCAATTAGTTTCTATTTAATAGCGTTTTAAATTTTTAATATTAACCTTATGGGGACTAAGTTTGTTTACAAATGTTCTACAATAAAAGCATTTGATTTCTTAAAACCGCTGTTGTTTTACTTTCCATTGGCAATATACTTTACTATCCAATGCCATCTGAATCATTCATTAATGTAAAACTATGAAGTAAATATGTCCTGTACAAAATGAACAGCATTATTCGCCACGTTAATAGGTTACGGTTTTTGGGAATTATGTACTGTATTTATATTATTTTTATTTTCTGTATGATTAAAAGTCACATGTTTATATGTTTGCCAAATAAAATAATTACAATGTTTATACATATTAGGTTTATTATAATAATAAGCTATTGAATATTTAAATCTTTCACAACGAAGCCGCAAAGCTATTTGACTTCAGAAAATGGCCAATCTTAAAGTTAACATGTATTTTCTGTTAGGCGTTACGAAGTTCGCCGGGTCAGCTAGTTTCTTATAAGTACAGATGTATAAAATATTTAAAGTGAACTTACCAATTGCACCTCTCCAAACGCTCCTCTTCCAATAACCTTAATCTGAGTAAAATCATCAGGTTTCATACGTAGCCTAATTATGTCCGATGCAACCATACCATCTGGAAAATAACAGTGATAATGTCTAAAACATTTATATTGTTTGTTCAGCTTAACTGTTAGGCCTGCAATAACAGTTAAATGAAGCAATAATAATTCTTATGTATTAATAAGGTGCAACAAAGAATAACCACACCACAATGCTATAGGTGATATAGCCTCTCTGCAGAGAAGTTTTACAGGTGATTTGTTATCAATCATGGACTAATCAAATTCAGTATTTGCTTAGACCACTAATTAGGAATAATGACCCATTATGCAAGTTTAGATTTAAATAAATACAGTTTTCCACAATCAATATCTGAACAGTTTATTTTCTACAAACAAATCAAAGAGATATAAGAAATGTGTAATTTAAAAACAGAGGGTAGATGGCAAAATGGTC
Organism: Nephotettix cincticeps; assembly: GCA_023375725.1. Taxonomy (NCBI): domain Eukaryota; kingdom Metazoa; phylum Arthropoda; class Insecta; order Hemiptera; family Cicadellidae; genus Nephotettix; species Nephotettix cincticeps. The sequence continues at coordinate 38,611,902 of CM041786.1, forward strand.
ATATAAGTTTTTTGTAGTTGTAGGAGATCTAATGGTGCGGTAGTCTGTGGAGGCCAAGAAAATTGGTGATCTGACATCAGGAAGTTGATTAGAATCACATCACTAATGTTATCGAGAATTTGCATATCTAAACCTGTACAAAAATTGTTGAATTGACCAACTGACGATGAGACAATTGGGAGTAATAAGCCCTTTTCCATGCCTTAACACCTGCCGCTCTTTGACGTGCCATTGTATAAAATGCCCGTGTGCAGAGCTTTTATTTAGTTCATATTGTTAAAGCTAAATTCACGTCATCTAGTCGCTCAAAATTATATTTGATAAACATTTTTTCCCGAATTTTTAATTGAATATAAACTATTTTTACATCCTCAAAAATCTGGGGAGGGGCTTGGCCCCTTCTTTGGTCGCCACTGAATAGAAGCAATTGCAAAGTATAAACCTAACAAAGAACTCCAAGTAATTCAGATATCCTTACATCACCCTTCAAATCCCTACCAGGTGGATGAGGTTAGCTTACTCAGTCAGAAACAGAGCGAGAGAAACAGAGCATGTTGGTGAATGATGGAAAAATGGTAGGTATTTAATTGAGCAATGTGTAAACGTGAAATTTTTAGTGAAGTTGGGTAAATCCGCAGTAGACTTAATTCTCTCATGTGAAGATGTCACATCTTTGAGCCAAATTTTTCACATAAGATATGAAATGGACATGTGAAGATGTGAAATTTGTGTGAAACGTGACACAAACGTTTTCATATTTTCATGTGAAACTACATACTTACTCTGAATGTGGAATTGTAGCATAGAATTAAATAGAAAGACACACGACTATTAGTTTTTTATTATATAAGTTGTTCAAATATTGTGTCCAGTTACCATTTCCTTTTTTGATGGATGGGCATAGAAATATTAACTTTGTCTACTATAGTCACTCATACACTAAAATACATAAAATATAAAGTGTTTGTGTTGGAGGTGTTAAGAAATGATTATCTCTTATGAATACAAAATGAAATGAAATATGTTTATTTTCCTTATTGAGATTTACAGGCAGAAAATTTAAATAATAGTAATCTATGGCAAGGTAACCTAAACAACTAAGTATAAACTTAGCCAATACATAAGGAAAGGCCTACATGGGCAGGAGCCTGTGCGTAGGCCTGAGTTGAAGCACTAATCATTTTTATAATGGCCGACAGTAATTAGATTTGCACATTGGGGAAAAGATATCAAAATTAAAGTTAGCATTAACCAGAAAAAATATGAGCGCAAAAAACAAACAAACAAAAATTTGTATTAGATGAAGAAAGAAAAACTAGTAATAGAAAAAAAAACAATAAACTGCCCGCAAGACAAGAAAAAAAAATTGAAGCAACAAATATGTACAGTACCTGAAACAAGAATCACTAAGCAAACATAATGGAAGGGGGAGTGAATGTCAAGTCTGGCATCAGTGTCCTGGTCGACTGTAGGTTGCCGTAATAATGGTTTCAGCCTCTTCTATGCCTAGGTCTATAAGAAATTCTTTATATCTTTTTTCAAAGATAAAACTGACGGTGAATTTAAAATATTAAGATTGGGGAAATATTGAATTAGGTTACGATACAAAATACTGCAAATGTAAAATGAATTTGTTTTTGAGACTGATCTGGTTAACTGAAGGACATATATTGAAAAAGTTTGTGCATATCGGGTATTGTGACTATGGCAAACTAGAGAAAAAATATTGTAAAATCTTTTATATATGACAATCAATAAATCTTTAATGAAAAGTTGGCGAAGTGAAAGGAAAGAATAGATTAGATTAGGAATAGATTAGATTAGATTATTTAAATGGCGACTCTACTACGAGGTAGGTATTTTAAGCCAAGAATGAATGAGGGTTGAGTCTAAGATGATTGTGGCGCGATCTTGTAGTCTTGTTACTGACTAAGGCTGACATGTTCCTTAGACAGGACTGTTAATTAATAGCCCAACAGCCAAAGTCAACTAATGGACCTACAGTTTAACGTGGAATCCGAACCACGACCTCTGAATTACGAATTGGTCTTATTATGAGGATGGTCTTTGCGGATTAACGTAGTCAATAGTGCGGACGTTAATCCACACAAGAGAACACTACACCTACCGACCATCGCTCACAACTAACCACAATTCGTGACCTCCAAGTAGCTGGATTAAAGGATGACAACACCATCCCAGTCAATAATATAGTTGCATTGTAAAATAGCTTTATATATTTATATTTATAACAAGTTGATAAATACAACAAAAATTTTCAAAAATGACTAAAACTTTAAGTTATAGAAAATACAGTCTTTCTTTGTGACCAATCTGAATCAGTTCTGCCTATAATAACAACTTAACCACAAAACTGAATATGAACCTGATGATGGTGTAGAGTATCAATTGTTCAGACACATGGTATAGGTAAAACATAGAAAAAATGACACTAGTACAATGAATATAAATATAGTATTTTACAGATCGCCTTCAAATCACGTTCAACATTGGGTTTGTCATGGTTACTAGAGAAGACATGCATTACAGATGTTTACCTGTACTGCCTGTAAACAAATGACAAACAAGAAAGAAGAAGAAACAACAGTGAATTAAATGTAAATATGGTCCTTAACAACAACACAAACCCTCCTCATGGTAGGAATCCCAACAATTTACTAAAAATGTCCTTTGAGGTAGAACATTGTCAGCAGTATCAAAAACATTATTAAAAGGTCTTAGGTCAGTTTGACTTTTCAACAGTTCAACAGCTAACTATTTATTTGTTATAATCCAAATTTATTGTATTGTTATGTTTGACAGTGTCTCTAGATAGATTGAGAAAGGTACAAAATGATGTTATATAATATTTGAATACTGATTAGACACAACTAAGGTCTTAAAACACAATAAATACACAAAACCTTGCCTCTTGTTCTTAAGATAGGGTTCAACAGTTTGTATTGGCACAAACTTTACTTTGTATATTTCTATCAGTCATACTGTCATCAAATTGACATAATGAAACTGTACAGATTGATTGAATTAATATGCAGTCTTACTCGAGCCAAAACTCTGGATACAATTATATTTTAGTTTTACTAGATCATTTTTTTAAGTAAGCTTATGCATTCTTATGCATGGTACCTATTGAGAATAAAACTGGACCGGTGGTAAAGGAGGCGTTAAATTAAATTTCAGCTGGTGTGAAGAATATTTAATATGATAACGGTAAAGAATTTTTCAAAAAGCATTTTCAAACCCTCATGAAAGAGTTAAATATTAATCACTATCACACCTTTTCTACTACTAAAGCTGCAATTGCAGAACGATTTATACAGAATTGGTTACAGAATTGGTGATTTGGAGAGTTTTCTGCTCAAGGGAGCTAGCTATACATGGTTCGACGTGCTTCCAAAGTTGATGGAAGAATATAATAATAGGGTATATAGAACAATAGGTATGAAACCTAATACTGTGGAAAATGGAAAACATTCCAAGGATATACGATGGGGGTACCCAAAAGTAACCGGAATTAGTCTGCCGAGGTCGGAGCTTTGGTAGTACGAATGAGCGCCACTAAGGCATGTCTAGAGCAACTCTTTGCCAGTTCAGTCCCGTGTGGGTCATTGAGCTAGCACATTCTGTTCGTCTGTAGCGTCATTTTTTGCTATAGCTGTTTCACTGTTTCTTCGTTTTTTATGATGGCAAGAACAACCAGGTGGGGTGCCGCAAGCAGGATCATCACCTACAGCAGGATAAGGTGGGCTATAGGCTCTCTAAGTCCTTTCAAGTCACCGGGTCCGGATGAAGTCCAGCCGGTTTTTCTACAACAGGGCATAGAGATCATTCTCCCGGCCCTTTGTAGTATTTTTAGAGCGAGCTTGGCCCTGGGACATGTTCCTGCTGCATGGAGGACTTCCAGGATAGCGTTTATCCCAAAACCGGGTAAGAATAGTTACACGGACCCGAAATCCTTTCGGCCGATTTCATTGTCTTCTTTCTTGTTGAAGACTCTGGAGAAGTTGGTGGTAAGGTATATCTGGGACTCTTCGCTGAAGTCTGCCCCTTTACACCCAAACCAGCATGCCTACATTCAGGGTAGGTCTTGCGAGTCGGCCCTGCACCAGTTGGTGTGCAGAATTGAAGGAGCTATTGACCATAAAGAGGTGGCACTTGGAGCGTTCCTGGACATTCAGGGAGCCTTTGACAACACGGCCTTGGATGCCATGTTGAACGCCGCTAGATCTAGAGGATTCAGTGATGTCATCTGCCGATGGATTGAGGCACTGCTACGCAATAGGTATGTGAAACTTTCTCTACAGGGAGTAGAGGTAGTAGCCAGGTCAACAAGGGGCTGTCCACAGGGAGGCGTTCTCTCACCCCTTTTATGGAACCTGGTGGTAGACAGCCTTATTAGAAGGCTTAATGACAGTGGTGTCTTTGCTCAAGGATACGCTGACGATATTGCCATCCTTGTGATAGGTAAGTTTAACAATACAGTTACTGACCTCATGAACTCTGCACTAAGGCTTGTGGATGGTTGGTGCAATGAGGTCGGTCTATCTGTGAATCCCTCTAAAGTGGTTGCTGTACCATTTACCAAGAGGAAAAAGCTGACCGGGGTTGGCCCGCTCAAACTGCAGGGGAGTTTGATCAACCTGCAAAACCAGGTGAAGTATCTTGGGATCATTCTGGATCGGACGCTTTGCTGGGAATCTCACTTACAACGGGTTATTGACCGGGGTAAGTGGTCTCTGTTTGCATGCAGGCGTATGGTCGGCGCAGCATGGGAACTGAAACCGGAGCTAATGTATTGGCTCTATGTTTCAGTAGTTAGACCAACTATGACGTATGCGTCTCTGGTTTGGTGGACCAAGATGGACTCAGGTGTTGCTGTGAAAAGGCTGGCAGCCGTTCAGCGGCTGGCATGTCTCATGATCACAGGGGCGATCAGCAGCGCTCCTGGGGCCACTCTTGACTGTTTGCTTGATCTTTTGCCCATAGACATTCACATCAGGATGACTGCCAGAATGGGTGCATACCGCCTCTGTGGAGAAGGCCTCTGGAATAGGCCAGGTGAATTACGTGGTCATACCAGAATTTCGGGGATAGTTCAGAGCGACATTTTAGGTATGCCCTCTGATTATCTTCCGAGAACTTTTTCTTTTGGCAGGTCTTTCCGAGTTCTTTTTCCGCAACGGGACGAATGGAAGGATGGAGCCTGCCCACTACCACCCTGTGATCAGGAGTGGTACACTGATGGGTCCAAGAGCAGTCGGGGCGCAGGAGCAGGCATCTACGGGGTGCAGGACAACGTACGGTCAGGTATTTCCATGGGGACCTTCCCCACTGTTTTCCAGGCCGAGATCACTGCCAATATGGAATGTGCCAGAGACATCTTGATGCTGGGTCATGAGGGCCTTTCTATCAATATTTTCTCTGACAGTCAGGCGGCCCTTAAAGCTTTGGACTCGTTAGAGTTCAACTCTAGGGTTGTGTGGGACTGTTTTAGGCTTGTGTCCTGTGTAGGCAGACACAATGAAGTCACCCTTTGTTGGGTTCCAGGGCACTCAGGGGTGGATGGTAACGAAGTGGCAGACGGGCTGGCCAATAGGGCTGCATCATCCCCCCTTTGTGGTCCTCAACCCTTCTGTGGTGTTTCCCGCGCTGCGGTTTTTCAGACTATCAATTCCTGGGCTAGGGATTGTCATAAGAAAAGATGGGCTGAACTTTCCCTGCATAGAGTTAGTAAGCTTAATCTTCGTTCTCCTTCTCGTCAAGTTGCAAAGAGGTTCCTGAAACTTGGCAGGAAGGATGCCAAACTTGTCACAGGTATCGTCACTGGTCACGGTAATCTGAGGAAGCACCAACTACGTATGGGGGTCTTCAACGGCGACCCCCTGTGTAGGAAATGTTATCTGCAGGAGGAAACTGCAGATCATCTACTCTTTGATTGCGCAGAGCTGGTAGAGGTAAGGTCCTCCACTCTGGGCAACTTGGTAAGGGGTAGTTTTCTGCCTCCTGACGAGCTCGTTGACAGGATGCTGCAGTTTTACAGGTCTCTTCATCTAGTAGATTCCTGATTCTCCAGGAAAGAGAATTTTAGGGGTGCGCAAAAAGCTGCAACGGCTGAAGCGCCTTGGGAAATCCGCCCCTTCGAATGATGATGATGAATAATATAATAAAACAATTAGTACCCTTTTTAGCGAATTTCCCATAGGGAAGAAGCTATTACCGTAGGTCTCATGGCAAGAATTAAGCCCGAGACCATGTTATTTTTTCTTCTTTAGATGACCAGAGACCAAAAACAATAGTCGTTAAAATTTATATATATATATATATATGTCTGTGAACTCGATAACTCTCGTAAGAATGGTCCGATCGAGACCAAATTTGGTAGAGACGTGTATTCCTACAAATGCTCGGACGAGTTCGTAAACCAGACACATCGGTCAATGGGAACGGGTAGTTTGGCGGGGTTTTGTACCCCAAAATGGGTTTTTTTGTGTTTTTCACAAGTAATTTTTAAAAATTTCTAATTTTATATTTCACCTTAAAAACTTATATTTCAAAAAGCTTATATATAAAAAGCTTTATATTTCAAGCTTAAAAAACTACACAATTAAGATCCTTAAAGTTTTTCTCTATCTTCAACGGTTACCGAGATATAAAAAAATCTAAACACAGTACGTTGTATTTTGAGGCTCCAATGTTAATCTTATGGAGGTTAGGGAAAAATTAATTATTCACTTATTATCTAATATTTTTGGATGAAACTTGATATTTAGCTTCATGTGGTTGAGATCCATACATTTGTGCTAAAAAATCATAGTATATGTGTTTATAATGGCAGCAAACCTGCATACTCTTTTCCCATGTTAATCATATGGAGATTAGGCAAACTCCTTTATTTATGGACAGATGTTGATGAAAGTTGGTATAAATGTTAAAAATAAAATTTTTTATGGCATAAATGGTACTTTCAGTGTTCCTCACAGCAGCAAACCTACTCACTCTTTCCCATTTTAATCTTATGGAGAATAGGCAAATAATTCTCATGTTTATCGACAGAGTTTGACCAAACTTGTCATATATTATTATTATTATTATATTATTGATTTGGAAATTCGCTGAGTACGCAGGTCTGCTGCGACGGGGGTATTTTAATCTTTAATGGCAACATGTTTCGGCATTTAGGCCATTTTCAAGCCATTTTTACTTAACCTATATTTAAATTACAATTTTTTATCAAATGTGTTTACAATGTTAAGTTGATAAGATGTAATTTGTATCATATGTTAACTTTGGACAGACTATTGGGTGGTGCTTTCAAATTGTGTAATTTTTTCATATATATATATTATTTTTGTTTTTTATTTATTTTATTATTCTAGTATTATTCTTATCAGACAATTTTTTGGCAAATTTCCCACAGGGAAGAAGCTATTACCAGAGGTCTCGTGGCAAGACTTAAGCCCGAGACCATGTTATTTTTTCGTCTTTGCCCACAGGCAAAAAAAATTGTCGTTAAAATTTATCTATATATATATATATATATATAATTTAAAAATTCACAATCTAGGGCTACTTTTAGCAATGTAATCTCTATATATAAAATTGAATGTATGTCTGTATGTATGTATGTATGTATGTATGTATGTATGTATGTATGTATGTCCTTTATGCGTTGCCAAACTACTCATCCGATCGCCATGAAATTTTAGTAAGTTGCTCTATATGTGTCCGGGAAGGTTTTAGTGAAAAAATATTTTCGAAAACCCCATAAGTTTCCATTTTATGGCGTTTTAAATTTCTAATGTTAACCTTATGGAGAGTAAGTTTGTTTACAAATTGTCTACAATGAAAACATTTGATTTCTTAGCTACAGCTGATTGGTTTACTTTCCATTAGCAATACCGTATGCTTTACTATCCAATGCCATTTGAATCATTCATTAATGTTAAACTATGAAGTAAATGTGTACTGTAAAAAATAAAAAGCTTTATTCACCACGTTAATAGTTAACGGTTTTGGGGGATTATGTATTTATATTTTTAATTTCTGTCTGATTAAAGTCACGTGTTTTTATGATAATTACAATGTTTATACTGTATTATTACGTTTATTATAATAATCAGCTGTTGTATATCTTTCCTTTAAAAGCCGTATTACAGTTAGGGTTTCTTTTTGGAAATTAATTTATAGATAATTTGTTCTATGAAAATTTTTTATGGTATATTAAGTTTAAAATCAATTTATTGTATGGAGAATAAAATGTAAACAATACAATAAGCTGTATTTTCATTCTATAGACTGCCATATTATATGTTAATATTTATTTTAATGTTATAATTACAGGTTAACAATTTAAAAATAAGGAACATATGTTAATAAAACAGAAAAAAGTATTTTTTTCTTTTTATAGAAAACAATCGTTTATGCTAAATTAACATTATTTTAAATTAAATTTCTCTTTATTTTCAATTATTTTATCATGTTATCAAATTTATAAGTATGATTTAAACATTATGATTTTGTAAAAGACGTTAATATGTAATTGACAATCTAGGATTGTTGAGTAAATTAGTGAGTTATATGTTATACTTTTTGTTCAGTGTTTAATTATGTTGTATTATGTTTATTTAATAAATGTTTCATTGAGTTAAATGTGTTTTAATTTCTAATTAATTTTATAATACATGTTTATTCTATACAAACTGGATCTACATAATTTCCTAAAGCCGTATTCATTGATGTTTGGGTTTGGTTGTTTGAAAACTAATTAATAACTCAAATGTTTTCTGTTTTATAATGATATTAATATTTTTAATCGTTTCAGTATTGTTATTAATATAAGAATTTTAACTTTCACAATGAACTATTGTTTCGACTTCAGAACATAATCTTAAAGTTCAGGTTTCTTGAGTTGTTACGAAGTTGTCAGCAATAAAAAATCAATTGTACTTTTTTCATTCTGAAACATTTCTCATTTATGCTATTTCAAGTCTATTTACCAAACCTATTTAAATTACAATTTTTATCAAATAAATGTGTACAATGTAATTTTTAAATATGATTTGTATCGTATGTTAACTTTGAAAAAAGTGGGTGTGCTTTCAATTTGTATTTTCTCAAATATATTTATGTTAAAGGAATTAATATGTCCGTGGATGTTCTTTATGTTCGTAGATGAGGTATTCTTCTGTAATCCATTACCTTGTTCATGGGTAAAATAATTTTTTTTGATTCATGTATGCCTTTAAAACTGTGATCTGTATGTAATAAATGTTCTGCAAAGTTTGATTTCATTGATGTTCTGTTGTTACTTTTGAATAAACTAAAATATTTAAAATGTTTCAAAATGTTTTCACAGTTTTAAAGGCATACAGTGCAACTTAATTTTGATCGTCCACGTAATTCGATCGTCTGATGGAATTAAACTTTAACTATTTTGACGTAATGGACTATTTTTTGTTATCACATTCTCAAAGTTCTCCAGGTTTGAGCAATACGATAAAGTGTTGCCAAATTTACATTTGGCCTACTTTGTCGTTCGGTGTTTACATAACCAACAAATTTTCCACTCGTTTTCATTCTACATTTTCTCTTTGTTGAATGATTTTACGCGTCATCCAATACTATAATACGAGCAAGGTTTGTATATATATATATTTGCACACGGATCTCGAAAACGGCACCGAGGAATTTCTTTAAATTTTGGAAATAACTAATTTCCGAGTAGAAAATAAGTTCTAGATAGGTCTAATGTCCAGGAAAATTCGCGTTTTACTGTAATATTAAGTTTAAAATCTAAAAATTTAACATTACGCTTATGGAGAATCAAATGTAAACAATGCAAACCAAAACAGCTGTTTATAAACGTTTGACAGTTCTTGATTGAAGACGGCAAAGAACAATATGTGAATAGAGGTTTTTCAAAAATATTTATTTTATGTATGTAATAAATGTAAAATTATCAGGTTACTAAACAATTTGTAAAAACTTTAGAGTAACATAACTGTGCGAAATAAAAGCAGGAAAGAGTATTTCCAAAATCTTCCGTGTTTTGATAGAAAACGTATTCGTTGTATTGCTTGAAGCTACTGTAACAAACCAAATAATTGGTGTAAATTAAATTTATCTTTTGCTTTTCAATCCTCATTCCGTTTCTAACAAAATCAGTTGATCACAGGATAATAATAACAAACAGTATGGACATTTAAATTCAGTATAAGGTTAGCTAAAACAATTAATTGAGGTTGGCCAAGAACTCAAACGACGACGCGAAATCGGCTGACGCCGTAGCTCAAGCGCTTGGATCTCACGTATGCAAGGTCGCGTGATCGACTATATCGTGATCGACTATGCGTGATCGTGGCTATATATTTGTTCAGTATTTATGCCATATTAATTAAGGGGTATTAAAATGGTTTTATTTAAACCACATAAATGTTTTCATTGAGCAGTAAATTTGTTTTAATTTTGCTAACTAACTTGTAAAATACATGTCTTATTCTATCCGAGCAAAGCTCGGTCACCAGGTACTTAGTTTTAAAATATTACATTTTAGATAATTTTAAGATGAATAATTATCTAGATTATGACGAGGTACCATAATTTCACGGGTTTAAATATTATTGTATCTGCCCGATACTACAACTCTGTGCCTGCGCACAGTCCTTTGTTCAATAGTCAGCGGCAGCGCTATCACTGTTTTTTTCTAGTTCCTTGTCACCGATATATCAGTGACGGATCCATATTGGTGACTTTGTCACCGGTACAAAAATATTGCACATCCCTACCAAATACCAATACACAGAAAGTCAATGGCAACAAGCCAACGTCATCTATCAAATCTTGGTTCTTTGTTTATGGTGATTCGTTTTGTAATAAATAAAATAGTTGAATCATGAAATAAAATTGAGAATTATTATTTATCAATCTATCCATGGTTTTTTATGACTAACTGTTAAGTACTGTTTATGTAATTTATTTTATATTTCACCATTGGAATCAGCTTAAAAAACTAAACAATTAAGTTCCTTAAAGTTTTTCTCTATCTCCAACAGTTACCGAGATATTAAAAAATCTAAACACAGTATGTTGTATTGTGGGGCTCCAATGTTAATCTTATGGAGGATAGGGAAAAATTAATATTTCCCATATTAATCAATATTTTTGGATAAAACTTGATATTTAGCTTCATGTGGTTGAGGTCTATCCATTTATGCTTAAAAATCATAGTTTATGTGATTATCATGGCAGCAAACCTGCATACTCTTTTCCCATATTAATCATATAGTGAATAGGCAAACTCCTTTATTTATGGACAGATATTGATGAAAGTTGATATAAATGATGAAAAAATTAATTGTTTACGCTAGAAACACCTACTTTCAGCGTTCCTCACAGCAGCAAACCTGCATACTCTTTCCCATGTTAATCTATGGAGAGTAGGCAAATAATACTCGTATTTATTGACAGTTAATGATCAAACTAGTCATATATTATTATTATTATGTTATTGATTTGGAAATTCGCTGAGTACGCAGGTCTGCTGCGACGGGGGTATTAATCTTATGGAGAATAGGCAAAAATTCTCATGTTTATCGACAGATTTTGACCAAACTTGTCATATATTATTATTATTATATTATTGATTTGGAAATTCGCTGAGTACGCAGGTCTGCTGCGACGGGGGTATTTTAATAAATTGCCTGATTCAGCCAGAATTGTTTCCTTCAAGGTATTTAAATCAAAAATATGTAAGTGGTTGATTGACAACCCTTTTTATAACATACAAGAATTTCTGAAAACTAATATACATATTGGATTTTAATAGTCTTCTAAGTCTATTATTTGTTTATGCTAGTCAACCTTAAATTAATTATTATTTGTACTATTTGTATTATATGTAATTTATAAGTATTATTTATATTAATTGTATTTTATATTGACCATGTCTATTCCTTTGTAAAAAGAAGCTCAAAGACAATAAAACTCTTGATTCTATATTTTATAAAAATGGCATTGCCGTTGGAAATAAATAAATAAATAAAATAAATATTCATCATATATTTTATTCTATTTTATGTTTTTAGTTTTGTTATTTGGTGATACTTTTACTGTTGGCAATAATTTTTCTGTAAAAACATTTACACTAAAATGAACTTTAAAAAACAAAACATCATTCTGGCATTCTAGCACCTAATATTTTGGAACAATTGAACACACAAATTATCTTGCAGTGATTGTCCTAAAGTGAATATAGGTCAATCAGGTTGATCATTTAGAAAAAGGTAGGTTGAACACCTTCGCAATACTAAAAATAAAATACTAACACCAAAATCTAAGTTTGCAGAACACCTACTGAAATGAACGAAAATCACAATCTCAAAAGCTGTATAGATAATTTAGATATATTACATAAATTTAATAAAGTACCAAGATGAACGTTCTTCAAAGCTTTGAAATTTACAAAGCCTTCAAAAATTTCCGAAATGATGTTTTTAACTTTAAGTACAAGACAGATTAATTATCTTTAGATTCCCATGCAAATAGGAAACAAAATAAAATTATTACCATTCTGAAATGGTGCCCTATCCAGGTATTTTAAGCCAAATTATGTATAAGAAATACGCTTATTCATGTGAACTCAAAAAAATATCTCTTTGCACTTTTTAAAGAGTTTATTTCATTATAGTGTTGATCGTCCAATGGCTAACTCAGTTTATTCCATAAACCAGATTAACCAGGATTATTCTATACCTAAAAATAGCCCTGCGAACTGACTAAACTATTGTAAACCCAATAAACAATATACTGGTTACTACAAACAACAAAAGTTTTTTTAATGAAACCACTCACATCTTTGCATATAAGCTTCCACATTCTTCATCCGTTTGACTGCCGGATGATCACAGTCAGAAACTAAAGCTTGAACAGTATCCTAAAAAAATAAGACTCAATATTAATAAAAAAAAATTACTAAAACATGTCACATAAGTTATAACAATTTAGAACTTTATGATGCTTTACCAATTATTAAAGGCATTTTACATTTTCTCATTATCAAAACATTAATAGATTTTTTTTTTAGCGAATTTCCCATAGGGAAGTAGCTATTACCGTAGGTCTCATGGCAAGAGTTAAGCCCGGGACCATGTTATTTTTTCTTCTTTAGGTGCCCAGAGACCAAAAACAATAGTCGTTAAAATTTTTATATATATATATATATATATATATATATATATATATATGTGTCTGTTAGCACGATAACTCACGTAAAAATGGTGCGATCGAGACCAAATTTGGTAGAGACGTGTATTCCTACAAATGCTCGGACGAGTTCGTAAACCAGACATATCGGTCAATGGGAACGGGTAGTTTGGGGGGGTTTTGTACCCCAAAATGGGGTTTTTTGCGTTTTTCACATGTAATTTTTAAAAATTTCTCATTTTATATTTCACCATTGGAATCAGCTTAAAAAACTACACAATTAAGTTCCTTAAAGTTTTTCTCTATCTCCAACGGTTACCGAGATATTAAAAAATCTAAACACAGTACGTTGTATTTTGAGACTCCAATGTTAATCTTATGGAGGATAAGAAAAAGTTAATATTTCACTTATTAACCAATATTTTTGGATAAAAATTTATATTTAGCTTTATGTGGTTGAGGTTCATCCATTTGTGCTAAAAAATCATAGTTTATGTGTTTATCATGGCAGCAAACCTGCATACTCTTTTCCCATAATAGTCATATAGGGAATAGGCAAACTCCTTTATTTATAGACAGATGTTGATGAAAGTTGGTATAAATGTTAAAATAAAAATTATTTATGGTAGAAATGCCTAATTTCAGAGTTCCTCACAGCAGCAAACCTGCACACTCTTTGCCATGTTAATCTTATGGAGAATAGGCAAATAATTCTCATGTTTATGGACATATTTTTTTTAAACTTGTCATATATTATTTTTATATTATTGATTTGGAAATTCGCTGAGTACGCAGGTCTGCTGCGACGGGGGTATTTTTTTATTTTGTGTATTTCTACGCCAGTGGCATTTTTAACGTTTTGATGGGGAACGGTCCAAACCCCGGTCTTGTTACTACCTAACGTCGACCTGTTGTTAGGAAGCATCATTAATTAGTAGCCCAATGACAAATGGCGACTGGGTCCAGATTCGACCCTTGCGGGATTCGATCCGGCGACCTTCACTTTTGAAGGCGGGTATTATAACCACTACACCACCCAGCCAGATTAGTGACAATTCTACAAGTTTTACTGAATATCACGAACAATCAAAAAATATACTGTAATTTTCCGACAAGAAGTTTAATTAAATTTAAAAAAGGAAGACACAATCAAACATTGATCTAACAAATTTGAATGGACTCAATAAAATGTACGTTATATCAAGGAATATGTTATATTGAGGTTTGATAAATTGAGGTTAGGTCTGAAAAGATTCACACTGGAGATAAATAATTTTAATGGTAAATAATTTTGTATCATGGTCCAAAGGAGTAACGTGTAACAGTATGTTTTGTTACAGAACATGAATCAGTTATTGTTAACAAATTTCCAACAGGGAAGATGCTATTACCGTAGGTCCATGGCAAACTTAAGCCATGTAAGCCGGGACCATAATATTTTTTCGTCTTTAGGTGCCCAGAGGCCAAAAACAATAGTCGTTAAATGTTTATATATATATATATAGAGTGAACATGATAACTCTCGTAAAAATGGTCCGATCGAGGCCAAATTTGGTAGAGACGTGTATTCCTACATTTGCTCAGACGAGTTCGTAAACCAGACATATTGGTAAATCAAAATGGGTAGTTTGGGGGGGTTTGTACTCAAAAATTGGGTATTTTGTGTATTTCGTATGAAATTAATTTTTTTTTTAATTTTATCTTTCACCATTAGAATCAGCTAAAAAACTAGACAATTTAGTTCCTTAAAGTTTTGCTCTATCTCCAACGGTTATCGAAATATTAAAAAATATAAACACAGGTCAGTGTATTTTGGGGCTCCAATGTTAATCTTATGAAGGATGAAGGTCTTCTTAGATTTATTCTATAGTACCTGGTGACCGAGCTTTGCTCGTTTAGAATAATACATGTATTATAAAAATTAATTAGAAAAATTAAAACACACTTATTACTCAATGAAAACATTTATGTGGTTGAAATAAAACCGATTTAATACACCATAATTAATATAGCACTGAACAAAAAGTATCGCCCCTGGTCTAGATGGAACTCGCGGCCTATAGTTCTTGAGGCCGACACGCTACAACTCGGCTACGACGTTAGTCAATTGAGCGATGCCGTTTAACGTCTTTTAGCCAAAGCCGATCATTTACTGTTTAATTATCCATACCGTTATTATTAGCCCGTGATCAACTGATTTTGTTATAAACGGAATGAGGATTGAAAAGCAAAAGAGAAATTTTATTTACATCAATTAATTGGTTTGTTACAGTGGCTTCAGGCAATACAACGAATACGTTTTCTATTAAAACACGGAAGATTTTGGAAATACTTTTTTCTGCTTTTATTTCGCACAGCTATGTTATCCTTAAGTTTTTACAAATTGTTTAGTAACCTGATAATTTTACATTTATTACATACATAAAATAAATATTTATCAAAAACCTCTATTCACGTATTGTTCTTTGCCGTCTTCAATCAAGAACTGTCAAACGGTTATAAACAGCTGTTTTGGTTTAATTGTTTACATTTTATCCTCCATAAGCGTAATGTTAAATTTTTAGATTTTAAACTTAATATTACACAGTAAAATACGAATTTTCCTGGACATTAGACCTATCTAGAACTTATTTTCTACTCGGAAATTAGTTATTTACAAAATTTAAAGAAATTCCTCGGTGCCGTTTTCGAGATGCGTGTGCAAATATATATATATATATATATACAAACCTTGCTCGTATTATAGTATTGGATATTATGTTTCTTAGTAATTTTTGTTAAATTTAAGAGCATAAAATTAAAATGGCTGGCATTTCAAAAATACCCCTGTCGCAGCAGACCTGCATACTCAATGAATTTCCAAATCAATATAATAATAATAATAATATATGACAAGTTTTATAAAAATGTGTCCATAAACATGAGAATTATTTCCCTAATTTCCAAAAGATTGACATGGGAAAGAGTGTTCAGTTTTGCTGCTGTGAGGAACACTGAAAGTAGGCATTTCTACCACAAACAATTTTTATTTTCACCATTTATACCAACTTTCATCAACATCTGTAATTATCCATTAAAAATATTCAGGGCTTAATGCTATATATCTTTATACCAAATTTTAAGTCAGTACATCGATTTGTTACAGAATTAAACATTTTTATGTTGAATACACTCATTTTTCCTGTCTTACCAATATTATATCGTACTAACAGAGTCAGATTTAGCTGTGCAATTAATAGAACACGCCTTAACCCATTCCCGTCGGACAGACTGGTTGACGTCTGAGGCCCTCCAGTTTGAACTAAAATCGAGCCTTGTTCACTACGACTGCATGTCACTATTAGCTTGACAGATTATATGTTTTGATTTCTTTACCTTGTTACTTATATCCTTTAACTATGTATACAATCACTTTTAGCAATAACAAAAATTATTACTGTACTTTTTCACCAATTCCCAGGCTTAAGAAGGTAGGCTTAGGAAACAAGTAGGTACTGTTGTTTCATCAAGACTTATTTTGTTTTCAAATGATTCCTTTATTTCACTTGGAACATCTACTACTATTTTCCTGCAGTAATAATTAGTTAATGATAAATATTTAAAAAATAATCATTATTACTGTATTCTCATCAATAAATACAATCGCTGAACGAGTTGTGCAAACGAGAAAATAATTTACTGTCAACATGGAAGAATGGACGCTAAATACAATTATTTAAAAGAGGACGCTAACACTATCTATCTGATTAGAAATGAACTAGCACACCTAAAGACGAAAAAAACAACAACGTCAAAATATAAGCAGGCCACGCACATTATTTGCTCGTAACTGCCCTGAGGACAAACAGCACACGTCCTTAGTCATCTGTCTAGCGAAATACGCGGACGTGCAATGTGCGCCTTTAGACGGGAATGGGTTAACATACAGACACAAAAACAACGGCTTACCAACAAACAATCAACATTTGCTACACTCCTTGGGTCTTGAATTTTTTCTTCAAGATCACGAAGTCGCCGTTTTCTATCATCATCTATAATGTAACTTTCCATATTTCTTTAGAAAACGAACTACCTGTAACATTAAAAGCACATACAGGGTTCTGTATTTTTTAAAGACTCTCTGGTGATGGTGAATGTTGTGTTTGATTTCTAGCTCCATGTAAGAAGATATAATAAATTATCTTTATCTTAATGTAATTTATATTTTAAAAATTTATTACCACACAAATATAATATTTCATGCAAGATACCTTACAGTATTTATTAATAATAGATAGTGCAGACACATCAAGGAACTCAATATTTAGTTTTCTTTTAAACTAAAACTGTGATGAAATTTATGACTCACATCTGACAAAGGTAACAACCTCAAATTTGGTCCTCTAAGCCTAAACAAAAGAATAGGCCCTATGGATATTTAAATGACATAATCACTCAAAGGGGTTTACAATTAAAATTATGAATTCCTCAAAAACTCCACATTTTGGATAAGATATCTATAATTTTGATTAAATTCTGTGTACATATCCCAGTAATCCATCGACATGGAGCCTAGGACAATACTTACTAAGTTGTTATTTTTTTGAGTTAATTCAAATAATGCTAGCTAGGAAAATTAATGTTTTGTTAAATAAACTACCTGCGAAAAACCAGAAATCCCAATTTTGGGAGGTAACAAATCTGTGGGGTGGATTTGGTGTCCCAAAATTGAGATTGATCTTAAAATCCTCTTTGAAAGGTTATTTCACTACATATCATTTTTAATTAATGGTATTAATAGGAACTGCAGATGAAAATAAACGGTACCAGTGGACTGACACACACTTTCTCCCTTAGGTAAATTTTAAAAAGACAATCTGTAATAAAACTCTCATGTTCTACAAAGTTATTCTAAATACCTTTAATAATTAATTGTTCAAATTGTGTGGGGGAACCCCCCCCCCAAGCTTTTTTGAGCTGGTGTTGTTCGGTGATTTGACCTTACACTTCATACCAAGTTTCATGGAAAACAGTTGGAAAGTAAGAAAGAAATTGATTTTTTTATATTCTCCATAAGAATAACATTGAGCGCTTTCAGACAACGTACTGCGTTTATCGTGGAAAGTAAATTTAAATTTTCTCTGGAACTGTTAGTCCTAGACAAATAATTCAAAATACTAATTTGTTTAATTTTTTAAGCTGGTTTCAATGGTATCAGTCAAGTTATACTTTACTTTTATTGTTTTTGCTGAAAATTTAAAAATTTGATTTTACATTTAAAAGCCCATAACTTTTGACCGTCATTTTTACAGACATGCGGGTGGTGTCAAATTATTTAGTAGCCTACTCTGTGCACTATAAACTATCAAATTTTAATCAAAATCGTTAGAGCCGTTTTTGAGAAATTTGGATTTTTCACGGTTTTTTAAGGGTTTTTAGGGGTGAACTACCCTTAAAAATCAAAAATTCAAAAAAATGAAAAAAACGCCTAAGAAACGGTGACTATATATATACTTGCCAAATTTCATCTAAATCGGACCAACGGGATAGGCTGTGGCACTGTACACATCCAGACACACACACAGACAGACACACGGACGGGCAGACATCACGTCAAAACCCACTTTTTTGGTTTCAGGGGGCCCCAAAACGGATATATCCACCCTCATCTCAAATTCGAAAATTTTGACGAAAACAATAGGCTACTTTCTCCATATACTATGTATAAGGGGAGAGAGTAAATAATAACAAAAAAAATTAAGGGATATCTTTGAAAATGGATGACAACAGCTAAGAGTAATTGGCAATATTTTATCATTATTGTATTCTGCATGTTATAATGTATAATTTGATATATAATAAGGACAAATTTCATAAAATAAAGCATATACCGTATTCTGTTAGGTAACAATTTATTGTACCATATCAAATTGTAATTTCAAAAGCTCCCCAACCAGGAGCATTTATAATTACTAATCAAAGGGTTAAGTTTTGTTTAGTTACTTTCAACATTTAAGGGTACAACTCAAACACAAGTGCACAGTAACATAGGGAAGTTAGTACCTTACATATCATTACAAAATCTCAAAAATATCACTGAACAATAATTTTAAAGATCAAAGTTTAACTTATAAGGAAGGTCTATAAGAGACATCATATTAAAAAAATAAATATATTGCAGCTGAAAATGGCATTAAACTAAATAGGCATAATTATCCATTATGACATGTATTAATTGTGTAGGCCCCTAATGATTACTCTACGCTATTAATAATCCAAGCGATATTGATATACTTGATAATGAAATGAAAAATCGCCTGATCCAAGCGGAAGCTCTGATCGATGTCACCCGCACACACCATTCTTACACCTGCACCGAAGGCGTCATCCGCAGCTAATGTGTTAATGGAATCCCACACAAGAGAACACTACATCCACCAACCATCCAAACACAACTATCCACAATTTGTGACCTCCAAGTAGCTGAATTACAGGACACGCCAAGGTCCCTGTCGTAATATTAACTTATGTTTATTACTTATTGGAAAGGGGAACAGTTTTTTATGTAAGTTTCGCTCATGGTAGCCTGGTGGCTAATTAGCTAAAAAGTTAGGTAGCATAATAGTAACCTAAAAATTCTTAATTTCCACATAGACAAGTTTTTAAAACCACTACACAGGGCCTATATTCTCTCATTAGAACTTATTTGGACATAGTAAATGATTTAAATGTCTTATTTATAACGGTCAAATATATAACGTTTATGGCTTTGACAAATCTAACCGTCGTTTTAGACTATCATTCTAATAACGATAGAAGTAATAGCACATCTTCACAACAAAAACAGTACATTAACTTAACTTGAGAGAACAAACAACTAACCATTAATGAGAAATAAATAGATACCAGTTAATATTCAAATAAACTTTTAGCTTACCTAACCAAAACAATAATCTAAACTAACTAAACTCCCCAAAACTAAAAGAAAAATTACTACTCATTACTCCGACTTAGTACATTTACACCATAACCATTGTTCAATTCCTTATTACTTTTCTTATTTTCTTCTTACTTCAACTTCAATTCTTTTGGTTGTAACTTTTTAAGTCGTCATGGAGTAGTAATAGATGATTCGAAGACGGTGAGGTTGTTATATTGTAAAACTATCACAGTCTAACCAAAGAACATAGAAATTATTTTTTATGTTCTTTGGTCTAACTATAGGGACAAAGACCAGAGAGGAACGAATTATAAAGTGAATAAGGTGATAATAAATACTTAACTATCTTTTTTACTTTTTTTCATCCGTTCATTACTGCATAAACTGACCATTTGGCGACCTACCCGTAGGTATTTTGAACAGTATGGATATTTATTAATATTCGGATATTTATTTTGACCATTTATACCACGTTTCATCAATATCTGTCCAATATCTGTTGATGTAGATGTGTTAAAGGCTGTGTATTTTCCCATTTACAAAGTCATATGTCTTATGGGGTTATTGCATGGGGACATTTTGGTAATGTAAAGAAACTTTTATTATTACAAAAACGGGCAATTAGAGTCATATTTAATGTTAATAGTAGGACTCATTGCAAACCTTTATTTAAAGAGCTTGGAATTTTGACAGTTACCTCTTTGTATATTTTAGATTGTTTGTTATATGTTAAAATGAATGTAGATAATTTTGAGACTAATGATTCAGTACATAGTCATTTCACTAGAAACAGTCACAACCTTCGACCAGCTCAATGTAACTTCCAAACCACTATTACCAGTTTTTCTGAATTTGGCAAAAAGCTTTATAATATGTTACCTTACTGTATTAAATGTTTAAATGTTAAAAATAGAATAAGAGCTATATTATGTGATCTTTGTATTTATGATGTAAAAGAGTTTATTGAGTACTTATCTTCTAAAAGTAATGGTAATGGAAATGATAGGCTATATTAGAATGAAATACTTATTGGAATAAAATATAATAGTCAAATGTTCTACTTGACGATGCCATGCATGTATTGTGTTTGTACGGCAATAAAGAATTTCTGATTTCTGATTTCATAAATAAAGGAGTTTGACTATTCCTCATATGATTAACATGGGAAAAGAGTATGCAGGTTAACTGCCAAGTTAAACACTTAAACCTTTTAAACCTTTATGCTTAAGCTTTTGAAGCATAAGATCGCAACCACATTAAGGTAAAAACCAAATCCAAAAATATTGATTGATAAGTAAAATATTAATTTTTCTCTATCCTCCATAAGATTAACATTGGAGCCCCACAATACAACATACTGTGTTTAGATTTTTAATATCTCTGTAGTTGTTGGAGATAGAGAAAAACTTTAAGGAACTTAATTGTATAGTTTTTTAATCTGATTCCATTGGTGAAATATAAAATTAGAAATGTTTAAAAATTACATGTGAAAAACGCAAAAAAACCCATTTTGTGGTACAAACCCCCCTCCCAACTACCCGTTCCCATTGACCGATATTTCTGTTTTACGAACTCGTCCGAGCATTTGTAGGAATACACGTCTCTACCAAATTTGGTCTTGATTGGACCATTTTTACTTTCACCCCTTATACATAGTATATGGAGAAAGTATTGTTTTCGTCAAAATTTTCGAATTTGAGTTGAGGGTGGATATATCCGTTTTGGGGTCCCCTGAATCCAAAAAAGTGGGTTTTGACGTGATGTCTGTCCGCCCGTGTGTGTGTCTGTCTGTGTGTGTGTGTCTGGATGTGTACAGTGCCACAGCCTACCCCGTTGGTCCGATCTAGATGAAATTTGGCATGTATATATATATAGTCACCGTATCTCCAGGCGTTTTTTCATTTTTTTGAATTTTTTTATTTTTAAGGGTAGTTCACCCTTAAAAACCCTTAAAAACGTGAAAAATCCTTCTCAAAAACGGCTCTAACGATTTTGATTAAAATTTGACAGTTTATAGTGTACAGAGTACTAAATAATTTGACACCACCCGCATATCTGTAAAAATCACGGTTCAAAAGTTATGGGCTTTTAAATGTTAAAAAAATCAAATTTTTAAATTTTCAGCGAAAACAATAAAAGTAAAGTATAACTTGACTGGTATCATTAAAACCAGCTTAAAAAACTAAACAAATTAGTAATTTGAATTATTTGTCTACGACTAACGGTTCCAGAGAAAAGTTAAATTTACTATCCACGATAAACGCAGTATGTTGTCTGAAAGCGCCCAATGTTATTCTTATGGAGAATATAAAAAAATCAATTTCTTCCTTACTTTCCAACCGTTTTCCATGAAACTTGTTATGAAGCGTAAGGTCAAATCACCGAACAAAACCAGCTCAAAAATGCTTGGTGTTACGGGTGGGGGGGTTGCCCCCCCATACAATTTGAACAATTAATTTAACTTTGTCTCTCGTGTTTTTATTTTTAAAAATTGGATGATTATTTTTGAAACAATAAATTATTAAATGATATTTAGATTAACTTTGTAGAACATGATAGTTTTATTGCAGATTGTCTTTTTGAAATTTACTTAAGGGAGAAAGTATGTGTCAGTCCACTGGTACCGTTTATTTACGAGAGTTATCGTGTTCACAGACACACACACACACACACACAAATATATATATATATATATATATATATAAATATATATATATATATATATATATATATATATATATATATATATATATATTTTTAGTTTTTAGCGAATTTCCCATTGGGAAGAAGCTATTACCGTAGGTCTCATCAGAGTACAATAGGCTAGATGAGACCTACGGTAATAGCTTCTTCCCAATGGGAAATTCGCTAAAAACTAAAAATCATGAGATAGTTCAATAGATGAACGGAAAACGGATCCGTTCCTCTAAGCATAAGCGTAGTGCTTATGCTTGTAAAGTACTACACCATTACACACACACACACACACACACACACACACACACTGATGAAGCCCTAACCATAATCGCAAGCCAGTATTCCGGTTGAATATTTGTCTTAATTCTGTTACTGCTATAATTATAACAATAGTTTTGTGAAGTTATCACCATAAGGTGTGGATTTGTTCTGTCTTTACAGGAAAAAAATTTTCGTTGTCTTTCATAAAAACTCACGAAAAATTAGTGATATAGCCTACATTTTAGGTTAGGTTCATCTTTGTAATTGTTACAAAACACAATTTAATTCTTATTTTTGTATTATGGAAAATGACATTTTAGACGCCTTCAAAGATATCGGGTGAGTCTGTAGAGCTATATGATTCCATTTACATATTAAAGCAAACTTGGTATGTACAATTTTCTCTTATGAAAGGAGAATTATAGGACTTGACTCAAAATAAATGAGCTGGACCCCATAACATCCCTTCACTAAAACATTGTGCATCCACACTGGCTATTTACCTTTTCATATTTTTCGGCAGTTCAGTAGCTTGCCGCTCAATATTGAATTACAGTTTCGTTCTTCCAATTTTCAAGTCTGATGATCATGGAAATTTACTGAACCACAGGCCTTTTGTAATCCAATCTGCAATAGCTAAAATTTATAAGAGTATTATGCATTAAGCCAGGTGGACTGAGTTTACTTGTCTTAATCAATGTCACTTTATCATAGTCACAACCGGAGTGGCCCACATGCTTTGTATGACCTTGTGATTATACCTTCACTTTCCAACCTATCGATTTCTGCACTGACCTTTGGTAACAAAGCATAGGGTAATGGTTGAGTTTTTTGAAAACTGGATTCGTGTTTGGTTTCAAATGAAGATGAGCTTCTCCCCCTCTGAAGAGTCTGACTTCAGGTTCAAAGATTGTTTAGAATTCTGTTAATATCGCTTGTAGTTTGGTGTTAGTATCCAAAGTCTGACTGAGGCTATCACTCTTGAGTTTGGTTTACATCAGACCAATTAATTTTGATTGTGATCTGAGCCACTCACGCCAAATATTGTATCAGGGTTCCCATCAACGATGTACAGTGGTACCGGTAGGTATTTAATATGGTTATTGTAAGAGAACTGAACTATAGTTTTCCCCAGAGGAATGAATTGATTTTTGTTGAAATCCCTTAGAATTATATCTGGTTTCATCAAGTGCCTGTGGTTAGGAAAATATTTGTTAAAATGGATACTCAACATCAAGGATACACCTGCTCCTGTATTTAATTTGAATGTAATTGGTTTATCATTCATTCTGTCGTTTATCATTATCTCATCCGAATTCCTTACAAATGCATCACGTTCTACGTTAATTTGGTTTCTATTTACCTTTTCATATTTTTCGGCAGTTCAGTAGCTTGCCGCTCAATATTGAATTACAGTTTCGTTCTTCCAATTTTCAAGTCTGATGATCATGGAAATTTACTGAACCACAGGCCTTTTGTAATCCAATCTGCAATAGCTAAAATTTATAAGAGTATTATGCATTAAGCCAGGTGGACTGAGTTTACTTGTCTTAATCAATGTCACTTTATCATAGTCACAACCGGAGTGGCCCACATGCTTTGTATGACCTTGTGATTATACCTTCACTTTCCAACCTATCGATTTCTGCACTGACCTTTGGTAACAAAGCATAGGGTAATGGTTGAGTTTTTTGAAAACTGGATTCGTGTTTGGTTTCAAATGAAGATGAGCTTCTCCCCCTCTGAAGAGTCTGACTTCAGGTTCAAAGATTGTTTAGAATTCTGTTAATATCGCTTGTAGTTTGGTGTTAGTATCCAAAGTCTGACTGAGGCTATCACTCTTGAGTTTGGTTTACATCAGACCAATTAATTTTGATTGTGATCTGAGCCACTCACGCCCCAAATATTGTATCAGGGTTCCCATCAACGATGTACAGTGGTACCGGTAGGTATTTAATATGGTTATTGTAAGAGAACTGAACTATAGTTTTCCTCAGAGGAATGAATTGATTTTTGTTGAAATCCCTTAGAATTATATCTGGTTTCATCAAGTGCCTGTGGTTAGGAAAATATTTGTTAAAATGGATACTCAACATCAAGGATACACCTGCTCCTGTATTTAATTTGAATGTAATTGGTTTATCATTCATTCTGTCGTTTATCATTATCTCATCCGAATTCCTTACAAATGCATCACGTTCTACGTTAATTTGGTTTACAGGTTTGAAACAGGAATAAGTTTCCTCTGGAAACTCTAATTGTTTTACATTATGTGGCACAACACCATCTTTTCTAAAACTTTTTCTTGCTGGTAACTTAAAAGATGCATTTGGATTACTAAGACAAATTTTTGATAAGTGGCCTGTTTTATGACAGTAATTGCAAACTGTATTTCTGTGTTTGCAGTCAAACGGAGAATCATGTACCTCCCCACAACGAAAACATTGCTTTGTACCACTACTTATTTTGTTCCTTTGAGCGCATCACACATTCCTCAAATTTACTTTGTTGTGAACTTTCATATTTCACTCTAGACTGAATGGCTAAGGCATCATTTTGGGCCTTTTCAATTACTTGAGCCACCTCTAATGCCTTTTCAAAAGTTAAGTTATCGTCACTCAAGGAAATCAATTTCGTTTGTATTTTGTCATCCTTGAGACCGAGAATAAACTGATTACATAAATGCTTTTGTAAGAAATGTACCATAATCACAAAACTTAAACAGTTTTCTGATATCCGTTGAGAAGTCAAGGATATTTTAACCTTCATATTGATGCCTATAGTGAAATTTAAAAGCTTTTGAGACTTCATTAGGTTTAGGTGACAAATGTGTATTCAAGGTTTCTACAAGTTCAGTGTATGATTTAGTCAAGGGTGAAATGGGGTGCAATATATCCCTAAGTCTGCTCTATTTGTCAACACCGATGCAATTAAGAAGTGTCATTTTCTTTATATCCTCAGAAATGTTATATGAATATGAATGCAATTTCCAGCCTTTCTAAGTACATTTCCCATGATTTAAATTTCCCATCAAAAGGTTAGAATATGACTTTATTATTTGTAAAAGTTTGCGTGTGTTCACTCACCTCCATCGTCGCTATTATTATGTATGACCACTTATCTATGAAATATACCGGTAATTAATAAAAAGGAATAATCACCGTAATTGAACAACATCATCATTTAATAATTAGATCAGAGAAACAAGTAAAAGATTCATCATTTATAAGAACAGATGATAAAAACAAACAATAATTTGACAACTGACAAAACAGTAAAAGAGGAAACTTGTGTATGACAAAAGGCTTCAGTTTAGCCAACGGATGTTGGAGTTATTGGAAGATGAAAACCTAATTATTATGATGTCTGACGAGGCTCACTTCCACATTAACGGCTTCGTCAACAAGAAAAATTGTCGTTACTGGGTCGATACTAACCGAAGAGACTTACACCAACAAATGACAAAGTGACGGTTTGGTGTGGGGTTTCTAAGGTAGGGATAATTGGGCCTTACCCTTTATTTTACCCTTATTTTTGAAAATGAAAGGGAACAGGCAGTTACTGTTAATTCGCAGGGCTATGTGAAGATGATTGAAGAATTTCTTCTCCCCCAACTTGAACAGAACAATTACGACATGGACAATATATGGTTCCAACATGACGGGGCAACTGCACATACCGCTAGGATTTCAATGCAAACAGTACACGTTCTGTTCTCTGGCCGTCTGATTATCCGCAATGGTGATGTCCATTGGCCCTCTTGCTCACCGGACCTCATGTTATGTGACTTTTTCTTATGGGCTATTTAAAAGCAAAGGTCTACACGAACAAACCCCGGACCATTAGGGAGTTGAAGGAAGCAATTCACAAAGAAATCACATTAATTCCTGGTTATGTGATTGAGCGGGCAATGCGGAACGTTAAGGACCGACTCCAAGAATGCGTCGCTCGAGAAGGAGGGTATTTGATGGATGTAATTTTTAAAAAATAACCTAACAAATTTTTTGATTATAAATTTCCATTGTAACTTCACCTTTTGTGCTTATTTCAATCCAATATCTTTACAATTGACAGTTTTACAAGTATTTTAAAACAATCCGATCCATCTGCGCCATCCTATATATACAATATATAGATATGTGTGTCAAAGTCAAATATAATTTATTTCCATAAAATATAACATCGCTACATAATCTCTTAAATAAAAAGTAAAAAACAATAGTGCAATATAAGTACAATTTATAAATTAAAATTATTAGGAAATAAGCCTACATGGGCAGAATGCCTGTGTGTAGGCTTGGTCATCACAGTCAGCGAAAAGTGAAGTTAGTTCTGGAAATTTGGAAAAAAAATTTAAATTGTGAATAGAAAGTTAGAAAAAGAAATGTGTAAAAAATGTATCGTAAAAATTGGTGGATTCAGAAAAAGATAAATGGTGTTAAAAATCAGTTACTAATACTAAAATTACTAAAATTATTAAACTACGGTACTACAAAAAAATATAGTACTGGAAGGGCGGCAGGAGGAGGATAAGAGCACAAAGAGCGATAGAGAAGTAGGATCAGGTCCGCCTGTACTCGGCAGTGATAAGGTGTTCGGCCTCGGAGACCCCAAGAGTAATCAACCACTCTGTGACCCGTTTTAAAAAAATGTTGACTGAGTTTTAATCAAAAAGACGGATGTTATTAAAGCGAGATTTTAAATTTATATACAGAACAACAGAAATATTGAATGAATTTGTAGTTGAATATGATTTAGTTAAGTGTGCAGTTGTAATTCCAATATTTTGCGAGTAACGAGTCCTGTAAGAATGGTCTACAAAATCAAAGATGTTCTCTAAATTTTTGAAAATATTAATCAATAAATTCTTTATGAAAAGCTGCCTTACATTGAGTAAAGAAACTTCACGAAACAAGCATTCTGTTGGAAAACGAACTGGTTTATTAAAACAAACTTTAATTATTAACTTTTGTAAATTGTATAACGGCTCTAAATTTGATGGGGCGGAATGTATTCCGCCCCATACTATTATGCCAAATGAAAGTAATGATTGAACATAAATATATGCTAATCTTATCTCTTGGTCATGCAGGATTACACGAAGTTGTCTAAAAGCATAAACATACTTTCGCAATTTTGAAATTAAAAATGTAACATGCTCTTGCCACTTTAGACGATTATCAAAAACCACTCCTAAATATTTATAGGAAGTGACTCTTTCAATGGATTCGCAAGAGCAATACATATTATGATTGTTGCCACATGAATGTATGATAAGATTTTGTAGATTATAGTCAGAATTGTTTGTTAAAGATATTGGCATGAATTTTGTTTTTGACACATTTAAGGAAAGAACATTCTGATCAAACCACCTTTTTAAAACCATGAGATCACTATTAGCTTTAGATTGAACCTCGTCCCAGTTCTTTCCTTTCTGAAAGATTAGTGTGACGTCTGCAAATAAAATGATTTTCCCATTAAGAGTTAAATTTGTGACATTATCAATGTATATAAGGAATAGAACCGGACCAAGAGTACTTCCCTGAATTACTCCATAATCGATAGCTCGGGTATCACTCGGGATGCCATTAATTACCACACACTGCCTTCTTTCAGATAAATAACTCCTGAACCATGAAAGAGCAACACCACGAACTCCAATATTCTCTAGTTTATCCAATAACTTTAGCCTGTCAATAGAGTCAAAAGCTTTCTTCAGGTCCAAAAAAACCAGCATACTTCGCTCATTCTCAGAAATAGATTTATTTATTTCACCACTAATGTTAAATAAGGCGTCCGATATATTTCTATCTTGAATAAAACCATATTGGTTATCACTCAAAATTGAATTGGCTCGAAGATATGAAACTAGTTGTTCTTTAACTATCCGTTCTAGAATTTTAGAAAACACACTTAGCATAGATATAGGGCGGAAGTTGTTAACGTCTGTAAAGTCGTCTGATTTATGAAGGGGAAATACTTTTGCTATTTTAAAAATGTGTGGAAAAATGCCGGAGGTCAAACCTAGATTTATTAAATGAAGGATTGGTCTTGAAAATATGTAATAATGCTTCTTAAAAAAATCAGCCGAAACCTCATCAATACCTGGGGCAGACCCTCCCCTGAGTGAGGTCACGTGTCGTATGACGTCATGTTCTGTTACAGTATGTAGAGTAAAGTCAGTTTGTTGTCTGTAATCGGTGTCGTTTAAAACTGCAGTCCCAGCCGAATTTATATTATTTGCTAAGTTCTGGCCCACTTGTGAAAAAAAGTCATTAAATCTGTTGGCGATTGTTTTAACTGACGTGTCTTCGAAATTAGAAGTGCCAGGGGAAAATTTAGATAAGGAAAATCCTTCTCGACTATTTACTCTCCCTGCTAACTCATTGACCACACCCCAAAATACTTTGGGATCCTTCTCACCACTGTTATTGATTTTTTCCCTGTAATAATTACGTTTGGCTTGTCTTAATGAAATGCTTAGACTCTGCCTAATTCCAAGATATTGAGCTACTAATTGTTCATTAAAGGGTTGTTTTTTTAAAATTTTACTTAGTTTATCCCTCTTTCGAATATCTCGAATCAAATCTATTGAAATCCATGGTTTAATCTTTTTCAATCGTGGATTGACCCTAAAAATTTTCTTGGACTGTTGTATTGAATTTTTAATAATCAAATTAAAGTTATCCACAGATTCATTAATTTCAAAGCAGTTCAAAACAGTACCCCAGTCTGCCCTAGTGAGATTGTCTGATAGTAAAGTATGGTCAATGCAAGTGTGAGTGCGTTCTGAGGAGTGACGTGACCTTGTAGCAGTGTCGGTGTCGCGTGATGTGGTCGTAGTCATAGTGATGGTGAGGGCTGTGCCGTAGTGGTCAGTGTGTGTGTGTGTGTGTGTGTGTGTGTGTGTATATATATATATATATATGTAGATAATATAAAGATATGTGTGTGTGTGTGTGTGCATATATATATATATATATATACACATATCTATATATTGTATATATAGGATGGCGCAGATGGATCGGATTGTTTTAAAATACTTGTAAAACTGTCATATGTGTGTGTGTGTGTGTCTGTGGACATATATAAGCACATATATATATATGTGTTTGTGTGTCTGTGAATATGATAACTCTCGTAAAAATGATCGATCGAGACCACATTCATAGAGACGTATATTACTACATTTGCTCGGACGAGATTGTAAACCAAACATATCGGTCAATCGAAACAGGTAGTTTGGGGGGGTTTTGAATTAAAATATTGGTTTTTTGCGTTTTTCATATGTAATTTAAAAAAATTTTAATTTTAACTTTCACTATAAAATCAGCTTAAAAAACTTCACACTTTAGTTCTTTAAAGTTTTTCTCTATCTCCAATGATAACCAAGATATTAAAAAATCTAATCACAGTACATTGTATTTTGGGGCTCCAATGTTAATATTATGGAAGATAGGGAAAAATTAGTATTTCACTCATCAAACTATATTTTTGGATGAAACATGATATTTAGCTTCATGTGGTTGAGATCCAGCCGTTTATACTTAAAAATCATAGTTTTTGTGTATCATGGCAGCTAACCTGCATATTCTTTTCCCATGTTAATCATATAGGGAATAGGGAAACTCCTTTATTTATGAACAGATGTTGATGAATGTTGGTATAAATGTAAAAAATAAAAATTGTTTAAGGTAGAAATGCCTACTTTCACCATTCCTCAGTAGCAAACCTACACACCCTTTCCAATGTTAATCTTATGGAGAATAGGCAAATAATTCTCATGTTTATGGACAGATTTTTATAAAAATTGTCATATATTATTGATTTGGAAATTCGCTGAGTACACACTACGCAGGTCTGCTGTGACGGGGGTATTTATTTTCATATAGTCTTTGCTAATAGGTAGCCGATAGCCTCACTGGTGGTAATTTTGCATGTGTTCGACCTTAATGGGATTTCGACTTCAACTGTCTTTATGATAATTAAAACACAAAATACAACCAATGTCAATCTTTTTTTAGATACTACGGATATAAAGGTAGAAAACAGAAAAACAATTCTCGACTAAAGCAGGCTGCAATAAATTATGGCAGCTCAATCAGGGGAGCGTGGAAAAAAACTGGAGTTCCAGAATCAACTCTGAGAGATATCAGGACATTAATCAGTTTTACGGTACTGCAAAAGGGAGAAATGAACCATTTTATTTTTTGTGGATTTTTTAATTCTACCACACCTTAGCAACTGTCAAATTATTTGTTGTTTACATTTAATTGTTTGGTTTACAGTTAGTTACAAAAAAATGTAAGATTGTGAAAAAATTCTAACTTTATTAATAACATTCGCCCCCCCCCATTTGCCCATTTGGGTTTGAACCGCTTTTCTAAGAAGCGTTTGCCTAAAATCACTTTCACTTAATTCAAAAACTTTAATCCTTCATAAACTGCTCATCAACTGGTCTGATAAGAGTTTTATATTTTACATGTTATATCTTTAACATTGTTACTTCTGATGTTTCAGATATGATAATATCAATTCAGAAAAACTTGATCGTGCCATCACAGAAGGGCCCAAATCAATAGAATATACTCGACTAGTTGAATGGTTATCCAAAGAATTGAAATTATTGTGCCACTTGGATGAACAAGTTAATGCTATTGTAACCCCAGATGATTCTAGTTCATTCCTTCTAGAAGTTAGCAGTTTTCTCAAGGAATTAGGTAAGAATAATTTTATAATCACATATAATTTTATTCAACACTAGCAGTAAGCCCATCCTTTGTACGGGTTGTAGGATTCAGTTTAAAGAAGATAGATTATCGTACCAAAATGTAAACCTGAAATCTTAAACATATTAATACAAATAAAATAAATCAATACCCACTTTATTATTTAGCATTACTTTACAATTAAATATATTAGAACATTTATACCACTATTATAATTAGTTATACGTTAACATAACTTTTTAATATAGTATGATTTCCAAATGGGTTTAAAATCAATGACCAATATAAACTGACTAATATTGATTTGACAGATGTTTGTTTTGATTTCTATTAAATCTTTAAACTACAAAGACAGCTGATTAGTACCAGTAGGTTATTCATTGAAAACTGGATAAAATCGCGTAAAAGTGGGTTCTTAAATGCTCGTTATTTACTTTTCAAGGGGCAGCAGGCGATTTCAAGCATTTATAAACCTTCTCTGGAATGTATAGAATACATGAAATAAGTTTCATTGTAATCAGTTCTCCCGTTTTTTTTTTCGGAGAAGACAGCGTAAAATGCCTCCTGGAGCGTCACAGACAAACAGACAAAAGTTGAGATAAGACCGGTTTCGGCTTCTCTAACACACGAAAAGTAAAAATAACTAAAAAATGAATAACTCTGAGCAAGTACAGACAAAACTCTAATTTTATTTATATAGATAATAGACAACTAAAATGATGTATGTGTGATTGATTTTTTGAAAAAGCCTCTTTAAACTGGTTTTAGGCAAACCACACTGTAGATGATCGAAAAATTTTACTATGATCAATAATTTTTTCTCTCCTCCCAGATCCATGAACTCCGCGTCATAGTTTCTAATATTATTCTTATTAGACAATTTTTAGCGAATTTCCCACAGGGAAGAAGCTATTACCAGAGGTCTCGTGGCAAGACTTAAGCCCGAGACCATGTTATTTTTTCGTCTTTGCCCACAGGCAAAAAAAATTGTCGTTAAAATTTATATACAGTATATAGGCCCCTATATATATAATTTAAAAATTCACAATCTAGGGCTACTTTTAGCAATGCAATAAATAATAAAACAATTATTACCCTTTTTTCATTCTTTATTGGAAACATATTTCGGCATTTATGCTATTTTCAAGTCATATTTACCTAACCTATTTTTAAATTACAATTTTTATCAAATAAATGTGTTACAATGTTAAGTTTTTAAAATATGATTTGTATCGTATGTTAACTTTGAACAGACTAGTGGGTGGTGCTTTCAAATTGTGTGATTTTCTCAAATATAGGGTTGTTCATGTTTATATGGCTATTTATGTCCTGTGAGTGATCTTTATGTTCTTTGTAGACTAGGTATTCTTCTGTAGAGTCAATTATTAGTCCTTCGTTCATGGGTTTCAATAAATTTAAGTTTTCATGTATGCCTTTAAAATTGTGATCTGTATGTAATAGATGTTCTGAAAAGTTGGATTTCATTGATGTTCTGTTGTTACTTTTGAATGTTTGAATGTGTTCTTTGAAGCGTGATTTTATTGAACGTCCTGTTTGACCCATGTAAAATTTTGGACAGTCTGAATAGTTGATCTATTTGTCAAGTTGTGTTTCATTATGTTTAGTGTATTTTTGTATTAAGTTAAAAAATGTTGTTATTTGTTTTGTAACCGATTTGATATGTTGTGTTAGTAAATGTTTTTCTCATGGCTTTATTTAATATGGTGTTAAAAGGCATGCTGATGAATTTCTCTTTGTTATTCTTTGTTCTGCCGTTGTTCTATTGACTATAAAACGAACAGAGAGAAAACATACATTTTAATTCACAAAAAGACAACTCAAACTGATCTATAACCTATTTCATTTACTACTCTAAACTCTTCTTTGAAATAATTTCTTATTAAATCTGAATGTTTAGCCAGAGCATCAAAACACATTATACCTATTAATTCCTGAGGGAGAGAACAAAAAAGGACTTAAGCTATTGTATTAATAATATTTACAAGGTGCTGCTTAATATGTTCAGGAGATAAATAGTATACCGTAATTCCATAATTTACTAAGCTTTGAACAAGTGAATAATAAATCATTCTTTTTGTGCTTATTGAAAAATAATTACTTAACTTAAAACATTTGTACATTATCACCATCAAGATATTTGAAACAGATGTAATGTGTGTACCAAATTTCATATCAGAATCTATGAACAATCTATAACAATCTATAAATATGGAATCTATAAAGGTTTGAAACTTTCAAAAAAATTGTAGAGGTTCACAAAAACAGATCTGACCGGGGACAGCTCCAAGAAGACAGTCAACAGTATGGCAATAAATGCTCAATCAATAATAATAATGATATATAACAAGTTTTTTTTTCAATATCTGTCGATAAATATGAGTTATTTGCCTATTCTCCATAAGATTAACATGGGAAAGAGTATGCAAGTTTGCTGTTGTGAGGAACATTGAAACACATTTCTAGCATAAAAAAAACTTATTTTGACCATTTATACCAAGTTTCAAAAACATCTGTCCATAAATAAAGGAGTTTGCCTATTCTCTATATGATTAACATGGGAAAAGAGTATGCAGGTTAGCTGCCATGATAAACACATAAACTATGATTTTTAAGCATTTGGAGCGTAAGATCTTGACCACATGAAGGTAAATACCAATTTTAATCCAAAAATATTGATTGATAAGTGAAATATTAATTTTTCTTCCTCCTCCATAAGATTAACATTGGAGACCCAAAATACAACGTTCTGTGTTTTTGATTATTTAATATATCAGTAACCGTTGGAGATAAAATAAAATAAAAAGATATGATAAAAATAAAAAATACCCCCGTCGCAGCAGACCTGTGTACTCAGCGAATTTCCAAATGAATAATATAAAAATAATATTTGACAAGTTTTAAAAAAATCTGTCCATAATCATGAGAATTATTTGCCAATTCTCCATAAGATTAACATGGCAAAGAGTGTGCAGGTTTGCTGCTGTGAGGAGCACTGAAATTAGTAATTTCTACCATAAATAATTTTTATCTTAACATTTATACCAACTTTCATCAACATCTGTCCATAAATAAAGGAGTTTGCCTATTCCCTATATGATTATTATGGGAAAAGAGTATGCAGGTTTGCTGCCATAATAAACACATAAACTATGATTTTTAAGCATAAATGGATAGATCTCAACCACATGAAGCTAAATATGAAGTTTTATCAAAAAATATTGATTAATATGGGAAATTTTAATTTTTCCCTATCCTCCATAAGATTAACATTGGAGCCCCAAATTACAACGTACTGTGTTTAGATTTTTTAATATCTCGGTAACCGTTGGAGATAGAGAAAAACTATATGAAACTTAATCGTGCATTTTTTTAAGCTGATTCTAATGGTGATAGATAAAATTTAAAATTTTTAAAAATGACATGGGAAAAATGCAAAAAAACCATTTTTGGGGTACAAAACCCCCCAAACTACCCTTTCCCATTGACCGATATGTCTGGTTTACGAACTCGTCCGAGCACTTGTAGGAATACACGTCTCTACCAAATTTGGTCTTGATTGGACCATTTTTACGAGAGTTATCGTGTTCACAGACATATATATATATATCCAAGTTCCAGTATATACGAATTATCCAAGTTCCACTGTATATGTATATATATATATATATATATATATATGTGTATATGTATATATATGTGTATATGTATATATATATATACAAATATACATATATATATATATATATACAGTGGAACTTGGATAATTCGAACTTCTGTAATTCAATAACTTCTTTATTTCGAAATTTTATCTTGGTCCCTAGAATTTTATATAAAAACAATTTTAAAATATCTTGGTTAATTTGAATAATATTTTGGATAATTCAAAGTTTTTACAGCGGAAATCTATAGTGTGTGTATAAGTGAACAAGTTATTGTGTGCGATTTTCCAGAAAACGACTTCGGGCTTCCTGTCCTCAGACTATTTTTAGCTAGACCACTGCTCATAAATCACAACATTGACATCTGTGTGTATTATCGGTGGTGGTTTGTTCCGATATTCGGATATTCGTCGTCTGCTTTCATGTTAACACGTTGTGTGTATGATGGCTTCGTCAATGCGAACCTACAAAAATCTCTGACGTTGCAAGAATAAATAGCGGCGATCAAGGAGGTAGAGAAGGGATTAGAACAAGTTTGTAATAGCTAGTTTCGGGATCCCTCCAAACACATTATTGGCATTTAACAAAAATTGGGATTTTTAATCAATAATATCTTCATTAACCTAACTTTTTTAATATACAATGTTAAAACATGATGTTTGATTGTTTATTTCAACCACTTGCATAAACTTTTCTAATTCGAATTTTTGGATAATTCGAATTTTTTTCTGGTCCCTTGAGGTTCGAATTATCCAAGTTCTACTGTATATACATATATATATAAAAATTTTAACGACTATTGTTTTTGGACTCTGGGCACCTAAAGAAGAAAAAATAACATGGTCCCGGGCTTAAGTCTCACCATGAGACCTACGGTAATAGCTTCTTCCCTATGGGAAATTCGCTAATAAAAAAAGGGTACTGTGTTTTTAAATGTTTTTTACATTAGTAACAATTATAATAGTATCCCTCCTTACCTTAAACAAGAAGATAAATAAATGAGGTTGCCTATTCTCCACAGATTAACAAGGGAAGGAGTATGCAGGTTTGCTGCTGTGAGGCACACATAAACTATGATTTTTTAGCATAAATGTATGGATCCCAACCACATGAAGCTAAATAAAAAATTTCATCCAAAACTATTGGTTAATATGGGAAAATTTTTTTAATTACGTGTGAAATGCGCAAAAAAAACATTTTTGGGGTACTAAACCCCCAAACTACCCATTCCGATTAACCGATATGTGTGGATTATGAACTCATCCAAGCATATGTCTTGATCGGACCATTTTTACGAGAGTTATCGTGTTCACAGACACACACACACACACATATATGTATATATATATATATATTGTAATTAATATTATATATAATATATACAATGCTCCCGTCGCATCAGATCTGTGTACTCAACGAATTTCCAAATCAATAACATAATAATAATATATGAAGTTTTATCATTATCTGTCCATAAATATTAGAGCTATTTGCCTATTCTCCGTTAGGTTACCATGGTATGCATGTTTGCTGCTGTGAGGAAGGCTGAAAGTTGTTGTTTCTAGTGTAAACAACTTATATTTTGACCATTTATACTAAGTTTCATCAACATCTGTCCACAAATAAAGGAGTTTACCTAAACTCTATAAGATTAACATGTGAAAAGAGTAGGTTAGAGCAGGTTAGCTGCCATGAAAAACACATAAACTATGATTTTTAAGCATAAATGGATGTATATTAACCAAATGAAGCTAAATATAAAGTTTCATCAAAAAATATTGGTTAATAAGTGAAACATTAATTTTTCCTTATCCTTCATAAGATTAACATTGGAGCCCCATAATACAACGTTCTGTGTTCATTTTTAATATCTCGGTAACCGTTGGAGATGAAGAAAAACTTTGAGGAACTTTATTGTGTAGTTTTTTAAGCTGATTCTAGTGGTGAAAGATTAAATTTGAAATTTTTAAAAATTACATGGGAAAACACAAAAAAACCCATTTTTGGTGTACAAAACCCCCAAACTACCTGTCCCGATTGACCGATATGTCTGGTTTATGAACTTATCCGAGCAAATGTAGGAATACACGTCCCTACCAAATTTGGTCTTCCAACCTATAGACGAAAAAATAACATGGTCACGGGCTTAAGTCTTACCATGAGACCTGCAGTAATAACTTCTTCCCTATGGGAAATTCGCTATAAGGGATGATCCTGTAATGAATATTTATAATTTAATTTGGCCTTTTCATTCTTTTTACTATTCTTAAGATAAAAGTAGTAGTCAAGCATTTTACAAGAATATTTTCTGCTGTACACATAAATAAAACAGCATCATGTCTGAAAGCAATTACATCATAATGGTTAATTTTGCAACAGTCATTACACTTGAATCTGTCACCAATATAACCAAAGCTACTTAATGTTATATTGTTCCCTGCTCCCAAGGTCTTTACTAATCTTTTCTTTTTTTCCTGTAGAAAATGTATGAAAGAAAATAGTTTTGTATGCATTCCTTTATTCTTATTAGGATGCCAGTACGGGGTGTTGACGGAAGGCAATGTGAACCAGAGGCTTATATCAAGAGACCAACGGCTGTTATTACTGGATTTTTTGCTCAGCGAATTGGCT
The DNA here is from genome assembly GCA_023375725.1 of Nephotettix cincticeps. NCBI lineage: Eukaryota > Metazoa > Arthropoda > Insecta > Hemiptera > Cicadellidae > Nephotettix > Nephotettix cincticeps. The sequence continues at coordinate 38,650,043 of CM041786.1, forward strand.
GCTGCGCGTATTATGGCTGTAGATAGTCCTGACCCTCGAAAGAACATGGAGGTATTTGATAAAGTTTTCTACAAATATATTTCTATACATTCATGGCCACTACTTCTATCCAAGTAGGATAGGAATCATTATTTTGGAAAAATGTATGAAGTGTTTGTGTTCTTTCTATTAAATAGAGTAATGAATTTTTAAAACTATTCATACTAATTGTTATTTTTCCATTTTGTAAGGGTTATAGTTTATAGGTATCCACACCACATGAGACTTAATCACTTGCAACAGCAGACCTATGTACTCAACAAATTTCCATTGATTTAGGAATTATCTGTGAACACATAAACCAAGTTTCATAATGTTTTTGTATGTACAAAAACGCTGATAAGACAATAATTTCTCTCTTTAACACATTCACTGCTAAAGGCAATTATCAGGCGTTTTTCAGATGCTGACACACATACGCATTAGCCAATTATGTGATGAATGATGCGGGAAACTACCACTGCACAAAATCTAATCTCTAATCGGTACATAATGCAACACAGCAAGGAACATTCCCGCACCAGTTCTACCGGTAAAGTAAAGCAATAATATGGTGGTTACAAAGCACGTGATTTCCGGCACGCCGCATCCTGGCGGCAGTTGGCTTCATGGGATTTCCCGCGCATAGCACCGAATGTGATAAAAATAATACTAAGAATGAGTAGGCCTATGCACGTTTTTGACATGGATATGTCTTAGCACTGGGGGAGGTGTTGGCAATTTGCCATTCCAGAAATGTGACATCATCTGGTTAGTGACGTCTTAGTTTTGGTTATAAGAACAGCTGTTAAGATGAACAGAAAACATCCCTTTTAGATATATCCATGATCTAACCTATTAATCCTCATGTAAGTAAATACAAACATTTTTGTGACAAGGATTAAAGTATAAATTCTTCATTGTTTACAAAATGACAAAACACGAGTGTCTACAACATTTCAAAGTAACATCTGTCAAATATTGGGAGAGGATAAGGATTAATGTAATAGAGACAGTCGTCGGAAAAACTTAAAATCTACCATTCTACTATTTCAAATAATTCACAGATTTTGATCCAGCAGTTTATCTGAAAAATCAACTTTATTTCTTCTTCTTCCCGAACTGTCAAAATATATAGTGCAAACGGATGTTGTCATTAGAAAATGTAAACATTGAAACCTAGGACGGTCACAGCAGCTCTTTCTTCTTCATCTTCCCGAACTGTCAAATTTTAGTGTTCACCGCTGTTGACATTCAAGTAATTTTATGTTTTCATTCTTTGAAAATGTAAACATTGAAATTTAGGACGTTCATGGGGCGTAGCCCGAGGGGATTTTAAGGGAGTTAATATGCCTATGTGATGCATGAGTTTAAGATCTACCTTTATGTAAAATTTCAAACTGTTTGGTTCAGTATTTTTTGCGTTTACTTGCCACAACAAACCCACAAACAAACAAACATACAGACACCACCTCTTCTTTATAATATTATAGATGTGCCAATTAATTTTGAAAATCCTATATTGTACCTACACCTACAGAATAAATAGAGTTTGAGACTCTATCACCAGGCGGCTCAGACCCCCTCAAAGGGTGCCGTCTCAGCACATGTCTCCATGTCCCTGTGTGGCAGAGCTCGCCAAAGAGCGCCCTTCTCTATGCTATCTTAGACTACTCAAAACTATTCTATAATCAAAAACGAAAGGTTTATGCCCTCCAAACCAAATAACCACATTTTTAATTTTTTGACAAAGTGATTGCTTGTTTTTTATTTTTTTATGCTAACAGGAAGAAAATTTAAAAATCTTGGTGCCAAAAAGTCTTATGTTCTCGTAAAAATGTATTGTTTGGATGTGGTAGCACAACTTTATCTGGATTCTGAAATTTATTGTTGTATTGTAGTATTGTATAGTATTGTTATAGGGAATTCTGTACAATCACACTATACAATCACTATACTACTATATACACTATATATACTATATACACTATATCACTATACAATCATGAATGATTGTATAGTATTTTTATAGGGAATTCTGTTTCCACTTCTATTATAAAACATTTTCCGAACTTTATATACAAAAAGATATCTTATTGGAAATTTTTTTGCTGATAAAAAGTGGAAGCGATGGTATAAACTTTTCTTTGTAGGATATTAATCTTACTAAATGTTTTTGTTGGATCATTAATGAATTTAAATGGGTTTCATACACATTCCACCAAAATATTATTCCAAATTCCAGTCTGCTTTGTACCAAAGAAAATACAGAATACGTAAAACTTGTTCACTGGTCATATCCTTTAAAAAATAAAAATATTTCATAATACTATTGATTTTGTTTTTCAATTTACTAATATGAACCTTCCAGTTAACTTCATGATCCAGATATATCCCCAAACACTTAACCATCGTTATTACCAATTTTACAGTCTCCCAATACATTCTGTGTAGCAAATAAATAATAATCAAACCTTTATTTCAAGAAATATATGCAATAACAGTATACAATAATATAAATGAAAAACGGAAATTTTCCTCACATGGGCTACTGCCTGTGTGTGGGGAAAGAGTCAAAACAGTCGAGTCTATTGCTGCACAACTTGGTGGTACAATGGAGGAAAACAAAGAAACACAACATAACATACACAAAACAAAATATATAATACACTTAAGTATTATGCAAGCGCATACTGGGGAAGAAAGAATTTCCAAACGTCCGAGACCTGACTTCCAGCTCACACACAAGCACGCACACACAAACACACAAACTCACGCACTCAGACACTTCATAGGTTTGAGCACACACACACCCGTACACTTTTGCACTCACACACTATTCAACCACACATCACTCATTCACATACACAGATTATAAAAATACACACATTTATCCGCACACACACCTTCACACACAAGAAATCAAACCTTTTGGCCCACCTTATCTATATTGTGAATAAAAATAGTTTTGAACATCCTGACGATCAACAAGATGAAGCTATTCATTGATGCATTTTTTGTAACGTTTGAGGCTGCAAGAGTGTGGATTTTTTTAATTTTCAGGAATTTTCGGAAAGCCCATACTAGCTATATTATGGGATGATGTGGAAGTTATGGTTTTTACCAATCGAGGTGCACTAATACCAATTATTGTAGTTGACGCTCGTGTTGAATACTGGTGTGATATCAGGTTGAACAGATTATCTTTGTTTGTTTTTGAAAATATATGTGAAAAGATTCCTCATATACAGTTGAGGAATATTTAAAAGCTGAAAATCTTCGATAAGTTGTTCAGATGGAAAAAGGCAATTTTTTTGTAAGGCTGCTTTAATTATTGCTTTTTGAATTATTTCGAGAGGAGATAAAATGGTTTGGAAACAACCACCCCAAGCCAAGATCCCGTACTGTAACAACGATTGTACATACGAGTAGTAAATCATTTTAAGTAAATGTGGAGGAAGAACTTTGTTAATTGATAAAAAAATAAAAATTAATTTCCGAAGTTTATTTATCAAATAGGTTATGTTATTGACCCATTTCATTCGGTTGTCAAAAACAACACCCAAATATTTATACTCACTCACAATCTCCACTGATTCACAAGTCGAGAAATCGCGCCAAACAATTTTTAAATTTCCTTTTGGTAATATGATACTCACAAAAGATGCAAAGAACTCTTGTTACTTTCGTATTATACTGACCACACAGCTATGAAGGCAAAATGAAACTAATATTTGTTTAGCCATGTGATATAATGGACATGAAAAATAAAATAACAAACTTACAAGACTTTGTTTGTCTGCACTACCCAAAAATCAGAGATGCTGACGAGAAGTGGGTGGAACGAATTCCCTCCTTCAACCACCATTGCCGACTGCCACATGCCGGTACGATTGTAGATAGGAGTTACGTTAGATTGGATATTTATAATATACAGTGGAACTTGGTTATAACGTCATTGAAGGGACCACACAATTAATGACGCTATATCCGAGTGACGCTATAAAAGAGGTTACATAATTTTAATTTAAAACCGAGGAAAAATAGGGAAACACATTTTTTACATGAAATTACGACATTTAATTAAGGTAATTTGAAATACACCGTAAGTTTATGTTTATGACTGACTGACAACTCTACTATATAATAAATCGAATTTGAAAATATTGCAATGAAGTTCGGCTTGGTGATTTCAACTGTTGGTTCGATTTTAAAAAACAAGCCCGAACACACGTCTGCTATCTTACGTCCCTCCTCACACGCTCTTATAACTCACAAATTTTCTTCAGCAAACCCTTTCTCTTAACACTTGCCATTATTTTTCAATACTGTATTCGTAAATTAAAATAACGAAAAACAAACTGTAAAAGACATACACTGAACTAACGATATCTAGACGAACTGTAGGTACGTACGAACGGCATCACAGTGCTTTGATGCGACGTAAGTCACTGACACTGACCTTGATGACCGGCGACAGCGGATATAGGGTAGGGGAGGGGGTTGGGGTGGTTAGCGGTAAGACAGCAATAAAATGCCGTTTCTAAAAATAGAATGTAGCAAAACAATAGCCGTAGCCCTCATGTTGCACCACCGACCGAACTTTCTCTATTTAGCTATACGTTGCCTTCATCTCGGCCCGATTTTTTTGACGTTATATACGAGGTTTGAGAATTTACTGACGATATATCCGAGGTTTTTTCCTATGTAAATACATATAGTTTGGCGGGACCTAAAAATAAATGACGTTATATCCGAGTTGACGTTATGGCCGAGGCCGCAATAACCGAGTTGCACTGTACTTACATTCATAGAATAACAATATCAATAACCTTGCCTAACTTAACTCCGCGGTGCGCAAAGTACTGAATTGCTATTTAAAGCAATAAAAATAAAATAGTAAATATTTTGCAATTTACTGTAGTATAAAGTTTTGTCACAAAAATTAGTTATTATTACAAAATAATTATGTTTTCCCGTTAAATATCATAGCCACATATCAAGGTTAAGAAAGTAATCACATATTACAGAAATTTGATCTAGTGATTGATGAAGAAGAAGATAGTTGCCATTTAGGTTTAGTAGGTCTCCAAGAGACAGTGGCAAGTTGAACTCAAAAGAATTTTACCCTATAGGCTATTACACTAGTTGTATAATGGCTATCACTTCACAGACGTGTGAAATACTATCAGAAAAACACTTATGGAAGTACTTAGAAACAGTCAAAGAAAGGCTGAGATATATAGACTGTAAGGAAAGTTTCAAAACTATCTGTAGCTTGTTGCTATGCAGCTACAGAAAACGAAGGTGATGACATTAAAGACATATTCTTCGACAACTTAAACCAGCTGATGACAAATATTCAGGATGATGATATAAATATTATATTAGGCGATGTAAATTAAAAAATAGGAAATAAACCTAGTTGGAAACAGTTTACACTTTACAGGAGGTAATATATTACAAGTAACAACAAATGAAAATGGAATGAAACTAGACTTGTAACGGCTATGTCGTTTACTTTGAAAAGGCCAGATAAGTTCTGGCCTTTTTAGTATCCGGTATACGGTTGGATACTTTCTACTAGATTAGATTAGATTATTTGAAATGGCAACCATACTACAAGGTAGGTAATTTAATTCAGGAGTTAAAATCAAAACTAAAAGACTTGGAAAAGGATTATAGTAAAGTTAAATCCGAAATATCTTCTAAGGATGCAATAATAAATTTAATGAATATTGATTCAAAACAGTCTGCACTGAAGCTAAATAATTTGGAACACGAGCTAACTTCCCTAAGAAGACACAAAATCCAACTTGATGAATTTAAAACATCAAAAAATTCCTCAAAAAAAACTTCCATAATTCATCCTCCAGACACAGCAACTGAAAATCGTTTTTCTGTTTTATATAGCGAATCATCTTCCACTCCACAAGTTCAGGGTCATACGTTGCAAGTGGAGGCTCAAGTTCACAGGACACCTTCAGGCTCTTCGAACCCCCTGAGGTTTATGAAGCGCCCCATCACCAGAAGTAAGCTGCGGAGGAACCGTGTTGTTATCCTCTCGGACAGCCAAGGGTACGACATGTCCAGATTCATCAATGAACTTGACGAAAACTACGAAGTTTTTGTTTACTTTATACCCGGAGCAAAGTTAAAACTTGTAGTCAGGGAGGGACTGCAATTTTTAAAGAATCTTACAAAGGCCGATTTTGTCTTTGTCATGGCTGGCTCTAATGATTTTGGGCCCAACGAACCTAGATATTTGATGATCCAGCAGGGGCTTGACTTACTTCTGACAGCTTAAATTGACACTAACATAGTTATCAATGCTGTACCATTTCTCTATGACTTCTCCTATATTAATGATGACATTCACTTTGCTAATCAGGCAATCAAGAAAAGGGTCTCCTCCTATCATGGAAAGTCAACAGTCGTTTATGGTGAAACCACTACCAGAATGCAGCGTCACCACTTCTCTCGAAAAGGGTTACACTATGGGAAATCTGGAAAGCGAATGCTGGGGAAAGCCTTTTGCGAATACGTAAAAAGCAACAGTGTCATCTTACCTTTTCAGCCCAACCTCCAAACTGACAATTCAAAAAGTCAGTCCGAAAGCCATTCGTACGTGAAATCGTATGATGGAAGTGCTGATTTTTCTCTCATTGAAAGTTATCCAGACTACTTGGCTTCAGCGGTGGAGTCTCACTCGCCTGCTCACCTTAGTTGTTTATCCAGGTCGCAATATCTCCATGACCCTGAGACGCAAAGCGTAGTCCCACCACGTAAAGAGGAAGAACGAAGGTCAGGCACACACCAAACCAACAACACTTTAACGTCACTTGAAAACGACCTAACTTCTACTGAGGTCATGAATGTTGCACCTGGGGAGTTCGAAGTGAGCGAGCGACCATCTGACATCCGGCAGTTCACCAAAGAGTCAACGTTCCTCGATGACGACACGCTGCAAGACATCTATCTCATTTCCCAGGGACACAGCATCTACCAGCATAGTTACCAGAGATTCGACTTCTCCTTCCGGCTTTCACACACAACAATCTTCAGCTACATTCTCAGACTTTTTAGCTTTAAATGTTCCTAAAGATCAATCCACAGCTTTTTTAGACCCCCTTGCATGGCCACCTCTTGTAAAATAAACTCTGAGTGTAGCAATAACAATGTCACATATTGTAACAATAATGAAACAAAAACTAAATCTTGGCTGATGCATATAAATATTAGAAGCATTATGAATAAATTAGATGAATTAGTAGCTATTATTGATACATTACAGAGTAAAATAGATATACTTTGCGTAAGTGAACACTGGCTCTCTCAAGATAATGTTTGTTTCTTGAATCTTTTGGAGGATTTTAAAATCGCTTCTTTTTTTGGTAGGTCTCAGAGCATTAGGGGAGGGGTTTTTATTGCTGTTAAGGAACACCCCTCATGCAAAGAAAGAAATGATCTAGTAAAGTTTTCTATCGAAAAACTATTAGAATGCTCCGCAATAGAAGTTTATGAGAAAATGACGAAGCCGCTTATTGTAGTTGCTTTGTATCACTCGCCCTCAACAAAAAAAGATAAGTTCTTAGAACAGCTTGAGAGAATCATAAAGGTGTTGGCACTTGAGTCCAAGATAAAAGATATAATAACTTGTGGGGGATTTTAATATTGATGCACTCACTGATTCCGAATCAAAAAAAGAGCTTTTTCTACTATTTCGTTCTTTTGGGCTGTATTCCCACATTTCTCAAGCTACAAGGATTTCTGGTAGTTCCAAAACTGCAATTGATTACATGGTAACAAATAGGCATAAAATGGAAACAAAAATAATTGACTTTGGCATTTCTGATCATAGTGCGCAATTGGCTGAGATCCAAAATTTCTCAGGGACATCTAAACTAATTAGGGCAGTTCAATCAAAAAGACTCTTTTCAGAAAATAACAAATTGGCATTCAAAAATAGCCTTGCAAGTATCAACTGGGACGAATACATTAGACTGAATCAATACGTTGATGAGAACTTTAATGCATTTCTAAATGAAGTTATTCTTTTGTTAGAATCAAATTTTCCCAAGCGAAAAATAAGAAATAAAATTAACAAAAAACCATGGCTCACAAAAGGCTTGAAAATCTCACTTATTAGAAAAAGAGAACTTTTAAATGCTGTTGAAAGTTCTAATAACCAAAATTTCATTAACTATTTTAAAAGGTATGTTAAATTGCTAAGGAAATGAATAGTACTATCTAAAAAATCATGTAGTGAGGATCTGTTGAAAAAATCTCAAAACAAACCAAAAACCGTGTGGAATATAGTAAAAAATGAAACGGGGAGAGTTCGGGTAAAAAATGACATAGAACAGTTTTCGGTAAATGGCAAAGTGATTGCAAAAATCTACTCTATTGTTGAACATTTCAATGACTATTTCGCAACGGAACCATCCGCCTTGGCTCCCACACCATGTTTTATAGGATCTTCAAGTAAAATAAACTCATTTAAAAGTCCAGTTTTAGCTTCATTGTTTTTTGCTCCAACAACAGTAGAAGAAATTACTCAAATCATTGACTCTCTAAAAAATAAATATTCTTCTGGTTGGGACGGTATATCCACAGTTCTTCTGAAAATCTGTGTGGGTGAACTTGCCTATCCACTCACTAAACTAGTCAATCAGTCTCTTGAATCAGGCGTCTTTCCTTCAAAGTTGAAACTTGCTACTATCCACCCACTACATAAAAAGGACGATCCTTCACTGATACAAAACTATCGCCCAATTGCTCTTGTTTCTTCATTTTCCAAGATTTTTGAGAGGGTGGTTTTATCTCGATTAGTCTCTCATCTAGACAGACATAACATCGTAAACCCCAACCAACATGGTTTCCAAAAAGCAAAATCCACAATAACTGCACTTTATGAGTTTACAAACCAGGTATTAGGAAGCCTTGATGAGTCGCAGAAGACAGTTGGTGTTTTCTGCGACTTATCAAAGGCTTTTGATTGCGTGAACCACGCTATTCTTCTTTCCAAACTAAACCATTATGATGTTAGGGGAGTCGCTTCTGATTGGTTTCACTTCTTTCTCTCCAATCGACAACAGAGAGTTCTAATCAACAACACTTCTGGAACATCTCTATCTTCTTGGAAGGAAATTCAAATTTGCATTCCGCAGGGCTGCGTTCTGTCTCCCGTACTCTTCTTAATCTATATTAATGATTTTCAATGTGAAGAGACATCACATATCACCATGTTTGCTGATGATTGTCATTTTTAATTTCAGATAGATGGTCTAAAGACAATGGTCTCTTATTAAATCTTCAGAAGACAAACTCAGTAAACTTCCATCTAAGAAACAACCAGCCTGATGTGAATTTATTAAATAGCCTTCAATCTGTTTCAAGTGTTAAATTTTTGGGAGTTTTCTTTGATAATTCTTTGTCATGGAATGTTCATATAGATCGTGTATTGAAGCGCCTAAGTTCTGCAACGTTTGCGATCCGAGTGTGAAAGCCTACATGCAGGACTCCAATCTTGATTGACATGTACAGGGGCTATTGTGAGGGTCTCATCCGTTACGGAATAGCAATGTGGAGAGCTTCACCACTTCTTAGCAAAGTTTTGAAGTCACAAAAGAAGATACTGAGAGTCATATTCTCAGTTCCTTCTCGGCACTCATGTAAACAGCTTTTTAAAGAAAACCAAATCATGACGGCTCCATCTCTTTACCTGCTAGAACTTCTGACATTAACTTACAAAAATTCCGTAAAATTTTCAAAAACTGGAGTTTGGCATAGTCACAACACAAGACATAGAGATAAATTTTCCTTTCCAAAACACAAAACAGCAGCTTTCGAAAAGAGTCCTTTATATGCAGGAATAAAGATGTTTAACAACTTACCTTTATATATTTCCAGCCAAAATAAACTCCCTTGTTTTAGGAAATCTTTAAAATTATACCTAATTGAGAACCCTTTTTATTCGATAAAGGAGTTTTTTGAAATGCCTTCATGAGTGTGAGACAACTTACTGTACTTAGTTTTGAGATTTTTTGTTTCTTGTTTTCGGAACTTCTCGAGTTTTATTTTAGATTTAGCTCATATCTATTTAGTTTAAAACATTTTAACTAAACACCAAATTTGTGAGCATTTATTGTAAACAAATAATATGTGTTAATAAAAATGTGTCTATTGTCTATTTACGCCAAGTATGAATAAAGATTGAGTGTAAGATGATTGTGGCCCGATCTTGTAGTCTTGTTACTGACTTAGGCTGACATGTTCCTTAGACAGGACTGTTAATTAATAGTCCAACAGCTGATGGCAATTAATGGACCTACAGTTTAACGTGGAATCCGAATCACGGCCTCTGAATTACAAGTTGGTCTACTTATGAGGATTTTCTTTGCGGATTAACGTAGTATTCGATAGTGCGGACGTTCATCCACACAAGAGAACACCACACCCACCCATCGCTCATAACTATCCACAATTCGTGACCTCCAAGTAGCTGTATTACAGAATGACGCCACCATCCTAGTATTCAGCCAGATACTGGATAATTTAAATCAGAGATTCTCACTATGCGGCCCTCGGTTTGATTTTTGCAGTCCTTGGAATGATATAAACAAAATCTAAGAGTTGTGAAGTTATGAGTGCTTCTAAGCTCCTTTGCTTCTTATATTTTACTTTCTCCCCTTATACGATAGTATATGGAGAAAGTATTGTAGTGTGTAAAGTATTTTAGTGGGTGAGAGTTCCACACACCAGGGAAAATACCAATTCCTGACGGTGCATAATAAATTAATTATTAAATGATATTTAGTTAACTTAAAAGAATATAATAGTTAATATTAAAGATATTGTTTTTTAATTTACTTAATAGAGTGAGTATGTGTCAGTCTACTGATACCTTTTTTTAGGCTTTTATTTTCAAAAGTTTTTCATGGAGAGCCCCTGTAACCCCCTTTTTTCTCACCCCTAGACCCCCCAAATGTTTAGTCCCCCGATCACAGGCAATCACAAGCCGCCACTTGTTGGGCCCTGAGAAAAATTTAATGCAAAACCATTTGCTCTCTGAGAAATCGCAGTGAGAACTCCTAGTTAAAATTAAATTCATAGAAGGTCTTTAAGATTTTATAAAGTTATTAAAATCAATTCGAATTGTAGTATAACCTCACCCTCAGATTTTTTGTCTTACTAGCCCAGTGATTATCGTCTTGGACTTCGGTGCAAGAAGTAATGGGTTCAAATTCCTGGATGCCCATTTGGGTCTGGACCTCTTTCCTAAAAATGTGTTTGTGTGATATCACTAATTGACTAGATTACAATTGCCTCTAGTGTACATGCAAGAAAAAAACCCTGTCGCAACAGACCTGCATACTCAGCGAATTTCCACATCAATAAAAATACATAACTGGTTTGACCAATATCCGTAATGAATAAGAGAGTTTGCCTATTCTCTATAAAATTAACATGGGAGAGAGTATTCAGGTTTGCTTTTGGGAGGAACACTGAAAGTAGGTAATTTTATTTTACCATAAACTATTTTTATTTTTACCATACATAGTAAATTCCAGTTTATCTGGATCTGAATCATCCGTATCGGGATTTGAAAAAAAATTATATAAATTATAAATTAAAAAAAACTATATAACTAATTAATTATATAACTATTTAGTTAAAATGAGAATTTTTTCTCAAGCTTCTTCAAAATTTCAGACGCAACCGCAGTACCTAGCTGGCCTCGACAAATGTTACTAACGATGAATGCATGCACACTGTATATTGAGGGTATTTCCAAGTGGAGCGAAAGCACTTAATGCATGAGGGAGCAGTCACCGTTTGACAGTTCGACTGAACTGTCAATGCGTAGCCGTTTGATTTTTAGGTTAGCTTATGTACAAATACTTCTACGCGAGCGATCACTATTTGTTATTTCAATACTGAACTGTCAAAGTGTGGGTGTATCAGGTTCGATATACAATATTGTTTTTGAACCTGAATTATTTTTACAGTCAAAGTGCATACTGAATCTGTGGTCATGAGTGGTTGTAAAAGGAAGAAGGTTGGTTTAACATTAATAAAGCATTTTATTTTCTACCTAAAAGTAATAATAACTTTTCAACTAAAATTGAAAACAAATTTTCAACACGTTAAACACTTGCGATACTTCATGGCTATGTTTTTGTACAGATTTTATACGCAGTATTAATATTTCGGGCGATATTCACAAACGTTGTCTATACAATGTGGATGTCTGTAATGGTACACTTTCAGTATAGTTTAAAATCATCCGGATTTTCGGCTATCCGGGTTGGGACCCTGCCACATTAATCCGGATAAACCGGACTTTACTGTATATTATCATTAACACTTTATGTGTAAAATAATAATTGCTTATTGTCAATTGTTCCAAGAAGGCGCTCGGGCGTTTTGTACTAAAACACTCATTATAAATATTTTCTCACTTTTTGTGGATAATCCTCCTCACGGATAATCGAGAGATAACTGTAGTTGGTTGTGTGTATGCAAGTATATTACAAAACAGGTATTTAATTCTTTATTTATATCTATTTTTAGGTGACCCTGCAAGAAAGTTTGACTGCTGCAGATCTCAAGGACCTTCTAATTGCGCTTAAGTTTCCAAAGCCACCCTCTAACATCACTGCTGAAGTTTTGTTTGGCAAAGTTGTTACCAAGGTAAAGAAAGATATATGTAGATACAGTAAAGTATTTCTGGCTTATCCAGATCAGGTACAAAAACTCAATAACAGTTGAAATGCGACTTTCATCTCAAGCACCTTGTCTCAGCAAAACTGACCAAGTATTGTGAATCTAGTAGTTATCATCTGATATGTATGTTTGTATTGTAGAAACTACAACTCATGACTATCAGTTGTTGGATTGTCGTAAGAGGATTAAGAGGGCCAAGCAAAGCTGACCAAGTATGTGTGACCATAGTAGTTATCATCTGTGATGAATATTTGTATTGTAGATACTGCAGCGTATAACCACCAGTTGTCGGAGTGTCGTAAAAGGATTAAGAGGGCCAAGCTAAGCTGACGAAGTATTCTGATCATAGTAGCTATCATCTGTGATGAATATTTGTATTGTAGATACTGCAGCGTATAACCACCAGTTGTCGGAGTATCGTAAGAGGATTAGGAGGGCCAAGCTAAGCTGACAAAGTATTCTGATCATAGTAGCTATCATCTGTGATGAATATTTGTATTGTAGATACTGCAGCGTATAACCACCAGTTGTCGGAGTATCGTAAGAGGATTAGGAGGGCCAAGCTAAGCTGACGAAGTATTCTGATCATAGTAGCTATCATCTGTGATGAATATTTGTATTGTAGATACTGCAGCATATAACCACCAGTTGTCGGAGTGTCGTAAAAGGATTAAGAGGGCCAAGCTAAGCTGACGAAGTATTGTGATCATAGTAGCTATCATATGTGATGAATATTTGTATTGTAAATACTGCAGCGTATAACCACCAGTTGTCGGAGTGTCGTAAGAGGATTAAGAGGGCCAAGCAAAGCAGACAAAGCATTGTTACCATAGTAGTTATCATCTGTGATGAATATTTGTATTGTAGATACTGCAGCGTATAACCACCAGTTGTCGGAGTGTCGTAAGAGGATTAGGAGGGCCAAGCTAAGATGACCGAGCAGTAAAAGCATTGTAGTACTCCCACCATCACAGAGGCCATCTCAATTATTCATACTAATCATCCGCCCAGTATCAAAATTTAAAATCAGATCTCTCTAATTTTTCTTTAGAATTGTTTGTTACCTTGGTTATACAGTAAAACCTCGTTAATCCGGACTAATTGGGGCTCCAAGTCGTCCGGATTAACGAAAGTCCGGATTAAAACAAATAATCCTAAACAAAGAAAGACAATGATTTTTGGGTACCCCTTGTATATAATGGAACACCTTTTGCAGATAATCTAAAATAGTATGTATATTCTGAATATAAAAATACAAATTGTATAAACAGTACCTACAGTAGTTACATTTGAACAAAAATATACACTTGGTATTTGCGTCCATACAAAAAATGAGACAACGAAAAAAGACAAAATTACTTTGAACATGAGGGTTGAGGTTCGTCCTTAAGTTACTGAACTGGTTTGAAGAAGGAGTTGAACTTCATTAGCCTTTCTTTTCACATTTAAACAACGCAACTAAAACGTACAGTGCAATTGACCTCTGTGGAGCAACTGACGGCCTGACATGAGCAGGAGAAACACAATCGTGTGACTGAGCTACTATTGGCTGACAGTAACCATGGTAACGGCACGTACGCCTTGCGCTGTGAGCGCCCGCACTCAGCACACACACACTCACAACGCCGGGCGCAGTCGTACAGTGATGATCGCATGCTACTAATCAGCGTTCTGCGCATAAAAACTGTGATCCAATGGCAGTCCGGATTAAGTGAAGTCCGTATTAATGGGGTCCGGATTAACGAGGTTTTACTGTATATTTCAAAATATCTCCCTCTCATTGTCAATATTAAATTGTCATTCAGACCAATGAAGTGATCGGCAAAGCTTCTCCAGCTTTGGTTGGAAAGCCGTTGTTCTCTGGAGTTTTGTCAGACAAGCAATGGCACCAATTGAAGGAGATGCAATCAGAACTGCATAAAGAATACAAGATGAGAAGAGAGATGTTGATCAAACGTCTTGATGTTACAATACAGTCTTTTGGGGTAAGTACTGCTGTAATTATTGCTTTATAAGTATGCAAAATATTATTTTTTATTAGCTTAGGACTTATAAGTTGTTTGCATTATTAATTACAATATTGTTTCTAGTGTCTATAACAGTAGTTTGAGGTACTAAATTTCTCAGAAACCTTCTTAAAACTCTTAGGTTCGCAGAAGATTAGAAAAAATGCCTAGGCAATAATTTGGTAGATTACAAATTTCGCCTTTAAAAAAAATCTGAAATAACATTCTTAACTTTATCTGTTGTTGCTGGGTAAAGAAATAAAAATCTACCTGTATATTTAACATTAGATAAGTTACTGTATGGGTTACAATTAGTATTTATTAACCCTAGAAATGGCAAAGTCGTAATTTACGACGCATTTACATATTCAATAAGAATTGGCAGGTGGAGGCATCTGTCGTCAGTTTAGTGTACTTGTTAGACACTACTGCCTACGTGACCGTGTTGCCCTCTGGGGGCAAACAACCGAAACTGCTCTCGTAGTACACGAGCCTGCCACCGGGCAGGTCTATAACCAAGTAAGCGCTTTCTACTCCTAGGCAGTGAGTGGCCGAGCCGGCTAACGCGCTACGCTGACGAGCGCAACGTTCTAGCCATTCGGAAGTGCTAGGGTTCGAATCCCGACCATGAGCAATCCCAATTTGGCTTGCAAATGTGTGGTAAAGTGGAGAGGGGGCCCACCTTAAATAAACGGTGACCGGCTTGGGTGGAAGTTGACGGCATTTGTAGGCTTAATTGGGATTGCAGTGGACACCTGTTTTGCTTTTGTGGTTAGTGGTTATAAGGGGGGGGCATGTTTTAAGCTTTTTTTGTTTAAACTTTGATATTTCAAGAAGATATTAGTAATTATTTTTATGTTACAGTTAAGAGTAAAAAGCTTGCCACTTCTAGGGTTAAATAGTTAACAAATCCAACGTTGATATCTTACCCCTAACCAAAATGGTAGTCATTTAAAATATTTTAAGTTTTTAAAGATGGCTACACAGCTTCTTAATCAAGAATAATATATTAAGTAATATAATAATAATAATTAAGTAATATGTTATATATTAAGAAATAAATACAGTGCAACTCGGTTATTGCGGCCTCGGCCATAACGTCAACTCGGATATAACGTCATTTATTTTTAGGTCCCGCCAAACTATATGTATTTATCCTCGGATATATCGTCAGCTCTAGATAAGGCAACATATAGCTTAGAGAAAGTCTCGCTGGTGCACTCCTGCGGAGAATACAGAAGGCATTTTATAGCTAAATTAATATTCGGTCGCAATCAACGTGAGGACTCCGGTATGTTTTGTAGCTACATTTTTAGAAACAGTGTATTTTTTTATTGTTTTTGTTATTTATAACAAAACTATTATATTCGCTGTGGGTCATCAAGGTCAGTGTCAGCTCATGTTGCATCGCACTGTGCGTTTTTTTTCGTGTATTCGTTTACATATCTTACAGTTGTTGGTATCTACAGTTGTAAATTACGAATACAGTATTGAAAAATAATGGCAAGTGTTAAGAGAAAGGTTTTGCTGAAGAAAAGGTGTGAGTTATAAGAGCGTGTGAGGAGGGACGTAAGATAGCAGACGTGTGTTCGGGCTTGTTTTTTAAAATCGAACAGTTGAATTCACCAAGACGAACTTCAGTGCAATATTTTCAAATTCAATTTTTTATATAGTAGAGTAGTTCAGTCAGTCATAAACATAAACTTACGTTGTATTTCAAATTACCTTCATTAAATGTCTTAATTTCATGTAAAAAATGTGTTTCCCTATTTTTCCTCGGTTTTAAATTAAAATTATGTAACCTCTTGTATAGCGTCACTCTGATATAGCGTCATTAATTGTGTGGTCCCTTCAATGACGTTATAACCAAGTTCCACTGTAGTAAATGAATGTACATTTATTCTATTAGAGTTCAAATTGCTCTCCCTGTACCTCCATTCAGTAATACAATCTTTTTTTAAACATGTTCCTTACATTCAGGAAAGTTTCATTGTTTACTTTTCTGCATTCACTCTCAATCTGTCTTCTTAATTATCCTAGGGATCTTGGTTGTGAGTCATAAACCACAGACTTTAAATGTCTCCACAAAAAAATGGATTCAGGTCTGGTGCAATCAAATCCAATGATTAGGAAATTCAGTATTTAAAATGTCCCTTACTTCTCTAACATAGTGTGGATGAGCTCCTTCTTGCTGGAGTGTAAATAAACATAGAGTAAATAAACATCACTGTGTCTCTGTTGAAAACTGGATCTCCCCTGACGTTTCAGTTGTTTCAATTAAGTTGTTAAGAGCTGGAATGATTTATGTTCTTAGGATATCGTTGTAAGCTGTGCCATTGAAATTACTGTTTATGATAAAAGGACCAGTGATAAAATCAACAATTAATCCAGCCCATACGTTTAGTTTTGCGGCTATTAAGTATGGCCTTCCCTGTACCAGTGAGGGTTCTCTTTTGCCCAATAAATACAATTATGACGGATAACCTGTCCGTTGAGTTGAAATGAAGCCTCTTCAGAAAAAAGTATGTTGAAAGAAGAAATTTCTCTCGATTCTAACTTCTGTGTCATTACCTCATAAAATTCAATTCTCTTATTGAAATCATCTTCATGCAGTTCTTGGACTAATGCAATCTTGTAAGGATGGAATTTGTGGGTCTTTAAAACATGTTTCACTGACCACAAACTTAAATTATGTTTATGTGCTACTCTTCTTGCTGATTGTTGAGGATTAATCAATACTCAGCTAAAACGCTTATTTCTGTTAATTCATCTGTGCTAGGCCAACCGGATTTCATCTAATCCAAAACACTTCCTGTACGCTGAAACTTTTTAACAATTTTAGTTACACCTTGTTATTAGATGTTCAAGATGCCTTTCATTAAAAGCATCCATAGTTCTGTTTTAAGTACCAGTTTGTCTAAACAATAAAACAACTTGTACGCTTTCTTCTTGAAAGGTAAAATTGATATCTTGTTTATCAATTCGAAAAATGTGTTATGATTGAACTTAATATGCAGCTTCTTATAGTTGATGTCTAATAATGTTGTTGAAAAATCTACATTTTTTTGTTTTCTCTTAGTACCAAACCTACTCAATCCCTACATTATTGTTATGGAGAAGAAAATTGATATACTATCTTTCTTATTATTTGTAATATTTGAAGAAACTTGTTATACAACTTCCATCTGGTTAAGGTCCAACAAAATATATGAAAAATCCCATTTTCAATATTTCTAATGGCAGCAAACCTTAATTATTCCCTATGTCATTCTAATAGATCTATGTTATTTCTAATGTTATTCTATTCAAAACTTTTTTTAATATTCTCTTGGCACTAAACCTATTTACTTATGTCCAATTTTATTCATATGCAGTACAGTATACTTAAATCAGTATAATATCCTTGTTTGTAAAACATGCTGTGGTAACATTTATTTAGTATGACTTAACCTATGATCAAGCTTAGTTAGTAACCTCTCAAGTAATTCAGAAATGAATTGAAATTCACTGAGTACATTTGTATTGGGGGTATTGTTATTTTATTTAGTTGTTGTAATGTATGTGTTTATTTCAATAAAAAGGGATTGATTTGAATATGATTTTGTACATTTGCTTCAGTGGTCTGATCGGCTGAAGAACCAACAAGATCGTATTGGCATCGTGTTTGGTACGAAGCGCAATATAATGAAGATTGAGCCAAATGTGGATCTAGCTGATGTGTTGGCTGCACGTGATGATCTTGCCATTTTAGAGAAAACCTCAAGTGCTTCTGTCCGCAAACACACACAGTCATCTGTTAACAAAGTGATGATTGGTCGGGTATGTATAGCCATCTAACTGTACTAATATTAGAGGTATATATTCTATCTTCTTTTTTTCTAGTTTTCCTGGTTTTTATTTTTCTAGATAACCGGTAGTTATAAATATTCCTATTTATTGAATTAAACTTAAGTAAAGCTATAAAATCAATCTCATTTGAATGATGTATGAACCTACTTTTTTCCTCCTCTTTCTCCCTCTTATAAATAGGCCTGAGCCTTTTAAAATTAAACATTATATATATATATATATATATATATATATATATATATATATATATATATGAAAATAATGAAAATAATGATTTATTCCTTCAATGAATACTCATAAAACAATAATGTAAAAAAGACTTAGGAATTATTACTGACCTATTGCCAGTATTTGGTCAGTAATGTTCTTATCAACTTGATAGTATAAACTAAAAACAGTCTAGAGTTATATATATATATATATTTAGCGGTAAGCGGTAAGACAGCAATAAAATGCAGCTTCTAAAAATAGAATGGGGTATCTAGGTAAACAATAGCCGCGACTCTCACATTGCACCTTCTTCTTTTGTGAATCTGTCAGACTGACAGGTTTCAACTGCACGACGCTCTCCATTTTTCTCTGTCCTGAGCATCTTCCTTCAGTTGCTGGAATCTCCTTCCTTTCTTAAGATCGTCCAGTATTCCAATCCTTCTTCTCCCCCTTCCCCTTACTCCCTCAATCCTACCTTCCAAAATCCTTGCTTGCAGACAATTTCTTCGAAGTATGTGTCCCAACCAACATGCTTTTCTTCTCCTTACCGTTATTATCAGTTTTCCTTTTCTCCTTCATTTTATTTAATACATCTTCATTTCTCATTCTATCCGTCCACTTCACCTTCAGCATCCTTCTCCACAACCACATCTCAAAGCTCTCCAGGTATTTCTCCTCCCTTTTTTTAATTGTCCATGACTCACATCCATAAAGCACCAGACTCCAGACAAAACATTTAGCAAATCTTTTCCTCAACTCTAATGGTATTCTTTTTGCTGTTAACAGACCATTTACTTTCACGTAAGCACTTCTCCTTAACGATATTCTGCTTCTTATTTCCTCCGTGCAGCTACCATTCCATTTGACCAAACTTCCCAAGTAATTAAAAGTTTTCACTTGTTGTATATGTACTCCTTCTAAGGTTATGTTAACCTGACCTTCTTCTCTGCCTCTTCTCATTGCCTTAGTTTTTCCTTTGTTCAACTTCATTCCAAATTCTTTGCCAACTCTTAATATACAATTCATCATTTCCTGCAACTCTTCTTCTGATTCTGCTAGCACCGCTTGATCATCCGCATATTTAATACTTTTAATACTTTCTCCCCCTACCAAGACACCTCTTGCTTTTTCTAGAGCCTTTTCAGTAAGCTTTTCAGCATATATATTAAACAGCATAGGAGAAAGACAACACCCTTGTCGAACTCTTCTTCCGTTTCATCATCTCCAACTCTGACAACAACTGACTGTCCACAATAAAGTTCCTTAATCAATCTTCTATCTTTCCAGTCTATCCCAATTTCCTTCAGTATTCTCAACAGTGTATTCCAATTTACCCTATCGAACGCCTTCTCCCAGTCAATAAAGCAAACATATATACTTCTATTCAAATCCAATAACCTTTCCCCTATTGTTCTCAAGCAGCCTATTGCACCACCGACCGAAATTTCTCTCTTTAGCTATATGTTGCCTTCATCTCAGCCCGATTTTCTTAATGTTATATACGAGGTTTTAGAATTTACTGACGATACATCCGAGGTTTTACCTATGTAAATACCTATAGTTTGGCGGGAGTTAAAAATAAATTACGTTATATCCGAGTTGACGTTATGGCCGAGGCTGCAATAACCAAGTTGCACTGTATTTAGTATTTACATTATCAAGTAAATATACACATAAATGAAAATCTTTTTGGTTTACGTTCACGGTTGTTTACTTTATATACACGTACAAAAAAAATGTAAAAAGCAAATTTGCTTTTAACCAAATAATTGGTTTAACCATTAAATTTTAAATTTGATGGTTAAACCAAAAATATATACTCATGCATGGTTAATTTGAACAAAATCAAATTAATATAAACTGTTGCTAATGGTAAAATTATGAAAAACTCTTGTTTGAGTCCAAGCAATTCCCTCATATCTCTGCTTCAAAAATAATTCCCTATTTTGATGACAAAACAATAAATAGTAACTAATTAATGAATTTCTCCATTAAAAACTATTTGAAACACAAATATAGTCACTGTAAACAAATGTGTTAACAGTCAACAAATGTAATAACATAAATATGTAATAACAGTCAACAGCGCGACGACAGCGAACAGACTACGCCATTTAGAAAAAAATAATATTGCAATCCATCATCCTTCAATTTTGAAGATATTGGGAGCGTTTCACAA
Source organism: Nephotettix cincticeps (assembly GCA_023375725.1). Classification (NCBI taxonomy): domain Eukaryota; kingdom Metazoa; phylum Arthropoda; class Insecta; order Hemiptera; family Cicadellidae; genus Nephotettix; species Nephotettix cincticeps. The sequence continues at coordinate 38,671,034 of CM041786.1, forward strand.
ACCCGAGTTTTCACTACGCCGAGTAAGGCTAAAAATATAATAAATATCGAAATTTCACTACGCCGAGGTTTCACAAAACCGAGTATGTTATAAAATTCAACTGTTTCACTAAACTGAGTTTCACAAAACCGAGTAAGGGGGGGTACCGTCCGCTCTAGAAGTGACAGTAGAAGCCTGTGTAGCGTGCATTATTACGTGCTTTGCAGACACTCGCTGTCCAGTCGTGTAGTGAACATAACGCGTAACACATAATTTATATTGAAGATTTAATTATAAATAGTTTACAGTTTATATTTTAGTCAATAAAAATAAGTTAATAATAGTTAATACATTTAGTTAATAAAATGTTGCGAATTAAAATAATTTTTAGAGCTTTATGATTCTTCAAAACCATAAGATCCCAAAAATGTATTAAATACAAATCTTATGTTGTTTCTAGTGTTTCAAGTGCTATTCGCCGTTTTGTATAGCTAAAATATATTAATATATTTTAATTGTTACCAAGATCATAAACATTTGAAATGCAGTACCCTTTTTTAGAATATTGATTAAAATTCAGGGCACTACGTTTCAAATTTTTATATTATTTTTTAATTATAATAGTAGCCCTCCTTATATATATATATATGTATATATCAATTTTTATAGCTAAAATTAAAAAATAAATTTGGAAAAAGAAACATTTAGGCTTACATTGGTTGTGATTTTGAAATAATTTTTTATTTAAACTGAAGTTTCTTACTCCTAGATCTTATTTAACAGATATTGCTAGAAAATTATCAAATTTACAGTTCAACTGTCAATTCTTGAACCAATCTCCGATATTTGGTACGAATTACAAATATTCATCAATAATAAATACTTTCAGCTTGTAATATGGTACATTTATGTAATCTATTAAAAATTTAGTTAGACATTTCCTGTAATCCAATTTGGTGTTATAGGTGCGCCCGGTTTCTGAGTTTTACCAAACATTAGCATTCAGATCTGACCCTTCTCGAAAGGCCAATATACCTTTCCAATAATCCCATTTTTTGTTCTATGGGCATCCGGTGTCGGTGGTTTACAGCTTTAAGTCTCACAGTTTTGAACTGTCCCTTCTGATAAAGACAATTTGACATATCTAGTAATCCTTGTATTGTCATCTATCTCCAGAGAATAGTAATCTCCAGAAAATTTTCTTTTATCAATAACTTATAGCTTGTTATTGTGATAAGTTCTATTTTTTACATGTAAGAAAAAACTGAATTGTTGTAAATAAAAAAATCGTCCTTATAAACAATCAAATTCTCTCTGCTTTGGAGCATACAATTATTTTCCTTTACTATTTTCTATAATTTTCTTTTTAACATTCATCCATGGACAATTTTATTTCTGTATAATATATTAAAACAGTATAAAGTGGCTCAAGCTATTAGATCAATAATGTCATTTACACAGATTTCAGGCAGTGAATGCCTTCAAAGCGCGTGATACTGCACGTTGTTGGCCTGCCGGCCGACGTGCTCTTGGTGCGAACTCACTTCTAGAGCGGAAGGTACCCAGCCCCTTACTCGGTTTAGTGAAACCTCGGCGTAGTGAAAACTCGGTTTTGTGAAACCCACCCCAAATTTTGATGACAACACGATAATTAATAATTAATGTATTTCACCACTGAAACTTTGTTGTACAATAATAACAGACGACAAAGACAAAGAATTAATTACGAATCCACGGCGGCAGACGACATGGGCAACAAAAGTGTTTTGGCGGTACAAATATACCCGCAAAATGATTTTGCCGGCTAAACAGAGTAGAGTAAATTTATATAATCGGATCATTGTAACCTATTGATTAACGCTTTTTATTAAACTATCAACGTTTAAAAACTCCCATCGAATTAGCATCATGTTAGCAAATTCATCAACGGTTAGACGAAAATGGCACTATGTTGTGTAGGCTACTTGGTATCCTTGGTATTGTATCGTAGTTTGTGAATCTGATTCAGAAAAATAGTCAGTTGTATCAAAATATTGTAACCAATTATTTGTACGAAAACAAAAGTATTAAATGAACTTATTATTTTTTACAACTAATCCCGCTAAGACTTATAACGAAATATAATTTTTAAAACGTTAAGAGAAACATAAGGTCAATTTGACCGTTACTGTGTTTTATTGGTGTTTTGTGTGTTTATTATTGCTTTTATATATCACTAGGCACTCACTGTCATAAAATGTTTTACAACATTTTATGACAAATCATATTTATTACGCAAAAATCATGTGACAGAAAAATTTGAAACTCCAAACTTCACGTTCCAAGAACACCAGCTCTGGCCTTGGGAAAAATCTGTATAGGATTGTTGCCCAAGGCCAGAGCTGGTGGTCTCACAGCAGGTAATCTAGTTGTTATTATATTTCTAGCAGGTGTTCTAGTATTTGTTGCATGCGGTTCGCTTTTCCATGCATTTGGAGGTCCAATTTCTTTCTTCCCTAAACGTTCCAAAAAATACTCAGGAAGATCGACAACTTCAGCAACTGCATTAATTATATTCCCTATATTATTTTCAATACCGAGTAGCTCAGCATCGTCCCCATCTTCTGATAAACTGGAAATTCGACGATCTTCATCATTAGACAAAACATAGTTCGGATCAGCATTAGAATCATCAACTTCATTGAAGTCACTATCATTTTCACTGTCACTATCATCAATCTACAAATCTGATCACTAAAATCTGAGTCATCAGTTCATACGTCCTGCCTAGGGCCACCACTAGCCATATTGAGTCACTAGGTAATAAGTTCCGTACAAGGATATTAAATCACAACATGTTTAACCACAACCAGTTACTGAAACACAAGGTATATTTGACCGACGATTTTTAATTGATTGGAAAGGGCGGATTACTCCCAAGCGAAACACGGGGTAAATCTGATCGACCGCATTCACATCCATCTAATACGTAATAATGTCGCGCCAACTGATTGAAAATGGCCAAATATGATGGAGGGGGGTTTGGGAGGAAGGTACTGGGGGTGACAGCCGTCAAGCAGTTTAGCCACTATTACGTAGCAAAATTACCGATCGGACAATTTGACCGATGATTTTTTTGAAGTATTAATAATTATCATAGAAAATGAATATACCTTGCTGTAGAATTTCAGATCTTTGTAGTTTTGTTGCCGAAAAGTTCATTGGCAACAATGATGACATTCAATATCGTATTGAAGTTTATCAGTAACTTCAATAAGAATAATTACGAGGTATGTTGCAACCTTGAAGAGACCAATAAAGAATACGATACGAATTACATCATTCGTCGTTTGCACTTTTGTGTTCGAGTAGAGATATTTCGTATTGGCCATATAATCTGAAACGAAAAGTATGACTGTTAATGCTAATTTTTTATATGGTCTATAGGTAATTTTTGATATTTATTGAATTTTACTATTTACTTGTTACTTTAGTTTCGGAGCCGGATATCCAATTGCTTTGAAATGAAATTTTGTTTTTTATTTATGCGGTTACGACAATAAACTGAAAGTGAACGATAATTTTGAGTCGGCAAGGTGACTATTGGTTTCCTGATCTGAGTTTCATCAAAACAATGACGACTCTATCTTATTATGACATCGTGAAGAGGAAAACGAACATTATACTTTCTTTCCCTGTTCGTCGTCTACGAAACAACAAATGCTTGGAATCAAAGAATCGGAATCAACGTTAGGTGATCGTTTTAGATTCCGATTCCAACCCTGAGAATCGTTGGAATCGAGAATTAATGTTCGGAACCGACCCAACCCTAAAAAAATCTAATGTTTTGAGAAAACAACACCATAAGTGTCCTTAAGGCCCATAAGTGACATCTATCAACAATAGTGAACTACATTCTGTGCTGCACCCATGATATAATATTGGAACTACCTGACAGAGTTTGCTGTTTTGCAGCTAGATTATGCTTTATAGCTAACTAAGCGCTAAGTCTGACAATGCACGGTGGTTGAGAGGGTTACAGCGTATCACTGACAAGTGGAATGTCGGAAGTGCTCGGACTCAAATCTGACCATGAGCAATCCCAATTTGTCTTGCAAATATGGTGTAGTGGTGGGAGGGCTCAATTTAAATAACACGACGGACTTGGGCAGAAGTTGATGGCATTTATAAGTTTAATTGGGACACCTGTTTTGCTTTTATGGTTAGTGGTTATAAGGGAGGCCAAAGGTTTTTTTTTAAATTTAATTAAAAAATAATTATTAATGTAATTAGATGGACATAGTACATTTTCAGACCGGGATCCGTTAATAGCCCTACTATTAACTGTTACTTTAAATAAATAAATCAATCAATCTTGTATAAAATCAGACAAACCAGTAGTATAAAATATTTAGGAGTACATTTAGATAGGAAAGGTAGTTGGAAGGTGCATATCATGATACAAAAAAAACCGAATAGTATTTTGTGATATTTTTACTTTTCAAAAGATATGGTAACCTCAAAGGTCTTTTGTAATTTTTATTTTTCCCTTGTACAAATAATTGGAATATGGAATCATTTTTTGGGCCAGTGTTTATGAGACATCCCTGCGTTCCATTTAGATTTAACAAAAACAGCTTGTCCAATTAATTTCATGTAAAGGTAAATTTGACTAATCTCATAATCTCTTTATTAAAATAAAAATCTTCCAATAAAAAATTTAGTTGTATTTTAAAATTTAAAAACAATTTTTTATTATTAGTGGAAATAGAAATCTGAATGAAAATTTCAAACTAAACCGTGATTATTTTTATTTTCTTCAATGTGCTGATTTTGCCACAGTTAGAGACATATTAAATTGTGTTGATTATGTATAGATTTTATGAGTATAAAATGTGCTGCAGGTTCCAGATAGAGGAGGGAGACCAAGTGAGCAGCAGCCCCCACCTCCAGAGATGCCCAGTTGGCAGCAGAGATCAGGTACTTTCAAACATTGCAGTTTAATGTACAACCATAACATGGTTTTAACTTAACAATTCAGTGCTGGATTTAGTTTAGCGTGTATTTGCAAAGGGCGGCATCGAGCACGAAGCAAAAACATGAAAGCATCATCAAAGTACAGAATGTCTGCCACAGAGATGAAGCGCGCCAAAATTTGTTGTAGAACACACATAAAACGCAGTAATCAGATCAACGTTCTCAGTTCAAGGCTGAGCGCACACTAAAGCTGGGTTGTTAGCATCGCTCAAGGACAATATTATTGTGCTGTCATTTTATGTTTTATATTCGTGAATTTCATACTACTGAAATATAAAGCCAAGGAAACCAGCATAATAATAGGTAAAGTATTCATAATAGTATGTCAATAACTGTGTAGAGATAATATATACAGTATTATATCTAGATTGCTGCGATGTTTGGCACCAAACTGACTACCCTAAATTGAGCCACAAATCATTCAAAACTAGATTTAAAAAAATATTTAATTATTGAAAAATCACCTTATTAATTATATGAATTGATTGAATGTGAATTCCCACATTATAATTACTTTTTTCCCTCTTTTATTCCTCTTTTTTTACACAAGTTTAGTAAAAAAAATTGTTTTGTAAAAATCTGTTTAGGAAACAATTTACTACAGTTCTTCACAATGGTACCTTGTATGTATTTGATACTATTTATTGTAAAAATATCCAGGACTATTAATAAAGTTTTTGCATTGCATTTTTCCTTCGAGTTGGGATATGGTTCAGGCCTCCAAATCCCCTAACCAACAAAAACAAGAACATTCACTTTGATTAAATATGCTAAGAGCCCTTGTAAATAGAACTGTAGAAAACTCATCACTACGGTCCATATCAAATATATCTTTTGTAAATAAAACCAAAACTTAGAATAATTTTTTCAGTTTAAGACAACCCCACTGAGAGATCAATTACTAAATTTTTGGCAATTATTAAATTTCCTAGAATATGTCTAAAATGAAGACATTTACCTTGGATGTCATAACAAGACCTGGAAACAGTTGTTTTTAAGTAACAAAATAAACAGCTTCATTCCATTCAGGATGAGTTTCAGAAGATTATGAGATATTCAGTATGAGTATGATTTCAGCAGTGGCGTAGACACGGGGGTGATAAGGGGAAGGGGGATATATCCCCCCCATAACACTCAAGTTTACTCATAATTTGAAAGGAAATATATACAGCAATACAGCTTACCAATAGTAAATAATACAAAAAAAGAGTGTGTTAATGTTATTTTATGTTGCACTGTTGCAATAAATAGTATTAGAATTTAGAGATCAGCCCCAACGGGTGCATGTCAGTCATTGTCACGACTGTCTGGGGTGCAGGTACCAACGCCGTTTCCTCGAACGGCACGAGTCATTAGTCTACAACTACAAGGTCACTGCTTCCCCGCTCATCCCTCCCTCCGCCAACCTCCCTCTGCCGAAAAATCTTGTAACGCCAAGCCAAAACAGTCGGAACCTTAACATTGGCGACATCAAATTCAAATCAATCTTTATTCAAAACATACAACAATGTATACGTGAATGTGTCTCAACATTAAACTAAAACAAAAATACCCCCGTCGCAGCAGACCTGCGTACTCAGCGAATTTCCAAATCAATAATATAATAATAACAAGTTTGGTCAAAATTTGTCGATAAACATGAGAATCATTTACCTATTCTCCATAAGATTAACATGGGAAAGAGAAAGCAGGTTTGCTGCTATGAGGAACACTGAGAGTAGGCATTTATACCATCAAAAAATTTTATTTTTAACATTTATACCAACTTTCATCAACATCTGTCCATAAATAAAGGAGTTTGCCTATTCTCCATATGATTAACATGGGAAAAGAGTATGCAGGATTGCTGCCACGATAAACACATAAACTGTGATTTTTTAGCATAAACGTATGGGTCAAAATCATACCAACCACATAAAGCTAAATGTAAAGTTTTATCCAAAAATATTGGTTAATAAGTGAAAAATTAATTTTCCCGTATCCTCCATAAGATTAACATTGGAGTCTCAAAATACAACGTACTGTGTTTAGATTTTTTTATATCTCGGTAACCGTTGGAGATAGAGAAAAACTTTAAGGAACTTAATTGTGTAGAATTTTAAGCTGATTCCAATGGTGAAATATAAAATTAGAAATATTTAAAAATTACATATGAAAAAATTCAAAAAACCCCATTTTGGAGTACAAAAGCCCCCTAAACTACCCGTTCCTATTGACCGATATGTCTAGTTTACCAACTCGTCCAAGTATTTGTAGGAATACACGTCTCTACCAAATTTGGTCTCGATCGGACCATTTTTACAGGAGTTATCGTGTTCACAGACAAATATATATATATATATACATATATCTGTAATTATATATATATATATAATTTAGAGGCCAACCAAAAGTGCATAAAGTAGGAATACCAATTAGACCTGTTGTAAATTATCATAATGCTCCAGCATATAATGTATGTAAGTTTATAAATTACAAACTAAATCAAATAACAAACACTGATAAAAAAAAAACAACAATAACAACACAAGTAAACAACATGTATACTAATATACCATCAGAAGACACCATACAAATATTGCAGGACAATTTAGATAATTCAGACAAACTTAATACAAATGAGAAAAAAGATCTGATAACACTGACAAATGCATGTTTGAATCAAAACTACTTTGAGTATAAAGATTGTATATATAAACAACAGGATGGCTTGGCAATGGGATCACCTCTCTCACGTTTAAAAAATATTATATATTGGTACAGATACGTTGATGACATTATATGTCTTTATGACAACAAGGATGATTCACACTGCAAATTATTAGAATGCATAAATTAAATCTCAAAATTTATTAAATTCACGATGGAAATACAAAAACAGATAAACTTTTTAGACTTAACAATACAAATACCAATAAAAATTGATTTTAATATTTATAGAACCCACACAAACAGATCTTGATCCCATTAATTATTATGAACATAAGATTTCAACATTCACACACGACATTAACAGACTTATGATTAAACTGATGAACAAGAACAATTTCAATAAAGATAAACATAATAAAACAAATACAACAAGACAATACAAAAAAATTTAGATAAAATAAAAAATAAAAAAAAAATGATAAAAGAGAAAACAAAAAGATCTGTTATCCATTAATTTAACTAAACAACATACAGAAAATTTTACAAAACAAAAATTAAATATAAGTTACAGATGAACTATATATATATATATATATATATATATATATATAATTTAGAGGGCAACCAAAAGTGCATAAAGTGGGAATACCAATTAGACCTGTTGTAAATTATCATAATGCTCCAGCATATAATGTATGTAAGTTTATAAATTACAAACTAAATCAAATAACAAACACTGACAAAAAAAAAACAACAATAACAACACAAGTAAACAACATGTATACTAATATACCATCAGAAGACACCATACAAATATTGCAGGACAATTTAGATAATTCAGACAAACTTAATACAAATGAGAAAAAAGATCTGATAACACTGACAAATGCATGTTTGAATCAAAACTACTTTGAGTATAAAGATTGTATATATAAACAACAGGATGGCTTGGCAATGGGATCACCTCTCTCAGGTTTAAAAAATATTATATATTGGTACAGATACGTTGATGACATTATATGTCTTTATGACAACAAGGATGATTCACACTGCAAATTATTAGAATACATAAATTAAATCTCAAAATTTATTAAATTCACGATGGAAATACAAAAACAGAAAATAAACTTTTTAGACTTAACAATACAAAATACAAACAATAAAAATTGATTTTAATATTTATAGAAAACCCACACAAACAGATCTTGTTATCCCATGTAATTCACATCACCCCTGGCAACATAAGATTTCAACATTCAACACACGACATTAACAGACTTATGATTAAACTGATGAACAAGAACAATTTCAATAAAGAGATAAACATAATAAAACAAATTACACAAGAAAATGGATACAAAAAGAATATGATAGATAAAATGATAAAAAGATGGGAGAAAAAGAGAGGAGAATCGAAGGTAAAAGAGAAAATCGAAGAAAAAGAGTTTGTGCGTGCCATACAATTTAAAACTAAACAAAGCCATACAGAAAACTTTTACAAAACAAAAATTCAATATAAGTTACAGAACAAGACACAATGCATATGAAATAATACAAAAGAAATCACGAAACAACAACCAAACTAATAAATACACAAGATCAGGAGTATATAAAATTAAATGTGATGACTGTAACAAATATTATATTGGACAAACCGGTAGAAATTTTCAAACAAGATTCAAAGAACATATACAAGCGCTAAAATCAAACAACAAAACAACACAAAAATCAGCGTTCGCCGAACATATTCTTTCCACAAACCACAGTTACACTAGTATGACATAATATGACTATTACCAGAGACTACAGCTTCCACCTACAAGAATAACACATCAAACGCAAACCTCTATCGGATATGTACAAATATGGATACAAACCAACTCACTCCAGAAGTTATCAGTGCAGGACTTTCAGATCATACTGCTCAACTCTGTACTGTAAACTTTAACTCACACATAAACTCAGGTAATACAGCCCAAATTGGACGCTGCCTCAAAAATAAAAATCTGCAAGATCTCAAGTGTCTCCTCAGTAACGAAAACTGGCAAAATGTTACCTCAATAAACAATGCTGAAGAAGCTTTTAAAACTTTTAGCAATATAGTGAGAGTAGCTAAGGATGCAGCCTGTCCCCAAAAGAAGATAAAAACCAAAGGAAAACATAAACTCAAATTCTCTAAGGACCCAGAAGCAGCGAGACTTAAAGCCAAATTTCTTAGAGCTCTAAGAAAGTTTGAGGTGACGGGAAATCCAGAGGACAAAAGGATTTCAAATGAAAATAAAAAGACCTACGACCTGTACTTAAAAACTATGCGGAAAAAAGTCAACTCTGACCAGCTGATGAAAGCTGAAAACAAATCTAAAGCCATCTGGCAAACAATAAATACAGTGTGGTCCAAAAAGGAAACATCTCTTAAGGAAATAACCCTTCAAGTACATGGCAAACTCATAAATAATGCAACCCATGTTGCAGAGCATTTGAATACATTTTTTACACAGGTAGCAGAAAAAACACTTGAGAAACAAAAACACCTAAAGAACATAGTTCAAGCACCACATGTAACTCAAACTGGCCCACCGTTTTCCTCCTTTCAAAAAACGGACGAGAAAGAAGTTAAAATGATTATAAACAATCTTAAAGCAAAAAGTTCATCTGGAATTGATGAAGTTTCATCAAAAATCCTTAAGCAGTGCTGCAATGAACTGGCACTACCCTTGGCTGATGTGATAAATAAGTCCTTAAGACAAGGCGTCTTTCCTTCCCTACTAAAAATAACTAAAGTATACCCGAAATTCAAAAATGGTAGCACTTCAGAAGCAAGCAACTACAGACCAATTTCTCTTGTTTCCACTTTCTCTAAAATATATGAAAAAGTTGTTTTAAAAAGACTTTTAGACCACTGCACAGAACATGATCTACTAAACAACCTGCAACATGGATTTACAAAAGGGAAATCCACAACAACAGCAATAATTCAGATGGTTGAGTCCCTGCTCGACAGCCTAGATGAAGGAAATTTAACAACAGGAATCTTTCTCGATTTCAGTAAGGCATTTGACTGCCTTGACCACCAGCTTATCATTAAAAAGCTGGAACTGCTGGGTGTATCAGGAATAGTAAGAGAATGGTTTCAAAGCTACCTTACAGGCAGAAGTCAGGTAGTAGAACTAAGGCACAGAGATAACAACCTAATAAAAAATGCCAGTTCAAGTTTTCAACCAATAAATCGAGGAGTTCCACAAGGGTCAGTTATGGGTCCGGTACTCTTTATACTTTTTACCAACGATTTGCCTCAGCAAATAGGAGACGCCTGCCTTACTCTTATGTATGCTGATGACACAACCTTAGTGCTTACTGAACCACTAGCTGAAAACTTAGAAGTAAAATCTTATGTGTCACTCAGTATGGCCTACCAATACTGCCATAACAATGACCTCGCAGTTAACATGTCTAAAACAACACAAATAGCTTTTGGTCGTAAATCCCACGAAGTGCCACAAAATCCAGATGTAGAAGTGGAAGATGAAGCTAAGTTTTTGGGCATCACACTTGACAAGAATTTGACCTGGACCCCTCATGTGGACAATGTATGTAAAAAATTAAGTTCAAGCATCTATGCTCTTAAACGCATAAAAAATGCAACTGATGACATCACAACAAAAGTAGCATACTTTGCACTCTTCGAGTCGCACATGAGATATGGACTTGTAGCATGGGGTGGAACCTCATCCACCAACATGCAAAGAGTTCTCAAACAACAAAAAAAAGCAGTCAAAATAATTGCAGGACTCCACAGACTCGACAGCTGCAAGGAAGCATTCAGGTCACTCAAAGTGCTTACCATTGTAGCACTTTACATCCATGAAGTTATACTGTTTGCAGTACGAAATAACCCTACAAGGCGTGGCGAAATGCACCAACATAACCTAAGAAACACCATGCAGTACAATCTTCCACAACATCACACAGCACAGTTTGAAAAGAAACCTTCATACGCAGGAATGAATCTCCACAACAGGCTACCCCCAGATCTCAGAAGCAAAACGGAAGATGACCTAAAACCAGCTCTGCAACAATGGCTCATCAATCGACCATTCTACTCCCTAAATGAATACTACCAACACATCTTCGACTAGAATTATTGTAAATTGACTCTACTACTGTTCTTAATGAATATGTAAATAAAGAATATTGTCTATTGTCTATTGTCTACTATTGAATACTGAATTGAATATTGAATACTTCACAAATTGAAACAAACAATCCAATATATGAAAAATTATACAAGGAAGAAATAATACATGCTATCACACTCCACCAATTTGAATACAGTGAAATTTAAATTATCATATGACATTTATTTACATTTATAAATTAAGATTGTCAAATTAGGTTAAACATTTTTGTACTTCTTGAAGATGGGATGATTCCCGAAACATGTCGAAGAAATAATTAAAATGTTTTCTAAGGGTACTCGGTTGACTTATTTAAAGATAATATATATATATATAAATATATATATATATATATATAATAAATAATAAAACAATTAGTACCCTTTTTTTAAACTTTAATGGCAACATGTTTCGGCATTTATGCCATTTTCAAGCCATATTTACCTTACTTAAGAGGTTAGGTAAATATGGCTTGAAAATGGCATAAATGCCGAAACATGTTGCCATTAAAATTTAAAAAAAGTGTACTAATTGTTTTATTATTTATTATATTACTAAAAGTAGCCCTATATTGTGAACTTTTAAATAATTTTATATATATATGTGTGTGTGTGTGTGTGTGTGTGTGTGTTTGTGTGTACTCAGTACTTTTACATATAATATATATATGGATCCGTCCAAAGCTTTCGACTGTGTTTGTCATGCAACTTTATTAAAAAATTTGAAGATTTGAGCATTAAAGAGATATTTCTAAAATGGTTTAAATCTTATCTAAATGACTGCTACCAATTTGTTGAAATTAAATATTCTGATAAACAATTTTTAAATTTGATCAATACATCAAAACGTTGCATTAAGAGGGGAGTGCCGCAAGGCTCTATTCTAGGACCAATTTTATTTTTATGTTATATAAGATAAATACCCAAAAGAATTATAACCCTCAAAACAATAAATTATGTCTATATGCTGATGACTCAAATTTAAAAGTCTCGGAGAGAACTTTAGAAAGTCTGGAAATTTCTGCATCACTAGAATTAGGCAATATACCACAATATTGTTTAAAATAAATCGACCTTATTCTTAATACTAGGCAAAACAGAAATCAATTTGAGCCAAATATAAATATTGATTCAATGTCATTGCATCAAGTTAAAGAAACAAAGTTTTTAAGTTTACATATTGACCAACATTTAAACTGAAATTTACATTTTGAAAAACTGTTAAAGAAACTTAATTCTGGATCGTATGCATTAAAGAGAATGTCTTTCTCATTCAAATTAGATAAACTTAAAAAAATGATTTTTCTTATGCTTATATTCATGCGCACATAAACTATGGTATCTCACTGTATAGTGTGCTACATCAAATCAAAATTTAGATAAAATATTAAAAGTTAAAAAACCCTTAACAGTTATGGTGCATCTTAAAATTGATGATTCAGTAAGATTAAATTTTAAAATCTTAAATATTTTAACAGTTTATGGCATACATTCTATAAACAACATGTTTAGCTAATAAATAAACAACACAACTACTAACACAAACAAACACTAAAAACAACTAGTGGAGTGTCACAGTTATAACACTAGGCATAGGGGACATATTTTAAATAATCATCATAAATTTGAATTTTTTAGAAAAAAACAACTTATATAGGCTCAGTATTTCTTAGAAAATTGCCAAACACATTAAGAAATAACCAAACCTTTTTATTTTCAAAAAATATTTAATTGAAAAGGTCCCTTACACACTAAAGCAGTTCACCTATTTTTAGCATAATTTAATTTTCTGATAAATTTAACATATACCAAAGTTTAACATTAACATACATTTATTTTTAACAATAGCATTTAATGTTATTGTATTATTTTTATTTTACTTTGAAATAGATAAAAAATGTTGACGCTATTTTGCATTTTGATGTACGATAAAAAGATATATATAAGTATTTGATGTAAATAAAGAGATTTTGATTTGATTTGATACAAAACCATTTTGTGTAAATTTTGTATGATATATTTATTAGAGACATATATATGAAAGCTTACTTTTAAGTACGATCAACAGTGTACAATTAGTGTGAAAATAATTAACTTCAGTGAACAATTTTTTTTTATTTCAGGAGGTGGCGGTGGAGGTGGCAATAGAGGAGGGGCTGGATTCCAGGGTGGTGGTGATCGTGGGGGTAGAGTTCAAGGGGGGTGGAATCAAGGATCTGGAGGCTTTCAGGGTGGTGGATATCAGAACAGAGGGGGGCACTCGATAGGTTACCAAGAGCAGAGAGGAAAGGGTGGTTATTATGATAATCGCGGGGAACGGGGAGGTGGTTATCATCAGGACAACAGAGGTTATCAGGATAACAGAGGTGGGCACACTGACAAGGGTGGGTACCATAGTGGGGGAAGGGGAGGGGGCAGGGGCGGACGGCGGGACCGATACTAAACCTATTGCTACATCACGACTCGTTGGACTGATTGAATCTTAATAACCGACTGATATTTGATTTATATTTAGTTTTGCCTCATTTCTGAGTTTATTATGTTTAGTAGATATATCAAGAAATAATTTAAAAAATTTTCATACTGAAACTAAAGGATAAGTTATTTAATTTTTATTTACGTGTTGTAGAATAGAATTTACCAATTATTTTGAATCATTATAAATGTTTTAAACATCTTACTGTCTTCTTGATCCTTATAGCTGTGGTTTAAAAATCACAGCACCAAGGATCATGTTGACAGTAAGATATTTCAACCATTTATAATAAAACTGTATGATTTGGAAGGCTAACATCATGATATTGAAAATCTTTTTTTGTGGTTCTATAAAGCTTGTACAAATATTTATTTAAGTTTTTAATTCTCCTGTTCCTAATATAATTTAATCTTTTTAGTGACATCTTAAGATATTATTCAATAAGCAGATACCAAAGGCCTAATTAAACAAAAAACTTCCCTGTGGAAAATGGCCTTAGATCATGGATATGTCTAAAGGAGGCTGCTTGTATACCTAGTTGTTGCTTATACGAGGGGGTACCCAAAAGTAAACGGAATTAGTCTGCCGAGGTCGGAGCTTTGGTTGTACGGTTGAGCGCCACCACTGCCGAGGTCGGAGCTTTGGTAGTACGGTTGAGCGCCACCAGGACATGTCTAGCGCAATTCTTTGCCAGTTCAGTCCCATGTGGGTCGTTGAGCTAGCACATTCTGTTCGTCTGTAGCATCATTTTTTACTGTAGCTGTTTCACTGTTACGTTTTTTATGATGGCAAGAACAACGCGACGCTGTGAAACTTTGTTTTTTACTCGATAAAACCGCTGCTGAAACTGTTTTAATGTGAAAACTGCTTACAAATGATGCTTTGGGGAAAACTCAAGTGTATGACTGGTTTTCTCGATTTAAAAATGGCGACCTTTCGATTGTTGACAAACCTCGTTCCGGACGTCCATCAACTGCCCGAATTGATGAAAATACCAAAAAAATGCGAGAGCTTGTGCTCATAGACCGTCGACAGACAATTGATCAACTGTCAGAAATTTGTGCAATAACTTGGAGCTCGGTTCAGCGAACTTTAACTGAAGATTTAGGAATGAGACGCATTGCTGCCACATTTGTTCCTCGGGCTCTGACTGAGAATCAAAAATCACGTTGAGTAAAACATGTCATGAACTGAAATAACAGCTCAGAATCGATCCAGATTACCTTTCAAACATCTTTTTTAATTTAACCGGTTACTGGTGATGAATCATGGAAAGACAAAATTTCACAGGAGCGCATTGTTCACTTAAACTTGCCATCATAAAAAACGAAGCAACAGTGAAACAGCTACAGCAAAAAATGACGCTACAGACAAACAGAATGTGCTAGATCAACGACCCGCACGGAACTGAACTGGCAAAAGTTGCACTAGACACGCCCTAGTGGCGCTCAACCATACTACCAAAGCTCCGACCTCGGCAGACTAATTCCGGTTACTTTTGGGCACCCACTCGTACATGAAAATTAAAATAATGATAATTATAATACAATGAAAATTTTAATAATTATTATGATTACCATTACATAATTTGTCCTCCTGGGAGAAAGGAATGAATACTGTTAAAAACTAGGTATTCATAAGAAATTCACAATATTCTTAATGGGTTCTCTGCTCGATGTATACAGAATTGTTTCTCACATTCATTAGATGAAGTCCCGTTTAAAGCACATGTTAGTTTCTTAACCCTAGAAGTGATAAAGTCGTAATTCACGACTCATTTACAAATTCAACAAGAAGTGGCAGGTGGAGGCATCTGTCGTCAATTTAGTAAACTTATCACCTTTGTGACCATTTTGCCCTTTGGGGGCAAGCAACGGAACCTGTTCACATAGTTCACTAAACTGCCAATGTCTTATAGCCAAGTAAGCACTTTCTACTCCTAAACACGGTGGCTGTATTGGTAAAAGTGCTACACTGATGAGTGTAACGTTTTAGCCATTCGGAAGTGCCAGGGTTCAAATCCCAACCATGAGCAATTTGGCATGTTTTATGCTTTATTTTGTTTATACTTAATATTTCAAGAAGATATTAGGAATTATTTTTATGTTACAGTTAAAAGTAAAAAGCATACCACTTCTTGGGTTAAACATTTTGAGATTATCCATCTATAAACATATCTACAGAATCTTTGAAATTTATAACCGTGTTGGTTATTAATTATTCAAATTTTTTTTGGACTTTTCCAACGTGTGTGTTTTTTAATGCACAACGTTTCACTGAATTTCAACCCTAATATAATAATTTATAGTTATATCATTTATTATTATATAAATTATAATTACTTAGTAATAATTATATATAATTAATTATATAACTTATTATAATTTTGTTGTTTAGTTTTGTAACCGTTTGACAGTTGTTGATTTAAGATGGTGGTGAACAATATGTGAATAGAGGTTTTTCATACATATTTATAATTTTATGTATAAATGAAAAATTATCAAATTACTAAACAATTTGTAAAAATTAAAGGATAAAATAACTGTGTTAAATAAAAGCAGAGAGAAATATTTCCAAAATCTCTTGTGTTTTCATAGAATATGTATTCATTCTATTACTTGAAGCCACTGTAATAAACCAATTAATTGGTATGAATTAAATTTCTCTCTTGCTTTTCAATCCTCATTCCTTTTCTAACAAAATCAACTGATCACAGGCTTATAATAACTGTATGGATAATAAAATACAGTATAAGATCAGCTTAAATAATTGAGGTTGGCCAAAAACCCTTAAACGGTCCAGACTTGGCCGATGCTGTAGCTCAGTGCTAGCGCTTGGGTTACACGTATTGAAGGATATGAGATCCATCCGAAGGTTGCAAAGGTTGTTCCATCTTCAAAAAAAGCCATTCGAATAAGTGGCCAAGCTACAGTTCAGAGAGTCCTGTAGGAATGTCTTCAGGGAAATGGGGATTCTTACTCTGGCTAGTCTGTACATTCTTGAAACAACTTCTTTCTGCAAATTCAAGTGCATGCCCATTCAAGGTGCATACGTACACAACCACCATACGAGAGGTAGAGAGTTTTACAGACTATCCCAGAACAGATCCAGAGGTACCATGAACCTGCCGTATCAAGCAGGGATTAAGCTCTTAAACAACTTCCCTGAAAAGAAAACAGGCTGGAGGGAAATTCGAGGAGATTCAGGAGTCGCCTTAGGTGCTTTTTGGTTCAGGGAGAGTGTTACCATGTGGGCGAGTTCATGGACCACACATGGTAGGGTGACTGTACACCTGGAGGTGTAACTGGGTGAAATAATATAGGTTGTTCATTATTATGTTATTATGTCTATATGTATGTATTATTGTCCTTTTAACGAATTTCCCATTGGAAAGAAGCTATTATCGTAGGTCTCATGGTAAGACTTAAGCCCGGGACCATGTTATTTTTTCGTCTTTAGGTCCCCAGAGGCCAAAAAACTATAGTCGTTAAAATTTATATATATATGTATGTATATATATAATGTGTCTGTGGACACGATAACTCTCGTAAAAATGATCCGATCAAGACCAAATTTGGTAGAGACGCGTATTCCTACAAATGCTCGAACGAGTTCGTAAACCAGACATATCGGTCAATGGGAACGGGTAGTTGGGGGGGGTTTTGTACCCCAAAATGGGGTTTTTGTGTTTTTCACATGTAATTTTTAAAAATTTCTAATTTTATATTTCACCACTGGAATCAGCTTAAAAAACTACACAATTAAGTTCCTTAAAGATTTTCTTTATCTCCAACAGTTACCGAGATATTAAAAAATCTAAACACAGTACGTTGTACTGTGGGGCTCCAATCCAATACTATAATACGAGCAAGGTTTGTATATATATATATTTGCACACGGATCTCGAAAACAGCACTAAGGAATTTCTTTAAATTTTGGAAATAACTAATTTCCGAGTAGAAATAAGTTCTAGATAGGTCTAATGTCCAGGAAAATTCGTGTTTTCTTGTAATATTAACTTTAAAATTTAACATTACGCTTATGGAGGATAAAATGTAGAAACAATACAAACCAAAACAGCTGTTTATAACCGTTTGACAGTTCTTGATTGAGGACGGCGGGGAACAATATGTGAATAGAGGTTTGTCATAAATATTTATTTTATGTTTGTAATAAATGTAAAATTATCAGGTTACTAAACAATTTGTAAAAACTTAAACGTAACATAACTGTGCGAAAAAGAGGAAAGAAGGAAAGGAAAGAAACAGGAAAGAGTATTTCCAAAATCTTCCGTGTTTTGATAGAAAACGTATTCGTTGTATTGCTAGAAGCCACTGTAACAAACCAAATAATTGGTGTGAATTAAATTTCTCTTTTGCATTTAAATCCTCCGTTTCTAACAAAATCAGTTGATTACAGGCTAATAATAACTGTATGGATAATTAAACAGTAAATGATCTGCTAAAACAATTGAGGGTGGCTAAAAGACGTTAAACGGCAATGCTCATTTGCCGTAGCCGAGTGGTTGCGTGTCGGCCTCAAGAACTAAAGGTCGCGAGTTCCATCACCACTACTTGGTGCGATTCTTTTTGTTCAGTGCTATATTAATTATGGTGTATTAAATCGGTTATATTTAAACCACATAAATGTTTTAATTGAGTAATAAATATGTTTTATAATTTTTCTAATTAATTTTTATAATACATGTATTATTCTAAACGAGCAAAGGTCGGTCACCAGGTACTGTTAATCTTATGGAGGATAGGGAAAAATTAATAATCAATATTTTTGGATAAAACTTGATATTTAGCTTCATGTGGTTGAGATCTATCCATTTATGCTTAAAAATCATAGTGTTTGTCATGGCTCAAACCTGCATACACTTTTCCCATATTAATCATATAGGGAATAGGCAAACTCCTTTATTTATGGACAGATGTTGATGAAAGTTGGTATAAATGTTAAGATAAAAATTATTTATGGTAGAAATGACTACTTTCAGTGTTCCTCACAGCAGCTAACCTGCACACTCTTTCCCATGTTAATTTTATGGAGAATAGGCAAATAATTCTCATGTTTATGGACAGATTCTTTTGAAATTCGCTGAGTATGCAGGTCTGCTGCGACGGGGGTATTATTATTATTATTATTCCAAATTAATTTCAACTTTGTATCTAATGACGTTTGCTACACAATTATGTAATGTTGTACAATGACAATAAAGAAATCATTATTATTATTATTATTATTAATATCCCCATCCGGGGCATTTCATTTTTGTTCAGTGTTTATACTATATTAATTTAGGTGTATTTAATCGGTTTTATTTAACCCACATAAATGTTTTCATTGAATAATAAATGTGGTTTAATTTTACTTATTAACTTGTATAATACATGTCTTATTCTATCCGAGCAAAGCTCAGTCACTAGATACTATAGACATATATGTGTGTGTACACGGATCTAAAAATATTCTATCCGAGCAAAAGCTCGGTCACAAGGTACTATATATATACACAGATCTAGAAAATGGCTGTAACGAATTTCTTTAAATTTTAAATAACTAATTTCCGAGTAGAAAATAAGTTCTAGATAGGTCTAATGTCTTGGAGAATTCCGGTTTTCTTGTAATGTTAAGTTTAAAATCTGTAAAATTAACATTACGCTTATGGAGAATCAAATGTAAACTATACAAATCAAAACATCTGTTTACACCGTTTGACAGTTGTTGATTGAAGATGGTGGTGAACAATAGTGAATAGAAGTTTTGCCGAAGGTTGTGAGATCGATCCTCTTCTGAGGTATTACATTTTAGTCCAGTGTTTATGCTGTATTAATTCAGGTGTTTTTTTTTAGGGCATGGGTATAGCTACCCTTTGGCTACCTCGACCTTGAAATCTTTCGTAGCACCCCAGATAAAGTTAGTCCCACAACTCTAGTCCCTTAACAAAGCTCAGTAGTTGTGTGACATTCAATTGTTTAAATTCTTTGGGGTCCACGAAGATCTGGCTGAAGAATTTCATCCTTCTCTGGCTCAGAGCTGGTCAGAAGTGAGTAGCAGACTCAAACTCCTCCTCGCAGAAACTGCAGGAGTCTGTTTGAGCAAGTCCAATGATCTTGAGGTGTTTTCTTAGTGGGCCGTGTCCTGTCAGTACCCCCACCAAAAAGTTGATGTCCCCTTTAGAGAGGCTGAGTAGCTCCTTCCACTCCTCTCTATATGGTTCAATCAGGGATTTTGACTGTAGAAGGCCCGGAAGAGACTCCCACGTCTCCCTCATCTTGGCCTTCTCCCAGTTTCGAACCTTACCCAGACCCTGGCAGATGTAGACTGGGAAAAATGGTTCGGGCCCTACCAATGAGGACGTCGATCCCTTTCTGGCTAGACTGTCAGCTTTTTCATTCCCTTCATGTCCTGCGTGTCCCAGGACCCAAGCAAACCAAACACAATTCTTAGCTGCAAGTTTCTTTGAGAGAACCCTTACAGCTGTAAATAACTTTGGATGTCACTGAATGCGATTTCAGTGCTTTGAGAGCAGCTTGGCTATCAGACAGAATTAGAATTCTTGCTCCATTCAGCCGTCTTTCTTGAAGTGTAGGCGCTTGCGTAGTTTTTGTTAAAATAAACACGCATATCAGGTATCAGCAGCCGTGTCAGGCTCCGTACCCCATGCGCTTCATTTCAGGAAACCCCAGAAACTATTTATAACCGCCATACTCCTTTTGTTTCCTTGTGAGTTGCAATGCAGTGCTATGTCAGTTTGCAGAGGCTTTCTCACAAACGAAATTCACATATGAACTTGTGCTTGAACCAAAATATATAATTTTGTTTTTATTTATTTTATAATACTTTCATTTAATATATTTGGTTTGCATCGATGATCAATTTTATTATTGCGGAACAATACTCCGCATACCCCCTATACCATCACACCATTACTTATCAGATTAGTAAGCTAGAGAGTAAAAGTCAATGAAAACCAGTCAATCTGCTCTTGTTATACGAGTATTTACAATTAGATGAAACTTGTCCTCCAGTCTCTTTGAACTACCAATGTTCCATAGGTTGAAGAAGTCAAATATCTTTGCATGCATCTCAATCACAGATTAACATGATACTCTTGTATGGAATAAAAGATTAGCTCTAAATTAAAAATTAAAAAAAACTCTCTTGGCTTCTCAACTGAAAATAAAACTATCTTTCAACAACAAATTACTACTATATAAGATTGTAGTAAAACTCTTGTGGACATGGTGTTCAGCTTTGGGGTACCACAAGTAATTCCAACATTGAAATTATACAATGCTTTCAATACAAATTTATAAGAAGTATTATAAATGCCCTCTGGTATAAATAATGAAATTCTACACAGGGATACAAATATTTTATCAGTGAAACAACAGATTATTAAATTTAGCAGCCCCTACCAAAACAAGTTAGGTTCAACCTAACCACCTAGTGCTAAATCCTTTTGGACAGTAGCAACACTGTAATCTCTGTATATAGACTTAAAGGGTTTTTGGTGTTAGACCTGCCTCACAGATTCTAAATTTAGATTTTTTGTAATTTGTTAATCCTTGCACTGACTGGGGACTAATTCATAAGTGTTATACTAACTTTAATAGATTGTATATAAAATGGATGTTATAATAAAAAAATTAAATTAATCAAGGTATGAAAAAACTGGAGACGGAAACAATTTTCGGTTATGTTTGGCTGTTTTTTTACCTTGTTTACTATTTTTGACGGGCTCAGCTTGTCGCTAGGTAATTTTGAAGTTCACTGTTTATCAATTCTTCTCATCTAAATTTTGTTGTCATCACGGGTCATGGATCAGCGCGGTATTTTGACAGTTAATTGTCATCTCGATTGTCTCTAATATCTCGTTTAAGAACCTAGCGTTGGTTTTCTTTGATGAAATCGGATTAATCTTCTTAACCAGGGGGATCTATGACGCAGACTGCGTCATTGAAATTCTTGGGAGGGGGTTCCAAACAATTTTTTTGAAGGGGGGGTAAAACGGATTTTAACAGTGTTTAACGTAATGACATTGAAAAATATATTACATCACTAGATAGAACGTAAATAACAATGAACGCAGTATTAATTTAAACATTGTTTGTTTTTCTATCTGAAAATTAATAAATGGCAATGACAGTGCTCAAATATTGCCCGTGATTATTGTGGCGGCAGCGGAAGGTCCGGCGAGTTTCGGAAGTACTCGGTTATCTTCGGGAGTCGTGATGGTGGTCATACGACAGACACAAGCAACGCGGCTGACTAGGTTATGTGATTATTTTTATTATGTGATCGTTGCCCTTGCGTCTTTGTGTTTGTTACCCTTTCCATCTCAAAACTAATATTACCACTGAGTTGTGATGATAAGTTTGTTAAATTTTGTAATGTATTTACACTAATAAAATGCCCAAAAAGCAAAAACTTTTAAGTATAAATGTTTAGAGTTGTTTTTAATAGGTACCTTTATAAATCTTCTTTTAGTTTTAGATAAAATAAGAGGTGCTTACGAGTATTATTTACACCTTTGTTTATGGTATGGGGTGCCAATTTACATGGGGGGCTAGTTCTAAGTTTGGGGGTGGGTGCTTAATGAAGCTTGGGGGGGTGGTGTCTTAACAGTGGATTTATCAGTCCGTTCGAGTCTAAGATTAATAAATCTTAGATTAGCGTGATTTATAGAAATCATTCCTTAAAATTATATTGGTGAAGATCATCCCTTTAGAAATAACTTGAAGTGTTGGTCTGCAAGTTGCAGAGAGCTGGGAGATCCTGTCAATCCAAGGGAAGGGCAGAATAGGCTTAATATCCTCTTATGAAATCCACAATGCATTGGGGTACAAATGTTCACATTCGCTTATTTGTCCACATATTGCATTTGTCCATACCTTGACAGTTTTATTCAGTCACTTCGAGGCGGGATTGGCCGTCAGGTAGACAACCGAGTCGATGCATTCTAATTCTTTTGTCTAATGTCTCTCTGGAACCAAATATGCCCACAAACTTCAATTACATATAGGTTTAGGTATAGGATTGCTAATTCATATCATAATGGAAATTATAACCCCTTATAAACTTTTCTGATTGTTTTCTACATATCCAATTTTTCATATACTTCAAGTTAAAATATCAGTTTCTATTTCCTCACCTCATACTATAAACGTATGTACGTATATTATCCTCTTATATTTCATTTGATTTTATTATTATATTTTATTTTAACGTATTTTCATATAGTATTAATCTTAGTTATGGCAATTATGAAAACACTTTATCTTATAAGCTGATTTAAAAAATTGGATTGGTGTTTTAGTCTGTTTAGTGTTAGTGTTTACGAAAACAAAAAACAGCTGTGTTGAAGTGTCAAGATGGAATATGTTTTGCTCTAAGTTTTTAATTCAATATTTTAATAATTGTTTACCTTTAAATTAGTGTATTTACGGTTTCACTATTATGGCGTGGTTTGGTGATGGATTTTCCTCACTGAAAGGGCAAATTTCGAATTTCACCAAAGATGTTGCCACCAATATAGTAGGGTTAACTCCCCTTGAAATTTCTGATGATGTTGGTAAGTTCATTTATTAAATTTTGTCTTAAATTATGAATGTTTTATTTTATTGTTGGAACACAACCCTAAATATTTACAAGTATTTATGCTTGAATACCCAAAAATCGATTCAACATTTGAAATTATTCAATTCACTTATTCAATAAATTCAGTTAATTTTATAGTTCATTTAAGGATTATGCTTACAAGGTGGAGTCCCGGTATACCTAACCCCTAAATGACTAAATCCCCAATATAACGATTTTTTCAAATCCCCTCGAAACTTCCGTGACACTCCCATGTTAAATTAGCCCCTTTATAACGCATGAATTTGGCTTATAACCGCAATGTAACAAATTTTTATAGTTTTGGAATGGATCAACAAACCCCTATATTACAAAGATCCTAGGTGGAAAACCCCTATATAACAAAGATAGCCTCTGTATAACGAATATCCCACCTTTATGACCCCCACTAACATTGATAACCATGTCGTACCCCGTTATGAATTAGGAACAAGTCTCGACATGAAATCTTACACATCCGGTGTACAGTAACTGGTTCAGTAGTTTTGTCTTTTTATACGTGCTATTGACATAATGGCGATAGTTTAGTTGCTATGTGAGAGTGTCCGTATGTGTAATTGTAACAAAGTGTGTAATGTCTGAAAAGCGACAAGGTTTAACAGAGGCGATTAAATGCAAAGTATTAAAAGCGGTTAAAGAGAACCCTAATAAAAAAAATTAGACAATGCTCCCTCTATTGGCAACAATAATAAAGAACAAAGACAATTGTGTGCATCAAGGTGGATGCCAATACGTCCAATATTGAAAATTTACTGTCAAAAACATGTCAAAATAATTTTAATCAATTACTATAGTCACTGTTTGTTATTTATTCATTTCTCTTCTCTTCATTGCTTAAACACAAATGTATTAAACGAAAATTCACAAAACTTTTTATTTTTCATTTGTTCTGTCAAACCGATTGAATAACTAACTTATATAGGCCACATATATTTGTTCTGAACTCAAAAGTATAGGGTTGGGGAAAAGTCTTGGAACAGCTTAATATTTTTTTAGCAAATTTCCTATGGAAAAGTGAGCTTTTCACATAACCCGCATGATATCTATATAAATAAAATTAGTTTTGTCTGTACATTGCTAAGAATTATACATGTTTTAGTTACTTTTACTTTTCATGCGTTAGATAATCCGAAAAAAGTCTCATGTCAATTTGTGTCTGTGATGTTCCAGGAGGCATAAGTTTCTAATTTATTTAATAGACTACTAATATAAGCATATACTATTGTACCTGGCGCACGGAACTGAGCGCTGTCAAGAAGACACTCTGTCCACCAATTTGTGTAGGCAATTAATCTTAAGTGTTTCTATAAAAAAGTCAATATAATTATAATAATAAAGTATATTATTTATAAACCTTATAAAATATCTCTGTAAACAATATTGCGAGTATAAACATGGTTGTCTTGACGAAGTCAGCCTTGGTGTTCTCCATCTTTTAAGTATAATTTAAGCCCATCAAATGATCAGACTCTACTTGCTGCGACATACAGTTGGCTGTGACCAAACACCGGTTCTGGGAGAGCTACTACAACCTTACCCAAAGATTGGCCCTGTGATTCGTTTATGGTCATAGTAAATGCCACAATAATCCGGTAATGTGTGCGCTGGAGACTGAATGGTAATAGGATATCGGATAAGCACATATGTATTTGTGGTGTTAGAATTCTTCAATTGAATTACAATTGAATCTCTTGACTCTCATCATTGTTCCCTCAATTAGACCTTTTGCTGTATCATGATTACGAATCAACATAACCACGGCATTCTCCTTCAACTCAAGTTCATTAGCCGGAAGTCCGCTAACAGATAAATTATTCAAGAATTTCATTGGGTAGTTGATATTGTCACTGCCATCTTTTGTGAGTACCTTGTAAAAACTATAATAAGTTATATATTGCCCTGGCAGTTTCTCCAAAATTTCTGAATTTAGAGAACACTCTTCGTTTTTCGGGCAGAGAATTGCATGATCAACAATTTCATCTGTCTCAATAATCTCCGAAATCGAACCATAAATGTCTTCAACGGGATCGCTGAAACCTATGATTTGATTAGGTAACTCGATTATATCCTCTCCTAGATTAAGCTCCATAAGCTGGCAGCGTGCCATGTCCCAAATTTTTCAAGAAGGACATGAATTCAGTTTATGAATTGTGTGCTCTCATATTTGTGCTTAATTGAAATTGCTTGATTTGATTCCAACCGGGAAATTACTTGACACAATTTACGGTGAGTAATAACCGGGTATTTGCTGGAAATCTCCACAAAAAAAAACAGTTTTGCCACCAAACATCTGAGAAGAGTCACAAAAGTCCCTGAGCAGGCAGTCAATTGTTTGCAAAGCGTTTACGGGACACATAGATATTTCATCAATCAAAATCAAACAACTGTTAAGAATAGCATCACCTTTAGCACTGTTCACAGTTATAGATGACACTGAATTCTCTAGTATCATACATTAACATTTCTCCAAAAGCACTGCCTTGTTCCATAATATCAAACTCATGCTCCAATGTCGAATTTGTAAACAGCTTTGGAAGTCCCAATTGGTTGCATGATGTTTCGTTTGTTTAAAGGATTTCTTGTATGTCAATGAGTGCTCTGTTAATCGCGATATCCTGTCTCATTTGTTTGGCATAATCTTCAGACATTAGAGTTCTAAATTCTTCCCAAAGCACCAATACATTAGTTGACATGTTAAGTGCACAAATTATGCAAAAAGGTTGTCTCAGTGAATAAGGCGTCTGGTTTTTGCAAGCCTCAAATAATGTTTCTCGCCATTCGTTGTCGTTTGTCACGGTTCCTCTCGCGTAAGCAGCATCTATAAATTTATTGCAGCTTCTACAAATTTATTGTAAACGGCAAAATGTCTTGTTGACCGATAGGCATATTCTCATCAGACGCCCGTTGTCATACATAATCAGTAACGTTCAAATATAAATCAGCTCTAAGCAGTGACTGGTTGTACCGAATAAATTGCAAGAGAGTCCCTTCAATTCTCACATAAGCATCGACAAAAAATTACAGGAAAAGTTTTTCGGATCTGTGCAAGATGCTGAATCCATCACGTATAGCCAATCGATATGAAATAAACTGCAGCAGTGTAGTATTGTGTCATTGAGCAGTTGATGAATGCTGAATATGAGGGTGCCAGCCTAATTCCCTATAAGGGAAGAGAAACGTATGAGCCATTGGATCGAGAGATGGCTTCAAAACAGAAACAAAGTGTAGCTGTTTAGCTTTGAGATACACTACCAAACTTTGTTCTCCAGGCGGTGCACCATTGTCAGCTTTAAAGATTACAGCGACGTCAGTGCACCTTGCATCATTGTATTGTCTAGAATCTTGATTAGGGGTAGTCATAATAACCATTCTAATATTTGCCGTTTCTTCTGAAGCTTCTTCTTGAACAACTTCGCGCATTATCTTGAAAGATTGAATTAATGGATTTGCCACTGCGAAATGTAAAGCAATTGTAAATCACTTGCGGGTCTCAGTTTTGTTTTGCTGTATCGTTGTGTCTTTCTCGATTTGCAATGTCGATGTCGTAAAAATATAATTTAGCATATTTCAAATGCTGAATGTCTTGAGGGATAAGCCTTCCAATACGATGATAGATTGTGTCGTGAATCTTGAAGTTATAGACACAATTGGCAACACTGTCATCCAGATGGCACTTGGAGCTAACCATTGCAAATAACCTGTTGAATGATCTTATGTTCTCAATATAATTCACAGACATCCGCTTTTGGGAGAGGTCCGTGGATGCACAATTTTCAAGTAGTCTTTGAATTAGAGGTGAAACACGTAAAGGTGGTAGAATAACTTTTTCCTTTATGACAACAGAAGCTAAAGGTTTGGCGATCACCACTTGTTTGTTCGGCTTTGACAACTGGGATGGTGGCGATGTACTGTAATCCAGCTACCTGGAGGTCACAAATTGTGGATAGTTGTAAGCAATGGTCGGTGGGTGTAGTGTTCTCTTGTGTGAATTAACGTCCGCATTATTGAATACTACGTTAATCCACAAAGACCATCCTCATAATTGGACCAATTCAGAGGCCGTGGTTCGGATTCCACGTTAAACTGTAGGTCCCTTAGGTGCCATCGGATGTTGGGCTATTAATTAACAGTCCTATCTAAGGAACATGTCAGCCTTAGTCAGTAACAAGACTACAAGAACGCTCCACAATCATCTAACACTCAATCCTCATTCATACTTGGCTTAAAATACCTACCTGGGTAGGTTGCTATTTCAATAATCTAATCCAATCTTTGAATTTATATGCGTAACAGGTTATGTCAGATTTTATTTGTTTATTTAACCACTTCCTTAAATAAACAGCTGATTTCTCGATCGTTGGTGTGTACCTGCATAATAAGTCTATGGGGAAAATTGCGACTGACCCCATATTTGCGTAGTTTATTGTATCTATCATGGCAGCTAACCTGCATACTCCTTTCCCATGTTAATCATATAGAGTATAGGCAATCTCCCTTATTTATGGACAGATGTTGATGAATCTTGGTATATACATGGTCAAAATTAAATCTGTTTATGCTAGAAATGCCTACTTTCAGTGTCCCTCATAGCAGCAAACATGCATACTCTTTCCCATGTTAATCTAATGGAGAATAGGTAAACTCTCTTATTTATTAAGTGTATTGATCAATTGAAATATTGATTTGGGAATTCACTGAGTACACAGGTCTGCTGTGATGGGGGTATTTTAGGTTGTTATCAACTCTGTAGTTCCTATGGGAGACGGTCCACAAGGAGCCAGTTGGAAATCTTAAAGAGAAGCAAAGGTTAAGAACTAGCATAGGTTAAGAACGAACATAGGTTAAGGCAGGAGAAGCATAGGCATTATTTATATGTACATCAAGTTAAAGAACTTATTTAGCAGCGTACATTGCCGAAACCCTGACTTCAAATTGACAACTTAGGCGATAATGGCAGCCATTCAAAGATTTCTTGAATTTGAATCTGTGCTTACAAGTTTTAATATGTTTAGTCATTTAAGCTGCAGGAGTAAAACTTAGCAAATTCAATTGCATGTCAAAAAAGTATTTTAGACATTTTTATCTACTCTAATACCTCCAACACATTCAAAACTTGTAAACAACTAAAAATTTAAAATACAAGCCATCTTGAAATGGCTGCCATCTCTAACACTGTAATCCTTTTGAAGTGAGGGTTGCAACATTGTACTCTGCTAAATAAGACCTTTATTTTATATCCCCCAATGATTTTCTTTAATATTTCCTATTGGCTTCTTTTGGGTCATCCCTCATAATAAGTTGGTAACAGCGTTAAAAATAAACTTGTAGACACCTAATTAAATTTGTAAAGTTTTACTCTTCTGTGATTATTAATAATATTAACCATTATTAAAATAAATATAAAATATTAACCCTTCGCGAGCGTATGACAGATATATCTGCGTATGTTATTTTCACCAAGAGTGGCAAACGAATATCTCCTCCATTTTCATTCTTTGTCGTTTGTCTCTTGGTCTGCTCCTATTTTTAGTTAAGCACAACATAACTCTAGAACGGCTGGACCAATTTTAATGATCTTTGATTTTTCGGATTCGTCTCTGCTCCGTTCTTGCTTTAGTCATAGTCAGTTTCCATAAATTCAATTAATTTCCATTTTATAGCGTTTTAAATTCCTAATGTTAACCTTATTGGAAATAAGATTGTTTACAAATGCATTTAATTTCTTAAGCTACAGCTGTTATTTTACTTTCTATTAGCAATATGCTTTACTATCCAATGCCATCGGAATCATTCATTAATGTAAAACTATGAAGTAAATGTGTACTGTACAAAATGAACAGATTTATTCACCGCGTTAATAGTTTACGATCTTTGGGGATTGTGTATTTATATTTTTTATTTTCTGTCTGATTAAAAGTCACGTGTTTATAATTATGTCGGCCAAATAAAATATAATTACTGTGTTTATACAAATATTACGTTTGTTATAATAATCAGCTGTTGTATATCTTTCATGTAAAAGCCATATTACAGTTAGGTTTTGTTTGGTTTTAGGTTGGATTAGAAATATTTTGAATCAATCCACTCAGATTTATTTGTTTTGAGGGAATGTTATTAATATGTCTTATTGTTTCAGTATTGTTATTAACTAAGCCGTGAAACAGAATATCTAATTTTTCACAACGAAGTTGTAATGCTATTCGACTTCAGAACATGGCCAATCTGAAAGTTAACATGTATTTACTGTTAGGCGTTACGAAGTTCGCCGGGTCAGCTAGTATGTATATAATGCAATTGAAAACTATTTTGGAGAATGTTAATACAAACTAATTAGACCCATATGATTTTAGGAACCCCCTCGTCAATGAACAAAGAAGATGTTGGTTCAAACCCATTTTCTGGAAAAGTCAGTGATTGTAGGGACATTGATGCAGAGGCAAGTATAACATTGTTAATATAATTTTGTTTACCTTAGCTATGAAAGTTGTAAAAATAATCTATACTTTTAATTTTATAATTTTAATTTTATAATGTAAATAATAAGTTGTAAAAATAAATTGTAATAATCCCGATTTACGATTTCTCCCGATAGTCTACCGTTCCGTCCGTCCGTCTACCTATGTTTCCCACGCTCCCGTCGTTGCCGAGGGTGACAAAAAAAAGACTTATTCTTCTATTACGTATAAATATTTTTATTTTTCAGTAATTATACAAATATTCATGTTTTGATTGATAGGTACTTTAAGGTATTACGTATAAGTATTTTTATTTTTCAGTAATTATACAAATATTCATGTTTTGATTGATAGGTACTTTAAGGTATATTACAATGATGCATAGCTATTTTTCTTCCTAGGAAATGTGTTTAATTTGCTCCCCCTGATATCCGACTTTTTGGCCATTCCGACCATGGTCAAGGTCAAGTATTAAGTTAAAAGTGGAATAAATGAAGATAAACTCATCAGTATACCTTTTAACACCATGTTAAATGTAGCCATGAGAAAAACATTTACTAATACAAAAATATCAAATCGGTTTCAAAACAATTAACAACGCTCTTAACTTAATACAAAAGTACACTAAACATAATGAAACACAACTTGATTAATTTGACACAACAGGAATATATCAAATCAACTGTTAAGACTGTCCAAAATATTACATAGGTCAAACAGGACGTTCAATAAAATTACGCTTCAAACAACATATTGCAGCATTCAAAAGTATTGAATACGTTGAAACTATTCAATTTAGAGTCAGGAATACACCACGAATTCGACAACCTCTCTGAAATTCTGAATACAAATTGGACCTTAAACAATCCAACCTTTCACGTAGCAAATTTAAAGAAAATTGAACATATAACCTTAGATAATAATGAGTTTGACATCTTAAACAACACCAAGTTTATGATATATATAATATTGGGATGGACAGGCTTACTAACGATATTAACCCTAATCATAATATACTGCATACATATACATTCTAACGAATTAAAATATACAAATATAAATTAAAATATGGAGCTACAGCCACACCCAAGGCAATGGACCAAACACATAATCGATTACATTGAGGGCAATTTAGAATATTTTAAAAATAAAGTTAACAGCATCACATTGCAACTGTCACATTAGGATGTAGAACAACCATTAAATGCCACCAACAAGACCTCATGATAAATACATATTATACAGAAACCATTTATTCAAAAATTTAAAATATTCGGCTCGCCTGAATTTCAGGTATTGACCTGAAAGACAAAATAACGCAACAACAACAAAAATTAGCATGACCCAAAACAATAAGGTGGAGTCAATTCACTGCACGGGTTCATGATGGCCGTCGTGACGTCGCGGAAAAGGCTAGACATATCAGGAGGCCGGTCAAGGTACAATTCGAAAGATATTGGCTCGGTGGCGGAAAAATGAAGTTAGAAGGAAAAATTTAAGGAGGAGCGAAAAGATAGTGGGACATGAAATTTTGGGGGGGGGGAATTATGGAAGGAAGGGGTAGTGTGAGCGAGGAGAGAAAGTATAGAAGTAGAGGTCAGTGTGTAGAAGTTGGAGCTGGAGGAAAGTCTCTGCCCGGATCGAGGAGGAGAGTGAAGACCAGGACTGAGTTGCAAGCCACCTACTTCAACTCTCTCGGACGGACGAGTACCCCATCTAGAGAAGCTTCAAGCAAGGAGAACCACTGCACCCAGTATAAACTTTAAGCCAGGACTACCACTGCCCAGGGAGGACGTCGGAACGCCTTCACCCCCAAGAATCTAGGGAACCGTGTCTACCACCCTGTTTAACTTTGGTACGCCGGCGCATTTATACATGAAGATTATAAATAGATTCAATCACAGGATTAGGTACGAAGAGATGATTAAGAGGGTAGTAATAGGAATCACAGAGAGGAGAAATGAAAAATTTGTATTAACTAATTTTAACTTATTTTATATTAACTCATTTTTAACAAATCCAATACTATAATACGAGCAAGGTTTGTATATTTGCGCACGGATCTCGAAAACGGCACCGAGGAATTTCTTTAAAATTTGGAAATAACTAATTTCCGAGTAGAAAATAAGTTCTAGATAGGTCTAATGTCCAGGAAAATTCGTGTTTTACCGTAATATTAAGTTTAAAATCTAAAAAATTAACATTACGCTTATGGAGAATAAAATGTAAACAATACAAACCAAAACAGCTGTTAAAAACCGTTTGACAGTTCTTGATTGAAGACGGCAAAGAACAATATGTGCATAGAGGTTTTTCATAAATATTTATTTTATGTATGTAATAAATGTAAAATTATCAGGTTACTAAACAATTTGTATAAACCTAAGGGTAAAATAACCTTGCGAAATAAAAGCAAGGAAGAGTATTTCCAAAATGTTCCGTGTTTTGATAGAAAACGTATTTGTTGTATTGCTTGAAGCCCCTGTAACAAACCAATTAATATGTGTAAATTAAATTTCTCTTTTGCTTTTCAATCCTCATTCCATTTATATCAAAATTAGTTGGTCACAGGCTAATAATAACTGTATAAATAGTTAAACAGTAAATGATCGGCTAAAAACAATTGAGGTTGGCTAAAATACAATAACCGGCGTTACTCTTTTAGCAGACGCCGTGGTCCAACGGGAAAGCATTGGACTCGTAACCCGAAGGTCGCGTGTTCAAACCCCAACAGGGGCAATACTTTTTGTTCAGTGCTATATTAATAATTATGGTGTATTAAATCGGTTTTATTTAAACCACATAAATGTTTTCATTGAGTAATAAATGTGTTTTAATTTTTATAATACAAGTATTACTCTAAACGAGCAAAGCTCGGTTACCAGGTACTTTTATATTAACTAAGGAGGGAAATTTAATGAAAGTAAATTAATGTGACTGTTGTAATGTAATGTGAATTTAATGTGTCAATTTATAAAGATAGGGTTTTGCTGATTTAAGTATCTCTAGAGATTTGTTCATGTAAATTTGGTTTAGTCTAGGGTTTTGTTAAAAAAAATGTTAATATTTGAGGTAGTGTGTCATAGAGTATTTTTAGGTGGTGTAGTAATATTGGAGGTTAGATTTGTAAATTGAAACTGGGAGAGAAGTTGTTAGAAATATATTATATGTGTTCATTTTTAAAATCAACTGTGTTGTTTTAACTTCTCTTTCCTTGTTCCGTTCTCTCTCTCAGCCAAGATTTATTACCTAAGTATCCAAAAGGGAAAATAGAGTAGGTAAGTTTACAAGACATATCGGTCAATCGGAACAGGTAGTTTAGGGGGGGTTTTATACTCCAAAAATGAGTTTTTGCGTTTTTTCCATGTAATTTTTAAAATTTTCAAAATTATCTTTTACCATTAGAATCAGCTCAAAAAACTACACAATTTAGTTTCCTAAAGTTTTTCTCGCTCTCCAGCGGTCAACGAGGTATTAAAAAATCTAAACACAGTACATTGTATTTAGGGACTCCAATGCTAATCTTATGGAGGATAAGGAAGAATTTTCCCTATTAACCAATAGTTTTGGATGAAACTTGGTAGCTTTGTGTGGTTGAGATTCATACTTTTATGCTAAAAAATCATAGTTCATGTGTTTCTCACAGCAGCAAACCTGCATACTCTTTCCCATGTTAATGTTATCGAGAATAGGCTAACTTCTTTATTTATGTCCAGATAATGATAATACTTGGTTTATGGTCAGAATAAAAATAGTTTATGGCCAAATACCTACTTTTACTGTTCTTCAAAGCAGCAAATCTGTATACTCTTCCCCATGTTAATGTTATGGAGAATATGCAAATACTCTAATTTATCAATACGTATTGATTGATCAATCTTGTCATAAACTTGTATTATTATTGCCATATTATCGAGGTGGAAATTCCCTGAGTACGCAGGTGTGCTGCGACAGGTGTATTTTATTTACTTGGGAGACAGTATGTCAATTCACTGATATCATTTATTTCAATCTGCACGTATCAATTTAATTAAATATTGGGTTTTTTTTAATTTTAAGGCAAAATGTTAAATAAAAAAAATGTTAATGTTAAATGCTGCGCAGAGGAATTTATTAGTTAATTGATAGTTAATTTGGCAGAGGAATCCACTGAAAAACCCCTTCAGATTGAGCTACATGTTCCTTTTAGCGAATTTCCCATAGGGAAGAAGCTATTACCATAGGTCTCATGGCAAGACTTAAGCCCGGGAAAATGTTTTTTTGTCTTTAGGTGCCCAGAGACCTAAAACAATAGTTGTTAAAATTTATATATATATATTAAATAATTATTTATAACTTAGTACCCTTTTTTTGTGTGAGACATTATTTTATTTAAAAAATTCACAACATGTTTCAGAACTCAGTCCATTATCAAACATTTATACAGAAAATTAATGTGACTGTTGTAATATAATGTGAATTTAATGTGTCAATTTATAGAGATGGGGTTTGCTGATTTAAGTATCTCTAGAGATTTGTTCATGTAATTTCTGAACAAGAAATTCTATCATAAATATTATCTTTATTTATGATAAAACTTGTTAAATGGTCGGAATAAAAATGGTAAAAATATTATGGTAAAAATGCGTACTATTAGTGTTCTTCAAAGCAGCAAACCCGCATACGCTTTCCCATGTTAGTGTTATAGATAATATGCAAATACTCTAATTTATCAACAGGTATTGATTGATCAATCTTGTCACATACTTGTATTATTAATGCCATATTATTGATTTGGAAATTTGCTGAGTACGCAGGCCTGCTACGACGGGGGTATTTGAACTCATCCTGATAGATCCGTAATCACACATAATAGCCTATATACCAAGTTTCATGAGGTTTGCATATTTTTGCGTGAGTTTTTTTGTTAACACACACTCACACTTAAACACAAAAGCCTGTATGCATGAGAATATCCTAGTGGATTTCCAAATAAGAAGAGTTATGATTGTAACCGTTGCACAATTAATTACAATCGTTGTCTGGTGAAATATTGTACCAAATGTTGAGTCTTTAAACAAATATCCGTTTTTAGTGGTTTTGTCACCTTTGTTAATCTAGTCTAATCTAAATTGTGCTGGAAATGATAGCCTAATGTTTATCTGTAGTCGCAAGGAAAACTATCAACTGAATATGATATAACGTAGATGATTGAATTTGTTAACATGTTCCTGTATATGATATTCCCATAATAAATCCTTTATCTAGAGATGTCAGTTTTCGCAACTCTCCATATGTCACGGCTAATTGTGAGGCCGTGTCCCGCGCCGCACCATCTGTCCCTGTCCGGCACTCCGGCGCATCACCCTATCTAACTTATCTGTTTATTAATGTTTACCCTCCACTCTTTGGTCCCAATAACGGTTATCTGGCCTTGTACAAACAGCGTCCGATAAGCCACGCAGACGACAGGGCCAGGCACACTCTCCCTCGTCGTGGATCGCTTAGGCTTAGACCACACTTGCCAAGGTTTCTCATTGTAACAACCTGAGAACGCATGCTTATAAAAAGCATTATACATTAAACGTGCATGCTAAACTGATGAAGGTCTTTTTGCAAGATTTTATAACCATCATTAACCCTAGAAGTGGCAAGCTTTTTACTCTTAACTGTAACATAAAAATAATTACTAATATCTTCTTGAAATATCAAAGTTTAAACAAAAAAAGCTTAAAACATGCCCCACCCCCTTATAACCACTAACCACAAAAGCAAAACAGGTGTCCACCGCAATCCCAATTAAGCCTACAAATGCCGTCAACTTCCACCCAAGCCGGTCACCGTTTATTTAAGGTGGGCATACCCTATTAATGGACGACAACACTTACAAATTATACTACTGTACTAGCGGTAACGTTGTAACGCTGTCAAACATGTGTAATGCCAGAGTGGCTCCACCGGGCACTGGGCCATGTGATTCAGCGTTTAGTCAGCAGTCTGCACGCTGACTCGTTATCAACCTCTCTCTCTTTCCTCTTCCCTGAAGCAGCGGATGTGAATCATGTCTTGTGGGCGCTCCTTCGACCTTCGATCAGACCTAGTCTCGGTTCTTGGGAAATTATGTTCCGACAAAGTGGAACATTGGAAATGAGGAAGTGTCAGAGGATGTTGTCTGAAAGGTCAATTTCAATAAGGATGTTGTCTGAAAGGTCAATTTCAAGAAGGATGTTGTCTGAAAGGTCAATTTCAAGAAAATAGTTTGCCTCTTTAATTCTTTACTCTAAAAGCTGCAACAACTAAATTTTATTTAAATTTTTAAACTTATATGAGTGTTCATTTTAAAAAGATCTTCTATCCTTGGTTCTGTGAGTTCGTAGTGTTTCAACGGGAGCGATCTACGCGTATAAAATAAGTTTTTAAATTAACCTGTTTACTTTTTAGAGTTTAGTCACTACAGTATTTCCTTTTAGCGAATTTCCTTATTATTACCGAACTATTACCTTTATTTTATTTATAGATAGGAGTAAGTTTTTAATAATAAAAACAAAATATCTGTTCTTTTGAACTATATAAACAATCTCCATTACTTTGCAAGGTCTCTATACCTTTTAAATTGAAACAATTGCATTGCAAACACATAGTCATTTCACATTCCTAATTTCATTATTCGGATACCGAGTCAATATTGACGTCTGTCTCCTATGTGTTGGCGACAGTTGGGCCCGAACCCTACTCGTATATTAGTGTTATGCGTTTCCTTAACAGTTACGTCTAGATCTATTATGTAAATAGAGGTTCAAATTTCAAACAATAAATTAACATTTTAAATTACACCAGTTTCTTCAGATAATTGAAGAGGTAATTAGTCTTAATGAGTTTGACTTATAACCTGCCAATATAACCTGGATATGAACGTCTCAACAGTATACACACAACATAGACTTGCTTCGCTCACTGGCCAGTTTTACACGTGATGGTGTCGAAATCCTAATATGTTTTAAGTTCTCGTAGATGACCCAGTGCCTGGTCTGGCCAGTGACAGCCGTCACACTGGAGATGCAACATTGCCAGTAACGTAACGTGCTTGTCATGTCTCAACAATTTTCTGGAATGTTTATGATTGTGTGTACGATCAGTCATGGCAACAATTTTCTGGAATTGTTATGATTGTGTGTACGATCAGTCATGGCAACAATTTTCTGGAATGTTTATGATTGTGTGTACGATCAGTCATGGCAACAATTTTCTGGAATGTTTATGATTGTGTGTACGATCGGTCATGGCAGTTTGTTTTTTAATGTAGGCCCTATTTATGATTGTAATTGTGTGGTTGTGTAATTAGAGTGTACAGTCATTAATAAGTTTGTAATAATGTTTTTACAATAATTCCTCATACATTTGTCCTTGTTCAAGCTTATTTTAAACGGCTGTTTTAGCGAATTTCCTATAGGGAAGAAACTATTACCGTTCGTTTTGAGGTAGGCCTACCCAGAGGCCAAAAACAATAGTCGTTAAAAATAATTGTAAATATGTGTCTGTTAATACAACTATCGTGAAAATGGTCCGATCGAGACCAATTTGGTAGGGACGTGTGTTGCTACATTTACTTGGACGAGTTTGTAAACCAGACATATCAGTCAATGGGAACAGGTAGTTTGGGGGGGACCAATCAGATAATGAGCTGTCACCTCTCGCTAACCTATATATGAAAAATAGCTAATTTAAGTACTGTATTGACAATTATTATGTACTATTAGATTTTAAATAATATAATTCTAATCCTGAAAACAATATTTGTCATTTTATGGTTTACCCTTGGGAAAAATATGTGGGAAAGAAAAAAAGTCAGTTTATGGTTTCATTAAGTTGAAATGTAATTTATGGCTTAAAAATTAAATAATTTAAATTGATTTACCTGCTGTTTATTCATTCAGTTCTCGATGGTTCTATTTTTTGTTCTTTATACGTATTTTACCACGAGTGCGACATCGTCAGAAGACATTCAATCATTCGTATAAGCCAAATTTTAAATTCTATTTACAAATATTTACATATAATTAAGAATACTGTGTGTATAATATTCCTATAACATTTGTCGTTTTGAAAACATGTATTCTGAGGATATCACACTCGTGGTAAAATACGTATACAGACCAAAAAGATTATCCACCAAGAAATAAAGGCACACGTAGCATTTATAAATTGTATAATAATAACTAGATGAAAAATAAACATCAAATAAATCCTACCTAAATTATCCATCCTAAATTATTTCACATTCACATTATTCATAAATGAATGAATATGTAGGGCACTCATCTATGATGGGTGTTTGAAAGTGGTTACTGTATCTTTAAACCTACCCGTACGGTATAGGGAATTGTTACAGGAATCATTACACTATTCTCGTGGGTGTATTCGTTACCGATATTTAGAAAGTTTTAAACTCATTAAAACTTCGAGAAATAGAAAACTATGGCCTATTGCTTTCTTCCATTAGAAATAGCCTACATTTAGGCATTACAATACACTTCCATAAGATTTAGATTTAGTGAAAGTTTTTTCTATGTTTACATTTCGAATATTACACAAGGAGGGTTTTATGTATTATAACATAAAGAAATAGAAAAATGTTACAACAGCAGCAAATTTATCATGTTGGCCTACTATTTCTCTATTTTGTATGACCATTGTTGTATATTTTGTCTATTTTATAGTCTAATATTGCAGTGTTGAATATTCTTTACTAACTGGTTGTTCCTGTGGTATGTTTTGAAAACAATGTTTTATCTAAACAGAGCAGACATCATGAAAAACAAAAATATTCCTCGTACACTTTGTTATTTTTGTTAGAAATATTTTGATTGTATCCATCCCTAGAAATGTCTATCGGCGACGGAGTCGTTTCTACTGTGTCAAGGGCGATATTTACGCCGACTACTGTGCACTGGTTTTAGCTATTCTATTAAACCGAAACCAAGTCAAAGATATACATATCACTGGAAAGCTAAGATCCTAAACAATCGATTTATGTGCCCATGAGTTTATCAAGGTCTGTTTGCAGACCATTTTTGTGCAATATATTTTCCCACATAGCGTGGTGTGTTGTTACGCTGTTGTCTGTTATTATGTTGTACAACAAGTTTGCTTACAATTAATTATTATATTTTTACTTGCTCCCCTAATACACCTTAGTATAAGGGAGAAAGTATTGTTTTCGTCAAGATTTTTTAATTTGAGTTGAGAGCGGTTATATCCATTTTGGACCCCCCTGAATCCAAAAAAGTGGGTTTCGACGTGATGTCTGTCCGTTCGTGATTCTGTCTGTGTGTGTGTGTGTGTGTGTGTGTGTGTGTGTGCGTGCGTGTACACGCGCGTGTGTGTGTGTGTGTGTGTGTGTGTGTGTGTGTCTGGATGTGTACAGAGCCACAGCCTACTCCGTTGGTCCGATTTAGATTAAATTTAGCATGTATGTATATATTCACCGTATCTCCAGGGTTTTTTTTCATTTTTTCAATTTTTGATTTTTAAGTGTAGTTCACCCCTAAAACCCTTAAAAACGTAAGAATTCAAATTTCTCAAAAACTTTTCTAACGATTTTGTATAAAATTTGATAGTTTATAGTGCACAGAGTGCTAAATAATTTGAAACCACCCGCATATTTGTAAAAATAACGGTTCAAAAATTAGTTGACTTTCAAAAGTCAAAAAAATCAAATTTTTAAATTTTCAGCGAAAACAATAAAAGTAAAGTATGATTTGACTACCACCATTGAAACTAGCTTAAAAACTAAACAAATTAGTATCTTGAATTATTTGTCCACGACTGACGGTTCCAGAGAAAAGTTAAATTTACTGTCCATGATAAACGCAGTACGTTGTCTGAAAGCGCTCAATGTTATTCTTACGGAGAATATTAAAAAAAACAATTTCTTCCTTATTTTCCAATCGTTTTATATGAAACTCAGTATGAAGCGTAAGGTCAAATTACCCAACAAAACCCACTCAAAAAAGCTCGGTATTACCGGGGGGGAGGGAAGCTCTCCCCATAAAATTTTAAAAATTAATTTAACTTTGTTTCTCTTGTTGTTATTTCCAAAAATTGGATGATTATTTGAAACAATGATTTTTTAAATGATATTTAGGTAAACTAAAGAATTATGATAGTTCAATTAATACAGGTTGTCGTTTTGAAATTATCTTAAGGGAGAAAGTACATACTTTCTCCCTTCAGTGGACTGACACAGTTTAATTTAATATTTAGCTATAAAACACTGTTTATTGCTATATTCAAAACACTCATTAAACAAATTTGCCGCTTGAAATGTTATTCAGAAACACATCTTGTTCAAACTTTTATATATATCGTTGTATTACCTATTTCATATTTAAAGTGTATTTAATATGACTCTGGTGATATCATAAACTCTGAAATGTTACCAATTCCAAACTATCAACTAAATTGAAGTCTAATAATAGAAGGTAAATATTTGAGTATAAACAGTATTTATATAGAGAACACTGTTGTGTTTGATATCATATTCCTTATTTCCATTTAAACGTTCTGGAAATCTCATAAAACAGTTCCGAGTCGTATAAAAAGTTTATTCATGTAGTGGTATCACCAATATGTGGCTCATTACAGACACACCTGCGCGAGGGAGGAGGAGATTTATGTGCAACCCGCAGGTAGCCGAGGATCCATCGGCCAAGTTACTGTATACAGACTATACGTTACAATCCAAGCTGTAGTGTAGTGTAGTCCCTCGCTGGACACTACGCGAGCACCGTGCAGCTGCGTGGCGCGGTAGCTACAACAAACAATTGTATTGTTGATCGTGTTCGGCCAAATGTTACTGTATACAGACTATACGTTACAATCCAAGCTGTAGTGTAGTGTAGTCCCTCGCTGGACACTACGCGAGCACCGTGCAGCTGCGTGGCGCGGTAGCTACAACAAACAATTGTATTGTTGATCGTGTTCGGCCAAATGTTACTGTATACAGACTATACGTTACGATCCAAGCTGTAGTGTAGTGTAGTCCCTCGCTGGACACTACGCGAGCACCGTGCAGCTGCGTGGCGCGGTAGCTACAACAAACAATTGTATTGTTGATCGTGTTCGGCCAAATGTTACTGTATACAGACTATACGTTACAATCCAAGCTGTAGTGTAGTGTAGTCCCTCGCTGGACACTACGCGAGCACCGTGCAGCTGCGTGGCGCGGTAGCTACAACAAACAATTGTATTGTTGATCGTGTTCGGCCAAATGTTACTGTATACAGACTATACGTTACGATCCAAGCTGTAGTGTAGTGTAGTCCCTCGCTGGACACTACGCGAGCACCGTGCAGCTGCGTGGCGCGGTAGCTACAACAAACAATTGTATTGTTGATCGTGTTCGGCCAAATGTTACTGTATACAGACTATACGTTACGATCCAAGCTGTAGTGTAGTGTAGTCCCTCGCTGGACACTACGCGAGCACCGTGCAGCTGCGTGGCGCGGTAGCTACAACAAACAATTGTATTGTTGATCGTGTTCGGCCAAATGTTACTGTATACAGACTATACGTTACAATCCAAGCTGTAGTGTAGTGTAGTCCCTCGCTGGACACTACGCGAGCACCGTGCAGCTGCGTGGCGCGGTAGCTACAACAAACAATTGTATTGTTGATCGTGTTCGGCCAAATGTTACTGTATACAGACTATACGTTACGATCCAAGCTGTAGTGTAGTGTAGTCCCTCGCTGGACACTACGCGAGCACCGTGCAGCAGCTGCGTGGCGCGGTAGCTACAACAAACAATTGTATTGTTGATCGTGTTCGGCCAAATGTTACTGTATACAGACTATACGTTACGATCCAAGCTGTAGTGTAGTGTAGTCCCTCGCTGGACACTACGCGAGCACCGTGCA
Organism: Nephotettix cincticeps; assembly: GCA_023375725.1. Lineage (NCBI taxonomy): Eukaryota > Metazoa > Arthropoda > Insecta > Hemiptera > Cicadellidae > Nephotettix > Nephotettix cincticeps. The sequence continues at coordinate 38,713,329 of CM041786.1, forward strand.
GCTGCGTGGCGCGGTAGCTACAACAAACAATTGTATTGTTGATCGTGTTCGGCCAAATGTTACTTTCTAATCCCTTTACCTGATATCCTAAATGTTTTACTAAAGCTATCGTCTGGCTGGATTTGGACTTTACCCAGCTATATAAGAAACACTTTCCAAAACAAAATGAAACTAAATGAGTGGGCTCTATAGATAGTTTAAACTTTGAGATACAATGAAAATACACGGTTAACTAAGCTAATGAAATAATGAATTTATTCCAACATTTTTCAATAACATTAAAAACAAAATACAATCTTGAAATATACACTGACCACTTTTAACAAGTAATGTGGCCAGGATTACAAAAAAAAGAAAAAGAAAATAATAAATTCAGTGCATTATTTTAAAGCTTTTTTACTTTAGCCGATCCTTGTGGCGGCTGAATGTAATAAATAAACATAAAACTGAAATTAGTCTAAATTAATTGTACTTAGCTAATTAAATACTTCTAACACATACTCACTGCTCTAAAAAGTTTGACAAAAGGAAATTAAACCTAAAGTTTTTTACTAGAGATTTTTGACTTATTGTGTTCAGGTTGTTAATTATTTTCTGGACGTCGTGACTTGTCGCTCACCTCACGGTCGGCGTGTTGTGACTACATGTCGCTCTCTGTTTATAGCCGCCGCCGCCGCCGGGTATTGTTTGTCGAGCGGCCGGGTACGAGCCAAGCCGGCTAGATAATATGTGCGTAGTCTACATGGAACTGTCTTCGATTGAAATTGGCTCCGGCGGGAGGATTGCGACAGTGCCATAACAAAACACAAACCGATCGGTTCCATGCTGCATGCGACAAATGCACCATAAGCTCTCATTTAATAACATGGGTTTGTCTTATCGTGAACAGTGTATGGCACAAGTGCTGGGAACTAGATCCCCGGGGACGCCAGGCATCGGTCACAACTCATGGGTTCATACGAGTTTCTCGCATGACATTCCCCGCTTCCGTGGCGCATGCCCAGCTCGCTCTCTCTTTGTAGTGTCAGGTTTGGATTGAAAAAATTAAGATTATATAATAATGTAAGAATTCCTCTTGTGAATCTGTTTCTAACCTATAAAATACTATCTCTAAATTTGCAAAAAATACAGTGTACACTGTGCAGTGATATGGGTCGCGTTACAGTAGTAGGCCTACGGCGTGGCTAGTTGCTCTGACCGGGGGTTTCATCGAGATAGAGTATGTCTTCAATAGATTCAATTATGTGTATATGGTCAAGAAATAAAATGTGTTACAATTAAATTAATTGGATATCTTAGAAGTTTCTAAACTGGGTTTTCGTATTCATGTTTAGAAAGAAAATGTTCAAAGTAGTAAAAAAATCTTAAAGTTAACTCAGCAAGTCTGAGTATTTTTCAATTATTAAATATATAGCTGTAGCCTAAGACACAAAGTATGTTTACTTTGCGGTCTTACTTATATCGCGTGAAAATAAGTTAAAAATAATTAAGAATAGTAAAACTGTGTACATGTGCGCCTCTACATAAATTCAATGAGATTGTTTGTCGGTAAGAATAATTTATCCTGTTATAATGTTACAACATATTATTTAAGAAGTGGAAAATCGTTGAGTACATAGGTCTGCTGCGATGGGATAATTTCTTCCTAGCGAGAAAAAGGTTCATAAATTATCATATTATGAGTACAGGAAAAGTAGTAAACACGACAAATAACATGGCCTTGTAAATGAATAAATGTTAGCTTACTATCCACGGATATTAGGAAAGGAAATTTCACATCACGCCGCGCGGCACGACGACTAGCTTTACAACACTTACAGTACTTGTAACAACCTTTACCTCACTATTTGCTGGAGTAACAAGTGTTATAAACTATATTTTACCTTGAAAGCTTAAATCTACTGATTAAAATTGTGGTAAGCTTTTACTTATTGTGACGATTTAAATGAAAAATATACAGATAAATGAATAGGTTTTCTCAAACTCGAGTTTGAACGACTAGTGGGTAGTCTATGTACATTAGTGAAACTACCTTTAGCTAAAAGCCAATAATCAATTTCCAGATTTAGGGTCAAAAAGTAGTTAAATACCATTTCTCAGCTATCCATAAAACTATTTTAAACTTTTTAACTGTAGTCGTGCATTTTTGCCCTCTTTAAAATTAGTTTCTAAAGTAGGCCTATATTTGTTTTGTATTAATAAAAATTACGTCAATCGATGTATGTCTGTTTAGTTCTTCTTAACACATGTAATGCAATACGTTTTAGTAAATGATAATGCGTCGACTCACACAATTGCGTTTGATTATAATGCTCATTGCTCAGTGGCGGCAACACGAGGATGTGTAACACGCGTCACGCAGGTGCGCCTCGACATGCGGGTGTGCTTATGACCGTTGCGATATCAGTCAGCCGCCCTTCACTGGTGACACGTTGATAACAACATAACCGTTACTTCAAAGAAACTAATAAAGAGAAATTCAACAATTCATGTAATTTTTGCATCATACTGACATATCACGATATCCAATAGGAGCTTTTGGATTGATGATGAAAACAAAATTAATAGGGGTAAAAAGAATATATAAATCAGGGTTTCAGTAAAAATTGGCATTTGATTTGCATTTGTAGGGGATGGGTAAAACCGAGCAATTTTTGCTAATATATAATGTAAATTATTTTGTAAAAATAATAGTATAAAGTATTTCAGAATTGCCAAGTTCATTTTTCCAGAATTCATTTAACATAGACGTAATTCAAGTGAGAAAGATGACGCATAATTAAAATCGCAGGCAAGTGAAGTTTGACTCCTCGCATGATGGAAGTCTCCGAGTATCGCAGTCATTGCGTCATCGACTAATAAATGACGCCATTGTAAGTACAGTACTGGCCGTAGTGACTTACGAGTGTTCAAATCAATATCGTTCTGAATAAAAGCCCGTGAAGAAAAGCCATGGACATTCATTTGAAGTTCGGAGTGGACTTGTAACAGAAGCTCAAAACATTTCAAGTTCCCTCAAAGCAATATCAGAAGGAACCGAAGGAATCCTGTGAAGGAACCGTTAGGCACTAATGGAGTCTCACCAGTAAGGGATCGGTTGGACTCTTTATCAGCTTTTCCCCTGTGAAGGAACCGTTAGGCACTAATGGAGTCTCATCAGTAAGGGATCGGTTGGACTCTTATAAGCTTTTCCCCTGTGAAGGAACCGTTAGGCGCTAATGGAGTCTCACCAGTAAGGGATCGGTTGGACTCTTATAAGCTTTTCCCCTGTGAAGGAACCGTTAGGCGCTAATTGATTCTCACCAGTGAGGGATCGGTTGGACTCTTTATCAGCTTTTCCCCTGTGAAGGAATAGTTAGGCGCTAATTGATTCTCACCAGTGAGGGTTAGGTTGGATTCTTAATCAGCTTTTCCCCTGTGAAGGAACGGTTAGGTGCTAATGGAATGTCACGTTGTGAGAGGTTTGTTGGGCAGTATCAGCGTCTCTCGAGCATGAAGAGCAAATTGAGCTCATTTCTTATTTTAGTGTGAATTCATTTTCTCAAATAAATGATTAATCAATTCTCAATTTTTTGGTAGGGCAGTTTGCAACAATCCACAACTGGTTATTAAAACAACCCTACATACGTTATGTAGCTGAATCTGTCTGTAAAATATTTATACTATAAATATATGGAATTTTACGATTTTCATTTAGCAAATATTTTCTTTACAATAGTTTAAGGTTGTTGTTATGTTGCAGATGGAAAGACTGAGGGCAGAGAACGAACAGCTTCGCAAGCGGCTGGCCAAACAATCTCCCAGGGACCGTCGTGTCTCCGAGGCAAGTTGCATGTTTGTAAATAATTTAGTATTTAAAATCAACTCTGGTCGACTTAAGAATTCCAAAGCATCTTACATAATACATCTTTTCTTATAACTGTAATTGTGACTGTAAAGTATACAAGAACGGCTGGAATAACTAAAGCTGTGAATGTCGACAAACGTGATATACTGTAGTATCGTGTTGCGGTCGGTAAACCGCACGCGCTTATCATTGATAAGACATTACAATGACGTAGAGTGCAAGGGATACTTCAAACTGTTGACTATGTTATGAACAGTTCAAAGTTGTAGCCTTAGTGAAAGCTGAGAATTAAATGATTTTAGTGAATTTTCTACAGGAAAATAGAGCTATTACCGAACCATTCGGGCCAGCACCTTGGGCGGGGAGCAAGGTTTTTTTTCGTTTTGGGGGCCCCAGATTCTAAAAACACCGTTTGTTCTTATCTGTATTAATAAAGTTTTATATGTTTATATGTCCATGGGCACGGTAAAAGCGGTCCGACCGTAATGAAAGTTATGTATTTACGATAATATGTTTCGATAATGGTTTCGTGGGGGGTGGGAGTTTGCCCCCCAAATAGGGGGCTATCGGAGATTTTACAAATATTTTATTAAGAATGATTTGCTTTTGTAATTTTGAATCTTCGCTCATTTCAAACGATAGATGAGATGTAGAAGAAATTGGTAAACACAGGATGTTCATTTCACAAATCTCATGAGTTAGTGTATTATAAACGAGTTTTCACAATATTACAACACCTGCATACCCTGACAGTAGGCAGTAAACCTGTCGCTCGAGGTCAAGGCCAAAGGTCACACACTCGTCACTGTCGCTCTATTGGCGGATGTTGTTATCACAATCTCCTTTCTTATCGCCGCACTGTTCCCACCGCTCTACTTAGAAGATCGATTCGTCGATTGGTATCAGTTTACCCAACGGTTAGCGATTTCCGTCCTTAGACAGGTCGTGACATGTAATTAAAGTAAAGAAAGCATGCGTGTTTAGTGTATTAATGAATACAAACAAGCTGTATTAGTAAAACCTTGGTGCGCGCGGCGAGACACGAGATATGCATACATACTTTGATACTTTATATTGAAGTGGTGACCAATAGTGTAGATCATGGATATGTCAAAAGGTGATGTTTTCACTTCATCTAAACAGCCGTTCTTATTCTTTTATATTAAAAATTCAATACAATAGCTCTGGTGGTTTCTATGGAAACCTGATACATATTTTCCATCTTAAAAATCACCAACACCTTCCCCCCAGAGCTAAGGACATATCCATGTCAAAACTTTATACTCCAAGTATGAGTGAGAAATGATTTTGGAGCGATCTTGTTGCTTGTAACTAACTCCGGCTACTGTTTAACGTGTAATACGTATGCATCATAGTTTGTTGCCTCAGAGTTACGAACTGAATGTTGTGAGATGAGGATAGTCTTTGGCGGTGAACCTATTAATAGGAGGGAGGGGCTTCTCTCCAAAATGGAGGGTCCGGGATTTTTTAAAATTGACTCATAAACAATGATTTTAGTAATTTGGATCTTAATAAAATGTTTAGTTTTATAATCAATTTTATGTGAACCCTCTCTCTATATTGGGGTACAGAAAGCCCTCATAAACTTTTTATCGAGTTGACCGATTTGACTAGATTTCGAAATTGATCGCATATCTGTACATCTACAGTACATGTCTGTCGAGAATAAAGTGTTTTATGTGAGTTATCGAGTTTTCACGACAACCCAAATAATAGCTAATCTGGCCAGGTCGGCATTCACCGAGGGCCCCGGGGCTCTCCCTGACTAAAGGGCCCCCGAAAATGCGAAATGCTAAACACTGTACAGAAAAAAGTACGAATCAAATAAATGTTGTTTTGTAATATGGATTCAATTACTTTTATTACAAAACATTAATTGTACCAGTTTATAACACGTTTTGGGCTTATTTATAATCATATAAGTCAATTTTTTACGTGTATTAATGTATTTAAGGTAATAATAATAAGGTTCTTTGATATATCCCGTCTTAGTTTTCAATAGGGGCATTTTAATTTTTCCTTTTAGCGAATTTCCCATAGGGAAGAAGCTATTACCGTAGGTCTCATGGCAAGAGTTAAGCCCGAGACCATGTTATTTTTTCTTCTTTAGGTGCCCAGAGACCAAAAACAATAGTCGTTAAAATTTATATATATATATATATATATATATATATATATATGTATATATATATATATATATATATATATATATATATATATATGTGTGTGTCTGTGAACACGATAACTCTCGTAAAAATGGTCCGATCAAGACCAAATTCGGTAGAGACGTGTATTCCTACAAATGCTCGGACGAGTTCGTAAACCAGACATATCGGTGAATGGGAACGGGTAGTTTGGGGGGGTTTTGTACCCCAAAATGGGGTTTTTTGCGTTTTTCACATGTAATTTTAAAAAATTTCTAATTTTATATTTCACCATTGGAATCAGCTTAAAAAACTACACAATTAAGTTCCTTAAAGTTTTTCTCTATCTTCAACGGTTACCGAGATATGAAAAAATCTAAACACAGTGCGTTGTATTTTGAGGCTCCAATGTTAAACTTATGGAGGATTAGGAAAAATTAATTTTTCACTTATTATCTAATATTTTTGGATAAAACTTTGTATTTAGCTTCATGTGGTTGAGATCCATACATTTGTGCTAAAAAATCATAGTTTATGTGTTTATTTATGGCAGCAAACCTGCATACTCTTTTCCCATGTTAATCATATGGAGATTAGGCAAACTCCTTTATTTATGGACAGATGTTGATGAAAGTTGGTATAAATATTAAAAACAAAATTTTTGATGGTATAAATGGCTACTTTCAGTGTTCCTCACAGCAGCAAACCTACTCACTCTTTCCCATTTTAATCTTATGGAGAATAGGCAAATAATTCTCATGTTTATCGACAGATTTGGACCAAACTTTTCATATATTATTATTATATTATTGATTTGGAAATTCGCTGAGTACGCAGGTCTGCTGCGACGGGGGTATTTTATTTATTTTTTAATGATTGACAACATCACCTCACCGAGACAAACGCGCCGGTCGACACTCACACGACGAACGTTTACGTACGTAGAACGTAAATGAACGTATACGTACGAAGAACGTAGACGAACGTTTTTGTCTTGCAGGTATATTTCCTGGGAATGTTACATACAAAAGAATATATTATTTGTATTTTGCATTGAATCAAACGTTTGTTAGAAGGTTTGTTTTGCTGATATTAGTTTGAAAATTATTGCAGTTAAAATGTTTAAGTTAAAATTAAAAAAAATCGTTATTCTTTTACTCTCTATTTATAACAAAAAACATTGTATTTGTAAAATTAAAATGAATTTAAAAATGAGATTTAAATCTGAAGAAAAGTCGGTCTCAATCCTTTATGAGGAGCAACACACTTTGGCTTAGAGCTTTGTGAGTATTAGCTGTTATAGCAGAGTGAGACTTATTTTCGACATTTACAAAATTGGAGTTGGCTTAATTTGTGTTTCAAGATAAGTTCCTATCTAAATGCCGCGATAAAGAGAAGAAAAGTCTAAGAATCAGTTAAGATTTCGCAAAATTTCACTTTATGGATTTGACAAGCTCAAGAACAGATCATCCTTCACAAAATCGGACTCTAGAGAAAGGTTTGAATACAAGTTGATAAATTTAATACAATTATTATATTTATAGACTTAAAAAAGTAAAATATGTTATCCAATTCAAGATTTGGAAGCCAGGCGAAACAACTTGAACGCAATTCATGATATAAAGCCTACAGAAACCTAATCTTAAATTAGTTTTAGCGAATTTCCCATAGGGAAGAAGCTATTACCGTAGGTCTCATGGTAAGACTTAAGCCCGGGACCATGTTATTTTTTCTTCTTTAGGTGCCTAGAGACCAAAAACAATAGTCGTTAAAATTTTTATATATATATATATATATATATATATATATATATATATATATATGTGTCTGTGAACACGATAACTCTCGTAAAAATGGTCCGATCGAGACCAAATTTGGTAGAGACGTGTATTCCTACAAATGCTCGGACGAGTTCGTAAACCAGACATATCGGCCAATGGGAACGGGTAGTTTGGGGGGGTTTTGTACCCTAAAATGGGGTTTTTTGCGTTTTTCACATGTAATTATTAAAGTTTTCTAATTTTATATTTCACCATTGGAATCAGCTTAAAAAACTACACAATTAAGTTCCTTAAAGTTTTTCTCTATCTCCAACAGTTACCGAGATATAAAAAAATCTAAACACAGTACGTTGTATTGTGGGGCTCCAATGTTAATCTTATGGAGGATAGGGAAAAATTAATATTTCCCATATTAATCAATATTTTTGGATAAAACTTTATATTTAGCTTCATGTGGTTGAGATCTATCCATTTATGCTTAAAAATCATAGTTTATTGTTTATCATGGCAGCAAACCTGCATACTCTTTTCCCATATTAATCATATAGGGAATAGGCAAACTCCTATATTTATGGACAGATGTTGATGAAAGTTGGTTTAAATGTTAAGATAAAAGTTATTTATGGTAGAAATGTCTACTTTCAGTGTTCCTCACAGCAGCTAACCTGCACACTCTTTCCCATGATAATCTAATGGAGAATAGGCAAATAATTCTCATGTTTATGGACAGATTTCTATAAAGCTTGTCATATATTATTATTATTATTTTATTGATTTGGAAATTCGCTGAGTACGCAGGTCTGCTGCGACGGGGGTATTTGATTGTTAGGTTACCATTAAACAAAAAGTTATTTAAATATAGGCTGAAAGTTCATTTTCAGTTAAGACTACCTGTATTCTATTTTTTCAGGGTTATTGCAATATTTACAAATTAATTAATCATTATTAGTAGGTTTAGAGTAAGTAAAACCGATTATATTAAATAAAACAATATTCATAAGTTTAAATCAGATTAAAATATTTTCTCGTAGTGTATAAGTATATTTTACAGATGCTTTGATAAATATTTTGAATTTTATAACGTCATGAAAATATCAATAGCACTCCGATTGTATGAGGATTTATTTAGATTCACTTCAGTACACGACATCCATCAGTGAACAACTTTCTTGGTCCTCCAATGACCCTAGTTACCGTAATCATTAAATTATCCATTGAAGTGTCCCAAGGTAACCCCAGAACTTGACTAATTTTGTAATTATTTGCGTCATAGCATTTTTCCACTTCATGTTTCGTCTGAACGGCATTCTCAATGGTCAACGCAGACGTGTTCTAACCGATATGTACTCTGTATTTGAAACATAAAACACGAATCCACACATGTATATACAGAAAACAAACATGATAACCAGCAGTTCTGTCTGTGTACTTTTTTTAACGCGATCGCGGGCGAGACGAGTCCATTCGTCCTCATCAATCAAAATAGATCTAAACAGCTAATAAAAATGGACAAAACCTTCTTACTTGTGAAGCTGAAACAAAGAAAGCAGACGTTAACTAACTACGGAGGAATTCGTAGATGTATTTGATGAGGAAGAGATTTAAAAAATTGATAAAGAGCCAATGTGAACCATCTGATGGCAGACCCGGGGTAGATGAATGTTGAAAGGGACTTGTTTTAAATTGAAATACAAATGAAATACTTGACGACTTGGAAGAAAGTAGCTTATAACCAAAGAAAATAATCTGTTGAGATAAGGATTTGAAATTGAAAATTTAATATTTATGAACCGTAACAAAAACATTAATTTTTAATGATGTACATTTTTTTAAACCATACCTTGATATTTCATTGTTTAATGCGAAATTCGCCATATAATGACAGCTACTATTCTGTACACAATAAAGCTAATTATTCAGTATTGATATGCCAAATTGTCTGGGAGGTGAGAGTTAATAATCATTTATCACACACGAACATTTATCATTTATCAAAATTTATCATTTGAACACTCAATTTCAAAGGTTATGATAAAATAATGTATTCAATGTTTTAAATAAATTTGATAGATTAATAGTAATAATTCATAGAATTGTGAGTTTGGGTGGATGGTGTAGCAATTTGAGGGGCCCGGATGGATTTCAGCCGAAGGCCTCCAAAGCCTATTTCTTTCATGACAATTAAGTCCTAAATCCATCAAAATCCACTCAGTATAAATTTCTTCTAGTATGGGGATATTTTAGAGTTGGTTCGTTTGTTTGCATCATAATATTTTTCACAGATCCTGTCTATGGAGTCATCTTCCTTGTTAATTTGCCCGTTTTTACATAAGATTATTGACGTGCTTATTTTTATTGTTGTTATAATTTTTGTACTAGTCCCTTGTGTTCGTGAGTAGCCAGTCAGACATGACGTCGGACAACAGATTATGTAGACAATCTGGATAATAAAGTTATACAGGGTGTTTCAGAATTCCCTACCAATACTCTAGGATATTGTTACTGCGTAAGAAACATATCTAAATATCATATTTAAATTGTTCGGAAGTCCTTAGTTACTCACACAGCCTCCATTTTGTTTTTTTCACTTATAATATTTTTTTCTGAATAATGGTTAAACGTACAGAATTGAAACTTTGCACAAACATTTATGGCAAATAGACAAAGCTACAAAAAAATTATGACAATTTCTCAAATTCCTAAAACAAAATGGCGGCCATTACAAATTCTGTTTCTCAAATAACTCGTGAACTGTTGATTTAAAAGAAAATTTACAAGAATAACCTTTTTTTTTGTTGTGGCAGACTCAAGTCGCATGACTTTACATGCACTGCAACTCAGCTCTATTTCAATTCTCTACGTTTAACCATTATTCAGAAAAATATTATATGTGAAAAAACAAAATGGAGGCTGTGTGAGTTACTAAGGACTTCCGGACAATTTAAATATGATATTTAGATATGTTTCTTACCCAGGAACAATGCCCTAAAGTATTGGTAGGGAATTCTGAAACACCCTGTATATAATATTTGTATACTAATAACAAAGTCAAATTTTCAGAATCCCCAAAGTAAAAAAACTGTTTTTAGAAATTCATTTATATACTCCGGACCAAAATATTTCAATTTTGTTAATGTTGTTTTAATGTTACAAGTCACATAAAATCTTTAAATATTTTAAAATTATTCAATAGTAAATTAAACAACTAATTTGCTTTTTGAACTTACAGACTTAATTTTTTTTAATACAGTAGCCTACATGTTTAGTTACTCATGATGTAAAAGTTGCAGTCACTAAAGGTTTCTGATGGAGATACAATGTATGATTATTTTCTGGGTCCTGCTAAAGTTGCTACTAATGTCCTGTGTAAGTGACTCAAACGTGTTCAGTATCAAGGAGATGCAGACGCTGCGGAGCACAACGCCTTACCATTGAAGTTTTGCCGTCCGAACTCTAGACTTTTTATATTTTATTATCAAGTTGATAAGAACATTACTGACCAAGTACTGGCAATATGTCAGTAATAATTCATAAGTTTTTTACATGCCTTTTATGTGTGTCCATCATTGAAGGAATAAATCGTTATTACATTATCATATTTCATTCTTATTGAGGAACCTATATTGAAACACCTATATTTTATATGGTACTACATACTCGATATGCATTTAATACCAAATGTTGGTGAAACCCATTGTGCAAAAGTGGACGCCTGAAGCCTGACGTCAGTGAATCATCCGACCGGGTCACAGACACAGCTGGTTGGTTGCTGATGCCACGCATACTACATGGCGGTCTGCGAGCGTAGGAGTTAGCGCGGGTTCCGATACGGGACAGCTGATTTTACTGTGTGGGTACTCAACACCTGCCAACAACAAAAGATAAATTCGAATTTTGAAAATTCAAAGAAAAACACACAAACTTTATATCCTTCTACCTTTTTCGTTTCCTTTTGCAGGAAGAATCCTTTGTTACCGCATCATTTATACCTCGCAATTTAACGTTTTTTGTGTGAAAGTTTTCTTATAATTCTCTCGTCTCTCCCTGACTGAAAACTTCAACAGTTGTTAGTTGTGTTCCCTCCATTTAATAGACGAATAAGAACGCTAATTACATAAAATGTTCAGAAAGCCACAGTAAATTGTATCCGAATAGCCCCGCATAACACCGCCCAGTGTAAAAGCGCCCATCAGGGGGGTGCTTTGCCCCGCAGGGCAGCGCCCGCCTGGGGGTGTTCTGTCTCGCATTAAACCCTCCAGAGGTTCCAACCCAGGGGAGATCTGATCCTGCAGGAAATGGTCAGGTGTCAAAGCGCCAGCCCGGGGGTGTACTGCCCCGCTGGGCACCGGTCCAGAGTACAGGCTATGGCCTGAGGGTGTACTGACCCGTAGGACACAGGTGCAAAGTACAGGCACCAGCCTGGGGGTGTACTGACCCGTAGGACACAGGTGCAAAGTACAGGCACCAGCCTGGGGGTGTACTGACCTGTACGACACCGGTCCAGAGTACAGGTAGTGTCCTACGGGTGTACTGACCCGTAGGACACAGGTGCAAAGTACAGGCACCAGCCTGGGGGTGTACTGACCTGTACGACACCGGTCCAGAGTACAGGCACTAGCCTGGGGGTGTACTGACCCATAGGACACCGATCCAGAGTACAGGCAGTGTCCTACGGGTGTACTGACCCGTAGGACACTGATCCAGAGTACAGGCACTAGCCTGGGGGTGTACTGACCCGTAGGACACCGGTCCAGAGTACAGGCACCAGCCTGGGGGTGTACTGACCCTTAGGTCACCGGTCCAGAGTACAGGCACCAGCCTGGGGGTGTACTGACCCTTAGGTCACCGGTCCAGAGTACAGGCACCAGCCTGGGGGTGTACTGACCCTTAGGTCACCGGTCCAGAGTACAGGCGCCAGCCTGGGGGTGTACTGACCCTTAGGTCACCGGTCCAGAGTAGAGGTTCCTACCCAGGGGGTTCTAATCCTGCAGGAAATGGTCTGGAGTCAAATCGCCAGCCTGGGGTACTGACCCCCAGAACTTAAAAAGAGATTAAAATCCTCTCGGGCTACGCCCCGTGAACATCCTATGTATCAATGTTTACATTTTTCAGAGAATGAAAACATAAAATTACTTGATTGTCAATAGCTGTGAAGACAAAAATTTTACAGTTCGGGAAGAAGAAGGAGCTGCCGTGACCGTCCTGGGTAAACATTGAATGTTTACATTTTCTAATGTCAACATCCGTTTACACTTCATTTTGACAGGAAGAAGAAGAAACGAATTTAATTTTTACAGATAAACTGCTGGATCGAAATTAATATTGCCGAAAATGGTAGATTTTAATTTTTCTCCCAATGTCTGTCTCTGTTACGTTATTCCTTATCATTTTCTATTATTACTTAACAGGTGTTACTTTGTCATGTTATAGACACTCGTGTTTATACATTTTTTAGATCGTATTTAGTATAAAATAATATTAGTAAATATCTATTTTAATGTGAATAGAACTTGACCTCAAATAAAGCATTTCTAAAGCATGCCGAAGAGAAAAGAACTTTCTACCCTTGCGAAGGACGGGTACTTTGGCTAGTATTAATATAAATTTTAAAACATTGAGTAAAGGAAAAGAAATAACTATAGAATCACTAGATTAGATTAGATTAGATTAGATTATTTGAAATGGCGACCATACCACAAGGTAGGTATTTTAAGCCAAGTATGAATGAGGATTGAATGTAATATGATTGTTGATATTACAGAACTTGTTTCCGTTTAACCAGTCACTAATTCGTATAAAGTTTACAAAGGTAGTTGTAGAACATTGTGTTCCTCATCGGCATTCTTATACAGAACTTGTAAGCGCTATTCACAGGAATGTTCAAACGTTTGGGATCGGTTCTCTGATTCAAATGTTTGCCCAGTTGCCAGTTACAAGCTCGGAGCTCGACGCAGCTGGGTAAATAGATTGATAAAAATATGATGCTCTACAACGTTCTCAGCTTTGTCGTTAATGTAAAAATTTAATGAGATACTACTCATTAAACTTTTCAAAATTACAGTTGTAGTTCTTAAAGTATATTATTAGTTGTTTCTCACAGTATACTCCAGTACTACTTCATGTTAGGTTGGAGTGATTTATTTGTTTATTTTAACATTATACTCATTGAAGTAGAGACAAATGTTCAGCTACTGAGGTGAAAATTGTGAGTTGCATCGTTAGCGATTGACGTATATGCCAATATTCATAATCTACTTCACATTCCTAAGAAAGGGGAGAATCTACATCTAGGAAAAAGTGTAAATTTACATGAATAAAACTTATTTTTACGCTTACTTTAACAATACCTTAATATAAGATTGGGTTTGGGATAAAAAAAACACTGAATAACTGTAGAAACTTGCTAGGATTATTATTCAAAATCCTCAAGTAACATCCTACTAATGTTTTCGACGTTACGTTACGTGTTGTTACGTTATTGTTTGATTTATTAAACAATAACGTAACATTATAATAACGTAACAACTGTCGAACCCCGTGATGATGCTTGCCCAAATTCTCTTTATTTACCCCTCAATTAATTTTGTCGAAAACACAAAATGTTACTAACGTTATTATCTTGTAATTTTTAAATGTCGAAAAATTTAACGAAGGAGTGATAGTTTTATTTTATTTTGGATTGTATCAGCATAATTAATTAGAACTCTTTTCCCTGCTAGACGTTCTCAGAGTCAAATCAAATCAAAATCCCTTTTATTTAGAGCGTCTCTCAGTACAGTTGCGGCTTTACAGAGTAACTCCTGTCACTCGTGCTACTTATTTACAAAAAATAATAATAAATAAATACAATTTACCCATCAATATACATAAAAATGGTAAAATTACAATATTTGGCATTATAGTGGTACAGTTTTGCAGGTTTTATCTCTATCTCTAACTGTTACCGAGATATTAAAAATTGAAACACAGTACGTTGTATTTACGGGCTCCAATGCTAATCTTATGGAGGATAAGGAAAAATTAATCTTTCCCTTATCAACCAATAGTTTTTGATGAAACTTGATATTTGGCTTCATGTGGTTTGGATCCATACGTTCGTTTATGCTAACAATTCATAGTTTATGTGTTCCTCACAGCAGCGAACCCGCATACTCTTTTCTATGTTAATCCTATGGAGAAAGGGCTAACTCCTTTATTTATGATGAAACTTGGTAAATGGTCAAAATAAAAATAGTTTATGGTAAAAATGCCTACTTTCAGTGTTACTGAAAGCAGCAAATCGTTAATGTTACAGAGAACAGGCAAATACTCTAATCTACAGGCATTGATTGATCAACCTTGTCATATACTTTTATTATTATTGCCATATTATTGATTTGGAAATTCGCTGAGTACGCAGGTCTGCTGCGACGGGGGTATTAACTTTAGACTACAAGATCGCGCCACAACCATCTTACAATCAACTCTCATTCATACTTGGCTTAAAATACCTACCTTGTGGTATGGTCGCCATTTCAATAATCTAATATAATCTAAACATAATTATCATTGTAGAAAAACGTTAATAATTTAAACATTAGGATGGTTTCGATGTTCCTTATGTTAGGCTAGATTAAGGACGTTATATTGTTATGGTAATTCACCTGTTTAACAAGTTCCCAACCCATGTAAAGAGGACTACTCCAATCAATTAATTCAAATAAAAAATTATATTGCTAATTTTTAATACTTTATACTTTACTTAATCCGACTCTTGTGAACTAAAAATCTTACCATCTGTGATCTATGTTCTTTTTGTATTTTTATTAGGCCCTATCTCTTTGTTTTCCCCCAATATCTAGTTATATGACCACTTCTAATTTCTACTATTTTCCCATGCTATTGTGATTGATGGATCGCATATTATGATTAAATTGGGAAATGCAACCTTTGAGAGATAATATAATATTACTGGAATTCTATCTATTATTTAAGTTGAACAATGAAAAATTTCACTATTCGTTCAATTTGTAAAAACCTTTTTTGCCCACCACGACATTCAACGCATAAAGCCGCGATTTCTAGGTATTATATGCAATATTCTTAAAGCAATAAATGAATATTATAACTTCTTCAAAGTGTGGAATAACAACACTGATGGTAGGCATACAGATTAACTGCTAAAGCAACGCGGTACCTTTGAAGTCTAATGTCAACTGTTGGTGTTTGCACGAACATTGAACTCAAGGTGGCCCGCGGAAATTGGTCTTATCATGTACAGAATTCGACACAGCCGATAGCGGTATCAGGGGCAGAGGCTCGGCAGGTGTGGTGGTGGTGGTGGTGGGGTTGTGGGCCCTGTAGGCCCCGCCCACCACGTCGCCGTCCAATCCCCGTGCCGCTCCCCTCGCGGCACCGCTACACCGCTACTCTGCTACACCGCTACACCGCTCACTGGCAAAGTGTTCGCGGCTCTGCATGTGTCTTGTGGGGATTATCAAAGGTCTCAGGTAGGGTGTTCTGCTCATTCATTAACTACTCTAAGTTTAACTTATGATCATTATAATTATACCTACTCTAGGGAAAACCCCTTCTCTAGGATATATTATTTTGTAGAATAATAAACTCTGTCACTTAATCTTTTAAACATTTACTTCGAGAAAAATAATAGTATTGTGTAGATAAGCAAGTGTTTCCAAATAGTCTTACTTGTTTAAGTAGAGTTCTCTCAAAAGAAAATTACAACGACTTTTAAAGCGTTAATTTGCGAGGTTAGTTGAACCACAGACCCACTAGTAATCAAACGGTCTGATTGACTCTATCGTGCGTCGAAGATTAAAATATACACAATTACTTTTATGACACAAATTGTAATTGTGAAAATTATTAGAACTGGAATAATTGTGCCGGGCAGCCCAACTCACTGTCCAGCCTGGACTATTGTTGCAATCTGGGGAACGTTGGCCATAGTTTTAATTTCATAAATTGTCGGAACAAATTTAAATTTATGAAATTATTATTAAATATTATAATAGTCTCTCTAATTTTAAAAACAAACATCAAAATGAAAAATATAACGCTCAAATTAATAGGTCTATATAAAAATATATTAATGAATATGTTAAGTGGGCCAATCTGCCCCTATACCGGGTATGTTGGCCCACGTCATATTTTGAAAATTTTAACTGCAGTACTATAAATTTAGAAATTCCAAATAAAACAGTATTTATGAAGAAATACACATTCTATAGTAGGCCCTACAGCAAAGCAAGTTTTAAGCTAATCACTGTCCAATTCCAAAGCGTTCATAAAAGAGTCTTACAGCTTGTGCTCTGAATCCACTCTTCCCCAAATTGACTTTTTGAAATAGTTTCAGACACCGTAAGCCTAGTGAGTTTTCATCTTCATCATTATCGTCATTTTACCTTGGTTTCTTCTTGCGTTTCATGCCAGCTGCAGTTGAATTATTTTATTACATTCGAGCTTTACCCCTATCTTCACCTCCAAAACGTGCTTTCTTAGCCGTGACTTCATTTGTCTTCTCGACGTTTTTGTCTCCCTTCCGTCTTGTTACACATCTTAGGCTTTTTTACTGGTGTATCTGTCCCTATCTGA
This sequence comes from Nephotettix cincticeps, assembly GCA_023375725.1. Classification (NCBI taxonomy): domain Eukaryota; kingdom Metazoa; phylum Arthropoda; class Insecta; order Hemiptera; family Cicadellidae; genus Nephotettix; species Nephotettix cincticeps. Next base: position 38,730,716 of record CM041786.1, read on the forward strand.
CAGAATCTCCGAATGGGAGGGTCAACTTGTCCACTAATTCTACTTACGATCAATCACTGCAACGTGTCCAAAACTCATCCGGTAGAAATGTTGGTTTTGTGAAAAAGGGCAGTGTTACCAAACTGCTTATTGACTCATTCGAGTTGGCCATCCTGCCCCTATGAACAACGTGCCCAGGTCCAACCCAATGCAAACAAAACAGGTTATATGACATATATCACCAATATTATTAGCGACTAACCACAGTCATTATATGTTTGCCTATTCATTGCAATATAATTAGATAATAGATGATTATTTATTTTTGTTAAATCACGTTATTCGATTAAGTGTTTATTTGTGAGCTCATTTTAGCGGGTAGGTCTCATGGTAAGAATTAAGCCCGGGACCATGTTATTGTTTCGTCTTTAGGTGCTCAGAGGCCGAAAACCAAAGTCGTTATATATATATATCGTCGTATATATATATATATTTGAGTTGGTAAATGAGGGCTACTATTAATATTAAATAATTATGCATAACTTAGTACCCTTATTTTTTGTGTGAGAAATTATTTTATTTAAAAATTCACAACATGTTTCAGAACTCAGAATTGATAATGGACTGAGTTCTGAAACATGTTGTGAATTTTTAAATAAAATAATTTCTCACACAAAAAAATACCCCCGTCGCAGCAGACCTGCGTACTCAGCGGATTTCCAAATCAATAATATAATAATAATAATATATGGCAAGTTTTATAAACATCTGTCCATAAACATGTGAATTATTTGCTTATTCTCCATAAGATTAACATGGCAAAGAGTGTGCAGGTTTGCTGCTATGAGGAACACTGAAATTAGGCATTTTGACCATAAATAATTTTTATCTTAACATTTATACCAACATTCATCAACATCTGTCCATAAATAAAGGAGTTTGCCTATTCCCTTTATGATTATTATGGGAAAAGAGTATGCAGGTTTGCTGCCATGATAAACACATAAACTATGATTTTGAGCATAAATGGATAGATCTCAACCACATGAAGCTAAATATCAAGTTTTATCCAAAAATATTCATTAATATGGGAAATATTAATTTTTCCCTATCCTCCGTAAGATTAACATTGGAGCCCCACAATACAACGTACTGTGTTTAGATTTTTTAATATCTCGGTAACCGTTGGAGATAGAGAAAAACTTTAAGGAACTTAATTGTGTAGTTTTTTAAGCTGATTCCAATGGTGAAATATAAAATTTGAAATTTTTAAAAATTACGAGTGAAAAACGCAAAAAAACCCATTTTGGGGTACAAACCCCCCCCCCAAACTACCCGTTCCTATTGACCGATATGTCTGGTTTACGAACTCGTCCAAGCATTTGTAGGAATACACGTCTCTACCAAATTTGGCTTCGATCGGACCATTTTTACGAGAGTTATCGTGCTAACAGACACACACACACACACACACACACACACACAATATATATATATAAATTTTAATGACTATTGTTTTTGGACTCTGGGCACCTAAAGACGAAAAAATAACATGGTCTCGGGCTTAAGTCTTACCATGAGACCTACGGTAATAGCTTCTTCCCTATGGGAAATTCGCTAAAAGGGTACTAAGTTATGCATAATTATTTAATATATATATATATATATATATATATATATATATATATAAATATTTATATAGACGTGTATTCCTGCTTTTGCTCGGACGAGTTCCTAAACCAGACATATCTGGCAATCGGAACGGGTAGTTTGGGGGGTTTTGTACCCCAAAAATGGGGTTTTGCGTTTTTCTCATGCAATTTTTAAAAATTTAAAATTGTATCTTTCACTATTAGCTTTCCATCACATTAAAAAATTACACAATTTAGCAATTAAAAAAATATTAGATATTAAAAAATCTAAACACAGTACGTTGTATTTTGGGGCTTCAATGTTAATCTTAAGGAGGATAAGAAAAAATTGATATTTCACTTATCAATCAATATTTTTGGATAAAACTTGATGTTTAGCTTCATGTGGTTGAGATCCATACATTTATGCTTAAAAATCATAGTTTATGTGTTAATCATGGCAGCAAACCTGCATACTCATTCCCATGTTAATCTTATGGAGAGTAGGCAAATAATACTCATATTTATTGACAGATAATGATAAAACTTGTCATATATTATTATTATTATGTTCTTGATTTGGACGGGGGTATTTGTTTTATTCGGGCTACCTATTTGTTTACGTATAGTATTGAATATTTTGAACAAATAGTTCATTCATGGGACGGTAGTTTTTATTTTGCTGTCATCATAATCTATTGTTGTGACCTTTTATTTACTAAAGTACGTTAACACAAAAATATATTGATAAATTAATCATCACAGTGTTAAAGCAATGTTTTGTTTTTACGATTGAAGAAACTGAGAATCCTGCATGTAAATTTGTGAACGATTTATGAATTTTGATTGTCTGTCAATAGGCATTTAAAACACGTATGAGATGTTGTAATACGTAACCACAATTTTCCACGGGTTTGGGTAGGCTGCGCGCCATGCTGTTGATGCTGTAGTGTTGTAGTGTAGACGATCGTTGTGGCCCTGTATCGATAGGCTTGTTATCATAATCAAACAACACAATCGCAACTGACACGCGCTGGCGGTCGCCTCGTTGGCAGCAGTCTCCATGGCGAATGGAGAATCCGTTTAAGAATTTGCTCTTCCGAAGCTCCGGGTACGAGTCCGAGTGTCCAAGGGACAGAGTGTCCAAGAGCGCGCCCACACCGAGGGATCCGCCCAAGGTAGTCCAGAAGATCGTCCGAGTCCCTTGGACAATCGACTCGGAAGAGAGTGTCAGAACCGTCCTCGTGGCTTGGGTGAGACGTGAGTCCGATACGTATAAGAAAGTTTACAGAATACAAGAATAAAGTACACTATATCACACTGCTATCCGTCTTGGTACAACAGTCCTGATAGTTTACCAATTTTAAACATTACGACAACGGTATTAGGTCTTGAGGAAAATTAGATTCTTAAGTTAATTATTTCAACAGTTCTGCTATTTCAGATAAGCGTATTAATTGCACGGGATATTAAAACTGCTGCTGTAAACTTATTTTTGTGGAGGGTAATGTATAGGCTAATACAGTAATGCGCTGTGTACTTTCTCAGTTTTAGCGAATTTCCCATAGGGAAGAAGTTATTACCGTAGGTCTCATGGTGAGACTTAAGCCCGGGACCATGTTATTTTTCCTTCTTTAGGTGCCCAGAGTCCAAAAACAATAGTCGTTAAAATTTATATATATATATATATATATATATATATATATATATATATATTAATAGTAGCCCTCATTTACCAACTCAAATATATATATATATATATATATATATATATATCCTAAGAATAATAAAAAAATCTTAAATATCTTAAGATAAAAATCTTAAAAATCAAAAATAATCTTGAATTTTTTATTCCATAATAACTTACTACGTAAAATAGCTTAATATATCTCTAAACCCCACTTTTGATCAATCATTTTTAGTCATTTTTCTTAGATTTACAGAACATGTCATCTATAAAACTTAATTCATAAAAATGATTAACCAGAATTTTTTATATTATTCATTGATTTTCTACCAATTCCAAAATTATAGACCTACTGAATTTATAATGTTATCTTAAGAAAATACTATTACTAATTACTATTACTAAATTACTAATTATAAAAATGTTCTAATTGAATATAATTTATTTAAATAGCTTAAAATTAATATTAAATAGTTGAGCTGAGAATTATTTTCCATAATAGTAATATATTGCAGCCCATAGAGAGGACGGGCTTGCTGCTAGTAGAAAACTCAAATTCTATTCAACTCATTATTACTTTTAACCAATAGATAATTTTTTAACCTTATATCCGATTGACTCATTTGTATATTAAAAATTATTCCTTCAAATTAAACGGTTAGTTTGTTTGTTTTCATCCAGATTACTGTAATTTATATTTTTAAGCAGAACCCTAATCAGTTGTACGTTGTGTAAGGAAATTTTTAATGAAAAGTGTTCGAGTGTATTGATCTTTCTTTAGCAGCGAGATTTTTTTAAATAGTTTCTTTTTAACAGTTTTACTTTCTCCCCTTATACGTAGTATATGGAGAAAGAATTGTTTTCGTCAAAATTTTCGAATTTGAGTTGAGGGTGGATATATCCGTTTTGGGGTCCCCTGAATCCAAAAAAGTGGGTTTTGACGTGATGTCTGTCCGTCCGTGTGTCCGTGTGTGTGTCTGGATGTGTACAGTGCCACAGCCTACCCCGTTGGTCCGATTTAGATGAAATTTGGCATGTATGTATATATTCACGGTATCTCCAGGTGTTTTTTTCATTTTTTTGAATTTTTGATTTTTAAGGGTAGTTCACCCCTAAAAACCCTTAAAAAAACGTGAAAAATCCAATTTTCTCAAAAACGGCTCTAACGATTTTGATTAAAATTTGATAGTTTATAGTGCACAGAGTACTAAATAATTTGACACCACCCGCATGTCTGTAAAAATGACGGTTCAAAAGTTATGGGCTTTTAAATGTCAAAAAATTCAAATTTTTAAATTTTCAGCGAAAAGCATAAAAGTAAAGTATAATTTGACTGGCACCATTGAAACCAGCTTAAAAAACCAAACAATTTAGTATTTTGAATTATTTGTCTACGACTAACGGTTCCAGAGAAAAGTTAAATTTACTGTCTACGATAAACGCAGTACGTTGTCTGAAAGCGCCCAATGTTATTCTTATGGAGAATATTAAAAAATCAATTTCTTCCTTATTTTCCAAACGTTTTCCATGAAACTTGGTATGAAGCGTAAGGTCAAATCACCGAACAAAACCAGCTCAAAAAAGCTTGGTATTACCGGGGGGGGGGGGGTTCCCCCCCATACAATTTGAACAATTAATCCAACGTTGTCTCTTGTTTTTATTTTTAGAAATTGGATGATTATTTTTGAAACAATAAACTATTAAATGATATTTGGATTAACTTTGTAGAACATGATAGTTTTATTACAGATTGTCTTTTTTAAATTTACTTAAGGGAGAAAGTATGTGTCAGTCCACTGGTACCGTTTATTTTAGAAGTATATTATTTTACTTTAACATTTTTGTAATTAAACATTGATTATAGGCTATATCATTGGCTATATATTTTGTTCAAGTTGGTTATGGTTACGGGCAGTTGTCGATGTACAGATGAACAAACTGATAGAGCGTGTTCTTAGTTTAGTACGAGGGATCAGTGTCTGTCAGTCACCACCTCGTGTGAGCCCGGGCCTGGCTTGTAAACAATCGCCTACCATCACAGTGCCGCGCCGCGCCGCGCCACCCTGGGCCGACCGTGAAGTGAAGGCATCCACTTGACGTTATCTGGTCTTTGACGTTTATTACTATGTGAAACGGATCCGCCTTGTCACTTGATTATATAAATTGTTTCCTCGGCATCGCTTGAGTTCTCCTTCATATAGAAAAGTTTTATTGACAACATGACGTGTACACTTTGGAAGTACAAACTATGATTATGAATATACAGTAATGGTATGTTCGAATGGTCATACGATATCGCATCTGGATGTCTAACAGTTTAATCACGTTGCGGTGTATGGTTGATTGGTCATCAGAATACTTAACAGAATTGTATATTGGGAACAAAACAACTTCCTAAGATTCTTTTGTACACGTCACATGTTTTTTGTTGTTAAACTGACATTTGAATTGATTATTTTGAATTGAGCTATTCAAATGGCCATTGTGGTCACACCTAAGCTAGGGGCCGGACCATGATAGAAGATCATAACTCGATCCCTCTGAACACGTTTATACATATACATATATATTCATTTATAGGGCTACTATTAATATTATTGTATTGTATATGAAAATCATAATAATACCCTTGCATTACTACATTTTATTCCGTAACTTCAAGTTTATACCCCAACTTGCAGTAAGCCCGTCCTTTGTACGGGTTGTAGGATTCAGTTTAAAGAAAAAGTTTATCGTACCAAAATGTAAACCTAAAATCATAAACAAATCAGTACAAAGAAAATAAATCGCTGTCCAACTTTACTACTAAGAATTATTTGACAATAAACCATTATTATAATTAGTTATACATTAAAATAACTTTGTAGTATAGTATGATTTCGAAATGGGTTTAAAATTAATGACCAATATAAACTAACTAATAATGATTTTACAGTTGTTTGTTTTTCTTTCTATTAAAAGTGAGTGTCTCCTGTACGGAGCGGTGTAGTAGTCGTAGTTACTGGTGTAGTGGTCGTAGTGTGAGTAGTGAGTGTCTCCTGTACGGAGCGGTGTAGTAGTCGTAGTTACTGGTGTAGTGGTCGTAGTGTGAGTAGTGAGTGTCTCCTGTACGTTACGGAGCGGTGTAGTAGTCGTAGTTACTGGTGTAGTGGTCGTAGTGTGAGTAGTGAGTGTCTCCTGTACGGAGCGGTGTAGTAGTCGTAGTTACTGGTGTAGTGGTCGTAGTGTGAGTAGTGAGTGTCTCCTGTACGGAGCGGTGTAGTAGTCGTAGTTACTGGTGTAGTGGTCGTAGTGTGAGTAGTGAGTGTCTCCTGTACGGAGCGGTGTAGTAGTCGTAGTTACTGGTGTAGTGGTCGTAGTGTGAGTAGTGAGTGTCTCCTGTACGGAGCGGTGTAGTAGTCGTAGTTACTGGTGTAGTGGTCGTAGTGTGAGTAGTGAGTGTCTCCTGTACGGAGCGGTGTAGTAGTCGTAGTTACTGGTGTAGTGGTCGTAGTGTGAGTAGTGAGTGTCTCCTGTACGGAGCGGTGTAGTAGTCGTAGTTACTGGTGTAGTGGTCGTAGTGTGAGTAGTGAGTGTCTCCTGTACGGAGCGGTGTAGTAGTCGTAGTTACTGGTGTAGTAGTCGTCGTAGTGGTGAGTGTTGAGTGTCTCCTGTACGGAGCGGTGTAGTAGTCGTAGTTACTGGTGTAGTGGTCGTAGTGTGAGTAGTGAGTGTCTCCTGTACGGAGCGGTGTAGTAGTCGTAGTTACTGGTGTAGTGGTCGTAGTGTGAGTAGTGAGTGTCTCCTGTACGGAGCGGTGTAGTAGTCGTAGTTACTGGTGTAGTGGTCGTAGTGTGAGTAGTGAGTGTCTCCTGTACGGAGCGGTGTAGTAGTCGTAGTTACTGGTGTAGTGGTCGTAGTGTGAGTAGTGAGTGTCTCCTGTACGGAGCGGTGTAGTAGTCGTAGTTACTGGTGTAGTGGTCGTAGTGTGAGTAGTGAGTGTCTCCTGTACGGAGCGGTGTAGTAGTCGTAGTTACTGGTGTAGTGGTCGTAGTGTGAGTAGTGAGTGTCTCCTGTACGGAGCGGTGTAGTAGCCGTAGTTACTGGTGTAGTGGTCGTAGTTACTGGTGTAGTGGTCGTAGTTACTGGTGTAGTGGTCGTAGTTACTGGTGTATTAGTCGTAGTTACTGGTGTAGTGGTCGTAGTGTGAGTAGGGAGTGTCTCCTGTACGGAGCGGTGTAGTAGTCGTAGTTACTGGTGTAGTGGTCGTAGTGTGAGTAGGGAGTGTCTCCTGCAAGGTATTGATAGCTTATCGCCTTGCCCGCCGCCTTTCTTGCAACACAATCGTTGTAACTTACTCTCTATGATAAAATTTAATACAGTATTGTTCTTTGTCCCAGCAGGTGTTCAGAGAAATTGTGCCCAATCATCAACATTTTAAAAAACTGAAACCAGTTAATATATGATAATTTGTTGCAATGAATTATTTTAATCAGTGTATTATGTCAGTGGTTGAATGAACAAATATATATATTACGTCTTTTGTACTTTTACTCATTTGGTGTAATTTTAACAATGCCAATACCGATCTAATGACGATGTCTTGTTTACCCAAGGTTTGCAAACCTCTATAATGTCGCACATACTTTCCCCTTTTCAAAGCAAACTTTAAAAAATTACAAACATTTTACTAACAATTTAATGTAATAACAACATTATATCCCTATATTAAAGTAAAATTTTGTAATTCTTAAGTAATTCTTTTGTTAAAAAATTAAACATTTAATTAAAAAATTAAAATATCAAACCTTTTCCTTTGGGGTTTAAAAAGTGACGTGACCTTACGCTGCATAACAAATTTCAGATCAAACGGATGAGAAATAAGGAAGAAATTGATTTTTTAGTGTTTTCTATAAGAATAACATTGGGCGCTCTCAGACAACATACTGTGTTTACCACGGACTGTACACTTGACTTTTTCTGGTAAATTAGATTTGCTTGTGTGGTAAATTCCTCTCTGTCTGATAACGGAAAAGCCGAACAAACTGCTTTTGAACTATATTTCGATGTAAAAGTTTGATATCGATTAAATTCATTTTCCTCCCAAACCAAGATAATGCAAATATTTATTACACTTACTCTTATATAAACCTTAATTCCTACTTAGTTTGGGTTGGTGTCTCAAGTATAAGAAAACGAATGGCAAATAACAGTTGATAAGTAAATCTAATGTTACTATTTTTTAAAATTTAAATCGCCTTTCTTGTTACTGACAAACAGTGAAGACGGTCTCGACCAAGAGAAGTCCTCCATCATCAAAGCCTACATTATTGCCTAGTTCATTATACTATATTATTAGAATGGCATGGGTATAATTAATTTTGGGGTTTCTATTGGAATCCAAAATAAAATTTAACAGTTCTGATTCCTGAGTTCGAATGTTTGTTGATCAGTGGCAGCCTCGGGACAAACACGCGAGTCCATCGAACTATACTAACACTGGAACGCTCTTGTTAAATAAACGTGACGATTTTATTTAACAAATAATGGAGACAGAAAGGCTGTAATTGGACAGTTCTTTGTCAACAATCAATTTTGACACGTCGTAACGTCAAATAAACAAGAACTCCGCATCCGAGCTGTACTTTCAACCGTGTATTTCGTTGTTGGTGCCGAGGTATTTCCGTTATTGGAGGGCGCATTTCTGTGTTATTGTCCTGTATTTCGATGGCCAACACTAACACCTAGCGTCGTATCGGTATTGGTATCGGCGTTGGTGTATGAGTTGTTGGTGCTAAGGTATTTCCGTTATTGGAGAGCGCATTTCTGTGTTATTGTCCTGTAGTTCGATGGCCAACACTAACACCTAGCGTCGTATCGGTATTGGTATCGGCGTTGGTGTATGAGTTGTTGGTGCTAAGGTATTTCCGTTATTGGAGAGCGCATTTCTGTGTTATTGTCCTGTAGTTCGATGGCCAACACTAACACCTAGCGTCGTATCGGTATTGGTATCGGCGTTGGTGTATGAGTTGTTGGTGCTAAGGTATTTCCGTTATTGGAGAGCGCATTTCTGTGTTATTGTCCTGTAGTTCGATGGCCAACACTAACACCTAGCGTCGTATCGGTATTGGTATCGGCGTTGGTGTATGAGTTGTTGGTGCTAAGGTATTTCCGTTATTGGAGAGCGCATTTCTGTGTTATTGTCCTGTAGTTCGATGGCCAACACTAACACCTAGCGTCGTATCGGTATTGGTATCGGCGTTGGTGTATGAGTTGTTGGTTATTCATTTATTCTGACACGGCGCTTCATGCATTATTTACTGCATTCATAGAGTGTTAAGGCCACGGAAGTGTCGGGGTTAGGCCGGACTGGGCTGACTTGTCAGCCCAGTCCTGTCTACATTGAATGCGTATTGGAAAGAGTCGCCTATTTTTTCTGACTTTGTCGGTGTTAATTAAATCGGTGATTCTGAACCCAGACAAACTTGTAATAAAGAATGGATGTCAAACGTCCTTTTGATATATTTCCTGGTAAATCATACAGTATGAAATTCCATGAATTAGAATTGTGAACGGGAAATGATTAGTTGACAGATTTCTCTAAAAATAGTATACTTTGGTCATATAATTAATCATGTAAACTAGAGCATGTAATTAATTCGGTACCTTGGGATGGGAAATTGTGCTCTCGAGGAGGAGCCGCGCAGTGTCAAAGACGTGAGATACCCGTTATGCCTACCCGGTCATATACCCCGCCGCAGATTCAGTACCCTGGGGTGGGTGACTGTGCTCTCGAGGAGGAGCCGCGCAGTGTCACAGACGTGAGATACCCGTTATGCCTACCCGGTCATATACCCCGCCCGCCGCAGATTCAGTACCCTGGGGTGGGTGACTGTGCTCTCGAGGAGGAGCCGCGCAGTGTCACAGACGTGAGATACCCGTTATGCCTACCCGGTCATATACCCCGCCGCAGATTCAGTACCCTGGGGTGGGTGACTGTGCTCTCGAGGAGGAGCCGCGCAGTGTCACAGACGTGAGATACCCGTTATGCCTACCCGGTCATATACCCCGCCGCAGATTCAGTACCCTGGGGTGGGTGACTGTGCTCTCGAGGAGGAGCCGCGCAGTGTCACAGACGTGAGATACCCGTTATGCCTACCCGGTCATATACCCCGCCGCAGATTCAGTACCCTGGGGTGGGTGACTGTGCTCCCGAGGAGGAGCCGCGCAGTGTCACAGACGAGAGATACCCGTTATGCCTACCCGGTCATATACCCCGCCGCAGATTCAGTACCCTGGGGTGGGTGACTGTGCTCCCGAGGAGGAGCCGCGCAGTGTCACAGACGTGAGATACCCGTTATGCCTACCCGGTCATATACCCCGCCGCAGATTCAGTACCCTGGGGTGGGTGACTGTGCTCCCGAGGAGGAGTCACGCAGTGTCACAGACGAGAGATAACCGTTACGTCTACCCAATCATATACCCCGCCGCAGATTCAGTACCCTGGGGTGGGTGACTGTGCTCCCGAGGAGGAGTCACGCAGTGTCACAGACGTGAGATAACCGTTACGTCTACCCAATCATATACCCCGCCGCAGATTCAGTACCCTGGGGTGGGTGACTGTGCTCCCGAGGAGGAGTCACGCAGTGTCACAGACGTGAGATAACCGTTACGTCTACCCAATCATATACCCCGCCGCAGATTCAGTACCCTGGGATGGGTGACTGTGCTCCCGAGGAGGAGTCACAGACGTGAGATAACCGTTACGTCTACCCAATCATATACCCCGCCGCAGATTCAGTACCCTGGGGTGGGTGACTGTGCTCCCGAGGAGGAGTCACAGACGTGAGATAACCGTTACGTCTACCAACAATACAGATTAGTTAATTTTATATATATATATATATATATATATATATATACAGGGTGTTCATTAAAGTTGGGGACAAACTTCAAGGGGTGATAGTACTCATCAAAATAAACAAAAAATTCCTGTAAACATATGTCGAAAAATCCTTCGTTTAGCCGCTAGCCGCCATTTTGTATTTTATACAAAAAACTTTATATATAAAGAACTATTTAAGATACTGAAACCAAACTTTGCACACATGTTTATTGGCCAAAGAGAAAAATATTCTCAAAGTATCATTAAGTTTGCTTTTTTATTTTGAAAATTACGGCGGTTAAAAATATTTTAATTAAAATAACAAAAAACCATAAACTTTAAGAGCCTCCGTCATTTTGAAAATATAAAAGCAAGCTCAATGATACTTTGAGAATATTTGTCTCTTTGGCCAATAAATATGTGTGTAAAGTTTGGTTTCTGTATCTTAAATAGTTCTTTATGTATAACGTTTTGTATAAAATATAAAATGGCGGCTAGCGGCTAAACGAAGGATTTTTCGACATATGTTTATAGGAAATTTTTTGTTTATTTTTATGAGTACTATCACCCCTTAAAGTTTGTCCCCAACTTGAATGAACACCCTGTAATATACAGGGTGTTCATTAAAGTGTTCATTAAAGAATAATTATTTAATACATGACATATATTATGTCATGTATTAAATAAATATTCTATAACTCTCGTAAAAATGGTCCGAACGAGACCAAATTTGGTAGAGACGTGTATTTCTACAAATGCTCGGACGAGTTCGTAAACCAGACGTATCGGTCAATGGGAACGGGTCAATGGGAATCACCCCTTAAAGTTTGTCCCCAACTTTAATGAACACCCTGTAATATACAGGGTGTTCATTAAAGTGTTCATTAAAGAATAATTATTTAATACATGACATATATTATGTCATGTATTAAATAATTATTCTATAACTCTCGTAAAAATGGTCCGAACGAGACCAAATTTGGTAGAGACGTGTATTTCTACAAATGCTCAGACGAGTTCGTAAACCAGACATATCGGTCAATGGGAACGGGTAGTTTGGGGGGTTTTGTACCCCAAAATGTGTTTTTTGCGTTTTCCACATGTAATTTTTAAAAATTTCTAATTTTATATTTCACCATTGGAATCAGCTTGAAAAAACTACACAATTAAGTGCCTTAAAATTTTACTTTAAAATTTTACGGTTACCGAGATATTAAAAAATCTAAACACAGTATGTTGTATTGTGGGGCTCCAATGTTAATCTTATGGAGGATAGGGAAAAATTAATATTTCCCATATTAATGAATATTTTTGGATAAAACTTGATATTTAGCTTCATGTGGTTGAGGTCTATCCATTTATGCTTGAAAATCATAGTTTATGATTTTCATGGCAGCAAACTTGTATACTCTTTTCCCATATTAATCATATAGGGAATAGGCAAACTCCTTTATTTATGGACAGATGTTGATGAAAGTTGGTATAAATGTTAATATAAAAATTAATTATGGTAGAAATGACTACTTTCAGTGTTTCTCACAGCAGCTAACCTGCCCACTCTTTCCCATGTTAATCTCTCTATGGAGAATAGGCAAATAAGTCTCATGTTTATGGACAGATTTTTATAAAACTTGTCATATATTATTATTATTATATTATTGATTTGGAAATTCGCTGAGTACGCAGATCTACTGCGACGGGGGTATTATTGGTTCTTATAAAGCTGGAAATTCATAAATGTTACATCAGTACGTTTTGAATACATAAAATAAATATCCTTGAGAAAAATATCGTGATACAAACGCCAAGATATGATTAAATTCAACAGTCTGAATAGTTTTGAATTAAGGCTCTCCTACGTTACTGGTTTTAGACACACAATACTATACCAGGAATTCTAGTTTACATGCATCTAATTGTAAAATGCTGATGTTCTGAGGATCATAAAACAATATACCCCCGTCTCAGCGGACCTGCGTTCTCAGCGAATTTCCAAACCAATAATATATGCCACGTTTTATGAATACATGTCGATAAATATGAGAATTATTTGCCTTTCCCTGGCTATACCTTGTCACGAGACCAACGGTAATAGCTTCTTCCCAATGGGTAATTCCGTGAAAGTGAAAACACGGAACGGATTAAAGTTTGTTAAGTTTTAGAACAATAATGTTTTCATTTATCCACAATAGCTTGCATGACACTTGCCTTTTTGTGGCTGTTTTCCCCACTTAAATGTTTCTCAAAAGTGAGAGGCTCAAATGAAAGCCGACTGTGGATATAAGCAATATAGCACTGAAAAACTATGAAGAACAGCGCCAAAGAGGTTATCAGGAATAACCGGAAATGCGATGTACACAACAGGAAATGACTACAAATGAAACGAACAAGGCACGCACGTGGGCAAGGCGCGTTGCGACCGTTGCGACGCGACACGGGAGGGCCGCCATCATGACTAGTCGGAACAATTAAACACTGAATTAAAATTACTTGTACGTTTGAAATTAATTATTAAAAGTAATAATTAATTTAAGTTAATTTTCATTTTCAAATATATTATTTTGCCAAATTTAAATTTTACTTGCGTAGAAAATATCATGCTTACATATTCACAACCTCTCTGCCTTAGCCATTCCAAGAGGTAATCCAGCAGCTACAGCGGTAAACGCTAATGCTGTGGTCGCTCAAATGAAGTCCATTCGCCCGTATGTAAGTTGCGCATACACGTCTGGACGGATGGGGGAAGGTGGGTTTAGTTTGGGTAAACACCGCTTAACGGTGGAGTCTCCACATAACCCTCGCAGGAGCGGGGGTACTCATAAAGAGTTACCACCTGCCCAAAAAAAAAAAAAAAAAAAAACCTCTCTGCCTGTTGTTAGTTTGATATTTATTTTTAACTAGCTGACCCGGCGAACTTCGTAACGCCTCACAGTAAACACATAGTAACTTTAAGATTGGCAATGTTCTGAAGTCGAATAGCAATACGGCTTCATTGTGAAAGGTTATATATCCTGGGTCGCTGCATAGTGAATAACAATACTGAAACGATAAGACATATTAATAACATTCCCATAAAACAGATAAATCTGAGTGGATTAATTCACAATTTTCAAATCCAATCCAAACCCAAACGAAACCTAACTGTAATACGGCTTTTATAGGAGGATATACAACAGCTGATTATTATAATAAACATAATAATATAAACATTATAATTATCATATAAACACGTGACTTTAATCAGACAGAAAATAATAATATAAATACATAATCCCCCAAAACCGTAAACTATTAACGTGGTGAATAAAGCTGTTCATTTTTTACAGTACACATTTACTTCATAGTTTAACATTAATGAATGATTCAGATGGCATTGGATAGTAAAGCATACGGTATTGCTAATGGAAAGTAAACCAATCAGCTGTAGTTAAGAAATCAAATGTTTTCATTGTAGACAATTTGTAAACAAACTTACTCTCCATAAGATTAACATTAGAAATTTAAAACGCCATAAAATGGAAACTTATGGGGTTTTCGAAAATATTTTTTCACTAAAACCTTCCCGGACACATATATAGCAACTTCCTAAAATTTCATGGCGATCGGATGAGTAGTTTGGCAACGCATAAAGGACATACATACATACAGACATACATTCAATTTTATATATAGAGATAATTAAATGTCAATAATGATCTAAGTTTTAATAAGAAACTTTTTCAAACTTAATGTTCTTTGCAGATTAATTCTTTCTAATTAGACATTGCATATTTCCGTTTTACAGCGCAAGTTTGAGAACTCTTGACACCAAATCGTGATTTAAAGTTTTCATCTATATTCTCCAATCGATGTTAATCTTTTTGCTTAAGAAGTGGCCGACTGTGAAGCCCGACTTTCCCTGTTATCAGCGTTCCGGCAGCGGGTGGGGCGCGGGAGCGGCGACGGCACAGATAAGGCGACTGTCGATACAAGTGAGCAAACGTTGCGAAACGACGGTCCAGGGCATCGCCTGGAGTGAATCATTTGTCGAATTGTCCAAAATTCAAGAGCTATTCTAACCGCCGCATCTATTTTGCAGCACCGTATAAATCTAAATGAATTAATAATAAACCATTCCCGCTAGTTTCTCTAAGAGATTAGTTCCTTTTGCCTATTTTTCCACGTATCTTTTTGCCACGTAAAAACATTTCGCTTTGCAAAACCAACCATTTGTTACTTTTAAATGCCAATACCGCCAATAATGATTATGGTATCAAAATGTTCATGTTGAAATTACCTATATGTATACAGTATACCATTATAATATATTTTGAATCTAGAGACTCTTACTGGATAATTAGAGTCCATTCCTAAGCGTTAGAGATTCGTCGGTACTCCTCCACACCGCTGCTGGTACTGCTGGTCACTGTGACACTGTGACTGTGGTCAGGGTTTGGAGGCGTCGCGCCGGTCTTATGCCGTGTCTGACTTTGTCCATGCAATTCAACAATGAATTGACTTTATTTAACAGATGTCTATTTTCATGTTTGCTATCTTGTAAAGATTTCCTATTAGTGTTAACGGATGTCAGAGCTACAGCACGTAATTCACTTTATTCCCTCTAGCTCGTCGCACCGTCGCACGGTCGCACCAAGCCTTTGTCTCGCAATCAAACGTATTGTGGCTGCCACCTGCCGCCATCCGGCCGGACAACACGGTAAACCTTTTAATTATGTTACACTCCTCAATAGACCCGTGAAGGCCTATCACGACTCGGTAGATCGATCGTTTGCGTTTTTCACGCGAGATGTGACATTAAAGGTTGCCTTAGTAGTAAGTGTATATTTGCTTTTATGTTACAAGTGACGATACGCCTAATCTCTACCGGGATATCCTATTTTAATTGAAGATTGTCATTCCACGACTGTATCATCTCGTGTAGGGTCGGTAATAAGCCTGTCTGGCAGTCAGGTCGCAGAGGGCAAGCGTATTCTGGTGTCAGTTGGGCGCAAACACAGTCCGACTGCAAACACGGCTTATCTCGACAAACACAAACCGGTCATTGAAACGTGGCACACACTACACATCAGTTCACCTCTTGTGCAGGGATATTCGGTTCATTATCCTCGTACTACCAACTGTTGGAATATAGATACATCAAGTTCCTTGACACTGGGAAGAATTTTAATTTTCCTTGGACATTCCTATTTCTCCAATCATATTTATACATCTATATTATGAAAGGAAACACTGGTAAAATCGTAATGTCGTATTATTGTTATTGTTGTTGCCTCCACGCTTGTATATCAAAGTTTTTACTTTGAAAACAGAACCAAATGTCTGTTCATAGATTTTTTCCTTCGGGAAACCGCTGTATGTTGTTAGTCTATGGTAGTGCTGATGAGAAGACATCGTAGTAGAATTACAAAGAGCCAAAGTAATGTACACTACTGCTTGAGTTATACCTTATAGTTCAGGCAATATCGGGAGAAATTAGAGACAAACTGTATGTTTTGTAGTTGATAGTACATAGTTAGATTTACCATTTCACAAAAGTCCCAAGAAAACACTCCGGAGCTTTAAGAAGGTTTAAAAAGTCAGTTTTTACTAAACACGTATATTTTGTTTTTACTTTCTCTCCTTATACATAGGTAGTAATAATAATAATATGGAGAAAGTATTGTTTTCGTAAAAATTTTCGAATTTGAGTGTTGAGAGTTGAAAGTAAAGTATAACTTGACTGTTACCATTGTAACCAGCTTAAAAAAAAACAAATTAGTATTTTGAATTATTTGTCTACGACTAACGATTCCAGAGAAAAGTTAAATTTACTGTCCATGATAAACGCAGTACGATGTCTGAGAGTGCCCAATGTTATTCTTCTGTAGAATATTAATAAATCAATTTCTTCCTTATTTTCTAACCGCCCAAATCACCCAACAAAACCAACTCAAAAAAGCTTGGTATTACCGCGGGGGAGGGGGGTCCCCATATAATTCAAACAATTAATTTAACTTTGTCTGTCTTGTTTTTATTTTCAGAAATGGGATGATTCTTTTTGAAACAATAATTTATTAAATGATATTGATAAACTTTGAAGAATATGATAGTTTTATTACAGATTGTCTTTTTAAAATTTACTTAGGGAGAAAATATGTTTCAATCCACTGATGCCGTTTATTTTCACCAGAATTTACCAAAAGCAGTTTTAAGTGGTAGTAAATCTACGCTACTATAAGGTTTAGTATATATTTTCACCAAACGTAATAGTTTAAATACAATTTTAGCCTTAGACTGCTTAAAAATTGTTCTAAAAAGTTTTTTGTTTGTTTTTGTTGATTGTGATTATAAAATGTAGTCTTCGGTATATAAGAATCAGATGGCTGTAATGAGCTACAGTCTGCGATCCGTGGGGTCGCCCACAAACTAACAGCCTTTATGCTCGATATTTTATTGAATTTGAATTTTTAAACCTGATAGTGCTAGCTGTTCTTTACTGTTTTAGTTTTATCACCGCTTCTAAACCATTATTTGGATTGTTCTATTAAATCCAACAATTATGGACCCACCGTGTTGATCGTTGGCAAAACTGGTACAGTAGCTACAAATTGGATTTTTACTGTGGGTAAATATATAGGACAAAGTCAAGTAAAATAATGTCTGATGGATAGCGGAATGCTTGGGATAGCAGTCACATCAGGGTCTAGCGGGTTGTTCAGAACACCTAGGTAATGCACTGTTATTCCAAACAAGTTTAATCCTTGAACGAGGCATTAATTTGTTCATCTCTGGATCAAGTGGTTGTTTTGTATTGTTTTCATCAAAGTTTCCTATTTCAGTACTGTTCTATTACCAAACAAGGACTGTATCTGGTAGGAATAATTAATATTGTTTAGTAAATATTACAGTGGTGGATAATTTGAACATTTCTAATAAACTAAGAACATGAACTCGTAATCTGCCCTCTCTTTAACATCTGGAGCTTACCAACTGTTTGTAATTAACTGTTATCTGTTTACCGCAATTGACTAAAATTGCCTGTTCAATTACTATGTTGCGTTTTGTAAAATTGATTCCCTAAAAATGGTTAGCATTTGATAATACATTTAAAATACCCCCGTCGCAACAGACCTGCTTATTCAGCGAATTTACAAATCAATAATATAATAATCCAATACTATAATACGAGCAAGGTTTGTATATATACATTTGTACACGAATCTCAAAAAGGGCTCTAACAACTTTCTTTAAATTTTGGAAATAATTTCCGATTAGAAAATAAGTTCTAGATAGGTCTAATGTCTAGGGAAATTCAGATTTTCTTGTAATATTAAGTTTAAAATCTAAAAATTAACATTGGAGAATCTAATGTAAACAATACAAATCTAAACATCTGTTTATAGCCATTTGACAGTTGTTGATTGAAGAAGGTGGTGAATAGAAGAAGCAGTGTGAATAGAGTTTTTGCATAAATATTTATTTTATGTATAAATGAAAAATTATAAAATTACTAAACAATTTGTAAAACTAATGGGTAAAATAAGTGTGTGAAATAAAATCAGAGAAAAGTATTTTCTAAATCTTTCGTGTTTTGATAGAAAACGTTTTCATTACATTGCTTGAAGCCACTGTAACAAACCAATTAATTGGTGTAAATTAAATTTATTTTTTGCTTTTCAATCCTCATTCCGTTTCTAATAGAATCAGTTGATCATAGGATAATAATATCTGTATATATAATTGAATAGTTTACGATCAGCTAAAACAATTGATGTTGGCTAAAAGACCTTAATCGACAGCGGAAGTTTGGCCGACGTCATAGCTCAGTGAAAGCATGCCACTTTTATTTACTAAAGGTAGAGAGGTTGATCCCCACCCTGGGACAATATTTTTGCTCAGTGTTTATGCTATAGTAATGAAGGTGTATGACATCGGTTTTATTTAAACCTTATAAATGTTTTCATTGAGTAATAAATGTATTTTACTTTTGCTAATTAACTTGTATAATACATATCTTATTCTAGTCACCAGGTACTAATAATAATATATGACACGTTTTATCAATATCTGTAGATAAAATATGAGAGTTATTTGCCCATTCTTTATAAAATTTACATAGGATAGAGAGTATGCAGTAAAATTAAACAAATTTTTAAATTACATATGAAAAACTCAAAAACCCCAATGTTTTTGTACAAAAACCCCCCAAACTACCTGTTCTGATTGACTGATATGTTTGGTTTACGATCTCGTCTGAGCAAATGTTGGAATACACATCTCTTCCATATTTGGTCTTGATCAGACCATTTTTACAAGTTATTTTGTTCAGATACACACACACACACACATATTATATAATACAAAGTATTATATATTATATTGCAAAATATATATTATATATATATATAAAAGAAGAATTACACATTTACAAAAACTACAAAACACAACCCAACAGGTTGATTAATAAAATGCAAACACACACAAAAAATATTATATTGGAAAAAAATATACAACTACACCCCAAGACTACATGGAAATCAGCTACTGATAAAGATATCAAACATTTATTTACATTTAACAATAATTTTAATATAGGTTAAGTGAACTTATGAAAATGCCCTTAGGGTTCGAAACATGTCAGTTTAATAAATTTCAATAAAAAAAGGGTACTGTGTTTTAAATGTTTTTTACATTAGTAACAATTACATTAGTAACAAATATATATTATTATATTTATGTTGACGACTATGGTTTTTGGCCTCTGGGTACCTCAAAACGAAAAAAATAACATGGTCCTAGGCTTAAGTCTTGCCATGAGACAGCTTCTTCAGCTATTGCCAACTTCTTCCCTATTGAAAATTCACTAACAACGTATGCTTCAATGCAAAACCAATAAATATTGTTGAAGCGAGGTAGTATTGTTGTACTGAGATAGTACTTTGTATTACTGTGTATTACACACCAGTACTTTCATTAGATGATTTTCAGGGAAAAAAATTTTGTCCAAATCCAATAACTGAAGCCAAATTAGAGAAGATCATTATGTCTTTCAAAAATAAATACTCAGTAGGGATTTATGAAATCCCAATGCCAGTTTAAGCATGCAAGAATGTCTCTAATTAAACCTTTAGCTCATGTTATTAATTCTTCATTTATATCTGGAATTTTTCCTAACAAATTAAAAATCTCGAAAATTATCACTGTTTATAAAAGGAAAATAGAACTGATCCTGTAAATTACCGACCTATCTCAATTACTCCAAAAAATCTGAAATCTTTGTTTGCGTAATGTATTTACAAATGGTTGACTTCCTGGAGGCTTATAACTTATTTGATAAAAAACAGCATGGCTTTAGGGGGGGAAGTCTGTTATTACTGCAGGAATAGATTTGTTGATTCTGTTATAAATGCTGTTGATAAAGGAGACCAGGCAGTGGGCATATTTATGGACCTATCTAAAGCTTTTTACAGCGTTTCCCATGATAAACTTTTAAAATCATTAGACAAAATTGGAATTTCTAGTATAACATTAAAATGGTTTTCATCTTACTTAAACAATGGATAACATTATGTAGACTTAGAGCACATAAAATATAATCAAATACACACTCTAAATCATCTCTACAAACAATTCGGTATGGTGTACCACAAGGTTCTATCCTAGGACCAATTCTCTTCCTTTGTTATCTGAGAGGCTTACCTTCAGTATTAACAAGTAGTCAGAGCAGACTATGTCTTTATGCAGATGACTCAAACCTGATAGTAACAGGTCAATCAAAAACTGATATCGAGACTTCTTCAATAAAAAATCTTAACTTGATAAATAATTACTTAAGTGGTAAGAATTTATTATTAAATCTTGAAAAACTAAAGTAATGTGTTTTTCACACAAAACAAAGTCGAAATAAAATAAAACCTGATATCAAAATTGTCACCTCTATAATATTTCAAACAGGCAATATAAAATTTCTAGGAATAAATTTGGATGAAAATCTATGTTTTGATAATCATGTTCTGCAAATAAGAAAGAAAATCTCTTTAGGCCTATTTGCATTAAAATTAATGTCAAGATTTTGTTCGATTGAGACATTAAAATCAATTTATTTTGCCCACATTCACTCCCATATATCATTTGGTGTTGCAATTTACGGGCGATCAGCAATTTCAACCTTAATAGTATCCTTCAGCTTCAAAAAAAAGCTATCAGGATAATAATGAATCTTGATAGCGAGCAATCGGCAAAGCCGTTTTTCTCGGAACTTGGTATTTTGACAATTTATGGTTGGAAGGTTTTCAAAACAATTATTTTGGCTAGACAGAATAGTGGCAGGTTACAAACAGTAGGCTTTCACCACAACTACAACACACGTAATAAAAATTGATTGTAACATTCATTAGAATTCTATAAAAAGAAACCCCTCATAGCCGGTATTCAACTTTTAAACAAAATTCCAATAGATTTATTAAAAGTAACAAATGACACCTCATGTAGAAAGAAATTAAAACTTTACCTTTCTAAAAAACCGTTATATAGATTTGAGGAACTATAAAACACTTTAGCATA
Organism: Nephotettix cincticeps; assembly: GCA_023375725.1. Classification (NCBI taxonomy): domain Eukaryota; kingdom Metazoa; phylum Arthropoda; class Insecta; order Hemiptera; family Cicadellidae; genus Nephotettix; species Nephotettix cincticeps. Next base: position 38,752,419 of record CM041786.1, read on the forward strand.
GTAAAAAAATGAAAATGTTGACACCATTCCACATTTGTATTGCTATAAGAAATTGTAATTGTACAAATTGATGAATAAAGTTGATTTTGATTTGATTACTGAGGGTTTGTACTGTTGTATTATTGCACTGCTGTATCCCAAGTACATGCATAGTTATTATTATATTCATGAACTATTAATCTTTAACTGTTGTAACTATCCAATATTTTGCAAATGACAACCTTCTCTTTTAAATTGGCATTCAAAGAATGTGTAGTACAAAACCTTATAATTTCTTTTTTACACGGTAGTGAGAATGTCTCAGCTGCCTAATGTGACACCGGAGGCGCTATGTCTCAGTCATATCTTGTGTTTCAGGAAGCCGCCTTAGAGTGTGAAGAGGTACCAGTAACTCATTTACCTCTTGTGCCACTTGATGAAGTTGGAGCAGACTCATTTTTAGGACAAGGTTTGCAAAATCATGTTGCTAATATTCTAACTTTTGGGAGTTTTTCATATATATATATATATATATATATATATATATATATATATATCAGGCTTAGTCAGTAACAAGACTACAATACCCCTGTCGTAGCAGACCTGCGTACTCAGCAAATTTCTAAATCAATACTTAAATACTTTTAACTGAAATGGCGACCTACCCAGGTAGGTATTTTAAGCCAAGTATGAATGAGGAATGAATGTAGGATGATTGTGGCGCGATCTTGTAATAATATAATATAAATCTTGTAATAATAATATAAAATAATAATAATAATAATATATGACAAGTTTTATCAATATCTGTCGATAAAAATGAGAGTTATTCGCCTATTCTCCATAAGATTAACATGGGAAAGAGTATGCAGGTTTGCTACTGTGAGGAACATTAAAAGTAGGCATATCTAGCTTAAACAATTTGACCATCTATACTAAGTTTCATAAACATCTGTCCATAAATAAAGGGGTTTGCCTATTCTGTATATGATTAACATGGGAAAAGAGTATGCAGGTTAACTGCCATGATAAACACATAAACTATGATTTTTAAGCATAAATGGATAAATCTCAACCACATGAAGGTAAATACCAAGTTAAATCCAAAAACATTTGATTAAAAACATGATAAGTGAAATATTAATTTTTCCTTATCCTCCATAAGACTGGCATTGGAGCCCCTAAATACAATGTACTGTGTTTAGATTTTTTAATATCTTGGTAACCATTGGAGATAGAGAAAAACCTTAAGAAACCAAATTGTGTAGTTTTTTGAGATGATTTTAATGGTGAAAGATAAAATTTAAAGTTTTTAAAAATTTCAAGGGAAAAACGCAAAAATCCAATTTTTGGGGTACAAAACCCCTTAAACTACCCGTTCCAATTGACCGTTTTACGAACTGATCCGGGAAAATGTAGGAATACATGTCTCTACAAAATTTGGTCTCGATCGGACCATTTTTACAGAGTTATCTTGTTCACAGACACACACATATAAAACCCATAATATAGCCCCGTTGCAACGGGGGTATATTAGGGGTTGTTTCCCCCTGTAAATCCCCAAAAAACATGTAAAATGAAATTTTCACAAAAACGGGTCTAATGATTTTGATGAATATTGTATAGATCATAGTTTTTTATGAAACAAACAGAATGACATCACCCTCAATTCTCAAAACATAGGGAGTTTAAATGTTGGGCTTTTAAATATGAAAAAAGTAGTTTTTATTATTATATTATTGATTTGGAAATTCACTGAGTACGCAGGTCTACACATGGGGTTATTTTTAAATTTTCTGGCTAAACAATACTTTTATAATTCAATTTGACTCCCCCAATAAAATCAACTTAAAAAACAAACAAATTAGTATTTTGAATCATTAGGCTACGTAACAAAACACACTCAAAAATGTTTGGTATCAATTGATAGGGGGATTATGTCCCTAAAAAAATTCTAACAATTATTTTAACTTCTAGTTATTAATTTAAGCAATTGGATGATTATATTTGAGATATTTAATTTTTAAAAGATATTTAAAAAAATAAAAACATTTAAGAATGTTTAGTTTTATTAAATGACTAGCAGTAAGCCCGTCCTTTGTACGGGTTGTAGGATTTAGTTTCAAGAAGAAAGATTATCATACCAAAATATAAACCTAAACATATCAGTACAAAGAAAATAAATCAATACCCAGCTTTATTATTTACTATAGTATGATTTCGAAATGGGTTTAAAATCAATGACCAATATAAACGAACTAATATTGATTTGACAGCTGTTTATTTCTATTAAATGTTTAAACTAAAAAGACAGCTGATTGTTACCAGTAGGTTATTCATTAAAAACTGGATCAAAATGTGAGTAATATCGTGTAAAAGTGGGTTTTTAAATGCTCGTTATTTACTTTTCAAGGGGCGGCGGGCGATTTCAAGCATTTATAAACCTTCTCTGGAATGTAGAGAATACATAGTTTTATTTTAAAGTACTAAATTAAAACTATTTGTTACATGAAATAAGTTTCATTGTAATCAGTTATCCCTTTTTTGAAGAAGAAGACGGCGTAAAATGCCTCCTGGAGTGTCACAGACAAACAGACAAAAATTGAGATAAGACCGATTTCGACTTCTCTAACGCACAAAAAGTAAAAATAACTCAAAAATGAATAATTCTGAGCAATGTACAGACAAAACTCTAATTTTATTTATATAGATGTGTTTTTTTATATTTGACTTAAGGGAAAAATTATATGTCAGTCCACTGATACTGTTTATTTTATTTGTTTTAGATCAACTTCCAAAAGATGGTAAGGTTGATGATGAGATTTCTTCTCTTCGAATTCATCTCAGGAAAACATTCCAGGAAAAAGTTTTGGTAACTTACTTTTATTGCATTTGTTAGTTCTTGATTTATGTTTCACCGAGAAATAAGTGTGTGTTTTCAAGTTAATAGCTAAAGTATTATAAATGTTGAGTTTGTTAAACAAGTACAATATCACTTTTGTTAAAAAAATTATTATGGGTTAGAAGTAAAAAAGGTGTTACTGTAATAGCTAGTTTCGGGATCCCTCCAAACCCATTATTGACATTTAACAAAAATGAGGATTTTTTAATCAATAATATCTTCATTACCTAACTTTTTTAATATACAATGTTAAAACATGATGTTTGATTGTTTATTTCAACCACTTGCATAAACTTTTCTAATTCGAATTTTTGGATAATTCAAATTTTTTTCTGGTCCCTTGAGGTTCGAATTATCCAAGTTCTACTGTATTGTATTTCTTTCATTATAGAAAGAAATGAGTTGTTCAGTATAAATTTTATATACAAACTAAATTGTTTTTCTAGAATTATTTTCAACCACAAAATAATTTATAACAAACATGAACGAATATGTTTGCAGACCCGTGATTCTTGAGAGACTAATTTTTTTATTCCTTATTGGTTGGTATTCGGACACGAGCCTCTATGTTCCTGATACATTCTACTTTGGTCAGATGGAGCAGAACTGTTCCCGCCTGGAGAAAGAGGTGGCGTTGTTGACTCGACAGGTGGCTGAGGACAGGCGGCAAGCTCAGGTGGACAGGCGCAACCAAGGTGAGAACCTTGTTACTTGACTGTGGCCACAAGGAACATCTCCTTTGCGCCTTATGGGATGAATTAAAGACAGTGAGGTACCGTAGTGGCGTTGTCACATAGACCAGTCAGAGGTGGCCGCTCATAATCTATAGAAGTTACCTGTCACAGGTTGGGCCAGCACTTTATCACTAGATACCGAATTGCTTATTTTTCATTAGGAACAATACAAAGTCTGTACCATAAAATTCACTACAATTCACTCTTCATATGGTCCAACGGGTCATATTAACCATTGTGGTTTAGAGCTTACTTTTAAATCAGAATGTTACCAATAATATTTCAATTTTACATTAAAAGAGGACTATAACCCATACGTTAAGTAACCTAAAATCTGCGGCGTTCACATTCCCTAGCAGGAATTTGGCTAACTAGCTTTAGTTGTAAATCTTAAGTAAGCTATAAAATATATTATAGCATACTTAATACTCGGGCTAGGTCATTTTACTATTTTTTAATTAAGGTTTTTTAAAGTTAAAGTTAAGGCAATTTAATTAAGGTCGATATCAAATAAAACTACTGAAAATAAACCACAAATCAACCAAATGACTAAAAATTCTCTACACTGTTCTATCAGAAAGTTAAGACAAAAGTAAATGGTGTATATCAAAGATTTACAAGACAGCCTTATAGATTGATAAAAGAAGGTGGTGAAGGTAGAGATAGGATTAAATTATAATTATATATTATATATACACAGTCAATGGACTGACACATACTCTCGGTGCAAGCGGCTTTAGGGACTACTGAAATCCGCTAGATCGGCGCTAGTGTTGCTTACTTGTTATGCGTATGTAATTGGTTTATGTAAGCTTCTTGAGTGACTTATTTAAGATAACAATTCTATTTTTAGCAAATTTCCCATAGGGAAGAAGCTATTACCGTAGGTCTCATGTCAAGACTTAAGCCATGTTACTTTTTCGTTTTTAGACGCCTAGAAACCAAAAAAGATAGGTAGTTGTTAAAAATATTAGGAATCCAGAGTTGACGTTCTGTCGGAACGGGTAGATTGGAGGGGTTTTGTAGCCCAAAATTGGATTTTTTCATTTTTAAGTGTAATTTTTTTAGTATTTTATATTTTTACTTTTACAATTAGAATAATTAAAAAAACCCCACACAATTTAGTACTTTAAAATTTTGTCCTATCTCCAATGGATACCGAGATATAAAAAAACGAAACACATTAAATTGTATTAAGGCGCTCCAATTTTAATCTTATGGAGGATAAGAAAAGCTATTATTTCATTTATTAACCTATATTTTTGGATGAATCTTGGTATTTAGCTCCATGTGGTTGGGATCCATACATTTATGCTAAAAAAATCATAGTTTATTCATCGCTTTCTCACAGTAGCACATCTGCATAGTCTTTCTCATATTAATCTTATGGAGATTAGGCAAACTCTTTTATTTATTGACAGGTATTGATAAAACTTGGTATATGGTAAAGATAAAAATAGTTTATGCCTACTTTAAGTGTTCATCACAGCAGCAAACCTTCATATTCTTTCCCACTTTAATCTTATGGAGAAGGCAAACTCTCATTTTTATTACGGATATTGATCAAACCTGTTATATATTATTGATTTGTAAATTTTCTGAGATGACAGGTCTACTGTGACAGGGATATTAATATTTTCGGAAGAGGTGTAATTACATAAAATAATTTAACCATCACCTTTAAAACCAGCTTGAAAACTAAAAATAAAAGTATTTTGAATAATAAGCCTATGACTGTTCAAGAGAAAATTTAAGTTTGACTTAATGACTTATGTCATTATATTATCATTGTGTTTATTCGCACACTTTCTTGCATTTTCACCATTGCACAGTCCTGAAAATAAATTCAGATAGTTGGCATTTTGATTAATGGAGTTCTACTGTTCCAAAAAAAACAAAAAGAAACAAAACCTGTACCTTTGACTCTAAATGAACACAGTAACAGCTTACTACTATTGTATAATACTACTTATAATCGTAACATACAAGTACAATATTTAGCCCTTAATAGGTCTTGCGGTGTACAAAACTCGGAGCAAATGCTTTTAGTGTTATACAATACGCATTTCGGTAGCCTTGCCACTTATCTATCACCTTATCCTCCTCTCACTACCCCTCTACAAAATCATGAGAGAGAAAACCAGTTTACTTCATTTTGTTGTCAATGTTAACCATTTTTTCGAGCCGTGTTGTCTTTTGAACACCTTGCGCCCTATTGTGATAGTATTCATATGGCCAACTTGTTGAGTTTTAAAACATTTTTAGGTATTAGTTTTAGTGAAATCGTCTTGTTTTGTGTTGCTGTGTAATTGTTATTTATTAAAATAATATATTTAAATCATTTTAATACATAAACAGAACTACTTTTTTAATTTTTATTACGTATATTTACGTTACAATGGAAAGTAAAGAACCAAAATAATAGCTTTCTTTGATCAGCAAAGTCAAAAACTCAATTCAAGAAGGGGAAATAATTGTTAAGTCTGGTATAAGGGCCTTGAAAAGACAAATGTTTGCTCATAGTGAAGATAGAAGTGAAAACAGTGAACCTACTCAAGAAGATGCAATTGAACGGGAAGGATTGGATCAGTACGTAGATGAATTGCTGTAGGGTGATCTCAATTACTATATTTCTTACTAGTTATAAAGCCATTGTCCATTTTGCTGACTTAACATCAATTTTAGACTAAAAAGTAAAAGACATGTCTTTATAGCCTAAATTAGTGTATGCAGAACTTTGTTCGCCATGCGACCTATTACGTAAAATAAATTGTGCGACCTATTAAGAGTTAATACATTATTTTTTATATATTTTACAACTTTTTAATATGCGGATGAGGTAAAGCCATGAAAAATTAATTATATGAATGATATAGTCTATCTTGTATATAGGAAGTGGTGGAGATGACTGCTATCGCAGAACACGGACAGATAACAGCAGTCAAACTCAGTCACAGGTTGAGACCCCTACAGACGTGTCTAGTCTGACTCATGAGAACAATCAACTTAGGCAGGAACGGGTATGTAGTTATAATCCCATGGAAATTTAATGTAATTTAAATTTTTCTACCCATCATTTTTACCCTAATGTAGTGAATCGTTAAATAATTAAAATCAGAACATCTATGTATCATTGTGTTAACGGCCCTAGAGGAGTCACTTGATAAATTGAGACAGATCAATGTAAAATTTTTACAACAGTTTTTGAAAACAGAAAGGGTGCTATGCTATTTAATTTATTAATACAGACATTTTCTATCACGATTTTAAGTAAAACAAAGTTTCTCGACGTTTTGGAATCTGGAAACTGATCCCGTCCTCAGGCGGCTAGAACTTAAAACATAACATGATTATTACATAATCTGAACTAAGCTTGTATAAAGCTGAAAAGCTTTAGCCGGTTTGGCCACCAGTGTATAGGAGTAGAAAGCGCTTACCTGGTTATAAGAAATCTGCTATGCTTGCCCAAAATACAATTGAGGAAGTGAGTGGAAAAATGCACCTAAGGGTCAGAATTATGGAAGTAGCAAATTATTAGACAGTTAAGTAATTTAGTATTATCTAAGGATATTTTGATACTCTAACTTCTTTGATAGTAGAATAAAGATACATTGTTAAGTGTGAATCTTGTATTTAATTCAATATGCCTATGAGAAAGTTCTTTTGTCAGAAATAGAATCTGTTTCTGATGTAAATCTGGAGACAACTATAATTTATGCTCTGAGTATTCAAATAAGTGCAAACTTCAGCTTTTTAATCTGAATTGAAATTTTAGTATCTGCTCACCTCTACAAACCATATACCCACGAAAAAGTTTTATAAATTATAATGTTCTAGCAATTGGCTATGATGTAATAGTTGTTTTCAAGATTTTAAAAGCTGTTAAAAGTTAACTAAGCTTTTAATAGAACATAGTGATGGTCTAACAATTTCACATTACACATTAACATAAAACTCATAATAGACACATTAATATATGAATTCCAACCTGAATTTGTCACTTTTCGTATATGCATAAAAACCATTGCAAACTTTGTGAGTTATACTCTCCAATATTCCAACTGAAAAACAAGATTTACTTTAGTTTTATTTAAATTGTTGTCATACATCATTTTATCTCGGTATATTTATATTGGAGAAACTTGCAAACCTACTTTAAAATACAGGGAGTTAAACTATATTTAGACGCAAGTGTCTGTGAGCTAAAATGATAATATGTTGTATCTGACACAGATAGTACTGACCACTAGTGTTTTTTTGGCAGGCGCAGCTGAGAACTGAGTTGGCCCGGTTGTCACGTACCGTGCAGGAACTCGAATCCCAGGTGGCTGTCAGTCAAGATGAGAACGCCAACCTGTCTACTGGAATGGAGGAGCTGGATATCCAACACCAGGAAGCGATCGGTAAATTCATCAACAAGAACAAAGAGCAGAGTGATGTATTGCCTTGTGATTGGATGTTAAGTAACCATATAATTGTCTATGCCCAGTGGATACTAGCATTCTATGTACATGAGGAGAGAGATGGGAAGGAAGGAAGGAAGGATATAAAAGAAAACATTAGTAATCAAGCATCTTTATTTGTCCTTGTATATAGAATACAATAAATTGCGTCATTTTCACACTGATAATTATTACTAACATGGTATTTACAACACCGAGTTACACAACAAACCGGCAAAGGATTTTGTACCCTAGGCAATGGCTGTGATTATGTCAATAGGGGATTCACATTTTCAGTAAAATCCTACGTTACATCTACATAATTTTATTGATTAATCTATTATCCTGCATTGCTTATATGTAAAAGAATATGAATGCTACATGAATGAGATGTATATTTTATTGAATGTTTTTTCAATCAAAATTCAATTGAAGACGATCATAATGAGGTAGTAAATTACTTGTAGCGAAAACCATCACAAAAGTAATTATCATGATAACATTAACATAGCTTTATTATCGTATATAATATCAACGTTGTAAGATTTTGTGTTACCAAAATAATACTTTATGTGGTATGATAACAAACCGACACTCGGTGGAACTGATGATATTTTCTACTTCCTTGTGTTTAAATTTATCAGTTTCTGTCATATCGCAACCTCAGAATGGCCTTTGATGATGCTGTATATTAAAAGGATATGAATTGTGTCATTTTGTTACAACACTTTAACCTAAACAAAGATCTTCTAAACTTTTATTCTGTCGATCCCAAAGTTTGGATAATTATTGGATTTTACCAGATACTTGATTTACATTTGGTTGAACTGGATCTCCTACCCGACTTTACAGATAAGCAATCATACCTCCAGTAAACATGCAAATTCTAATTCGTAATTTTTTTATATTTTCAGAACAGATAATGGTGCTGAAAGACTCTACTCAAAAAAGGTATGAAATTTTACTTGCAGAATATGAAGAACTAAAACTGAAATATGAAGAGATTGCAAAAGAAAAAGACAGTAAAAAAGAAGAAAAAAATGATAGTTTGAAGGATACAGAGAGTTCAACAAGTGATGATGTGTTAATTGGTCTTAAATCACAAATCATGAATGAACTTTCGGGAGAAATCAAAAACATGATTTCAACTGATATACCGAATAAGTATTTTGAAACAAGCAAAAAAAATGCAAATGTTTTAGAAACGATAGCAGCTGTTGAAAAAATGCTTTCGCACACTATGGCACGGGTTGAATCCAGTGAAAGCAAAATCAGAGACTTGTTGAAGGAACTAAGGAATAAAGATGATGAGCTTCAAGAACTAGAAGAAGAAAATAAAATATTGCAAATGAAAATAGATGAGTTGAAGGAAAAGTGTAATAACCTCCCAACTATTAATGAAAATAATGAAGATGTTGAGACTCTTGAAAATAAAATTGTTAATCTGGAAAGTGAAATCAGCATCCTGAGAGAGGTACGGTCGAACTTGGAAGTTGAACACAGTAACTCACAGAGTGAGATTGAAAGCTTATTCAGAAGATTACAAGCAGCAGAAGCAGTTATGAGAAATCAAGATAATTTGCACACTGAAGTTTCCAAATACAAAGAAAATGAAGAGGAATTATATAAGAAATTAAGTATTATGGAAGGTTCTCGTGATGAGATGTCTTCAGAGATATCACAGTTGCAACATAAAGTGGAAGAACAAGAGAAGATTATTAAAGAAATGAAACAAGCTCAGACAAAACTTGATGAGCTGTCAAGTTTAAATAAACTTTTTGAAGAAGAAGTTTCAAAAAGTCAAGAATTGGAATTGATGATGAAAAAAGTATCAGAAGAACTAGAAAATGAGAAAGATTTGAGAAAAAAGGTGGAGGATGAGAGAGAAAGGTTGTTTGCTGAATTGAAAACATTGGAGAGTAGTAAAGAATATTCCTTAGAAAATAAAGCTGAGTTGGAAATGTTGATGAAGCTCAAGATTCAGTTGGAAGAAGAAAATGGTAAATTACTACAAAGAATCGCACATACAAAGGATATTGAACAGAAAAATATAGATTTAATGGTGATTATTGAAGCAGAAAATAATACTAAAAAAGAACTGGAAGCATCATTAGATTCTAAATATGATGAAATAAAATTCTTCGAAAATGAAAAAGAAAGGTTGGAACAGTTACTAGAAAAGCAGACTCATGAAAATGAGTCAAAGATAAAAGAAATTAAAGCATTGAATTCCTGTTTGACGCAGAAATGTGTCAAGCTAGAAAAGGAAGTGCTGGATTTATCTGAAAGGTTTGATGCTTTGAAAATGGAGAACGATTCTAAAGACCGTAAGTTATGTGAAGCTATTTTAGAAAAATCAGTCACTGACACGGAAGTCGCAGATATAAAATCCGTCAAAGATAGTTTGGAGGAGGAATTAGTTAATTTAAAGAGTCAAATGGCTAAAAGGGAAAAGGAATTTTGTCAGTATCTAAAAGAAATTATGAAGAATGTTTGTGGTACCTTTCCTCAAAGTATAGGTGGAGATAGTCTGGCTAATATAGATTGTTTAGTGAATGAAATAACATGTAAACTGCGATCTTTAGAAGAAGCCAATAATCAGCTTCTTAAAGATAACTCTTCACAATCACAGAAGATAAAATCATTGATGTCTGAAGTCAATGACAAAACTGAATGTATAATCAAGCTATCTGCGCAAATGGAAACACTGCATGCAGAGAAACACAGTATTGAAGATAGGTTGAGGAATTTAAAGGAAATGGTGTCAACTGGAAACCAAACTGATGAGCCAGATGCTCCTAAAATAAGTGAAGAGAGTTATGAAGAACTTTGTAAAAGGTTCGAAGAGCGTGAGAATAAAAATCAAGAGCTTCAAGAAAGGTATGAGAAACTCCTTTCATCAAGTGATCATTCACTGAACCACGTGAACGAACAGTTAAGAAGCTTGCATACTGAACGACAACAACTCATAGAAGCAGTTCAGGTAACTAGAATAATCCAAGCATTTTTCATTTACAGTAGACTATCCGCTATAATGGGGGGCTGAGCGATCGCGGATAAAGTAAACCTAACCTAAAATACACAGAAAATAGTTAAAAACGACCCTGAGAGCTAAATAAGTCCTTATTAACCATTACTGATTGTTAGGTTTGATAATGTGAAAGGCTTCAAGTATAAGATTACCTTTTCATTAAGAAACAATTTCGTAGACATTATTTTTCACATCAGTACAAAATCAGTCAAATGTGTGAGCCAAGTTTTACAGGCCTACATTTGATGTTTCTGTCTTAATTGGCTTTGAGGGGAAAGTCCATTATTGAGTTTTGTTTCAAGGAATTTCTTTCCATTTTAACAATGGTTGACTGAATTTTCTAAGTACAATTAGATTGCACTGCGAAGTATCGTATTCCCCTTCGAAGTGCAATAGTCCCTTTGCATAATGGCAGGCAGTTATATACCATCGCCCACCCAAGGCCAAGGGAGTCGCGGGCGGTAGCTATAATTTGTAGGCGCGAGGATGGACATTTATGCATTAAACTTCACTTGCCGCGGTTGTTAATAATGTTTTTTGCCGATCGCGGATAAGCTGCAACGTGGTTAATCCGCTAGCGGATAATCGGGAGTCTACTGTATTAACAAACTATTCTTTAAATATCTTTTAAGTATAATTGAAAAAATCAACTGAGTATCCTTTAGTAACATTTTTAGCGAATTTCCCATAGGGAAGTAGCTATTACCGTAGGTCTCATGGCAAGAGTTAAGCCCGGGACCATGTTATTTTTTCTTCTTTAGGTGCCCAGAGACCAAAAACAATAGTCGTTAAAATTTATATATATATATATATATATGTATATATATATATATGTATATATATATATATATATATATGTATATATATATATGTGTCTGTTAGCACGATAACTCGCGTAAAAATGGTGCGATCGAGACCAAATTTGGTAGAGACGTGTATTCCTACAAATGCTTGGACGAGTTCGTAAACCAGACATATCGGTCAATGGGAATGGGTAGTTTGGGGGGGTTTTGTACCCCAAAATGGGGTTTTATGCGTTTTTCACATATAATTTTTAAATATTTCTAATTTTATATTTCACCATTGGAATCAGCTTAAAAAACTACACAATTAAGTTCCTTAAAGTTTTTCTCTATCTCCAACGGTTACCGAGATATAAAAAAATCTAAACACAGTACGTTGTATTTTGAGGCTCCAATGTTAATCTTATGGAGAATAAGGAAAAATTAATATTTCACTTATTAACCAATATTTTTGGATAAAAATTTATATTTAGCTTTATGTGGTTGAGGTTCATCCATTCATGCTTAAAAATCATAGTTTATGTGTTCCTCACAGCAGCAAACCTGCACACTCTTTCCCATGTTAATCTTATGGTGAATAATAAAATAATTCTCATGTTCATCAACAGATTTTGACCACTTGACTTGTCGTATATTATTATTATTATATTATTGATTTGGAAATTCGCTGAGTACGCAGGTCTGCTGCGACGGGGGTATTTATTCATGTTTTGACCTTTAGGCTTGAAAATGATAACTTGAAAATGGCCTAAAGATCGAAACATGTCGTTGGAATAAAAAATGCTATTAACTCTCCGAGTGTCTGTATGTTTTTCTGGGGTGTCGGGCCTTTTTTTGGCAATTTGCAACTGATTGTTAAAAAATTATACTAAGCATTGTGAAGGTTATTATATATTATTATGCTACAAATAATATAGCTATAGCTATAGCTACAAACTATAGCTACATATAACTATAGCTAACTAACACTAACTATAGCTAACAAACTATAGCTACTAATAACTATAGCTACAAAGTGATATAAATATATTCAAATTTAACTTGCATTTTCAACATGGTTTATGTATCTCAAAAATGAAAAATAACATTTTATGTTCGTGCCCCCTGATTTTGAAAAAGAAATCACTCAATCAAAATTCCAAGATAACCATCTTTTTCTAAATTTTATAAGGAGAAAGAAAATATATACTTTTATTAGGATAACTGGATTTTTATTTAGTTACAATTTATTTTTTGATTTAGATACACTCGTAAAATCGCAAAAAAATAGTGAATATACACAGATTTTGCAAAGAAGTAGCTTTGAAAAGATTTCACACAAATTATTGAGATTAGGCTGTAAATGTTTGCAAATTTTATACAGATAAAAGAATAGACTAAAAATCGAATATCACTGCTGTCCATTTTCACAGTAAACACGACATTGCAACTTCGTAAACACCAAAAACCACCAACGACGCTTGCACTCACGTAATTCACGTGAGATTTCGAGACAGTACAAAGAGTGAGGTTATAGCGACAGACCTCGGGTGAAAGCTCGTTTTTTGCCGATTACAGTGATACCAAACTCAATGCAGTCAGAAACGAAATTTACCGTTATACAGCTGATTGAAAAAGTGTCTGCAGTAACGTCGACGAATCGATGTTTGACACCCCGAAATTAGCACTGACCGTTGATGCATCGACGTTTGACACCGGGAGGGTTAAAGGATACTCAGTTGATTTTTTCAATTATACCTAACACACACACACACACACACACATAATGCTTGAGATTATATATATATATATATATATTATATATAATCTCAAGCAAATCGGCAATCTCAGTCCAAAAGGCCTGGTGGTAAAGATTACCGTTATATACATAGTAAATTTTCCTGTAAGACCTGTACTAACCATCCTAGACTATATATAAAATTCTATATCTGCTTATTTTTATGATTATCAGTTGGAAAAAGTTAAAGACCAAGAATAATGTGAGAAAGATTGAGTATGACATGATTGCAAATTCCTACTTTACAACAATGTATTTGGTTAAATATGTTACAAATGTCCATATAAAAGTTTTATTCTCCAAATGTATGTTTATCTTAGTATTAATAATCGTAAATATGAATTAATTTTAAATTAGTCTTTGCGCATTGCTTATATATTTACTATGAGTGTGAAAATAATACAGAAATGAACTAAAATTTAATACAAGCTGGGGGGGGCGTATATTGAAAATAGCTACCGAGTTCGCAATAGAAGTAGCGTGACCAGCTGCACTGGCCTTTCGAGTGCAAAAGGTTAAGTTACTTATTTAGGAGGAATGCATGTGGAACGTATAAGTTTTCTACTTTTAAAAATCATATTTAGTTATTACACAAAGATTTTGCATATATCAATTGCTTGCTCTGTACATGTTCTACCTCAATCTGCAATATTTTTGCTGTTTGTTTACTAATATACTTACTTTACTAATATACTTAGTTCTATGTATTTTTTCTTTAATTATTTTCTTCATTCATTCATTGGTGTGGGTATTAATCTCAACAAAATTATAATTATATCACAGATAATTATTTCCTTTTTTTAGACAAAACATGCTGAGTGCTTGAAATATCATGCAGAGATTCAACGACTTTGTGCTGAACTGAGCAAGTCAGAACAGCAGAGGGTTGCAACTACCAACCAGTTACAAAAACAGCTTGAGGTAAAATAATATTATTACTCTAAATGAATGTAATTTTCTTAATTCCATTAATTTATATTCCTTTTTTTATGAATTTAGTAACATAACATTAAATAACTAATGTAGATAGTTTAACATGTTCACTGCTGAAAAAATTATAATAGTTTTAGCGGAGCTGAAAAATTTTATTTTATACAACTGCACGATAACAGGCACATTTCGCACTGTTGGCAGAACAAATAAGTAGTACATTTCCGCATTAGGGTGGATATGATTTCCTCATCACCGTGGTGCAGCAAAGTAACCGGCCAATCACATGCGTGGAACGCTCCAAATCTTTATGATTCTAAACAATAGCATGCACTAAGTGCTCAGTCAGCTGATAGATGGTCGCCGTTCCTACAACACTAACTTCCGGAATGAAACTGAAGTTACCGGAAACCTAAAAGTTATTTATTAGTGAAATTTTGTCCATTTGAAGTAGGAAATATGAAAACGCTGTTCCCGATGATCATAATGCATCCATTTTACAAAAAATGTCGTCATTGTTTAGTGGTCGATATCGTAAACAAAAATGTTTAAAGCAGTCATAAAACTTACAAAAGATACCAAGCAACAAAAGTCACACTCACAATACCAGAGCAAAAAGAAAATAGCACATCTATGTGTCACAATAGCTCAAGGAACTGCTCAGGAACACGTCACAGGTGTAAATGTCACAGTGACAAAAGCCCCAAAACTGCCCCTAAAGGAAACAAAACTGTGCTGGGAGGATGGAAAACCCCGTGGGCTGTGTTTTTCTGTCTGTTTTTGACTACTGCCTTGTATCCAGTGGTTATTAAACTCTAGTGATGTGTAGACATGCTTTGTTCTTTGTAGTCTGTTTTGCTCTCATTTTCAAGTTTTGTAAATAGTAAGTTTTGAAATACTATTTTGTACTATTATAATGCTGGATACTGGACCCACTGGCCATTGTTAATATGTTATTTAGATTTTTATTGCGGACATTTTCACGATATTATGTAAACAAAGTTTCACGACATTTCGGGATCTGTAATCTGATCCCGTCCTCAGGTGAACTAATATCTAAAACATAGCACAACTAACATATAATCCGGACCAAACCGGTATAAAGCTGAGAACATAAAAGTTTAAAACAGTCCAAAAAAAATCACAAACAAACCATTCACTAAACATTACATACATAAGAAACCAAACACGTCCACTCATCACGGAGACTCAAGAACAACTGGTAGTTGAGTCTCCTCAAAGATCTATGTTTTAGATATTAGCTCATCTGAAGACAGTACCAGATTCCAGATCCCGAAATGTCTTGAAACTTTGTTTACCATATATTGTGATGGAAAATGTCCGCAATAAAAATCTAAATAACATCAATCCACCATCACCAATAATGAATTTCAAACAAAGCATTGTTAATCAATGCAAACCAGGCAAATTTTACTGACCCTTTACTGACATATACCTAAAAATAACCACTAGAGTGGGTTGGTGACTTATATATGAATACAGTAAAGAGCACTTTATTTGGATTAATGTGGCGAAGTCCTGATCCGGATAGCCGAAAATCCAGACGATCTGAAACTATACTAAAAAGACACCATTATAGATATCCACATTGTATATACAACAATTTTGTGAATAGTGCCTGCAACTATAGTGCTGAAGACAGCATAAACCTTTGTACAAAAACATAGCCGCAAAATATTGCAAGCATTTAACAAGCTGAAACTTTGTTTATAATTTTTTTTAAAGTTAAAAAGTTTCTAACCTTAAAACAACCTTCTTCCTTTTACAACTATTCATAACCCCAGGTTCTGCTGTTTATCTCTGCTACAGGAGAAGGAAGCTCTGGTGGCCGCTAGTGATAGACAGATTGTGTCTCTCAACGAGCAAATCCACACGTTGCAGAACCAACTGGACTACGTGTCCCAGCTGCTCAGGGTCACTGACAGACAGGAGGCAGAGGGACAGCCCGCTAGTGACCCAGCTAACAATGTGAGCTATCACCATGTGTCTCGAGTAGAGGCTTTATTTTGGGTTTTGTGTAGTCACTATTACTGAAACTCAAGTTGAGTTGTTACTAATTCTAATAGGTACTGTACTCAAAATTTTTACTAGGTTTTCACCCCCCTGCTGTTTATCTTGTGATTTAAATATATCCAAATCCCTTTCCATTAAATGTTTACAGTTGATTGGCTCATGGTAGGTTATTATTGCAGTATTTCAGATAAATGGATTTCTGTAATTGTAATTTAATTTTATTAATTAAATCTTAAAAAAATTTCAAGCTAACCCCAGTGTAGGTGGATTAATAAAAAACTAGAACAGGAATGTTTGTTAATTGCACATTGAAAAATTAAAAAAATTAAATTTTTGGGAATGCAGTTGAGAATCAGTTGGCATTCACTCACCGTGGCTGTTGTCTAAATCTACAGAAGAAAATAATTGTCTTAAGATACCTTTGGTCTCTAATATTTCAGCTTATTTGCTTTTTAACCTATAACATATTCTTGCAGTTAGTTCTTGCAGCTATTGGCATGCAATGCTATTTCAATTGGGTTTTTGAGAGTGTATTATTTTATTTTCATAATTCGTGAGTCAGTTTAAGGTGAGCAAAAACCTTCTCCAAAAGGTGGAGAATATGGAAAATAGTTTCATTAATGTAGGTGCTCTTGTTTTCACGGAGAGGATAAACACAAATGCCTCATTTAGCGTTACAGAAAAACAATCATTAGAATTAGAGTTAAGACCCATTTTGGCTTTTTGGGGTTATAAATAGAAATAACCAAAAATAATATAATTCTAAGCCATTTACACAGCCCTAATTTTTCTTTATATCGATTAATTCATTCAGTCAATTCACAAAATCATGAAATGAAATCATCATAAAATTCACTCTTTAAAACAAGACATTCCACGCACCCAATAGAGTTTAACAGCTACATACATAATAACTTATCAGCATGAAAAAATAACAAGCATTGATCATACAAATAAACAAGAAATTTTAGTACAGATCCTAAAGAAACCATTAGAGTAAAAAAATATAAATATAGTTAAATTTTAAATAAAAATAAATAATTAGAAAGGCCATAAATTTTAAATCAAAATAAATAATTAGAAAGGCGATATAATCTTATTTTTAATTTTTTCCATTTAATTATTCGTCTACTTAAATCTTAATTTTCAGTCATCATACTAAATATTTTCCCTTGCCATATGCCTGATCTACTACCATAAGTATCTCAACAATAGTTACTTTAGTTAGGATTAATAGAACTGATATCTACCAAATTGTCTTATAGAAAAGGGGATCAGAATCATACTCCTAGGCTGTTTGTGTTAGCCTTTAACACTTCGGTGCTCGCGCGGAGTGCGGTGGCACTCCAGTCATGTCGTTTTGTTCATAAAACGCAGTTGACTGCATGTGTGACCTTGAGCAGTCATCTACCTTCCCTCTGACAATCCTGGAACCTGTCAGTATGGTGACAGCAACAAATTCAAGCTAAACAAATTTTTATTGATTTTTTCCCCCGAGGTGCCGCAGTATTGGAGTGCAGGTGCACTCCATGCGAGTATCTGTGTTCCGTTTTTTTCACTGAGTGACATATGTTGTGGATTTTATTTCACGTAGTTAACATTATTTTTATATGAAAACTTTATACTGTGTGCATGTCTTGAATAATGAATGGACAATGGACAACCAAGAACAATTGTTATGGTATTGGCAAGCTAAAACGGAAGATGATGAGAGTGTCATCGGTGATGGAGACCCTGATAACTTGAAATAGATAATATTGCCTTGTTTAAATAATTATTCCTAATCATTTAAAAAAAAAATTCTTCAATGCATCAATATTTATTTATTTTTTGTAAAATTTGCAAAATTTTTAAGTGTAACAAGTGGGTCTACCTTGATAATATGAAAAGTGTGTGTATGTCGAATGTGCTAATTAGGTTCATTTTTCAAAGTATGTTGTCATAGTTGGGTTTGGGCTTCAATTGGGTTGTTTAAAAAATTATTCCTAACGATTTTTTAAAATAATTTGTTATGCACCAATATTTATTTATTGTATTGTAAAATTTGCAAAATAATTTTTTTTGGTCCAAATTATGGGTTTTATAACATCACCAATCACATTATAGGCTATGTTTATATTTAACATAAAATGCCAATACATCGTAAAGATAACTCATACTAATTAAGAGAAACATCAAAAACAAGTGGAGTGCAGGGGCACTCCACGCGACCGCTCCCATTTCAGTATACCACGCGAGCACCGGAGTGTTAAAATTGCCCTGTTTACAATTTAGTATATCAATTTTCATACAACCTTAACACGTTCACTACTAGCCGACACACAAAATCATGAACCTCCTTGTAGACCAGTCTTAGTGGTTGTGACCTATGCTACAGACCACAAATGGTGTAACCTGTTGATACTTGTCAGTGTTGCCAACTGTCCAGTGACGTCAATGATCGTCGCCGCACACATGTGGCAGAAAATCTTGTAGGCCGTGCCTAAACAATCTAACTTTCAAAATAGACTGTTCGAAAAAAATTTTGTATTTAGTATCTCTATTTCTATCTGTCTGTAATACTGCAGAAGGGATTGTTGTACATCTCCTTGAAATGAGAGCAATTAATATGATGAAACAAGGTTTTTCTATGTTACATCAAAATGACCTATAATATAGTTGGTGATAGACCCACACCCTATTAAAATGAAGTAATAAGCTTTAATTAATTAATCATTTTGTTTACAATGACC
Source organism: Nephotettix cincticeps (assembly GCA_023375725.1). Lineage (NCBI taxonomy): Eukaryota > Metazoa > Arthropoda > Insecta > Hemiptera > Cicadellidae > Nephotettix > Nephotettix cincticeps. Next base: position 38,771,783 of record CM041786.1, read on the forward strand.
ATTGATTACTATTGTAAATTGATTGAAACTATAGTAATTTGCTATCCTTATGTATTGAATGTTACTAATGATGAATTTCTAACTAACCTCCAAAAAAAACTATTTAGTTTGATTAAATTTATCTTACTTAAACATTATTATCAAATAATTTAGAAGAGTCTTGTTCTTTTACTTATTTCTTTACAATGTTAGGATAGTATTTTATCATAATAGTAATAACTTGCTTAGTAACATTGGGTTGTACAAACTGTAAAATGACACAGGAAATATATGTATTGAAATAGCTACATATAGAAATTTAATGAGACTCATTGGCTATTACAGAAATCTCAGTCTGACAAGAGTGAAGTAGAAGAAAAAGAAGCTCGAAAGGTCGATGAACTTTACGAAAACTTACAGCAAGAGCAGTTAAGAAACAAATATCTCCAGGATGAGGTATTCTATCTTTTTAGTCTCTAAGAAGACTTAGTCACCCTCCTGATCATTGGAAGGGATCAAAATTGGTGAATGGGGTTTCAAAAATAATTAAAGAATACCAACAGTCTGTGAGAAACATTTTCTTTTTGTATTTAACTATGCTTTTACAGTTGACAATTCATGTCTTTTTTAGCTCACATCCCTCCAATAGTGGGAAATATCACTAAGGGAATAAAAATAAATTACTGTAGAACCTCCCATATCCGACCTCCTGATTATCTACCTTTCCCATGCTCCCATCGTTGCCGAGTGTGACAAAACATAAAAGATTCATTCTTTAATTAGGTATAAATATTATTTTTCAGTTATTATACATGTCTTTATGTTTTAATTAAGTAATATAGGTACGTTAAGGTTTATTACAATGGTTCATAGCTATTTTTCTTCCTAGGGAATATGTTTAATTTGCTCCTCCCGATATCCGACGTTCTAGCCGTTCCGACCATGGCCTGTCATGGTTGGATATGGGAGGTTCTACTGCCTGTTCATTATCCCGTACCCATCTGATTTAAGTTTCTTGCCTAAACTTAGGCAACTCTGAGATGAAGCAAGAAGTTGAGAGTAGTAAGAGGCTGTTTTTAGGCAATATATTTTACAGATGTATTGGTGGCACATACATATTAAGTTACTACATTTAAAATTTGTGTGAAATGATACTAAAACTCTAAATGTTTTATTCAGTTTAAGATATACCCCATTTAAAGACTGAACGCAAAATTTTCAAATAAGTTGTAAATTTTTTTTAATGTTTAGTGATAAAGATTTCACATGGACCTCCCATATTGAATTTATATTGAAACAGATGATCAGAGTTAACTTTTTTCTTATATGTATTTCGTCTTGTATGCTAGAGAACTATGTCAAGTCTATGAATTTCTCTTTGGTTTGTTGATTTGGATTAATGTTGGAAGAGTTGGGGAGATCCTCGTCCTTCAAAACTGGTCTGAGCATCTGGAGCAATGAATGCTGTTATTCATTTGAGCTATTTTCCTTCAAAAGTCAAATAAAAAAATTGACAAACCATGATTTTTAGATGTTAAAAAGTATTTATTTAAAAAAAATATGTTATTCAAATTAAGAATAAGAATTAAGAATTTTCTTGATTTAGATCCATAAAACCTGAATAAACTTTTTCAATCACTTTAATATATTTTTTATTTTATTTTATTTTTAAAACAAGGAAAATGTGTAAAATTATTATGTGTTTCAGAATTCTTTACATCAGAGAGATTGTTTTGATAATGGTGTTTGTCTTCTGCTTCGGTAAATTTAGTGACTCTATACAAGTCTGTATTTAAAGAACAAAAGAAGAATATTATTTTGATTTCATCAAATTGACTATCAAGAAAGTTTTTAATTCGTACATATTTATCCAGTTCCTTTCTCAGCTAAGATGTTACTGAATAATTATACAGGGTGTATTTGAAATACATTGAAAAACTTTGGGATATTGGTCCTGAGGTCAAAACAATCAAAAAATGTCCCGTGAACATATGGTCAATCTCGCTCCGTTTTCTGTCTGTCTGTGTGTACGTGATTTTTACATAACTTGCTGTAACCTTGGAATCACCTGGGGTACCAGCTTTAAAATTGGTACGTGTATGAGTACTAATAGGACATATTTTTGCGTATAGTATCAAATTTATACTTTGTACTATTTCAAAATGGTGTCTATTTCAATATTTCAAAGCTGAATAGCAAAAGACCATAATATTTATAAAAGAGAAACAAGAAACTATAAACCCGCATAATACGAGGCCACGATTTGTATAACAAATTTCTAGCTTGAAGGATTGACACATCATCAATCCAGCTTTTTTTAAATCTCTATTTTGTTCCACCAAATATTAACAGTAACTAAGTAACTCGAGGTGACAACGGTCTTGCCAGGCTTATGATGATGCCTGCATTGGATGATGAGCGTTTATCATGAGTAAAGTTTCAATGTTTGCCAGGGTTTTAAATGAGTTACATCATCATCTTTGTCTTCTTCCAAAGTAATTGTCTTTTTAAACAAAAAAATGTATGACATTCAGTCAGGGAATGTCTTGGCATTTCTTCTTGCTTTAAAACAGAATATGTACATGTTCACTCTTACATTAGTCTTACATTAGACAGTTTACATTAGCTTAAAGTCCCTCTAAGTTTATATTTTATTTGTTGCAGGTGTCAGAGCAGCATGAAAAAGAGGCAAGTTTGTTGCGAGAATTAGAACGTCTAAGAAGCCATCTAGTGGCAGTGGAAGATAACTATACCCAGGAGATGGTGAGAGCAGAGCAACAACTGCAGGAGCTGACCCAGAGACTGGCCCTGGCAGAAGAGAGGGCTAAGTCATCATCCACGGCATACACATCTGCCAGGTATGATAATGATTAGATTAGACCATTGAAATGGCAACCATATTACAATGTAGGTATTGCCAAGCCAAGTATGAATGAGGATTGAGTGTAAGTTGATTGTGGCGAGATCTTGTAGTCTTGTTACTGACTAAGGCTGACATGTTCCTTAGACAGAACTGTTAATTAATAGCCCAATAGCCGATGGTAACTAAGGGACCTAAAGTGTAAAGTGGAATCCGAACCCCGGCCTATGAATTGGTCTAATTATGAGGATGGCCTTAGCGGATTAATGTAGTATTCAATAGTGCAGACGTTAATTCACACAAGAGAACACTACATCCACCGCCATCTCTAACAATCATCCACAATTCGTGACCTCCAAGTAGCTGGATTACAGGACGTCGCCGCTGTCCCCGTCAAATGCTGTAATACGCTACTATGAAATATGGGGTTTAGGGATGTAATACCGGTGGCCATTGCCTGTACCATCACTGTACCAGTAAATATTAAAAATAGTTCTTATTTTCTAGAAATATCTGAAAATACATTTAAATTTTAAAACAATATAATATTTCAACAGTACTGATCTGATTAATAGAGAAAAACACATATTGAAAAAGAGAAAACTGAAAATGAAACCCAGTTCAGTTAATCCAAGTTTCTAATAAAAAAATACTCAGTTTATTTATTTCAATATTTGAGGTAGCAAATAAAAACTAACTCTATCTAATCTCTATCTAACTCTCTCTATTAAGGAACTAGGGTAATTTAAACTTCAAGGAGCTAGTGAAAAATTTGATTCAACAAAAAACTATAATTTAAAAACTACCCTTAAAAGAATAAAAAATACAAAAATATGATTTTGATAACAATATTATTTTAACTGAAAAATTATATTAATTATATTTTTAAGGATTACTTGGCATTTTTAAAAATTTTAATTTTTATCTATGAAACAAAATATTTTTATTTATGAAGCAATACAATTTCTGATAGTATTTATTTAAAATAATACTAGAAATATACAGGTCAGAAATTTAAAATCAGGTTGGACCAAAAATCATTATTTTATTTTTAACAGACATGTTTTTTGATGAGGTATATTCCATATCATCTTGTTTTATTGGGCACACTCACCTTTTTGTATTGTTGTGAATGTGTTGGATCTTGTCAGTAACACGAAAAACACACACAAAATATCAATTCAGTCACTATTGTCCGACGTTCCGCGGGACCGAAACATAAATGCCCCGCGTCTTCAGGGCTTAACTCTTTAAGGAGTAACAACATTTTAAAACGTCATTATTTGAGAGCTGTAAGTAAGGGTGAAAGCTCAAAACACACTTGAAAAGAGTAAAAATTTTTTTAATTTTCACTAAATTACATTGCAACATGTAGTAAATATAGTTAGAAACATATTTTAGGTTCAAAATGCTGAACCTTCAGTGCTAATAAATTAAAGGTCTAATAAAACTTCATGCCGCGCCGCCACATTTTCCGCCGAAACTTCCCGCCGCAACTACCCCGCCTAAGAAACCCTCCGCAGATTACCCACAACCTACCAAATACACCAACGCACATGTGTCTACGTGTCTTTAATTTTTGATTTATAGTTTAAGAATCAATCTGTGTCAGGTTATATGTATATATAGATGTATTTGAACAAATTTCATCAAATGACGTTTAAAAACGTCAATACTATTTTGACGCAAAATAGGGTACTCTTTAAAGGGTTAAAAAAACTTTTTTACTGTTTTTAACTGTTTTTCCCGCACATGGGCTGAACGCCTAACCACGACTGATAAAACAGCACTTCCAGAGAGGAGAGGAGGGGAAGGGGTCCTATTCATGTCTGATACCTTATCAACCCCTACAGCTTTCCCTTTCAGTACCTCCAGTTCCTGTCTGACAATATTCAAATAAATGAGACTCACATCAATTGACGGTTGAGACAATGGGTCATTTTCAATAGCCTTAAACAATGACTCTGTCACATTCCTTTCGCCGCCAATCTGCCTCATATAAAATTTGCTTTCCTCGCATCTCACACAATGATTGGTCTCTATTACATGTTCACAAATCCGTGAGCCATAATTTTCCTTATTAGCGAATTTTCCATAGGGATAAATATTACTGTAGGTCTCATGGTAAGACTTAAGCCCAGGACCATGTTATTTTTTCGCCTTTAGGTGTCCGGAGACCAAAAACAATAGTCATTAAAATTTATATATATACAGTATTAGCCAAAATAAACAGTACTGAAACTGAATCAGCTGTAGTTGCCTTCCCGATCAGCTAATTCAATTGGTGATTTTTGCCACGGCTTCACGTTCATTACTTCTTTCTTATTTGAGGTTATATTTTGTTAACATGGTGCTAACAACTGTAGAAAAACTTTTATCGTAGAGCATTATTTTCGCCCATACGGAAATGGACGTAGTGGGACCATACTATCTTGAAGGCAATAATGTAGAGACTGTTACTTTAAATCAGTATCAATATAGGGCCATTCTTGATCATTTTGTGTGTGACCTCAGGAGATTTTGTCGTGCAGAAAACCTGCCGTTAGGTTCACAGTGGTTCCAGCAGGATGGCGCATCCAGTCGCACTGCCGTTAACAACATTGCTTTCCTCCAACAAACCTTTGAAAGCAATAAAATAATAAATTACATTAACCCATTTAGAAAAAATATTATATATTGGTACAGATACGTTGATGACATTATATGTCTTTATGACAACAAGGATGATTCACACTGCAAATTATTAGAATACATAAATTCAATCTCAAAATCGATTAAATTCACGATGGAAATACAAAAACAGAAAATAAACTTTTTAGACTTAACAATACAAAATACAAACAATAAACATGATTTTAATATTTATAGAAAACCCACACAAACAGATCTTGTTATCCCATGTAATTCACATCACCCCTGGCAACATAAGATTTCAACATTCAACACGATGATTAACAGACTTATGATTATACCGATGAACAAGAACAATTTCAATAAAGAGATAAACATAATAAAACAAATTGCACAAGAAAATGGATACAAAAAGAATATGATAGATAAAATGATAAAAAGAAGGGAGAAAAAGAGAGGAGAATCGAAGATAAAAGAGAAAATCGAAGAAAAAGAGTTTATTTGCGTGCCATACAATTTAAAACTAAACAAAGCCATACAGAAAACTTTTACAAAGCAAAAATTCAATATAAGTTACAGAACAAGACACAATGCATATGAAATAATACAAAGGAAATCACGAAACAACAACCAAACTAATAAATACACAAGATCAGGAGTATATAAAATTAAATGTGATGACTGTAACAAATATTATATTGGACAAACTGGTAGAAATTTTCAAACAAGATTCAAAGAACATATACAAGCGCTAAAATCAAACAACAAAACAACACAAAAATCAGCGTTCGCTGAACATATTCTTTCCACAAACCACAATTACACTAGTATGACACATAATGTGACTATATTGAATTTCGAACAAAAAGGAAGAAAATTGGATACAAAAGAAGAATTCCAAATTTATACTCACTATCAAATTGACAAAAATAATATATTAAACACTTCACAAATTGAAACAAACAATCTGTGGTGCGTGTAATGATAACTAATAATGCTAATAACTAAATGCGAAACATCAGAAGGTTTATTAATAACAGAAAAAAATGAATAGTTCAAAACGTAAACAAAGTCAACAAAGATAAAAAACATATGATTTAAAAATATAAACAAACTGTATGACAGTTGTTAGACACAGCCACATACTCCCCTCCCAGTGACAACGTGATGTTAAGAGGTATATTTATTAGGTAGTCTTAACACTCTTCCAAAGCGGGTCTTCCTCTCAGGGGGCGTGTCAGGAAGAACAGGTTACTGTCCAGAACTGTCCGCAGGTTGTTCACACCGTTGTTGTTTGTAGGTTGGTTTAATTTTGGTGTTGGTTGGGGTGACTGGGGATGTGAACGTTTTAGGTAAATTATTTAATGGGTAGTCTGACTCTTGTTTAGCTTGACAATGGTTTTGTAATGTAAAGGCTGGTTTCAACCGATCAGTAGAAACAGAATCTTCGCCTTTGGGTAACAATATAGTGAAGAATTTGTCACCTGTTGATACAACTTTGAATGGCCCTTCATAGGTTACTTGATACTTGATACTTGATAAAATCTAGGGGAAGGATTGCACTGCGACCTATGAGATCTATTGTGCCCCCCAGACTAGTCTCTAGTTCTTGCCTAGAGAACCCCCTCTAGTCCTAATGCCTTAATAAAGTTTAGTATAACGAGGGGTTCTAACTTTGGAAAATCCTCCACCGCCACCTGGTGTGTTCCCAAGCTTCTGGCTCTCTTCTGACCTATCGCGTCACACTCAGCCAATAGGTGTCTAGGTTTTTCCTCCAGATTGGCAGAAGCGGCATTCACCCTCTTGGACAATGCCCATCTTGCTCAGATGACCCCTGAGCCTACAGTGTCCGGTTAGAAATCCCGTCAGTATCCTTAGATCGTTTTTCTTAAGCCTGATCATGGTCTCAGACTTCTTATATTATGCACTCCAAGCATTTCCTTAGCCTGTCAGCATCCCGGATGAGCGGTCCAGGCTTTCCCTCTGGCCTCCTTCTCTTCCTCCTTTAATTTCTTTTTGAAAAAGGAGTCCTCCAGTGCACAACCTGGCTCCGGTCCAACAAAGGGGGTGGCTGCCCCTACCCTAGCCAGTTTGTCTGCTACTTCATTCCCCTGGACACCTTGGTGCCCAGGTACCCAAAGTAGTGACAACTTGTTGTTCTTCCCCAATTGATCTAGACTGCTCCGACAGTCCCAGACCATCTTGGACCTGAAGGCTGCTGAGCTCAAGGCTCCAATGGCAGCCTGACTATCTGACAGGATCACAATCTCCCTTTTCATGTATCCTCTACTTAGGTTGAAGTGTGCACACCTTTCTATGGCCTTGACCTCTGCTTGGAATATGCTGGGGGAACGCCCCAGTGATTCGTTGTATTTGATCCTGGGACCAAATACCCCTACACCAGTCCCCTCCTCGGTCTTGGAGCCATCAGTGTACCACCTGATGACCAACCCTTCATAGGTTGGTTGAAGCGGTTTTCTTACGGAATCTTGACGGATGACATGAGATGAAGTCATGAGATCAGGGTGTATAAAAATCGATTTCTTATTGTGGTGTCGAAATGGGACTGGTCGAATAGTTTTGACATGCTCCTGAAGTTGGGTGAGAAGTGTAGGTATGTCGATTGCTAACTTGGAGTCTTCAAAGAAATCAGCAGGAAGAGTGATTGATTCACCAAAGACGAGTTGAGCAGGTGAAACTCCTACTTCAGGGATGATTGTAGAATGAAGTCCAAGTAACACAGATGGAAGTTTCGGTACCCAGTCATTAGTAAGTTGGGCTTTCAGAGCTGATTTTAAGGAACGATGCCACCTTTCGATAGCCCCATTTGCAGCAGGATGATAAGCTGTGGTCATTATATGATGAATGCCAAGCATGGATGTCAAGGATGAGAATAGTTGACAGTCAAACTGTCTGCCTCTATCGGTCGTGATGAAGCGAGGAACGCCAAAGCGGGATATCCATGAATGAAGAATTGTGGAGGCAATTTCTTCTGCGGTTATGCTAGATATTGGGATTGCTTCAGTCCAACGAGAAAATCTGTCAATGATAGTCATAAGGTAACGGTATCCTCTTGAAGGGGTTAAAGGCCCAACGATGTCGATATTTAAATGAGAAAATCTTTTTTGAGCGGGAGGATAAGAACCAAGTTCACTAGAGGTATGACGCCATATTTTACATTGTTGACAAGGTATACACGTCTTGGCCCATAATGTAACATCACGTTTCAGCGAAGGCCAGCAGAATCTCTCTTGAACTAATTTTACAGATGCTGCAATTCCAGGATGGGATAAATTATGGATGGAGTCATATAGGGGTCTTCGGTAAATGAGAGGGATGAAAGGTCGTAGTTTGCCTCTCGAAGAATCACATACTAATTTCAGGCCATTGTCCAGGTTTACAGTATGGAATGAGAATGACGATGACACGGATTGCATGATATTTTGAAGTTCTCTACATTTTTCTTGAGCACTGGCGATGTCTTGGAGTAAAATTGTTGGTGATAATACAATTTCGGCGATCCTTGAACAAGCATCTGCAGGTTGATTTTGTTTACCAGGAATATACCTGATATCAGTAGTGAATTGGCCAATGTAATCGAGATGTCTCAGTTGCCGAGGAGTTGCTTTCTCAGGACGCTGTTCAAATGCGTAACTGAGAGGTTTGTGGTCTGTTAAGATAAAAAAATGACGACCTTCAAGGTAATGCTTGAAGTATTTAACTGCTTCATATGCAGCCAAAAGTTCATAATCGTAAGTGCTATAGTTTTGTTGAGTTACTGAGAGAACTTTGGAGAAGAAACCTATAGGTTCAGCGATATTCCCTCTTATCTGGTGGGCAGAAGCACCGATTGCAAAATTTGAAGCATCCACTGTGAGGACTAGTGGGAGATTGCTGGAAGGATGGAACAGAAGAGTGGCATTGGCCAATTCAGTTTTCAACTTGGTGAAGGAACTTTTGGCAGTATCATTCCAGTCCAACTTGCTTTTATCCTTCTTTTTAGGAATTGGGCAAAGGTCATATAAGGCTTTCTGTGTTGTGGCTGAGTTAGGTAGGGATCTTCTGTAGAAGTTCACAATTCCTAGGAAGCGTCTGAGTTGATCGACTGTTTCAGGAAGAGGGTAGTCTATAATTGCTTTCACTCGTTCAGGAAGTGGAAATATACCACTCTTATTGATGCGATAGCCGAGGAATGAGATTTCAGGGACAGCAAACTCGCATTTTGAAACGTTAATGCATAGACCATGATGGGATAGGGAATCGAAAAGTAAATGAATATGTTTCTCATGTTCCTTTTCGGATTTAGAGGCGATTAAGATGTCATCTAGATAAGAGTATGCGAATGGAAGGTCACGTAAGACTTGGTGAATGAAACGTTGGAAAGTTTGACCTGCGTTCTTCAATCCAAATGGCATTCGAACAAACCAAATGGTGTGATAACAGCTGTTTTGTGTACATCATCTGGATGAACAGGAATATGGTGATAGGCTTTGACAAGATCTATTTTTGAAAATATTGTCTTACCTTCGAGCTGTGAGTTGAAATCTTGAATATTAGGTATCGGGTATCTATCTGGAATAGTTACGTGATTGAGAGCACGGTAGTCACCGCATGGGCGCCAGGAGCCATCTGTCTTTGGTACCATGTGCAGTGGGCTAGACCACGGACTTTTTGAAGGTCCGAAAATGCAGCCAAAGGTATATTTAGGTATATTAGGTATATTTAGGTTGATATACCTAAATCAATCATTTTTTGAAACTCTAACTTAGCTTGGGAAAGTTTGTCTGGGGCTAAGCGTCTTGCCTTTGAGGTAACGGGGGGTCCATTAGTGCTGATTGTATGGAAGAAATCAATGTTTGGCGGCATGTGACCAGGCATTTCTTTCAGTAAATCAGGAAACTTTTGAAGTATATGAACATATTTGTTATTTGGATCAACAAGATAAATGTCTGAGCATACTGATTTTGGGGGCATTGAGCCGCGTTGAAAAAGAAGTGTTTTTCCGTCTATTAACCTACTATTTTTCATGTCAGTTAATAAACTAAATTCAAACAGGAAATCCGCTCCGATAATTGGTTGTTGAACGTCGGCAATGATAAAGGGCCAACAAAAGGATCTGCGGAGTCCTAAGTCTATTTGTAAAAGTTTTGTACCGTATGTGGCGATGCTTGATCCATTTGCAGCAAAAAGTAATTTACTGGATGGTTTTGGTTTTCGTATGCCATGTGGAGGTATTACAGAAACGTCAGCTCCGGAGTCAACCAGAAATTTGATATTGGTCCGACTATCATAAACAAAAAGACGGCGAGGTTGTAAACTAGCACTATCTCCCGCCGTGTTGAGATAATGCCTGACTAGTTTTCTGGATTCCCAGATGGGGAAAAACGGTAGTTGCATGGTGTTGTACATTTATGAGCATTCTTACCAAAATTCTTATGGTACCAGCAGATACCAGATTGTGAGGTTGTATCATATTTTCGAAACTGGCGTGATTGAGAACTAGATCTTGATTTGGAGCGCAAAGACGAAATTTGATTGGCTAACTCAGATATTTGCGTCTCCAAACGAGATAACCTATCGGGTTGTGCGCTAGTTGATTCGTTGTCTCCTAACACTTGAACCTGCTGAGAATGGATGGGGGAATACTCCATTATTTTGTCAGCCATAATAGATAATTTGTCTAGAGAGTCGGAACTCGATATTAATATCGAGCTAACATGAAGTGGAAGACGTTTCAAAAATAGTGTTTTTAAGAAGTCGTCTTGAACTTGTGTACCCGCCAGAGTACGCATTTCCCTAAGAAGTTGAGAAGGTTTATTTGAGCCCAGTTCCAGTTCGTCAATTAGTTTTGCAAATTTTCTACTCTCCGATTCTTCAAACTCCAAGATTAGCCGGTTACAAAGATCTTGGTAAGGTGTTTTGCTTAGAGGTTTCTCAATAAAATCAGAAATTAATTCGGCCACATCAGTATCAAGGTTACCTAGTACGTAATAATACTTAGTTTGTTCCTGTTTGATACCTTTCGTGATGAATTGGGCGTCAACCTGACGCAGCCAAACTCGAACGTTCTTACGCCAAAAGGGTGGGATCTTGATTGTTATTTTCGAGAGATGAAGATCTGGATCACTGACGTTTTCTTCTGTGTTTGCCATTTTCACAAATTGACTTCGGATCACGTCGGGGTCACCAATTTGTGGTGCGTGTAATGATAACTAATAATAATAACTAAATGCGAAACATCAGAAGGTTTATTAATAACAGAAAAAAATGAATAGTTCAAAACGTAAACAAAGTCAACAAAGATAAAAAACATATGATTTAAAAATATAAACAAACTGTATGACAGTTGTTAGACACAGCCACAAATCCAATATATGAAAAAATTATACAAGGAAGAAATAATACATGCTAACACACTCCACCAATTTTAATACAGTGAAATTTAAATTATCATATGACATTTATTTACATTTATAAATTAAGATTATTAAATTAGGTTAAATATTTGTACTTCTTGAAGATGGGATGATTCCCGAAACATGTCGAAGAAATAATTAAAATGTTTTCTAAGGGTACTCGGTTGACTTATTTAAAGATAATTATATTAGTAGCCCTATTTGATGAACTAAATAGTGAAATATATATATATATATATATATATATATATATATATATCTGTGTGTGTGTGTGTGTGTGTGTCTGTGAATATAATAACGTGCGGGTAAAATAAAGTTTTTTAAACCCTGAAGACGCGGAACCTCAATTTTTGTTCCCGCGAAATGTTGGACTATAGTGACTGGATCAATATTTTGTGTGTGTTTTGTGTGTATTGTGTGTCATTGACGAGATCCAGTCACAACAATAAAAATAGGTGAGTATGCTCAATAAAACAGATAATACAAAAATTATTATTTACTTAGTCTTGCTAAATCTAATCTTTTATCTGAATGTAAACTGCACTATATTGAAGATAAGTTTAACATTATAATGAAAAATTTAGAACAAAATTCAAATGAAGTAAGAAAGGATATCAAGGGTAATCCTAGCAAGGGCAAGATGGCTAGTTCTAGAAAGGGTATCTTAACCCATCAACTGGCAATTAAAACACCTCTATTGGCAGGCCATATTTTGATGTTTTGCAAGGGTTTTTTTAAAAAAATCATGAAATATAGTAAATATGGTCAAAATCTACATTGTGATATATCATTTTCTTCAGAATTAACTCTACTTTAGAATGAAATATATTTTATAATTATATTTTTAATTTTATTTTTATATTCATAGTTTATAAGTGAAAAAAACATTTTTTCAAAAGGTAAAGGGGGGAGACCATCCCCCCTGAATAGTTAATATGGTATAAATTGTATTTCCAAAATATACAAACTGTTATACATTTTATCTAGTTTTTAAAAATATACAGTTTGATTGACTTTTACACATCTATATGTCTATAATAACACCATAACCGAGAATTGGCAATTTTTTCAAAATCGGTATCACCATAGTAACACTAATAGTTGACAAATTTACTCAATTTTTCACTCTCAAATAATATTTCTCTAATGTCCCTATATCGATCTACATAGTCTATCTATTTCAAAACATTTATATAAAAACAAGAAATTTAATTATAAAATATGATAGGCCTACGTATTCAAAAACAGAACAGACTATTTTTATTTCAGGAAGGTCCCACCCCTTTCTAATTGCATAACTAAATATAGATTGTTTTACAGCAAAACGAAGCTAAAACTTTATAAATATAATAGTCAAAACATATATTTACTTATTCCAAGAAATAAGTAAGCAATTATCACTCATAACCAAACTGAAACATTAACCTCGGCGAACGTAAACAGAGATCTCATTGACGAACGACGCATTTGAAAAGTAGCATTGTTTTCTTTTTCTCTTCTCCAGCTGAACAAAATTTAATCCCTATTGAATGGTATATATCGATAGATCGTTTCATCCGTAATCGAATGATACCAATATATCGTCGACCATACATTTATTTTACTATGAAAAGTCGATAATACGTAGCGATGTTTGACCGTCGCAAAAGCGACGGTCACCAGTTGTTGAGAGTGATAGACTGTCGCTTTTGCTACGGTCACCAGTTGATGGGTTAAGCACAACAGTGGGTATCCCTATCTGTCTTTTACGTATCAGTCACACTGAATGCTGGGTGCTCTTTGAGAAGCTTACAAGCGAGCTGTTTTTTATTAGTGCCTTTAAAGTGTGTTGTAGTGTGCAATACTGTATATTGCAGTATCAGAGCCAATCAGCAAGTAGAATCGCTGGCTGGTCAGGTGCGGACTCTAAACGAACAAAAAGAGAAACTGTCATCTCAGCTGGCAGTTGCGGAGGATAAGCTACACAAACAGCAAGCTGCGCTCACTAACTTGCAGATAGTGCTTGAACAGTTCCAGAGAGGTATGTACCAATTTAAATCAGTTGGAGCGATGTATTTTTATATTTTACAGAGTCAGGTTTTTCTTATAGATAGTTTAATGTATTTAATAAATCTGATGACCCCTTGTCATTTAATTTTAATAACTATAAATGTACCTCGTGTCAAAGCTCGGCATCACAGGTTCTTGAGTAAAGCATCAGTCTTGATTTTGAAAAGTTAAAACTGATACCTTGGTACCAAGCTATTAAATCATTAATATTTCATTTTATTTGAAATTTTATGAAAATTTACCCCTATGCAGCGAACAAAATATGTTTGAAACTCTCTATATAACGAGTATTTAGTGTGGTTAGTAATTTTCTTACCCCTTATCGAGTAATCTTACCTTTGATCTAGGCCATTACTTGAGCAAGTATAGACTTGAAAGTTTTCATTTCCTTTCCTTCCGCCCGCTGCCATTAATATTCTTAGAAGGTTTATAACACCTTGGTAAATATTGTAGCAGTTTTTCGTGCGTAATTGACAAGTTGGTGTTTTTTTTGTGTTGTTGCGTCATGACAGTAGTAGTCAAAAAGTAGTAGAAAGGCTCTTAGTAGAAAATTGAAACGTAAATTATAAAAAACCCTAATAGAACCCCCACATAAGAAGTAAGTGAACAATGCAAAAGAATTTAACATTACAACTCTTGCAACAATCGTCAAAAATAAAAATAAATTTGAAGACGAAGGTGGACTTTCTGGGTCAGTGTCTTTTTACACTGACCCTTTTTTTAGCCTTTTTGCTAAACGATCCAAATTACAGGGCGTTGACTGCTGTCATGTTATGGCTTAAACAATGTCCTGACAAAAATGTAATAAAGTATGTATAAACTATAAACGTATAATAATACTGTGTACTTCCTACAAATAAAGATTGTTAACAAATCTGCAGCAGTAAAACTTACAACGAACAAAACATATGCCTAAAAATCTATTTTAACCCTTAAAGGAGTAACGACGTTTTAAAACGTCATTATTTAAGAGCTGTTAAGGAGTAAGGGTGATAATTCAAAACACACCTCAAAAGAGTAAAAAATTTTTTTTATTTTCACTAAAGTTGCAACATAGAGTAAATATAGTTAGAAACGTATTTTAGGTTCCCCTAAAATAAAATATTTTAGAGCTTTTTTCAATTTTCAAATCTTCAATCAAAGTAAGTAAAGAAAGCACCGAGTGATGTTTAGTAAACGAATAACTCTAAGCTACAGAGATACAGGCGTCAGTAATAGGGGAGTGTAGAACGCTTCCACTTTTATTCAGTGATAATAAATAACAGGTCTAATAAAACTTCATGCCGCACCGCCACTTTTTCCGCCAAAACTTCCCACCATGATCAGATCACCCCACATAAGAAATCCTCCTCAGATTACCCACAACCTACCAAATACACCAATACATATGTTCCGTGTATCTATTTGTCTTTAATTATCGATTTATAGCTTAAGAATCAATCTGTGTCAGGTTATATGTATTTGAAAAAATTTTGTCAAATGACTTTTTTAAACGTCGCTATGTTTTAAAATGTCAATACTATTTTGATGCAAAATACGGTACTCTTTAAAGGGTTGAATAGAGGTTGAACGTGTTCAATATTCTTCATTTTGATGTTATAACTAACCCCTATATTACGCATTTTAGCCAATGGCAAATAAAGATTTCTTCTTGTTCTTATAATTATTTTGAGTCTGAGTTTAGTTTTTAAATATTAATTTACCTTGCCAAAAAATACAAATTATCTCAAATAAACTTCGAATTATCCTTGATTTTTTAGCATTGTTGGAATACAAAATGCTAGGGACCATGGAAAATATTCTAATTAAAGAAGTTCGAGTTATCCAAGTTCCACTTTACTATGATACTGTGATACTATGAGACTGTTTGCTAAGAGCTATTTAATTATTTACCTATTGGTTTTACTTATTTTTATGTTTGGTTATCTGTTGTAAATATTCTTCATCTAAATTCTTTTCTTTCCACTCGTTTTTGGAAATTTAATGCATTTTTGATTTGATATATTTTGTTATTTTGTAGATAAGGAGCGTGATGTGGCAATGGAGAATGAACGGATAAGACAAACACTGCATCTGGCAAATTACAAGAATGTTGAGTTGTCCAATGAAGTCAAAGCACTACAGGTAAATTTCTGAACTATCCAAGGAAGTAATGTATCGAGTTCAACGAAGCCATTAATTCTCGCACGCAGTTATTTTAGTTTTTAGGAGTACATTCCTTTAATAGCTAAAAACCTTTAATAGTTCACTTTTTCACGATTAGGAAATGTTTAAGTCCCCTCAATTCCATCAATTCGAACTCAGACCATCAATTCGAACTGTCTGTTAGAACTCTCAATTTGAACAGATAGTTAAAACTGATTGTCTAAATACAAGATTTGGACTAGTAGCCCAGCTCGAAAAACTGGACTATTAGAGTGATGAAATTTTGCTAAATTGATTGGTTATATGGACTGATGTCAGGAAAAAATGTCAGGTGGAGGCATTCAGTTTGAACTGTAAGTTCTACCTGACAGTTCAAACTGATCATCTGTAGGGGCTTTATGCACTGTTAGGAATTGGTATTTTCCCTGGTGTATAGAACTATCACCCACTAAAAACTATCGGTAAAGCCATTAGGTTCCCTCTTGGAAAAAAATGTCTACAATACTTCAAGAGGGTGCTTACTTTGCACTGAGGATGACCATGACTATATCATTCCTAAATCACCTAGTCTACTACATTACAGCTATGAATTTATTATAGTACCTCTCTTGTCTGAGCACCCTCCTGCAGACAGCAAAGATAGCATTCACAATCCCTACAACATCGCAGCAATGCAAATTTTAGGTGATATCAGTCCAATGGCTGTCTCCAGCTCACTACTTTCCACGATCCAGAGACCCTAGATATGCAGTGCATTGTCATTATTTGAACCCCTGTGTACTGACATTCTGGCCTATTGGTTACTGTAGTGTCAAAGCAACCGTGACCCTTGAGGAATTGGGTGAGATAAAATCCACTTCACCAAACTCTAGATCGAACCAAGGTCCAAAGAAATCTAGAGCACGTCTTTGCTCAGCCACAACCTTCTTCATGTCAATTTTTACGAAGGGCTTAACATTTTTATAATACCAAAATGTCAATGAATAGGGAGTACGGAAGAAGCTTGATAATCTGGGGGCAGTTTAAACAGAACTTGGATGAATAGTAATCAAAATTACTATACACATTAGAACCTCTCAAACTAGATTCCCGAAAACTCGACAGGGCTGGTGAATTAATAATTTTTTTACACCGCCCACATCTTAAAGCAGTACATAGGCCACCCGAGAGCTCTAGAGACTAGCTTTTGGTCGTATCCTTTACCTGCCTAGCTGGGGCGGGCTATTGTTTACACACATTCAAGATTTCCTGTGGCCCACTTTCCTTATTGTTAGGCCGTTGACCTGGGATTCCCAGGCAGGTCATAAACTACCCTCACTTGATTGTCATCACTGGGTGTTTAGCTTAGTATAAATGTATAATTGTATGTAATAAATCAATAAATGGCCCATTTAAGACGTTTTCTGCGAGCGGCAACAATCGCTGCTGCGATTCCATTGTTGCTTAATGCATCAGTGAGCTGCTAGCACTTCTACGGTGCCTGTGTGTTATTGCGCTTGTGGCGAGGTTCATGTCTTTCATTTTTAGCAGTGTCAGTTTTTGTTTCACATGTTTCTATGAAAATATATCTTAACGTAAACATTGTGGATGGCATTTCTTCACTGTTTTCCATTAAATAGTGAGTAAATACATGAAAAATAGCATAAAAAATAAATAGAAGTAGCATAAGAAAACTAGCATAGATCTATACCACTCTCTATTGCATGAATTTTAGCAGTGAACGTGATATAATACTCTAAATAAGTGTTTTTATTCAACCCTTAGTTATTTTTATATAAGTTCCCTAAAACTCAACATCCTCAAAACTCGACAACCTTTGTCGAGTATGTCAAGTCCACATTGTGGTGTCGCGTTTGAGAGGTTCTACTTTATTTTCATATAATTACAAAATGTTTTTGGTGGGGTTGAATTTATAGTATGTAGCAGTAAATTTGACACCAATCATTTTGTATATTTTGCTTAGTGCAAATATTGAGCTGAAGTTCCTTAAAAGTTGTAGCTAGATGCAACTTATTCCAAAACCATTTCATCATTATTAAACTAAATTTGAAAAATTGTTTTATTATTAATTTCCAATAAATCTTTTTTGTTTGACCAGCAACAACTAAAAGAGGCAAAAGAAGGGTTAAGTGCTGCATCCCGCTTGACTGAGCAACTCGATCATAAGTCAAAAGTTATCACGGAATTTAAACAAGAAGGTCAGTACAAGGTTGCTTGATTGTCTTGTTGCTAATTAGTAAATGCTATTTGTGTAATTTGGCTGGCCTGATAGCGATAATGCAAGAGTATGCTCTGTATAAGTGTTTATGATGATTACAACCTTAAAAGTCATATTTGTGGTGTATAGTTTTTGTTTGGTTGCATTAAATAGAAATACAATTACAATATCCATATTTCCTAAATAATTTTATCACAGATTCATGTCTTTTGTTGTTTACGTAATACATAAAAAATTTTCATTGAATTGGCAATTATTGTTCACATATAGGTACTCAGAAATCAATCTTAGTTCTCAAGAGAAATATGATTATTTTTATCTTGGTTTAACTCTGACCATAGCAGTCACTATTATGGTAAACACTATAACAGTAAACAAATTACAATTAAAATATAGCCAATGCCTTTTTTATGAAAAAGCCAACCTATACCATTCTATACATTCCAATGACTACATATTTTTAATAATTAATCAAAGATCTACTATCTACAGTATTTTTTTTATCTCGATCAAAATTATCCAAACGAGCCTGTAAAAGTAAATACCCTTGTAACAGCAAACCTGCGTACTAGGATTCAAACAAAGTTAAATAAGGAAGTTAGTATCTGGGAGTGTGTATGTTACATTGAAATATAGTTGTATTATTGAAAATATCTCCAAATAAAGAGAACTTTTATTATAAATTTACTGAGTTGAATTATGATTCAAAAAGAATGCTGTACATTAAACAGTTATTATGAAAAATTGTATCTAAAATATTGTGCCCCTCCCGAGTTTAGAACGCAAAAGCTTAGATTTTGTAGTCCTCCGCACAATAACCACACCATGCTGATCAAGCCACAGCAATTTGTTTGAGTGAGCCCATTAAAGTAATTTTAACTGATGTCAGCCTATTGAAGTACAACCTTTTTCTGTCGAAATACAAAATATTTTGATAATAAAATGCTCTGCTTTTATTTCACTGTTATTTTAACACACTAGTTTCTAAAATAATATTTACTAATTTACTTATTAGCTAATTTCCCATAAGGAAGGAGCTATTACCATAGGTCTCCTGACAAGACTTTAGCCCAGGATCATGTTATTTTTTTAGCGTTTCCATAGGCCAAGACAATAGTAAAAAATTTTATATTTTAACACACGGGACAGATGATTTTTTTCCGGATGTCTCACCTAAAAACCAATAGTCGTTAAATTTTATATATATGTATAAGTATATATATATATATATTTTTTAGCACGATTTAAAATGGTCTGAAAAATATGAGACGTATTTTCCAATATGGCCGACGAGTTGAAACCAGAACACTCTGTCAATGGAAAGGTAGTTTGGGGGGGTTTTTAAAAATGTTTTTTTTTGCGTTTTACATGTAGTTTTAAAATTTTTCTAATTTTATATTTATTAAATCATTAAAAAACTACACAATTATGTTCTTAGTTTTCTCTATCTCCAACGGTTACCGAGATATTATCTAAACACAGTACTGTATTGTAATGTTAATCTTATGGAGGATAGGGAAAAATTAATATTTCCATACTACTGAATATTTTGGATAAAACTGATACTCCTGGTGGATCTCCAATGCTAAAAAGTGTCGGTTTATCAGCAAACCTGCATACTCTTTTAAATCATAATGTATATTGAACTTCTTTATTTGACAGATTTGATGAAGCAATAAATGTTAATATAAAAAAATTAAATGGATACTGTAAATACAGTGTTCCTTCACACAACAACCTGCACACTCTGTGCAAGTTCTTAGAATAAGCTTAAATGTCTTGTATATATAGATTTTTTATAAAAACTTGCCATATATCAAATTATTATTATATTGATGATTTATTTTATACGCAGGTCTGCTGCGACGGGGGTATTTTGTTTTTAGGTGCCCAGAGGCCAAAAACAATAGTCGTTAAAAATTTTATATTTTACAAACACACGTACAGATGATTTTTATACCGGATGTCTCACCTAAAGTGAACCAATAAATTTTATACTATGAATATGACAGCAAACTTCTTATGGGGGACTCCCTTTTATTTTTTTAGAGGATTTTAAAATTGATTTTGAATCTGAAAAATATGGCTATTTTCCAATATGGCCGACAACTTGAAAATCTCTTATGGAACACTCTGTATTTTAAGGTGGTTTTGGATAGGACAGGTAATTCCAATAAATTTTATACTATGAATATGACAGCAAACTTCTTATGGGGGACTCCCTTTTATTTTTTTAGAGGATTTTAAAATTGATTTTGAATCTGAAAAATATGGCTATTTTCCAATATGGCCGACAACTTGAAAATCTCTTATGGAACACTCTGTATTTTAAGGTGGTTTTGGATAGGACAGGTAATTTTAAGACAATGTTACTTTTGATTATTTTGGTGTAAATGTAATCGTTTGCGAGCTACTGTTAATTATTATCATGAAAACTACTGATTATCAGATTTGCATATACGGTAGATCGGTCCTGACTCGTCAGGATCCTTGAGTTGGTCACCCGCATCACGATCTACTAAAATCATCATAGCGAAGACAACTGACACTCTAGTCTAACCTATCACATAATGTCTTGATTTAATCGTTTATAAGCATATGAAACTCCTGTTAGAAGCGGAGTTTAGCTGGCACAACGCGGCTTTTCACAACGGCTACTCCGGGGTGGCGCGTGTGCCCTGTATTCTAACTTAAAAAGTGCATTTTCTCGGTTATCCGTGGACGGATTTCGTTCACCAAAGTACCGTTCGATTTGAAATTCAAATTCAAATCTTTTTTGTATTTTGTAAAAATTTTATAAAGTTAATGGTTTTTTTTGTTATTTTAACTGAAATATTTTTAACTGCCGCCATTTTGAAAATATAAAAGAAAATTAAATGATACTTTGTAAATATTTTCTCTTTAACCAATAAATATGTGTGCAAAGTTTGGTTTCTGTATCTTAAATATTTCTTGATATATATAGTTTTTCGTAAAAAATACAAAATGGCGGCTAGCGGCTAATCAAGGATTTTTCGACAAATGGTTATAGGTGATTTTTTGTTTATTTTGATGAGTACTATAGCCCCTCGAAGTTTGTGCCCGACTTTAATGAACACCCTGTGTATATATGTGTGTATCTGTGAACATGATAACTCTCGTAAAAATGGTCCGATCGAGACCAAATTTAGTAGAGACGTGTATTTGCTCGGACGAGTTCGTTAACCAGACATATCGGTTAATTGGAACGGGTAGTTTAAGGGGTTTTGTACCCCAAAAATGGGATTTTTGTGTTTTCCCCATGTAATTTAAAAAAAATTTTAAATTTTATCTTTCATTATTAAAATCAGCTCAAAAAACTACACAGTTTGGTTCCTTAAGGTTTTTCTCTATCTCCAACGGTTACCGAGATATTAAAAAATCTAAATACAGTACATTGTATTTAGGGGCTCTAATGCTAATGTTATGAAAGATAAGGAAAAATTAATATTTCCCTTATTAACCAATAGTTTTGGATGAAACTTGGTATTTAGCTTCATGTGGTTGTGATCCATACGTTTATGCTAAAAAATCATAGTTTATGTGTTCCTCACAGCAGCAATTCTACATACTCTTTCCCATGTTAATCTTATGGAGAATAGGCAAACTCCTTTATTTATGACTAGCAGTAAAGCCCGTCCTTTGTATGGGTTGTAGGATTTACTTTAAAGAAGAAAGATTATCATACCAAAATGTATACCTGAAATCCTAAACAAATCAGTACAAAGAAAATAAATCAATAACCAGCTTTATTATTTAGCATTACTTTACATTTAATTAGATTAAAACATTTATACCATTATTATAATTAGTTATACAATAAAATAACTTTTTAATATAGTGTGATTTCGAAATGGGTTTAAAATCAATGACCAATAATACTAATATTGATTTGACAGCTGTTTGTTTTATTTCTATTAAATCTCTAAACTACAAAGACAGCTGATTATTATCAGTAGGTTATTCATTAAAAACTGAATCAAAATGCGAGTAATATGACATTAATATCGTAAAAGTGGATTTTTAAATGCTCATTATTTACTTTTCAAGGGGCGGCGGGCGATCTCAAGCATTTACAAACCTTAAAAGTTTCATTGTAATCAGTTCTCCCATTTTTTTTTTTTTTTGAAGACGTCGTAAAATGCCTCCTGGAGTGTCACAGACAAACAGACAAAAATCGAGATAAGATCGGTTTTGGCATGAAGAGTAAAAATAACTAAAAAATGAATAATTCTGAGCAATGTACAGAAAAAACTCTAATTTTATTTGTATAGATAAAACCGAGATGGTATATGGTGAAAGTAAAAATAGTTTATAGTAAAAATGCCTACTTTCAGTGTTCCTCAAAGCTGCAAACTTGCATACTTTTTCCCATGTCAATGTTACGGAGAATAGGCAAAATACTCAAATATATATGTATATATATATATATATATACATATTATTAAATTAAATGAACTTGAGCTCCCTTTAAACATTTTTTTACATAATACACGACACGTGTTTAGAATCTTAGTTCATTTTCACAGGGTACTATTAACTGCTTTAAGAAGTTTAAGAAGTGCTTTAAGGATATATATATATATATATATATAATAGGAAGATAATTTATCAACAGTTATTGATTGATCAATCTTGTCGTATACTTTTATTATTATATTATTATATCCATATTATTGAGGTGGAAATTCGCTGAGTACGCAGGTCTGCTGCGACAGGGGTTTTATTTAGACACATATACATACAGGCTCGAGATACAGGGATATATTGAATAATAGACACATAATGAAATGGGAACATATCTATTGTCGATTTCAATAGCAGACAGGATTTATAACCTAAACATAGTAAAAAGTGATCAACTCTAGACAATATGACATTAATATCGTAAAAGTGGATTTTTAAATGCTCATTATTTAATTTTCAAGGGGCGGCGGGCGATCTCAAGCATTTACAAACCTTAAAAGTTTCATTGTAATCAGTTCTCCCATTTTTTTTTTTTTTTGAAGACGTCGTAAAATGCCTCCTGGAGTGTCACAGACAAACAGACAAAAATCGAGATAAGATCGGTTTTGGCATGAAGAGTAAAAATAACTAAAAAATGAATAATTCTGAGCAATGTACAGAAAAAACTCTAATTTTATTTGTATAGATAAAACCGAGATGGCATATGGTGAAAGTAAAAATAGTTTATAGTAAAAATGCCTACTTTCAGTGTTCCTCAAAGCTGCAAACTTGCATACTTTTTCCCATGTCAATGTTACAGAGAATAGGCAAAATACTCAAATATATATGTATATATATATATATATATATATATACATATTATTAAATTAAATGAACTTGAGCTCCCTTTAAACATTTTTTTACATAATACACGACACGTGTTTAGAATCTTAGTTCATTTTCACAGGGTACTATTAACTGCTTTAAGAAGTTTAAGAAGTGCTTTAAGGATATATATATATATATATATATATATATATATATATATATATATATATATATATATATAATAGGAAGATAATTTATCAACAGTTATTGATTGATCAATCTTGTCGTATACTTTTATTATTATATTATTATATCCATATTATTGAGGTGGAAATTCGCTGAGTACGCAGGTCTGCTGCGACAGGGGTTTTATTTAGACACATATACATACAGGTTTGAGATACAGGGATATATTGAATAATAGACACATAATGAAATGGAAACATATCTATTGTCGATTTCAACAGCAGACAGGATTTATAACCTAAAAATATTAAAAAGTGATCAACTCTAGACCGGTCTACGGTATCCGGTTTCATTTACGCAAAAATTATCAAAATTAAAAGTGTCAAAATTACCTGTTCTATCCAAAATCGCCATAAAAAATAGGGTGTTGCCTAAGAAATTTTCATTTTGTCAGCCATATTGGAAAATGGCAGTCATATTTTTCAGGTTAAAAAATAATTTTAAGATCCTCTAAAAAAATAAAGGGGAGTCCCCATAAGAAATTTTCAGTCATATTCATAGTATAAAAGTTAGCTACTGGTTCACTTTAGGTGATAATGGTTTGAAACGGAAAAAGTTTTTAAGCCATAGATCACAAACGGTTACATTTACGCTAATATTATTAAGAGTAAAAAAGTATTAAAGTTCCACTTTCTATCAAAAAACACCATCAAATTCAGGGTGTTCTATTGGAAATTTTCAAGTTGCCAAACATCGGAAAATGACGGCCATATTTTTCGGATTTGAAATCAATTTTAAAATCCTCTAAAAAAATAAAGGGGAGTCCCCCGTAAGAAGCTTGGTGTCATATTCATAGTGTAAAAGGTAGCTATTGGTTTATTTTAGGTGAGACACCCTGTATATTAAGCTATCAATTTTCTTATTCTCCATAAGAATGAAACGGGGAATGAGAAAGTAGCTGCATTCACAAGAAACAATAAAATTAAGATTTTTAGCATAAATTATTAGTTCTGTAATCATATTAAGTTGTATACAAGGTTTTAGCGAATTTCCCATAGGGAAGTAGCTATTACCGTAGGTCTCATGGCAAGAGTTAAGCCCGGGACCATGCTATTTTTTCTTCTTTAGGTGCCCAGAGACCAAAAACAATAGTCGTTAAAATTTATATATATATATATATATATATATATATATATATATATATTATATTGAAATAATTCGACCGTAAAAAATGTAAAAAATTTTTTACACTTCTTGAAAATGGGATTATTACCCGAAACATGTAGAAATAATAAAAATGTTTTATAAGGGTACTTGGTCGAATTATTTCAATATAATAATATTAGTAGCCCTGTTTGATGAAATAAATAGTAATATATATATATATGTATGTACGATAACTCGCGTAAAAATGGTCTGATCAAGACCAAATTTGGTAGAGACGTGTATTCCTACAAATGCTCGGACGAGTTCGTAAACCAGACATATCGGTCAATGGGAACGGGTAGTTTGGGGGGGGTTTTGTACCTCAAAATGGGGTTTTTTGCGTTTTTCACATGTAGTTTTTAAATATTTCTAACTTTATATTTCACCATTGGAATCAGCTTAAAAAACTACACAATTAAGTTCCTTAAAGTTTTTCTCTATCTCCAACGGTTACCGAGATATTAAAAAATCTAAACACAGTACGTTGTACTGTGGGGCTCCAATGTTAATCTTATGGAGAATAGGGAAAAATTAATATTTCCCATTTTAATCAATATTTTTGGATAAAACTTGATATTTAGCTTCATGTGGTTGAGATCTATCCGTTTATTCTTAAAAATCATAGTTTATGTGTGTATCATGGCAGCAAACCTGCATACTCTTTTCCCATGTTAATCATATAGGGAATAGGCAAACTCCTTTGTTTATGGACAGATGTTGATGAAAGTTGGTATAAATGTTAAAAATAAAAATTGTTTATGGTATAAATGCCTACTTTCAGTTATCCTCACAGCAGCAAACCTGCACACTCTTTCCCATGTTAATCTTATAGAGAATAGGCAAACGATTTTCATGTTTATGGATAGATTTTAATAAAACTTGTTATATATTATTATTATTATATTATTGATTTGGAAATTCGCTGAGTACGCAGGTCTGCTGCGACGGGGGTATTTCTCTACACAGTGGAACCTCTCAATAACGAACCTCAATGTAACGTATTAATCGGTATAACGTATTATTTTTCAATCCCCTTGTAAACGTTGTATATCTCAATAGAAAATTTACCCCTATATGGCGAACAAAATACCTACCGTATAAAACCCTCTATATAACGTATATTTTGTGTGTTTATCAGTTATTCATTTCAGTTATTTTGTCAGTTAGTCAGTTATTATTTATGTCAGTCCCCTGTATAGCGAATATCCAATGTAAAAAACCCCTATATAACAGACATAACCTCTATATAATGTATTTCCACGGTCCAGAACCCTGTATTACGTATTTAATTTTTATCTAGACCATCACTAGAGCGGAATCCCCCTTACTTCCGCCCACCGCACATAATATTCATAAAACTAAAAATTAAAACTACTGTATGTCCAAAAAAGAGCAGTCACTCCATAAAATATTGATAATGTAAGAATGTCAGTTCTTCAATGTCTACATTGGTCCAAGAGGCTTCATGTTAAAATTTGAGCCACAGTCCTCCCTCATTATAGTACATTCTACAGTATGAGTTGAAATTTCATCCTTACAAAATTATGATCTCGCAAAACCTCTTTAAATGTTATTTTTATCAGCAGTGAAGCTTTTGAGAACAATGTTGAATATTTAACAGTCCTTATTTTGCTGTGCTTATAATGTCAAGTGAGACCCACATCCATTTAGGCAGCTACTTCAACAAACAAAACTGGTAAGTATTAGGCAGCCCAAAATCCTAATTGTTTCCAATTTGAATATCATTGGACCGTATTTCTTTGAAGACAATAATGTAACATCACAGGGACTGTAACGTTACGTTAATATGCTTTGTTGTTTTTTGAGACTGGGACTGAGGGAGTTACGTTTTAATTAGAAGAACTTTGGCTCCAACCAGACAGGGGCTCCATGAGTGTTCTAAGCGGTTGTTTCCTCACATGTTTTTGAGACATCCATTAAATCAACTGACCATTTATCCTGTAATGTTTTCCTTTGGGATACTATAAGTTAAAATTCTAACTGCACAAGCCCTGAAATTTAAATGATTTGAAACAGGCAATCAGTGCAAAAAACAAAACAAAACAAGTATCAAAAAAGAAACTGTTGTAATGAAGAGTTAAAATTTTTTGTTGCAGTGTACCTACGAAGTTATTTTTTATGGTTTTTTTGGTTGGATTGAAGCATCTACAGTGGGAAGTTTGTAACTTACAAAGTTTTTATAGTGATGAACTTAGGACCATTCAGGAACATAATATAATAAAGTTTATCTGTAAATTCAATAGACTTATATTCATTTTAAACGTGATCATCACTCTGTATTCAAACGAGAAACATTAAAAAACTCCTAGTGCATTGTCAGCCAATAAAAATTTCTAAATTTACTAATTTTATTAATAGTTTATGAGATAATGCCTGGCAAGCATCCTTATGGCAGATCTTAAGTAACCCAGCTTTTTTAATGTGTGGTCCAATGTTTTAACAGTGTTTTAAACTCTGAATAAACAAATAAAAGTACGGAATACAATAATATTACAAGTTAATTGGTAAAGTTATAGTTAAATTAGTCAGTAAAAGTCATTTTTATTTATTTTAAAGTCTATAATCAATATAATTTTAATGCAGTATTTGTGGTAAAATATTAATAGAGAGTTCTCCATGATTTTCTTTGCTAATGCCTTTTATACTTTTTTTTACTAACTCTTGTTATCATCACCTTATTTAATATTATTTCTTAGCATAAAGAATAGAATCAGTATTGTTATGTAAATGCCTTCTGGTAACGTACAAAACCACGTACATGTGTTTCACAGCCATAACAGGGCATTGTGTCTGTATGGAGTGTTTTATTTCACTGCAAATCTATAGTGTTCATTATTCAAGACTTTATGGTGCCAATCTAATTGCGCTGATTACACCGGCTCCGGTTATATAGTCGAATATCAGCTGGTAATTCTGAGAGGTGTTGCCTCAGATTGCTCGCTGGTATCAGGCTGTGTACCGACATCTGTCCACATCATCGAGATAAGTACTGCATCTTCACTTAACTTTGCTGGCTGTTGAGTTAATCGTGTTGAATAAAAAATTACACATTGTGCTTAATTTATTTGCTTTGGTAAACTAAAATATATAAATGAGTAGTTTGTACTTTCTTATAATTTCCTAAAACGAATGTGTTGGAGCAAGCTATTCATTTGTGTGAATTAATTTTTGTAAAAAATAATTTTAAGTTGATTTATTTGACTAGTTTTTATTTAATTTTATTTAAACTTAAGTAAATTCAGTAGTACTTGGATGGTAAGAGTTTTTCTTGAAGAAACTATTCTTTTGTTTTTAAAATTTTATTTACTAACAATGTTAATATGATATCAATCTTGGCATCTGAAGGTCCGAAAACTAAAATGTATTATGTGCAAACGTTCAAAACACTGTTGGTGTACAGTCTGAGAGTGGTGAACTCCAAAGTCTAACTGCTCACCTCTACCCCTGACTGTTAGGTTATTTTGATTTACAGTGTGTCTTTTTGTGCACTCCTTTTGAGGTTATTGTTTTGAAAATTGCTCAGCCATTTATGTCATATTTTTAATATAAACTAAAGATAAGTCAGGATTTTGCTCTGTGGCTCAAACTCTATTACAGTATTTTTATAGACGTCCGCAGTAATTAGTAGTACTATATGTTATGTTTAAAAAATGAACATGTTTGAGCTCAGTAATTCTTAAACAATTACGTAATATTATTATCAACAAGCATCTTTGTGTATTTTCTATACCTTTTATAAGATATTTAATTCAAAATTTTGGTTGGTTCAAACTTTTCCACTGGTCCCTTGAAATTCAAACCATCCAAGTTTCACTGAATATAAGATGACATGTAAACATAAAAAATTCAAATTATTGAAATGTATGAAGGTCCAACAATTAAAGTGGAAAGTGATCCAACCTTCCTTCAACAATAAATATGGATATTAATTTCTCAACTGGTATTTTAATATTTTATGAATATTAAAACTTTTAAAGGCATTTAAATGGTATTTATTGGTAACTTGGCATTTATTAATATTTTTATCATTAAGGTGATTCTTGCTATTAATTCCAAAAATAATCTAGGAACATGCATGTAATATCATTGTTTTTGTGCAACGTTGTATGGTACTTGAGCATTAAATAGTTTATGTATGTGCCATTGACCATTGATAATGTTTGGCTTGTTTCTACTAGCATGACATAACAAGCATAAGATAGCCAATGGTGACATCTGCTGTAATAAAACTGTAAGTTTCTGGAATCATGGTTTTTGTGTTCATCAAGATGGTTTTTGTGGTTGTGTGCGTTTCATCAAGAACTATATTTTTCCTCAAATTAGAGCCCTTATTATAGCTATAAACATTATAGCTCACCAAAAATTAGTTTTATTATGACATCTCTAATTACGTTCAAAAAAGAAAAATTATAATTAATGTCATACAATATTAAGCTACATTCATTTTTATTAATTATTGTGGTTTCAATACTTAACAATTTTTTATAAAAGGATCATCAACATGATGTTATGTGGAATGATGTCCTTCTCTTAAATTTTAAATATGTATCAGTCTTTTTCATTATTAATTGGCTTTTATCATAAAATAATTTTTGCTTATTTTTTTATGTTGTACTTGAAAACAGTATTAACATTAATGAAAAAAATTTTAGTAGTAGAGGTAGGTAGGCCGGCCGGTGTTAAGGATTTGCTTATTTGTGGGATGATTTTGGTAAGCTTCACTTTGTAATTTAAATGCCAATCAGTCAGCAGTTAAGGGAGTTGGTTATTTAGTTGTGGAAGGTGACGATAATCTCGCTTGTTTCTGGGGGCGTAGGGCCTCCGGTGACAAGTGGGTTAGCAACACCTTCCTTCCGTTCTTCACACTGTGCAATTCTCAACAAACTAATGACTATTAGAACTACACATGTTCAAAAGTTGATTTAAGCATAGATTTTTGGTTGAAATAATTTTCTTTAGTTTTCGGATAGAAAATGTACTAACTCATTTTGTGTTCCCTTTAAAATGGCTTCTGTTGGTACCTCCCACAACCTAAAAGCATTGTGGGATTAGCTTACATCTGTTTTTCACATTTAAATTCAAGTTATTTTGTTAATTTCAACACGAGTTAGGCCCTAAGGTTTAAATATCTTATACCTAATAGTCAAAGTAAATGATATATATATATATATATATATATATACACAATTGAATGGGCCCTCTAGAAAATGTTCCAAACGACAAAATTTCAAAAACGGAGATATTTAGTAGAAAAGGGTCTAGATTAAACCGTGGTATATTTGGTTTTGAAGACATTTGTGTTTGTAGTCCTGATTTTGTCCATCAGATTTGGTGCGCTCCGTAAGACTCCACGTTCAATTCAACTTTCTACGATAGATAACTCGAAACTAGGTTTTTGTCACTTGGGAACGTTTTCAGGGGGACCCATTAAATTATGAATCAAAACTAATACAAGGATCAACAATGGTCACGTGTGACGATATTTGAATGTTGTTGTAATGTTATGATATTAGCAATATATGAATGTAGTTATGAATGAAGCTTGTATATTGGATTCCTAAATGGTTAATGAATTACAGTAGGACCCCTCATATCCGGCCATGTTGGGACTGAGCCCCTGGCCAGATAACTATATTGCCAGATAAACCAACAAATTTTTAAATGATAATTTATACTTAATAATAACATGCATTTGGTAACTATAGCCATAATGAGGGTTTAAGTCTGTGATTGTTATTGGGGAAAATACACATGTTTAATACAAAGCGTTATCATCCATCTCATAGGAAGGTTTTTCAAGTATCGTCACTCGAATAAAACCTTTTCAGTCTCTATCTCTCTACAAAAGTCAATCAAAGTTTTTTTATTTTGTCACCAGTCATTAACCGTCCTTTTTCTCACATTTACTTCATTACATATTTTTGCCACAGATTTGCCTTTAGAAATACGTACGATGGCATTAGCTTTTGTTTAACTGTCACCATATTAAGTTCTCGTTTTGACGGATTCATTTTTTGTACACTACTGTTCGTAAACTAAACTTAAAATGAAATTGCAGCACTAAACACAAAACTCTTGAAAAAAAAATAGATAGTTCAGAGTAAATTGAGGTGGCAATGAACTGTATTGACATTGGGCTGACGTGAACAAGTAAACATAACCCAAAAAATAGTCCAGTATTTATGAGAAAAGAATTTTTATAAACAAAAATCTAAAAGCGAACTTTGAGGCTTTATAATTTTGCTGGAAAAAATCTTTGCTGCAGTTGATTGCAAAATACAGACGCTCTTTACAGCAGACAACAGTTTTGTACAATCTCTAACCACATGACTAGAGATGTGCCATTACTAAAAACCTGGTAGGATAATCTTTTTAGGTTAGGTTTTAGTTAATGGTCAAATACAACCTTTAAAACTAGTACAGTAGCTCAACTGAGTAGTAATCTCTGAAAACCTTGAGAGTGGTCGAGTAGGGGAAGCTAGCGTGTACTTTATATGTCCGTAAGCTGCAGCAGGATATTCCGAGGACTGGAAGAACCGTGGCTTGTTATGAGGGTTTCTACTGTATTAGCAAATTGTTTATGAATTTGTGGTTCACAGAAATAGACAAATATCCATATTTTTAAATAAAGTACTGTACAATAAAATAGTTCTGATTCTCATATTCTATTATCACTTTTGAACATTAATATACTAAAATAGATCAATAAAAAGTTTTATTTCATGTAATTATTGGGTATGAGCTGTTTTCAATCCCAAGATCCCTTCGATTCCTGCTGAATGAAGAATCGTTAAAATTGTATTATTTTCTTGGGTTACAATTACTATATTTTACTATAATGATTACAGCTAAAAAATTATACATTTTGGATTAGACTTTTTAGTTATATCTGAACAATTTTCTATCATAAATTACATCCTTTTTTAATTTTAACAAGAAAAAAAAATCCTTCACTGAATCATGCAACATGTCTAGTGTAAGTTCTACATAATATTGTTGATATCTCACGTCCATTGTCCATTTTCATCCAATATACCACTAACCATCTTTAACATCGTTATATAAAAGATTCCGAAATTTAAACGGAAACCGTTTATTTTTCATATTATTATACTCAGTCACAACTAACTTTGTTGGTGTTGAGTAATTTCATACAGCTTTGCCAAAATCTAACTTATGACATAGTTTAGGATTAGGATTCGATAATAAGTTTTTCAAGCGTGTCTTTAATTAATTGTATTGATAATTTTTATTATATATTAATATTTTGTTTATTTGAACTTTTTTAAACTTGCCTATGAATTTTAATTCACTCTTTTGAACTGTATATAAGCCTAATTAAAGAGAAAATTATGTCTAAATTCTTTGACTTGATAAGAACCTTCAACTTTAGTTTGTATTTATATATTCCCCCTTTTATCTGACAAGAATACTAGAATCTATTAAAGGTTAAACTCATTGACAACAACACTTGGATGAAAATGTATATATGGTGTTATGAATTTTTAAGCTATATTAGACTGAGTATTAAACCTAGAATTCAGAAATGAAACTGTAATTTCAGAATAAATTTTGGAATCAGCTCATTACTAATATTAATTAATAGTGTTAAAAAATTCACTTACTTGCCAACAATTTGTTGATTTTGTTAATTGAACAAGAATTTGTTCTCTACAATCTGCATGTAAAAAGATGTTTATTATTGCCTGTGTAACTCATTTAGTGGCTATCAAGTAGCATGTCAGTGTAATGTAGTGGCATGGTCCGTTCAGCATGAGTGTTTGAGCGTTCGTTCCTGAGTATTCCATCAGGTACTGGTTATGTTTAAGATACCTGTACCTGTGCTATACTTAGGTGAGGCCGCTCTCATTCATCCCAGCACCTGTCTGCAGTTAAACATCGCTTCTGGTCAGTGATTAAGCTTTAAATTATCTTGGCTACTATCCATTCTCTGCAAAATTATAGCAAAAGTCCAATAATCAATTATCTGGAATCAGTTCAAGTTCTGTAGATTTTCATACACATATAATCTTTTACAACATATTTTCAGAGTTTGTTATTGACAAGCAGCAGAATTGTAAACTGTTCTTGATATAATATGTTTTAGTACTTACATAATAAATGAAATCAATTAATGGTACCAAAAATATTAACTAGAATTTAGTTTCTACTAGTTGGTCACCCAGTGTCCACTACATGACTAGGGATCTCAATCCCGGACCTAAATTTCAATCCTGGGATCGAATAAAGCCGATCCCGGGACCAGTCCCAAGTTTACCGTTTTTATAAATCTAGGATGTTTCGTTTGGCGAAGATACCCCTTAAAGGATTTTTTATTCAAGTGGTAAATAATGAACACTTTTATCTTATAAAATCACAAAATATGGTAGCTTTAGGAATTTTAAACAGATTATGAATGATCATTATTAACCCTTTAAGGAGTAACGACGTTTTAAAAATAAACAATTTGTGGAATAGACTAACTTCATTACGAATGTAATCACTGCCTGCAGTCTACAAATAAACTAAATTCATATTAATATTAAATTTATATTAGTATCATATTAATAATATTTCTCACTCATTCCACCTAAAAATAGGTGAAACAGGCAAAGGGCAGAAAATCAACGATATTATATTCTTTAAAACGAAATTGTTGTTTTTATAAAGTTTTCAAATGATTACAATATTTTTTGCCAACTTTAAACTTTGTGTTAAACTACCAAGGTTAATCTTTTCAAGGCTATAAGCTTGAAAATGTAATAAGTATGTGATATTACAAAAATTTTTTCTAGGGTTTTCCATAATCAAATTATTTGTTATTAGTTGATTTTATTAGTTCTAAATATTTGATTGGGTCGAAAAACTATTTTCACAATTATTAAATAACCTAATATGTGTGTAGTGGATTGTACTTTTTATGTACTTTTTCATGTTCCATGCTTTTTATATTCATTGTAACGTTAATACTGTATTGGTTATTTTTGACACTTATACTGAAACATATTTTGTAAAACGCCAATAGAAACATCCGGTCTCGGAGGTACTTTACTATTTCTGTATATATATTATGTATATAAAATCAATTTTCAGTTAACATACTATGAATAAAGTTTTAACTTTATCAATCTGTATAATTATTACAACTGTTACTTTGATCTTTAATGGGAAAAATATTCACTTACGTAAACAAAAATACCGGTTTAGGAGACTAGCTCCCATTTAAAACAAAGTTAATACTTACATACGCTAACCACAATATTCGGTCTACCAGACCAGCGGTTTTTACAAATTTGTATGTAAAAATTATTTTATTTACTTTCCTGTGGAAAATAGGTTAGTTCATGGATTTCTCTGAAGACAATGTTTTCAGTTCATCTAAACAGCTGGTCTTATAATCATATGACCGCACTTCCGCTGTACTTTTTGCGTTCCAAAAAATCACCCTGCCAGAACTTAGACAACATTTGTCAAAAAGAAGTTAGTTATGGAAATAACAGATTTTTAATAAGTTACTTATGACAGTACTTTAGGAAGATACTGTGGAGTTGATAGCTGTAACTGTATTAAATTTGTAAAAAATTCAAATAAGTAGAACTAAGCTATTACTGTTGTTCCAAAACTAAAACATCCATGAACATGAGAATCGTGCTGGACAAAAGTGACAAATGTGATTCGCTGTAGGAGAAATCTGCTTCATAATTATATAATTGTATTAATTAATAATTAATAATGATTGCAATTAATAAATAATTTTAATTATTCAAAAGACTTGACTTACTTTGACTTATTTCCTTTCACTCCTTGGCGGAGCATAGGGCCTCCACGAAACAACGCCAGCTGACACGATTGGCAGCCAAAGCCTTTACTTCTCTCCAGGTCTTCCCCACCTCTCTGATTTCGGCTTCAATTGTTCTCCTCCATGTTTTTCTCGGTCTTCCTCTTTTCCTCTGCCCCTGGGGATTCCAGCTCAAAGCCTGCTTTTCTACTGCGTCTTGATCTTTACGCAGAGTGTGCCCTATCCATTGCCACTTTCGTTTTTTAATTTCAAAATCTATGGGTTCCTCTTTGGCGGCTGCCAACAAGTCCTTATTTGAGATGATGTCCGGCCAATGGATTTTTAAAATTTTTCTCAAACACCGGTTTACAAATACCTGGAGCTTGCCTATGATCGCTAGGGAGACCTTCCATGTTTCACAGCCATAAAGTAAAACTGACTTAACGTTGGTGTTAAATATTCTCAGCTTTGTTCTGGTCGATACTTCCCTAGCTCTCCAAACTGGGTATAGTTGGACAAATGCAGCATTTGCTTTCTTAATTCGGGCCATTACATCTTCATCTGCACCACCATATTTTGTGCACACACTCCCCAAGTATGTAAAAGAGTCCACTTCCTCTACCTCTTCTCCAGCCATTTGAAACCTGTTGTTATTTACTGCGTTAATTCTCATAGATTTTGTCTTTTGAACATTAACTTTCAAACCGGTAACTCTCTCTTCATTTTCAAGGTCTTCAAGTTTTTCTTCCATATCTTGAAATCTATGGGCTAAGAAACAGATGTCATCTGCAAATGCAAGCTCTTCAAGCTTCTGCTGGAGACCCCAGGAAATACCTTTTGCTTCTCTTCTGGTTATGTTCCTCAACACTTGGTCTAACACAACCAGGAAAAGAGTCGGTGACAGGACACAGCCTTGCCTCTCCCCCAACTTTACCTCTATCGGAGCACTTAAATTCCCGTTGTGTATAATTTTACAGCTGTAGCTCCTGTACATTTCTTTGATTAAGTTAATTATTTTGCCAGGGATTCCAAATCTTTTTAACCCTCTCCAGATTGTATCTCTTCTGATAGAGTCAAAGGCTTTCATGAAGTCTATAAAGACCAAGTATATTCCAACGTTGTACTCATTTATTTGTTCAGGTATTATTCTCATTGTGTTTATCTGGTCAATGCATGAGCGATTTCTCCTGAAGCCAGCCTGCTCTTTTTTCAATTTCCTCTCTATTACTTCCTTGATTCTATTTAATATTATTCTTGAAAATATTTTGCCAATGATCGATAATAGAGATATAAACCTCCAGTTTTCACACTTTGTTAGGTCTCCTTTCTTTGGTAGTTTGAACAGAAGTCCATTCCCAGAAGTCCCATTTTCCAGTCTTGAGGCATAACCTCGTCAGTCCAGATTTTGTCAAACAATGGTTTTAAAACTCTAGCTGCTAGATCTGGTGCTACCTTTAAAACCTCTGGAGGAATGTTATCACATCCTGGAGCTTTCCAGTTTTTTGTTTCTTTTATCGCCTGCTTGATCTCATCTTCTGTTTGGGAATTTATATTTATGTTTTCTTCTTCTGCTTCTATGTTTCTTTCCAAAACCTCTTCTTCCACATTTTCATTTTCTTCTTCTTCTCTCCCATTGCATCAAATAACCCACTGAAGAAGGCATGACTTCTTGAAGAAGTCATGCCATCTCTTAATCTGTTCATGATCACTCGTTAAGAGTTCCTTCTTTATCCTTTACTGGTCTCCCTACATTTATCTTCCTGTTGGACAACCTTTTTGTTATATTATATAGTTCTTTCATATCTCCTTTTCTAGACGCCTCTTCAGCCTTCTCCGCTATCTCGCTCATCAGCCCTTGCATTGCTCATTTGCCCTTGTTTGTCAGCCCTTGCACTTCTCTTCACTTTTACATCTGCCCTCTATAGAGTTTTTTCATGTTTCTTTTCTGCCCTCTAGTCTTGCAAGAATTTATTTTATCCTTAACTTTCTTCCTTGCTTCCACTTTTTCCCATGTGCTCTCAGACATCCAGTCATTCTTCCCTGCCCTCTTAAAGCTGACAGCATTATTTAGAGTATCTGTATACATGTTTGTTATCCCAAGCCAATGCTCTTCTATACTCAAATCATCCATAGAACCTAAAGTTTCAAATCTATTTTGTAACTCGATGATGAAGTTTTCCTTGTGCTGTGTCTCTCTTAGTTTCAGGGTGTCAAATTTTCTTGCTATTCTCTCTGTTTGTTTGACTGAGGCAGCGATTTTTATTCTAATGTTCGCGACCATCAAATGGTGGTCACTTCCTATATCAGCTCCGCGTTTGTTCCTGACATCAAGTACTGATTTCCTCCACTTTCTTCCAATCATAAAATGATCTATTTGATTTTCTGTAATGTAGTTAGGAGAAACCTGTGATACCTAGTGGCAAGTCTTATGAGGAAATATTGTACCTCCAATTACTAAATCATTCCTAGCACAGAAGTCAATAAGCCTTTCTCCATTATCATTTCTCACTCCAATTCCATGTTTCCCCATAACATGTTCCAAACCAACATTTTCACTTCCAGTTTTTGCTTTTAAATCGCCCATTACGATCAAAATATCTCTCTTGTTCACTCCACTTATGGCTTCTTGAAGTTCTGCGTAGAACCGATCTTTGTCATTTTCTTCAGCTAGCTCTGTAGGTGCATAACACTGTATAATGGATACATTTCTTACTTTTGAATTGAATCTTGCCACTATAATTCTATCGGTAATTATTCAAAAGGCTGTTTTTAAAATAATATAGTCTATAATTTTTAAACATTCATATTTTTATAAAACTTGCCATATATTATTATTTAATTTATAATTGATTTGGAAATTCGCTGAGTACGCAGGTCTGCTGCGACGGGGGTATTTTGTTCATCATTGTTGGTTAAGTGATTGGTTTTTATTCTTCAACAGTTGAGGCGCTGACTGAGAAACTGAAGAAGGCTGACGAGAGGATCCAGGCCGCAAGTGTCAGTGTCGAGGGTAAAGTTGACCGGTGAGCAAATCAGAATGGTCAAAACCCTATTATTCTTAATCTTTTAACTTAATTACTTTGTTAAAAAGATTTATATTCAGATTGGGCACGTGACTATAACCACATATTCAAAGTCGATACTGGTTTAAGTACCATTGATTACAAAATAAATAATATTCATCCAAATTAGGTGAAGCTAAAAATAAACTAAGGTTTTCTTTAGATGAAAAACAATTGAAAAGGGTCTTCAAACTTCTTAGCGACAATAATATGTATATTTTTGAGACATCAAGTAATGAAAGTTGAATCATGAAATGTCTTATATTGCAGTATTACTGACCATTTATAATGTAATAACAACAATGGTAATTTTTTATTGATGATAACATTCTAAACGCCTGTTGTTTGATCGTAGGCACATCTTGTAGGAACTGTGCTTACACTTTCGCGTCAAGAAAAGTAGGAATGTCAACATAATTGAACAACAATTAATGAATTTAATTAAAACCTACTTAAAAGTTTTAAGTTTTAAAAGTAAAAATTGTTATTTAAAACTCACGTGTATTAAATCATTGTTATGTACTCCAACTTATGTACAACATAATGTTCAAGTAAAAAAAATTACTTTATATGTAAACCCCTTAAACCTAAACGTTAACGTTATATATTATTATAATATATTCTTTATTACTACTGGTTATTCATCAGGATTATATTAAAAAGCAACACGTGCCCCTAAAACGTTATTCATTTCATTTATCTTTGTAACAGTTTTCTGCATATCGGTTTTTCTTACTTGAAATAAAATACTCTTTTCCAGCTTTCAATTTTTAATTATTTGTTTCTCCTTATATTTATCAGATTTAGGTCACAATGTAATGCTGGTCCGGACGTCCATCAAACAATGGAATTTAACATTCTTCGTCCGAAAACACGTGGGAGTCCGCAAACTATCCCTAAGTTTTGCAGACAAAATCAGGGCTACCGACCTAAATATTTTGAAACTAAATATACCAAAGTTAATGTTGTGTTATATAGAACATTTTCCTTTGAATATTTCTAATTTTTAAATGTCAACGCCGCTTAGAACATACTTCGAGGGACCTCTTCAAAAAAATAGTTAAATTTTTTAAGATTAAATAAACTAAAGTTAAAGTGTTAAAGTTCAGACTAGTTAATCCAAGTTTAAAAATAAATAAAATAAAATGTATTCAAACATTCCAACATTTAAGATAAGCTTTACAAACTAAACTAATGCAGTTTCTCTAATCAATATCACACTGACCAAACAAACTTGTTTCAATGTACTATTTACATTTCTGAACCAAATTGCTTAACAATTAATTGTAGAAAGCAGTAAAAGTTTAAATACCAAATGATGACTATATTCATTGTAAAGTTTTATATCAAACTAGCTTCGATATAAACTAACACGTGGTTGTTGTCGGCAGTCCTTAGTAATTCCTTTTAATGTAATCGCCACATCTCTACGAAAATTGTGTTGGAGTGACAGTTAAGTTGTAATGTTCTATATATCCTAGTGACTCGCTTAAGTTCTGGTGTACTAGATCTTAAAAGTTAGAAGGAAACATTTCCTATTGCTTTTACCTTATGATCACTTAGAAGACTGATAGCACAACTGTTTCGGTGCTAGAGCTAAAAATCCATTCTGTACCAGGAAAAACAAAATAAAACGTGATGGCGGAAAGGTAGGAAATAAGGGTAACGAATTAAGGTTTTAAGAGGTACAGTTTATGTAGATAGTTTTGTTTTCTTGTAAACCTTTCCGTACGGTCAGCATAGCCCAAAAAGTACTACTTTATCGCCATTTGAACGGTTCGCTGTTGTACAAAACACCTATATTTTATTGCACCATAAAAACCAGAAATCAAAAACATACTGTTAAACTCTTTTTTTTAGAAATAGATGTTTTAATTTTTGAATATTAATAGCAGTGTAGGAAATGCGCGTGTGAAATTTCAGACCATTTATTATAAACTAAAATAACATAATACAATAGCAAAATGTGCAAGAAGAAGTCACAGTTAAAATAAAAACTAAGATTAAGATAGGCTTTAGATTAACCATATATTTGTTAGAATATAACAAACGATGGAAGCTTATCTTCCAAGGCCGCAAAAAGAAGCTTCATTATATTTGTATAATAACTTTGTACAATATATCAAAGTTTAACATTAGTTTTAACATTACTTCTTCACTTTTCAATATGCACATTGAAAAAGAAACTTATTGGAATATTTAAATTAAAAATTCTAAGTTCTTAATAAACAGTCATTTTAAGTGAATTTTGGATAAAATTAGTTATTGTTCCTTAAAATTGTAGAGATAGTTCTCTGACTATTGATAAGTATTTATTGTATTCCCTGTGATAACAGGGATACTGGGAACTATTTTCTTTTCAACAGATGATTGCTTTACTATACAGTAAAACCTCGTTAATCCGGACTAATTGGGGCTCCAAGTCGTCCGGATTAACGAAAGTCCGGATTAAAAAAATAATCCTAAAGGAAGAAAGACAGTGATTTTTGGGTACCCCTTGTGAAACACCTTTTGCAGATAAACTTAAATAGTATGTATATTCTGAATATAAAAATACATATTGTACAAACAGTACATACAGTGGTTACATTTGAACAAAAATATACACTTGGTATTTACGTCCACACAAAAAATGAGACAACGAGAAAAGACAAAATTACTTTGAACATGAGGGTTGAGGTTCGTCCTAAGTGACTGAACTGGTTTGAAGAAGGAGTTGAACTTCATTTGCCTTTCTTTTGTGTTAATTTCACAATTAAACAACGCAACTAAAACGTGCAGTTCAATTGACCTCTGTGGAGCAACTGACGGCCTGACACGAGCAGGAGAAACACAATCGTGTGACTGAGCTACTGTACTATT
Organism: Nephotettix cincticeps; assembly: GCA_023375725.1. Classification (NCBI taxonomy): domain Eukaryota; kingdom Metazoa; phylum Arthropoda; class Insecta; order Hemiptera; family Cicadellidae; genus Nephotettix; species Nephotettix cincticeps. The sequence continues at coordinate 38,812,488 of CM041786.1, forward strand.
GGCTGACAGTAACCATGGTAACGGCACGTACGCCTTGCGCTGTGACCGCCCGCGCTCGGCACACGCACACTCACATTGACGATAGCATGCTACTAATCAGCGTTCTGCGCATTAAAACTGCGATCCAATGGCTGTCCGGATTAAGCGAAGTCCGTATTAATGGGGTCCGGATTAACGAGGTTTTACTGTATCTTGTTAGTTGAAGATATACACCACAGATCGAAGCACTTGCAATTGTTTATGTTTTTTATTTTGTTTACATTTTGGTTTTAGCGTTATTTGAGTGACACTGTTATACTGTGTGGCTCTTTAAGTGAAATTGATGAATGTCCTCTGCCTATAGCTCATCGTAATGACACTAAAACAATGAAATGTTTTAGTGTACGACTTTTCATGGCAAATCGTCCAACGATGTTCGAGTGCATAAACTTCAAATATACAAATATACCAACATCCTCTTTAATATATGTATATGTATGTATGTATATATATATATATATATATATTTAATCCAACCTCTCCCTGAAAGCTTAATAAAAACACTTATTCAGCTCAGAACTTGGATTCACCTTTTACCTTTATTGTACTATAACTGTTTTCACTCATCATTGCTGTGTAATATTTATAATATTTTTATTCAACCCCTTTCAAAACAAAAAAAACATCTGTATTTACAAAAAATCAATGTAGCAGTTAAATAAACTGAGATAATGCTGTGATGTGCCAAACACAATATATTCAACAGATATAATATAGTTTAGTAAATATATATGGGAGACATTAGATTAGATTAGGACAAACCACATTGAAGCTTTCCAAAAGTAAAAATAATAAATATTTACAAAACTAAGGATTTTTAAAGTGGTGCTGAATTTCTGTGAACTGTTAATAGATTGGCATTCTAGGATTCATACCATATTGCATAAAATTATAAGGCAATTAATTTTTATAATCACATCAAAGAAGTTCTTCAATTCTATTTGTTAGATTATAACAAACAATGGAAACTTATCTTCCAAGGCCTCAATAATAAGCTCTCATTGATAGTACTAAATTTCAAAGTTTATTAGTTTTAACATTACTTCTTCACTTTTCAATATACACATTGAAGAAAAACTTATCGGAATATTTAAATTAGAAATTCTAAGTTCTTAATAAACAAAGTTAATTTTAAGTGAATTTCGGATAAAATTAGTTATTTTTTTATAAATTGTACAGATATTTATCTGACTATTGATAAGTATTTTATTGCATTCCCTGTCATCTCTTTAGTAGATTCTTCTCATTTGTCATACACATTACCCAGGACTTTGTTATAGTGGACCATGAATCTTTATCTATAAACTAAAACATTTCATAGTTTTGGTTCATTACGATGATCTATAGACAGAGGAGAAAATGTTAAGAGCCACACTATAACTACTGTAACATAATTGTTTTCACTATTATGCTGTCTTTGAAAGGAGGAAAACTAAAAAAATCTCAGCTGGAAGAGCAGACAATTAACCACTTGGTTACCTTTTTAAAATTTGAGGTGAATTTTCATACAGTTTTTGATAGTTGAAACTTTTTTGTGAAAAATGTCCATTAAAATTCCAACTATACGATCTAAATTTCCCATATACGATGTTGTATTGCTGCTATTAGCAATGTCCTATCTTTAACTCTTATTTTGGCTTAGGGTCTGAGAATGTAGCTCCAAGGTCAGAATTTTTATCCCTTGCTTTTGTCTGGTTATCTTGACTTCAGCTGTAAATTGGCAAATCAGAAAATACAAAATAATGAAGATTTTTAAGCAAGCAAGATATATTTTGAGATATTTTGATATTGATATTTTGCAAGAGATATTTTGTTGTATTAATTTAGGACTTCCATGTTTGCAGGTGCCTAGTGCGTAACCTGGTGGTTGGACATCTATGTGCACCGCCAAGCAGCCGGGCACAGGCGCTGGGTGTGATAGCGACTGTGCTGGACTTCAGCCCCGAGGACAGGCAGAAGATTGGTTTGGAGCCTGCCAGCAAGGATGTAAAACTTAAGCAACAGGTGAAAACAGAAAAACCTGTAAAATGTTTCATAAAAGAAGTCATACAATTTAAAATTAAAATCTTATTCTAGTGTTAATATAATATATATATATATATATATATAAAAGTATGTTTATATATAAGTATAATCTACAATATTATAAAGAAGAAGTGGTTTCTGTATGTTTTTGGGTTTGTTATGGCAAGTAAACGCGAAAAATACTGAACCGAACAATTTGAAATTTTACACAAAGGTTGATCTTAAACTCATGCAACACATAGGCATATTCATTTCCTTAAAATCCCTCAGGATACGCCCCACGAATGTCCTAAGTTTCAATGTTTACATTTTCAAAGAATGAAAACATAAAATTACTTGAATGTCAACAGCTGTGAATAATAAAATTTGACAGTTCGGGAAAAAGAAGAAGAAAGAGCTGCCGTGACCGTCCAAGATTTCAATGTTTACATTTTCTAATATCATCATCCATTTACACTATATTTTGACAGTTCGGGAAGAGGAAGAAATTTAGTTGATCTTTACAGATAAACTGCTTTTAGTGCTGCTCAAATTTAGTGAATTATTAGTTCAAAATAGTGGAATGGTAGATTTTAAGTTTTCTCCCGATGACTGTTTCTATTATGTTAATCTTCCCCAATATTCAACAGATGTTACTTCGTCATGTTGTAGACAATCGTGATTTGTCATTTTATAAACAATAAAGAATTAATTAACAATAATTTAAATGTATCAGTACAAATCTCAGCCTATTTTACCTGTGCGAAGAACAGGTACTTTGGCTAGTACAAACAAAAAGATAAATTAATCTTTCCATACATATTCAAGTACTCTTTTCCACTTCAAAAGATTTTTAATTTAAGAGGCGGCAGGAGTCAGTCCAGGCGCTCATACGCTTGACATGACGTGGGTTTAATTATCTTTTATTTGCTTGTAAAGGAAATTTATTTAAAAACAAAATACCAAATACAAAGTATTTTATAGGTCCTTATCAACATATTGATGTGTTAAAATACCAAAACTAATGCTTAGAAATATTTTATTTTTTTGAAATTAGAAAATTAAAATCCCATAAGGATTTAACAAAACTAATTCTGTTGTATTATTTTTGTTTATCAATGGAAAATTTCAAACTTTGGACCTAAATAAACTTCACATATTCATAAATAAAATGTATTGAATAACTTTTTGTATTTGATTTGCTCTTAGCCATAATAATTTTTTTAAGTGTGAACAAAGCACACACTTTAAAAATTATGAAATTAGAAATTTATATATAATATGAAATTTATAGGACCTAATTGATTGTATTGAGTGATCACATCATTTTATATCATTTTTCAAGGTTATTTGAAATGTGTTTTGGTTTTTTGAACTGAGAACAAAGTTGAACATGTTCTGCAAAAAATAAACCAAAACAAAGATTTTGTTCTGAGAAAAAATTTTTAGCTTTCAACGGAGCATAGAATTTATAAACCAATCAGCCAACAAGGCTATTCTTCTTCTTCTATATGCCAGCTCCGCGACGGAGATCGGCGATCATCAATGTAAACTGGATTCTACTGACTGCAACTCGGAACAGGGATGTTGAATCAGTGTTGAACCACTCCCTCAGATTCTTCAACCAGGACATTCTTCTTCTTCCAGGTCGGCGTCTTCCTTCAATCTTGCCCTCTATGATCAACTGCAGAAATTTGTAATTTTCGTTTCGCATCACATGTCCAAAATACTGAAGTTTCTGTATCTTAATACATTGAACAACCTCCACTGTTGTCCCAATTCGTTCTAATACTTCAGAATTCCTCACCCTTTCTGTCCAAGAAATACGAAGAATGCGACGATACAACCACATTTCAAATGCCTGCAGCTTCTTCTCCAGTGCCTTTGTTAGTGTCCATCCCTCATGCCCATATGATGTAGCACTGGAATGATGTAGCACTTTAACAAATGGATTCTAGTCTTGAGAACAAGGTTCCGATTACACAATACACCTCTCATTCTAAAGAATGCTGCCCTAGCCTGCTCTATTCTACATCTTACTTCCTGGTCACAATTCCACTTCTCATTGGGACAATATCCAAGATATTTGAAACTTTGTACACGCACCACCAACGTCCAGCAATTGTCACTGTTGCTGCAACATGTTCTCTGCTAACCACCATGAACTTTGTTTTAATACTTAATACGTACATTAATACTTAGTCCATACTTATTGCTGGTTGTATTCACATGGTCCAACAGCATGGCTAGTGAAATAATAATGACCTGCTACTCTCTCCCTATCATGAATTAACAACGGTGCATTCATGACCTCTTCTAAATTAACAAACCCATTCATGTACTTCTATAGTACTCTTCTTATCTAATCTAAATAGAACCTAAACAAGAAAATTAGGTTCATAAATAATTTATCCGTGTTCTGTTCTGTTAACAGAGTCTATCCGAGGCTTTCATCCGTTTCTTGGAGAGTGAATCACGGCCTCAGCTCCAGCTCCGCCTTCCTGTGCAAGAGCCAGAGGTCATTTAAAATTTTTATCTATAGTTATTTGTGTTTCGTATTTATTTTGTATCAAGGTGAGGTAAAACTATTAGGCAATAATGCCTTTATGTTAGTAAATATATTTTTCCATTATATGTTTATCCTTGATTTTTTTCATTATTTTGGAGTTAAATTTATGTACAATTATTTTAAACTTACGTCTTTCATATATTGAAATGGTGGGAATCAATCAAATTAAGTAGGAGGTGCAAAGAAATAGCTTAATTAAATTCATTTGAAAAAAAATGTTTTAAAAGTGTTAAAAACAACCAACATTAATGTTACAACGAACATAAAAAGCATTGAACATGAAAAGTACATGAAAAATTCCATCTACGACACAGATTATGGGTTATGGTATGGGTATGGGTATGGCAGAGTATGGGTATGGTTATTATGGGTTTTTACCATTAGCACAACTCTTTGTCAGTTTAGTACCGTGCAGGCTGTTGACCTGGCATGTTCTGTTTGTCTGTAGTGACTGTTTTTCCTTGGGCTGTTTAACTGCTGCTTTGTTTTTTATAATGTTAAGTTTAATTGAACAACATCAATGAAAATGTTGAAAGAATTCAAGAGATTGTACTCACACATCGACAGACAATTTATCAATTGTCGGTAATCAGAGGAATATCATCGAGCTTGTTTTAACAAATTTCAATAGAAGTCTTAGGAATAAAACACATTGATGCCAAATTTTTTGCTCAGGCTCTGGCTGACAATCTAAATGGTTATGACCCAGATGAAGAACAACAATCAAGCCTCTCAAATTCAATCTAATGGTTTTAATTTACCTTATTGTCAGCAGCTCAAATGTTCACTTTTATGTAACACGACCGGTTTCGTCACTTACTCTTGTGACATGTTCACGTGTAGTCAGCTTGAGGTTACATATTGGTCAAACAACATCGTCAAAGTTTTTTAAACACTAAACACATGTAAAAAACACCTAATACACAAAAACATAAAATGCACATTTAGGTTTAGCGTTAAATTTTTTATTAAAAGCGTACGGGCCTGACACGGTTTTTAGTAGGACACTCACTGGTCAAGGGGGTGAGGGTGATGCGACCTGGTTATCACTACACTGGTGGTTATCACTGCCCCCCGCCCCATCCCCAAGGTCGCATCACCCTCACCGATCCGAACAGATTTCGGTCCCAATTACTTCGGATCAGGGACTCTGGTGTATTGCGGGAATTAAAAATTTGAATAACTATATTTTTTTATGTCTTTTCATCCAAATCCGATCCAATTTTTTTAAATCTGCACATATCAAATTGATTCCAAAATGTACTTTTAAGATTTTGGTGTTTTTTTGGTTTGCAAGTAATTGCTGGGCTTCTTATTGAAGCCCTCTGTGAACTGGCAATAATGCTGCCTTTGAATCCTATCCCCTTTTCCTCTAAAGCAATGAAATAATTGTTATGGCATACCTAGTAAGAATAAGGTTTATGGTGTCGTCAAGAAGGCAGGAAAAACACAATATCTGTTAACATCTGTGCAGTGTATTGGAAAGCAAGCCTTGTATGCGGTTTGGTGCTATGATCTGATCCACTCACACTCACGGACATTGGAAATTCAACACTGCTAACACCACCAATATGATAAATAGATGTTCTCACCTAGTTTTTGCATCAATCAGGGTAATAAAAGACAGTCACCCAATATGGAGATATTGAACTAATGCTGAACGGCCATGGTGACATTAGCACCAAGCTGGAAGTACGGTTATGATGGAGAAAAGCAAATTTAGCCCTTCTCCTTATTTAATTTTTTTTAGCTCTGCTCAATGTTTCAGGTAGAGTTTTAAAAAACATTTTGAGATCCTAAAAGCAATTTTCTTTTATTTTTTGTAGGGCTCGAGGAGTCGGAAAACGTCCCTGAATGAAATGGGACTACCTCCTGCCCGCAGGATCAGTGGTTCTGTATTGAAAGACGTTCTCAAGCAAGACATTTGATTAATATTTATGCTCCTTCTAGATTAGTGACTCTTTTGTATTATATTGTATAATTATATATTGTATATCTACTATTCTACTATGGATTATTAAAATTTTCTTTTTATTTGATGTTTCAATTTTAGCTTTCCTATGTCAAAAAGACTTGCTATTCTCATTACATATGCATATTACTTGATAATACTAAGGTTTGTACTTTAAATTCTTAATTTGTACTTTAACTGTAGTTTAAATTCTTAATTTTTTTGTCTATTAAACAGTGATGTAATTTGCAGATATGGAAGCAAGTACTTAAGTTCCTTGTTTGATTTGTGCTTTATTTTTTAACACTTTTTTCTCTTCGATAATTTAATAATTATTTAATACCAAGAAATTCTCACAAATACTTCTAATTCTAATTCATACAAAAATTCTACAAAATGTACACAGACTTAACCATTTTGAGTAAGGACTTAACCACGAGTAAGGACGTTATATGACATCCAATTTGGATTTGCCCAGAGAAGTAGGCCTAATGTTGAAAATCTAAAAAAATTACTTAAAGAGTGAAAAATATAAAAATACCCCCGTCGCAGCAGACCTGCGTACTCAGCGAATTTCCAAATCAATTACAAATAATAATAATAATAATATATGACAAGTTTTATAAAAATCTGTCCATAAACATGAGAATTATTTACCTATTCTCCATAAGATTAACATGGCAAAGAGTGTGCAGGTTTGCTGCTGTGAGGAACCCTGAAATTAGGCATTTCTACCATAAATAATTTTTATCTTAACATTTATACCAACTTTCATCAACATCTGTCCATAAATAAAGGAGTTTGCCTATTCCCTATATGATTAATATGGGAAAAGAGTATGCAGGTTTGCTGCCATGATAAACAAATAAACTATGATTTCTAAGCATAAATGGATAGATCTCAACCACATGAAGCTAAATATCAAGTTTTATCCAAAAATATTCATTAATATGGGAAATATTAATTTTTCCCTATCCTCCATAAGATTGACATTGGAGCCCCACAATACAACATACTGTGTTTAGATTTTTTAATATCTCGGTAACCGTTGGAGATAGAGAAAAACTTTAAGGAACTTAATTGTGTAGTTTTTTAAGCTGATTCTAATGGTGAAATATAAAATTAGAAATTTTTAAAAATTACATGTGAAAAACGCAATAAACCCCATTTTGGCGTACAAAACCCCCCCAAACTACCCGTTCCCATTGACCGATATGTCTGGTTTACGAACTCGTCTGAGCACTTGTAGGAATACACGTCTCTACCAAATTTGGTCTTGATTGGACCATTTTTACAAGAGTTATCGTGTTCACAGACACACACATATATATATATATATATATATGTTTATCAAGGATACTCAGTTAATTATTTTAACTTTACTTAATATATATATATATATATATATATATATATATATATATATATAAATTTTAACGACTATTGTTTTTGGACTCTGGGCACCTAAAGAAGAAAAAATAACATGGTCCCGGGCTTAAGTCTCACCATGAGACCTACGGTAATAGCTTCTTCCCTATGGGAAATTCGCTAAAATTACATTACCTTGTTTATTTGATAATACCCCCGTCGCAGCAGACCTGCGTAATCAGCGAATTTCCAAATCAATAATATAATAATAATGTATATATGACAAGTTTTTTATCATTATCTGTCCATAAACATAAAAATTATTTGCCTATTCTCCATAAGATTAACATGGGAAAGAGTGTGCAGGTTTGCTGCTGTGAGGAACACTGAAAGTAGGCATTTCTACCATAAACAATTTTTTTTTTTAACATTTATACCAACTTTCATCAACATCTGTCCATAAATAAAGGAGTTTGCCCATTCCCTATATGATTAATATGACTGCTGCTGGGGGTATTTTGAAATGGCTTACTAATTCGAATCTTTGAGGTCTCGTACTGCACAGAAATAGAGCTATTGTTAATACCATTCTTTTAGTCTACAAAATTAATATATTTTTTATGTTTAACTATTTTCAACATAAAATTACAAGGCTATTTTTAATTTCTTTTTATCAACAGAGAAAATAAACACAAATTTGGAGTTATATGTTGCCTTATATTATACTTTCAGTGTAAAAAAGCACAATTTGCATTACATCAAAGTATTTTTGGAATTACAGTTAGAATTTCAATTGTAACAAATTATTATTATGGAAAAAAATAGAATGAAATATGTTTTACAATTGTTTATTTTACATTAAAAAGAATAAATAAGTAGAAATAGTAAGTAATAATTATAATAAATGAATGCAGCATAATGAAATATGTGGACTAAAACAAAATTCTATGCATGTTATGTATAATACCGGTATGTAAATATGTAATATAATTACCGTAATAATATAGTGACCTAATGAAAATTTATATACAAAAACAAAATTCCATGTAAATTGTAATATGATATGTAATAACTAGAATAATTTGTATTAGTAACTAATAATAACTTGAGTTTGATACGAGGCCCGGGGAGCTTGTACCGCATATAATGTAGGCTTTGATTCTTGCAGTGTGTTACAAGATCTATGGATCTCGTATTTTTTAGCTAATAAAATTATTTTCCAATACTAGATCTTTATTTCAATTCTCTATTTTTATTCTACATCAAACTATCAATATCGGAAGTTCAGGCGGAACCTCATGCTCACGCTCCCGCCCCAGATTTAGGTTAATGTACAAGACCTGGATCTCATAACACAGTGAACGAGTTAAAGCTATAATAAAACAAGCTAGAGTATTCTTAATTAAAATAAGAATTAAATAATAGGAATGCAGGATTTCTTCAGCACTTTTTTACTGTATCTCAGTGCAGATACAGTAAAAAAGTTGCATTCCAAATTTTATAAATATATTTGATATAGACATTTTGCTGTTACAACTAGTACTGTAATAATGCACATTAACATACTTTGTTTATATAGAAATTCTAATACTATAATATATATATATATATATATATTTGCACACGGATCTCGAAAACGGCTCTAACGAATTCCTTTAAATTTTGGAAATAAGTAATTTCCGAGTAGAAAATAAGTTCTAGATAGGTCTAATACCCATGAAAATTCTGGTTTTCTTGTAATATTAAGTTTAAAATCTAAAAAATTAACATACGCTTATGGAGAATCAAATATATAAACAATACAAATCAAAACATCTGTTTATAACCGTTTCACAATTGTTGATTGAGGATGGTGGTGAACCATATGTGAATAGTGGTTTTGCATAAATATTTATTTTATGTGTGTAATAAATGAAAAATTATAAAATTACTAAACAATTTGTAAAAACTAAAGGGTAAAATAACTGTGCGAAATAAAAGCAGAGAAAAGTATTTCCAAATTCTTCCGTGTTTTGATAGAAAACTTATTCATTGTATTGCTAGAAGCCACTTTAACAAACCAATTAATTGGTGTGAATTAAATTTCTCTTTTGTTTTTCAATCCTCATTCCGTTTCTAACTAAATTAGTTGATCACAGGCCAATAATAACTGTATGGATAATTTAACAGTATATGATCGGATAAAACAATTGAGGTTGGCTAAAAGACCTTAAACGACTTGGCAGACGCCACAGCTCAGCGGTAGCTCGTTGGCTTCGTAAATTGGAGGTTGCGAGTTCGATTCCCATCCGGGGACAATACTTTTGTTCATTGTTGATGCTATATTATTTATGGTTTATTAAATCGGTTTAATTTAAACCACATAAATGTTTTTGTTGAGTAGTAAATATATTTTAATTTTGCTAATTAACTTGTAAAATACATGTCTTATTCCATCCGAGCAAAGCTCGGTCACCAGGTACTAGGTGTTAACCCTCGAAAGGTTTACAAAAGGTTTATTAATCGACGCCACCGCCCAGTCTTCGAAGGTTTACCGTCGATCAATCGACGGTAGGTAAGCTTTTACGAAAAGCAATGTTACAAATACATTTTCAGTTAAAACAACATTGAATATAGTATCGTTGTACTCTACAGATTATACGTTTTCCGCTGATGTCTGTTTTGTGTAGCTTACTCTTTCTGTGTGAGTTAAATTATCCATCTTCTGTTGCTATCAGCTTCATTGACAACTGGTCACGACAAAGGACTAAACATAAACTCAAGTAAGACCGAGATAGTAACCTTCAACAGGAAAAAGTATGCTAAGATCCTGTCCCCGGTATCAGGGGATTCCTTGGTGAAGGATGCCACTGAAACCAAGTATCTGAGTGTCTACCTAGATAGTAGACTCACTACACACACAACACAACGTAGACCAGACAAGGGGACACATGATCACCAGGAGGACAGGGCACTTGGTCCCTGTCAAAGGACTTTTGGGTGAAAATGAGGGCTAAGCCCCAGGCTTATCTTTTGGATTTATGAGCCCATAGTGGACCCTAAGCCTATAGTGTAATAGGCCGCCCTGGTTCAGTGGCAGCAATGGATGCTGACTTGACATGTTGCAACTTGGGCTGGATATGAAAAGATTATCTGCTTTAATAGGTCAATAGCTCTGAAATCATTTTGCAAGGGACAGTTGAAATCCATTATGACGGGGCATCTCTCTGTCCTTAGAGAATCCTCAGAGCTGGAAATTGCGATGAAGATCTCAGCAAAAACACTTACAGTATAGTCGCCAGAGGGGTACCTGGGTAGGCTTCGGCCAGAGACCCCAGGCGGACGCAAGATCCGGTGACACTGACTGTGCGTCGAGCCTTCTGTCTTTCCGACGGTGTAAGAGCTCAATTGGACATGCAGTTGGGCCCAAGGGTACCAGAGGCTTGCAAGCCGTATATATAGGGTCCTCCAACTGCATTTATTCGTGCGCCTCTCGTGTGCGACCTTCATACGTTAGTGACCAGGTCTCACCCAACGGCAAACGGTTGTAGAGATCCATAGGAGGTGTAAACCTCGAAGCCCTAGGGCCTCGGCCCAAATTCCTTGACCCATGCATGGCAGTAGCTATGGCCTCCAAATCGGGAAGAGATTCGTCTCAGCCTAACAGCATTCCGGCTTTGAAAAGGTGATGGTACTACGGGCGGAAGGGGTCTTCACTCCCTCTTGGGTCTGGTTTCGTAGTGGCAGTGGTTGGTGCTGAAATCCCTGCTTCCTTCTCCTTCTAGAGTGAGGTTTGGATGATGGAAAGGTGTCAATCGTCTCTGGGCCACCCGCGGGCGGATAGCTGGTGTCGTAACCGGTGGTGAGAATGGTAGTCGGGGGGCTTCCCTGATCGGGGTGGCAGCGAAAGCCATCACGGGTCAGTTACTAGATACCGATCCGGCGGGTGTAGTCGCTAGCGGACCATCCATGGGGGATGTTGGCATACACTACTTCCCCACTAAAAAGGTGCCTAGTCCAAGGGCAGAGCAGAAAAGACCATGGGCATCTTGTGAAAACCACGATACAATGTTTAGTACAGTGGCTGACCTTAATAATCAGGTACATGGTAAATGCTCATGCATCATCAGGGAGGAAATATCGGTACACTCCATGGTGTGTGGGACTCTAACCCACTAAAACCCTCTCGCCTCAGGCTGAAATCCGCCTTGGAAGCACCTATTAAGGTATTACATCAAGGCGGAGCCTCGTATGTGAAGCCACATGGCTACAACACCTCCTTAGCCACCTAAGGAAGGATCAAAGCTGGTCCTGATCCTCTTCTGTCTTTTTTCTCTTGAGAACGTTCTTGACGAATACAGCAATACGTCGCCAGTTCTCAAGAGATGTAGACTAGTCAAAGGTTACAGGCAGTAAAAAATATATCAATATATCACACCACACAATAAGGTGGAACTTCCAAGGGTGCCAAGTCACTTATAGAGATAAAATAGTAGACAAACTGGCCAGATTGAAGAGGAGCCTTATTGTAGGGTCCTTATCTGCTTTTTTGGTATCTGATAAGGACAGGATGAACAGTCATATGGGGCGAACCTGGCCTCAGGAAATCTAAAGATTATTCTCCTAAAGAAAAAGGGCCCCAGTCTCATGTCCATAGGTATGTCATATAGCATAGGTATGAACAGTCAGCATGCCTATGCTGACTGGGCAGGACCTGTGAAGAAGCATCTTAAGGTTCTCCAAGTCTTTGTCATATATACATCGTGTGTGTGTGTGTGTGTGTGTAAAACAAACACAAAGGGAAAATGTTTTTAGAAATAAAAACATATATTAGCACATTCGTGAAAACAAGCATGAAAACTCATTGTATTTACTTCCATGAGGGAAATAAGTTATAGCATGGATATGTCTAAAGGGAATGTTTTTAGTTCCTCTAAACAGCTCTTCTTATAACCGCATTACGGCTCTTCTGTAACAAATTTTGGTCTGACCAATCCCCCCCACCAAAGCTAATTAATGTAAATGTGAAAATTATTTTGTTACTAATAACTTACAGCTGTCTTTAATAATTATGATATTAATACACATATGACATTAATATAAACGTATACAAGTCGTCTATCATTGATCTCTGCTACTAATTATAATTATTTTGAATTAAGCGTAATGCTTTTTAACAACTTGGTTTAAAATACCTACCTGGGACAGTTTGTCATTTGATAAGGCAATGACTACTCAAATAATCAACATACCCACACTTACCTTCAGACTAAAATCATTTCTTTATAAATAGAAGATGATTCTTCTTCTGGTGATAAATAGATGATTCTTCTATCATCTATGCTAAAATACTGTATCCTGAAAATGTGTCTTATTTATGAATATATTATTATAACGATAACGACGATGATCATAGATGACCGGATAGTAAAGAAAAGTAAAAACTGATTATAATCCGTTCCTCTCTGATATAACCCGGAAAAATATTTTTATATATTTTTGCCAGAAGCAATGTTAAATATTGATTTATTATATTACCTTATTTTGCCATCCACAAGAATAACAGCAACATAATGTAAATAATAAGGCAAAATATTGAAATAAGACAGAAAATGTTGTTTAAATATATTTTTTTCAAAGGTCAGTGTTGGTACCAGCATAGAGTAGGGACATCGTTCCTCTATGACATCAGGCTTACCAGCTTATGTTTTACAGGAGTAAATAATATTTGACAGTGTTTTAGGTTATCAGCACTGATTCCAGAATCGACGTCTTGGTGAAATGGCGTTGTAAAGTTTTTGGGGTGGTTGGATGTACGTTTGTTCTCAGATTATGTGTTTATTATAAAAGAAGCGTGTGTCTTGTGAACCGCTTAAATGTTCAGGATACTACACGGATGCGTTTATTTTGGATTATAACCTCTGGAGACACTTAAGTGCTACCGAAATGAGGTAAGCTATGTTTCCGAAGAAGAATAGGTTTACATAGCCTAAGTTAAAGATGCTTCAGAAAATGTAATTGTAACATTACACTGTAACCTACTGGTTCATTTATACATCTTAACCAATAAAACATTAAAAACTTTAAATTTATTAATCACATTCCTCCACCTACCTAGGAAGGTACACCTTAAAAGTAGACAGTAACTTATTGATAAACGTTTTGACATTAGAACCATAATGATGTTCAAAATAATATTTTTATTTTATTAAAAACTGATATTTGGACCCAGCTATTATGTAAATAATTGTATTAAAAAAGTTATCAAGATGAAAGCAGACACAACTGCTTGCTCTCACTTGCCTTTCAGGCAAGTCTTATTGAGGTAAACAGGTGAATTTACTAGATTTTTATAGTAAAATAATAGTAATAGTAATAGGGCCTACCAAAAATAATTAATAGTAATTTGTCCAGTGGAGGTTACAAGAATATACAAGATCTTTATTGACATTTAAATATACCGTATGAGGATACAAAAGGCTTTGTCAATTACAAGTGTTTGGAATGTATATAATATTACATATTCACAATATCCTTCATGTCCAAGCAGTTGAGATATTCTTCTGTTGAATAGAAAGCTTTGGCTTTAAGCTACTTAAAACTGAACCAGAAGTCTTGAACGGTAACAATTTTACAATGGTTGGTAGTTTACTAAAAAACAATACTTGATGGTAACTATGAATCTTAAAGTATTTTTTATCTAATGCTAGATCTAACTAAATTAACTTTGTGTCTTGTGTTGTGACTATGAACAGAGTACTCTTCTTTAAAAGAATCAATGTTCTTTTTAACAAAAATAAGGTTATGATAAATATACATGATAAAGAGACATGAGAATGACATTATGTTCATCTTAGGGAAAACATGTCTGCATGATTCTCTTGAGGATAGGCCAAAAATCCCCTAATTGATTTCTTTTCCCAGATGAATGATTTGTGGAAGAATCCCCCCCATAATCTAATGCCATATATAAGATGGTAATGGATTAAACCAAAATAAATCATGTGATCAGAACTCTTAAGCTAACACATGTTTTCAATTTCCTTAAAAGAAAAGTTTACCCTAGCTAACTTAACACAAACAAGGTGGTTTCTTAAAGAAAAAATTACATACTCTGTTTTATTTTAATTTATAACTAAATTATTGGATAAAAACCACAATTTTGCTTCTTCTAGGGCTACACTGAGTTGAGATTAGACATTAGATAGCAAGGTTGATGTTAGGCTAGGTTAATTATATCAGCTGTTCTGAATAACATGTAATAAGCTTGGAAAATAGTAGTCGGCCCATCAATACTCAAACAGTATCATGGCAATATAAAGTGCTACTCCATGCCTTAAACTGAATGAGTTATTAAAGATCATAATCCTGATATCCGGTAATAGCCACTTTCGACTATTGTTATGAAACACTTCTTATTGACAATAAAAAATACAGAAGAGCATTGTTCTCAGCGAATTTTCATATTTTAATAATGCTTGTAGCACCTTATCAAGTTATAATACATTTAATTTATAATAATAACTGATAATAGGTTAATTTAAGAATAATCAAACAAGATATAGTATTCTCTTTTTAACTAACAATTATTAAGGTGACACCTCATGGAGAGTTTTTCTAGCGTAACCTAAGTTATTCACCATATTAAATTTCTGTTTTATCTATAAAAAAATAATATTGTCAATTAGTAGCCTAATTATACCAACAGATTTTGTATTGGAAAAAGTGGTAGGCCTACTACAGTTATTTGTTATTGTTGTTATTATAAATCATATACAACAGTAGAATTCCAATTATCCGAACTCCGACTATCCGAATCGCCGATTATCCGAATCACTTTCAGAAAAAAATTTGTCCAAAAAAAGTCTAAGTGCGCTATTATTCTTCCCCCCGCGCAGCCAGTGTTTGCGTGTAAAATGTAAGTACATTTTATTTATATTTAAAACATGTGAAAATATCATGTTTCTTACATTTAACTCAATAAAAAAATAGTGCAATTTCAAAACGTAGCTTTTTTTCTCTCTAATGCAATTTTTTTTTAAACTCCGATTATCCGAATATTTGATTATCCGAATGGGTCCCGGTCCCCATTAATTCAGATAATTGGAGTTCTACTGTATATACAATTACAAGCTGGCGAGAAGACAGACCGGGTGCAACCTATTTCAGATTTTAGCGAATTTCCCATAGGGAAGAAGCTATTACCGTAGGTCTCATGGCAAGACTTAAGCCCGGGACCATGTTATTTTTTCTTCTTTAGGTGCCTAGAGACCAAAAACAATAGTCGTTAAAATGTTTATATATATATATATATGTGTCTGTGAACACGATAACTCTCGTAAAAATGGTCGGATCGAGACCAAATTTGGTATAGACGTGTATTCCTACAAATGCTCGGACGAGTTCGTAAACCAGACATATCGGTCAATGAGAACGGGTAGTTTGGGGGGGGTTTTGTACCCCTAAATGGGGTTTTTTGCGTTTTTCGTATGTAATTTAAAATTTTTTTAGATTTAATCATTCACCATTAAAATCAGCTTAAAAAACTACACAATTGAGTTCCTGAAAGTTTTTCTCTATCTCCAACGGTTACCGAGATATAAAAAAATCTAAACACAGTACGTTGTATTTTGAGGCTCCAATGTTAATCTTATGGAGGATAAGGAAAAATTAATATTTCACTTATTAACCAATATTTTTGGATAAAAATTTATATTTAGTTTAATGTAGATCTATCCATTTATGCTTAAAAATCATAGTTTATGTGTTTATCATGGCAGCAAACCTGCATACTCTTTTCCCATGTTAATCATATGGAGAATAGAAAACTCCTTTATTTATGGACAGATGTTGATGAAAGTTGGTATAAATGTTAAAAATAAATGTTTTTGAAGGTATAAATGCCTACTCTCAGTGTTCCTCAAAGCAACAAACCTGTACACTCTTTCCCATGTTAATCTTATGGAGAATAGGCAAATAATTCTCGTTCATCGACAGATTTTGACCACTTGACTTGTCGTATATTATTATTATTATATTATTGATTTGGAAATTTGCTGAGTACGCAGGTCTGCTGCGACGGGGGTATATTTTTTTATGATGTAGGCCTACTTCATTGATAAATTAGAACCTATAGGAACATTTCTGTGGATAATTATGTCCTGCAGTCACAAGATATGCCCCAGTTATTCTTGGTTGTGGTGAATAGCCAGTTGGGCTTCTTTGAATGAGCTGAAATATGAAACAAGAACGATATTATTGTTGTTTCATTACTAAAGAGCTATTTAGCAACTCAAACAATTCCTGATGAATTAAGAACAGAAGGATGTCCATGGTTTACCTCAACTGCTTGACCAATGTTGCACGAGAATGGAAGTTTCATAACAGTATCTCGACTCGCCATTTGAATAGCTTACCTGAGAGATGTATCTAGGCTCTGAAGGAATAAATCCTGTAAACAAATTTATAACTAAATACCCCCGTCGCAGCAGACCTGCGTACTCAGCGAATTTCCAAATCAATAATATGACAATAATTGTCCAAGTATGTGTCAAGATTGATCAATCAAAATACCTGTTGATAAATTAGAGTATTTGCTTATTCTCTGTAACATTAACATGGGAAACAGTATGCAGGTTTGCTGCTTTGAGGAACAGTAAAAGTAGGCATTTTTACCATAAACTATTTTTAATCTGACCATATACTGTTGTCTGGACATAAATAAAGGAGTTTGCCTATTCTCCATAAGATTAACATTGGAAAGAGTATGCAAGTTTGCTGCTGTGTGGAACACATAAACGTATGGGTCCCAACCACATGAAGCTAAATACAAAGTTTCATCCAAAACTTTTGATTGGTAAGGGAAATATTAATTTTTCCTTATCCTCCATAAGATTAGCATTGGAGCCCCTAAATACAATGTACTGTGTTTAGATTTTTTTAATATCTCAGTAACCATTAGAGATGGAGAAAAACTTTAAGGAACTAAATTGTGTAGTTTTTTGAGCTAATTCTAATGGTAAAAGATAAAATTGTAAGATTTTAAAAATTACATGGAAAAAATTAAAAAATCCCATGGGTACAAAACCTCCCCAAACTATCTGTTCCGATTGATCAACATGTCTGGTTTACGAACTTGTCTGATTAAATGTAGGAATACACGTTTCTACCAAATTTGGTCTCGATCGGACCATTTTTACGAGAGTTATCGTGTTCAAAGACACACACTCTCACACACACACACACAAACATATATATAAATTTTAACGACTATTGTTTTTGGTCTCTGGGCACCTAATGACAAAAAGAATAACATGGTCCCGGGCTTAAATCTTGCCATGAGACCTACGGTAATAGCTTTTCCCTATGGGAAATTCGCTAAAACTAAGATATTTATTTAGCCCACCTTAATGTAAAAATACTCAGGGAAGAAAATCTTTGATCGCCAGTCCAATGACTAATGAGTCAACCTACAATCATAATTTATACAACTAACCAACTCATTATTAATACAGTATACTGTAAAATACTCCTGTCACAACATTTGGACTCAAGTCTTGCCATGAGACTTATAGTACAGTAACAGCTTATTCCCTATGGGAAATCGATAAATATCTTGGTGTGATCATGGACTCCAGACTTTCCTGGGCGGACCATGTGTCCTACATAAATAAAAAATTGAGAAAATGCATATTTGCGTTTCATCAACTAAAGCAGGTTCTCCAATTAGACGAAATTAGAATTGCATATTTTGCTTCATTTCATGCAGTCGCTTATTGAGGGGGGAATTATTGCCTGGGGTGGCGCTTGCAACAGCATACTGCAACCCCTTGTGGTTACGCAGAAGGCGATATTGAGAGCAGCCCTAGGTAGACGTCGACGATATCCTTCGGATGCCTTGTTTAGTGAGATGAATGTACTCGACATAAAGCAACTTTTCGTCCGAACACTGGCAATTCATACGAAAAACTCTGGTGACATATTTGAACGCACGCTACATGACTATAGGACAAGATACGCACTGGACGTGGGAATTCAAGTGCCGAGACTAAATAGGACTTTTTCTACAACCGATTGTTACTCTCTGGCCCACACTTTATACAATAATCTGCCACAAAATCTACGAAATTTTGACAAATTCCTGAAATTATACAAGAAGCTTTTCCTACAGTGGTTTAGGGTGATTGGACGGAGTGGATTGGCGGTGTCTATACAATTTTACAATTGACTTACAGACCGAACTAGCTGACACAGTGTGCGAGTATGATTTTGGTGATGAGTGTGTTATACGGTCAGTCGATGTTGGTTTCCAAATGTCCGACTGGCGAAGGACGACTCGTTGCTGGGCCATGCAGGGACAGAGCTTTGACGGCCCTGTTTAGCAGGGCTACCAGCCGCCTGATGGTCTCGGTGCGAGGTAGCGTCGATCCCGGAAGCATCGCTATCTGGGATCAAGGGTCCGGTGTGTGAGAGCTGTGTGATTGTGTGCATGGATGTTGTGGTGTTGTGTGAGTTTCGAAAGAAGGGCTGTAGGTCCTCAAAGGTAGTCCAGCGTGGGGGGTAGGGTAGGAAGGGATGATGGTGGGGTGGGTCTATTCGTCCTCTTTGCAGTTCGCTAGTCTCTGCCTAGCCATGTCAACACGTTATCTAGTTTGTTTTTTTTCTCTTCAGCAAAAATACGACTCATTTCCACACAAGGGATTTTCCTATGTGGAAATTAATTTCACGTACGTTTTTGTTTTTTTAACCTACTATTTTTTTATGCAATTTTCGTGGTTTATTTTTCTTTCTTATTTGTACAGTAGGTTAAGATTACTAACTTTTTTGTAAAAACTGTATATGTATATTTTTTTTCAATAAATAAAAAATTTTTTATTTGATTTGAATTCCCTAAAACCCAATTTCGGGGAACAACCCCCCCAAACTACCACATAACTCGACAACTAAATATCACCGTATAGCCATTTAATTTATTAAATACCCCCGTCGCAGCAGACCTGCGTAATCAGTGAATTTCCAAATCAATAACATAATAATAATTTTGATTTTGACACTTGGTGTCAAAATCGATTGACACCAAATTTAACAAATTGGTTTCAATCGATTTCTAATTAAATTACCTATAAGAAGTTATTCTTGTAAATTTTCTGTTAAAATAACGGTTCACGAGTTATTTGAGAAATGAAATTTTAAATGGCCGCCATTTTGTTTTAAGAATTTGAGAAATTGTCATGATTTTTTTTGTAGTTTTGTCTAGTTGTTAAAAATGTTTGTGCAAAGTTTCAATTCCGTATGTTTAACCATTATTCAGAAAAAAATAATAAGTGAAAAAAACAAAATAGAGGCTCTGTGAGTAACTAAGGACTTCCGGATAATTTAAGTATTATATTTATATATGTTTCTTATCCAGGAACAATGCCCTAGAATATTGTTTGGGAATTCTGAAACACCCTGTATAAAAAAATTTTAACGACTATTGTTTTTGGTCTCTAGGCACCTAAAGACAAAAAAATAACATGGTCCTGGGCTTAAGTCTTACCATGAGAACTAAGGTAATAGCTTCTTCCCCATGGGAAATTCGCTAAAACAGAAAAATAGTACTAAACCACTAAAATAAAGCATTCGAAGGCTTTCAAACCTAGCTATCTATATGTAAAATATCTTTTATGTCTTTTAGTAATCTCAATCATTTTTACAATTCTATGAGAAATTTTGTATGATGCTGTATAGTTTTAATTATTTTTACACGCGGGGTGCAAAAAAGTAGTAGGATTTAGTAAAAAAGTAAAATTTGGTTTTGGTACATTTTATAAGCTTCCATTTCTCAATCTTGATTTGTAACCAACTACGTCTCTACTAAGTAATAAATTTTTGTGAAACAATTTTAGGACCTTAAACAGGAATAGTTGTCTAATTGTAAATATACTCTAATGTTGGAAACATGGATAAGCAGAATCATATCTTGTTTTATTACAAATTACTCTTACGAAAGGTTTCTGCAAAATTATAACTGATTTCAAATTGGTTAAATAAGTCCCACCCCACAAGATCAACCCATACTCAAGACTACTGTTTACTAAAGCAAGATATTTACCCTCTGAGTATTTTTTGAGGACTAATTTTCTGCAAGAAATAAAAAATATGTATGGTACCTATGATTTCATTTTTCAGCTTGCCAATTTAGTTTACTATCTAATATTACACCCAAACATTTTGTATTACTACTAGATTTAATTATTGAACAATTGCTACAAACTTCGTCCCCTATTAAGCATTCATTACATTTGTAAACTACGTCATCTGTAAAATTAACCACCTGCCTCAAAGAAAAGTTAAAGAACGTTGTTTTATCCGCATTTAATGCAAGCTTATTAGTCGTAAACCACCACCTGATAGCTTCAAAATCCCGAGAAATATTGCTATGAATAATATCCCACGATTTCTCAACATAGCAAAGAACAGTATCGTCAGCAAAGGCCGTTACCATTCCATCGAATCTTCCATCACAAAAATCATTAATAAAAATTATAAATAAAATTGCCCCCAAAACTGATCCCTGTGGTACCCCATACTTTACCTCCCCCATAAAACTAAGAACATCATTAACTTTAACACACTGTTGCCTCTTATTTAAGTTACTGCAAAACTAATCATACACTACTCCCCTAAATCCATACCTGTATTGACTAGTATTGATTTTTACTAAAAAATGAATATTATTTAGAAAACACAAAATTCTTTATAAATAAACCCGAGTTTTCACTACGCCGAGTAAGGCTAAAAATCTAATAAATATCGAAATTTCACTACGCCGAGGTTTCACAAAACCAAGTACGTTATAAAATTCAACTGTTTCACTAAACCGAGTTTCACAAAACCGAGTAAGGGGCTGGTGAAACCCACCCTCGTTTTTGAGCAATGATGTTCAGCATAGCAGATTTAATATAGAAACAGAAGTTTTAGTTATTTTTAGTTGTAATACTCATTTCATTCTGTATACATCCGTAATTTCGGATATTTATCAAATTTTAGCGAATTCCCAATAGGGAAGAATCTATTACCATAGGTCTCGTGGCAAGACTTAAGCCCGTAACTTAATCACGTGGTTACGACAAACTAAAAGTGCACGATAATTTTGAAACGGCACTGCGGCGGCTGGTTTCATCAAAGCAACGATGATTATCACAGTATCCAATTATCACAAAATGGTTTTGAAATCTTACTCAGAATCGAACCGGCGACCTTCAGATTATAATGCGGACGGATACTGTAGTCATCTAACCACCCAGCGGGAATTCGACGAAACATTGTATATTACATGTATATACGATCGCAAAATTAAACTTTACATGATACTACAATCATTTATGTTTAAAAAATATATAATACCACAAAAACATGATCAAACGGTTCGTAACCGTCACCATGTCGACTGAACAGGATCATCTACAGGGAAACGCATAAAACCAGTTGGAACATGAGGTGGCCACTGGTCACTGGACCAGCATCAGAATACCATGGCTAAATCACAGTTTAATACAATAATTTTAATACGTCCTTTATTTCTATTTGGAAAATAGTTTTGTAACATGCAAAATAGAATCCCTATTAAACGTAGCATATGCTGCATATTTCTTCGAATCTAAAAATATTTTGGGAGGAAACAAAAATTATATAAATTTTTATTGCAAGCGCAAAACAGCAAGCTGTGCCAATCACAGAGCAGTAAATTAGAAGTACGGTACAGTAAATTATGTTCTGTGGTGCCAATCAAATAAGACGAGGAGCGATACAGTGACACAGATCCGGGAGTTGTGGGTCGAACATAACGTCGTCGTTCTCTGGATTGTAACAAGAATGAAAATGTAATTAATTAAATTACATACGAATAACATCAACGCTGTTATGCTTAAAATAAACTTATCTGTAAACACAATAACTTCAGAAAAAAAGAAGAAAAAGAATCAGAAAAAAGTCATGAATAATTTAAATCCATACAAAAATAACATAACATACTGGTGCAGATATGTAGACTACATACTGTAGTTTGCCTTTTCGGCGGCACAGAAGAAGAATCAGACAACCTTTTAAAGATCTAAATTCACTCTCAAACCGTATGCCGAGTATGCAAGTTAGCTGCAATGAGGGTTGTCTTGAATCGCAATAGTTTGTATTATGACTCTATAAGTAATAAACGGTACCAGTGGACTGACACATACTTTCTCCCTTAAGTAAATTTAAAAAAGACAATCTGTAATAAAACTATCATGTTCTACAAAGTTATTCTAAATATCATTTAATAATTTATTGTTCAAATTGTATGGGGGAAACCCCCCCCCCCCGGTAATACCAAGCTTTTTTGAGCTGGTTTTGTTCGGTGATTTGACCTTACACTTCATACCAAGTTTCATGGAAAACGGTTGGAAAGTAAGGAAGAAATTGATTTTTTTTCCATAAGAATAACATTGGGCGCTTTCACACAACATACTGCGTTTATCGTGGACAGTAAATTTAACTTATCTTTGGAACCGTTAGTCGTAGACAAATAATTCAAAATACTAATTTGTTTAGTTTTTTAAGCTGGTTTCAATGGTACCAGTCAAGTTATACTTTACTTTTATTGTTTTCGCTGAAAATTTAAAAATTTGATTTTTTTGACATTTAAAAGCCCATAACTTTTGAACCGTCATTTTTACAGACTTGCAGGTGGTGTCAAATTATTTAGTACTCTGTGCACTATAAACTATCAAATTTTAATCAAAATCGTTAGAGCAGTTTTTGATTAAATTGGATTTTTCACGTTTTTTAGGGGTTTTTAGGGGTGAACTACCCTTAAAAATCAAAAAAATGAAAAAAACGCCTGGAGATACGGTGACTCCCTATATATAGCATACATGCCAAATTTCATCTAAATCGGACAAACGGGGTAGGCTGTGGCACTGTACACATCCAGACACAGACACACACACACACACACACACACACACACACACACACGGACGGACGGACAAACATCACGCCAAAACCCACTTTTTTGGATTCAGGGGACCCCAAAACGGATATATCCACCCTCAACTCAAATTCGAAAATTTTGACGAAAACAATACTTTCTCCATATACTATGTATAAGGGGAGAATGTAAAAAAATATACCAAATTTTATAAAACTGTGTCAATAACTAAGCAATTTCTACCAATTTATCTATTATCCTTAAGATAATAGTACATGAACATTTGTTTGATACTTGAAACATTAAATTTGGGATGTATTGATAAAACTTAACTAGATGGAATTGCGTGCCAAATTTTGGAGGAATATCGTTGTTAACAAGTTAATTATATTGATTTGTATATACCCTTCATAAGATAAACATTTTAGGCAACGTCCTGTGTTTGCCATTTTGAATATCTCCGTAACCGATTGACCTACGTCATGATTCAAAATACTGAATTGTGTGTCTTCCTTAAGCTGAATCTAATGGTAAAGGATATTTCTTGTGGGTTGGAATAAGACCCCGGCCACCAAACCCCCCTAAAAACATATGTGTGATACCTGAATGATTTACCGTTGACCGGTGTGTTGGGGATAGATAGTAAGTACTCACTAACAGACTAATAACAGAAAAACAATGCGGAGAGAAAAAGAATTATTGGTTGCAATAGTATTTTTCGTCATACCCAGGCCAGTTACTCTTATCTCTTCACCACTAGAATCTACTCCAGAAGCCTTATGTCTATCGGTCATGTCATGTAGGCCTACATATGAGTTCGTCTGAGACAGTCACAGTAGCCATGACGCGACCCACAATCCACGAGGCCGATCCAATCCTGACTGATCTGATAACCACGTAATTTATCAGCCGACACCCTCCACCCGTCCTCATTTTGACTTTACATTCGAATAAAGTCGATTTAAATATAAATATCCAGTACAAATGCGGGTTTTAGTAAAATGAGGTGTGGAAAAATATTTTTTATATGTATTTTTGTAATGCAGTAATATTTTCAACAAAGGTTTTTACAAAGTATACGTTTGGTAATAATATTTAATTAAATAGTACTAAAAATATAAAAATACAATACATAAACCAACGGAACTGTTCAAAATAAGTATATATACGTAATACTATTTTTAGTAATTTTAGTCTAGCCTTACTGCTGATAAAGAATGAAAACCTCGTATTGAAGACGTAATAAAGAAATTATAAAATTAACCGGGTATAGTAGAGGTTCCGATAATTCCATTGTAAATTCCCCAAAGCTGTGGTGACGCTTGTTGTACACAATACAGCCAATGTGGTGTAGACGTCAGCACCTTTGCTGACCCTCATGCTCGTGAGACGTGTTTATCAACACGGACGTGACCACGCCAGATCCGTCACCGTGACGTCACTTTCACTGTTGCTGTGAGTGTCACGTATTCACGTTGTCACAATAGCCAGTGACCCGTTCAACGTCCCAAGATGAGGCGGTACACGTAAGTTGTTCAGCTTTGGGGAATATAGTAATAAAGTACCTTATTTAATCCTTTTCGTTTCCCCCAGGACATTCTCCGGCAATCTTTGCAGTAAGTGGCACTACTGTACATTTTGTGTGAGCCAAGTAAGCTTATAGGAAATAAGCTGAAGAAGTCCTTTAACGCGTTTGACCTAATTTTCATGCAGCATATTTAATCAAAACAGAATTATTTGAGATTTCTCATATACACACATATATGTAAAACACACACGCGCGTGTGCGTGTAAGTGCTGCGCGCGCGCGTGTGTGTGTGCGTGTGTGTGTGTGTGTGTGTGTGTGTGTGTGTTTATGTGTCTGTTAACACGATAACTCTCTTAAAGTTCGATACCAAATTTGGTAGAGATATGTGTATTCCTACATTTACTTGGTTCATCGTTTTTTTAAATGTAATTTTATATTTTCCCATTATAATTAAATTAATTAGCTCAAAAACTATCAAATTTAGTATCTTAAAGTTTTTCTCTATCTCCAATGGTTACCGATATTTTGAAAAATCTACAGCTAAACACATTATGTTGTATTTTGGAGCTCTAATATTAATCTCATGGAGAATATCATCGAAAAATTCATATTTAATTTATTATGGTGATTAATATATCACTTATCTATACTAATATTATTGGATGAAACTTGGTATTTTTTTTAGCTTCATGTCGTTAGTATACATCCATTTATGCTTAAAAATTATTTTATGTGTTTATCATAGCAACTAACCTGCATACTCCTTTCCCATAGTACAATTTATTTACCTTTATTACTTTTAGATCTAAAATATGGTTTAATTTCCCAATTCACACACAAATATAAATGACTGTGACTGATTCCCATATTATTGGTGTGAAAATTCGGTGACTACGGAGGTCTGCTGCGATCGAGGTTAAGAGGCAAAGATTAATTATGTTTATTCACGATTTTGATGGTTTAGGTGTCAAATTTAAGACGGTTTTCCTGACCAAGAACAAATGTTCCTGAAAACAGATATTGAGGGTCCAAAGGAAGATTCAAAATACCGGGAGAACCAGGTCCAGTCCAGGACCACATAGTTGTCGAGGTGGCGCGTCACGCATAAGTCTCATATTAGGCGCCATTGCCAGTAAACTGCTGCTGCAGTGTGGGTGTATCGAGAGCCAGAGCTTCCGGTCCAACCGCACGTTTGTCTACAATCTTCACGTCGTTGTAACATCTGTCTAAATGCAGGACCACATAGTTGTCGAGGTGGCGCGTCACGCATAAGTCTCATATTAGGCGTCATTGCCAGTAAACTACTGCTGCTGTGGGTGTATCGAGAGGACGACCTTACGCGGTACGTGAAGGGCAGGAGCGACGATACACGGTACGTGATGGGCAGGAGCGACGATACACGGTACGTGATGGGCAGGGGCGACGATACACGGTACGTGATGGGCAGGAGCGACGATACACGGTACGTGATGGGCAGGGGCGACGATACACGGTACGTGATGGGCAGGAGCGACGATACACGGTACGTGATGGGCAGGAGCGACGATACACGGTACGTGATGGGCAGGAGCGACGATACACGGTACGTGATGGGCAGGGGCGACGATACACGGTACGTGATGGGCAGGAGCGACGATACACGGTACGTGATGGGCAGGAGCGACGATACACGGTACGTGATGGGCAGGAGCGACGATACACGGTACGTGATGGGCAGGGGCGACGATACACGGTACGTGATGGGCAGGGGCGACGATACACGGTACGTGATGGGCAGGGGCGACGATACACGGTACGTGATGGGCAGGAGCGACGATACACGGTACGTGATGGGCAGGGGCGACGATACACGGTACGTGATGGGCAGGGGCGACGATACACGGTACGTGATGGGCAGGGGCGACGATACACGGTACGTGATGGGCAGGGGTGACGATACACGGTACGTGATGGGCAGGGGCGACGATACACGGTACGTGATGGGCAGGGGCGACGATACACGGTACGTGATGGGCAGGAGCGACGATACTACACGGTACGTGATGGGCAGGGGCGACGATACATGGTACGTGATGGGCAGGAGCGACGATACTACACGGTACGTGATGGGCAGGGGCGACGATACATGGTACGTGATGGGCAGGGGCGACGATACACGAATACTACTGTAATGTATTGTATTATATATTTTTTTTATGAATAAAGAATTATTATTATTTTTATTTTCGTGATGGGCAGGGGCGACGATACACGTTTTC
Organism: Nephotettix cincticeps; assembly: GCA_023375725.1. Lineage (NCBI taxonomy): Eukaryota > Metazoa > Arthropoda > Insecta > Hemiptera > Cicadellidae > Nephotettix > Nephotettix cincticeps. The sequence continues at coordinate 38,840,133 of CM041786.1, forward strand.
ACTGGGAGGGGGGAATGAACTAGTTTCCCATAATCATAAGACCAGTTTCCAAAAAATAATGATTCTTTATGGCTGTGTGGAAGAGCTTCGTCTGTTAATTTTGTGTGTATTTTGACATAGACCTGGATGAGTCATGTTTGGAATAGTCTGTTCGGTAGAGAGGAATGGTGGTTCCATTACTGATAAGACGTGATTGGATAGACACGCCCTCATAATTTTATTATAGTGTATACATATAGTGAATGGTTACGGAATTTAATAAATTTTATGGGATCATTTTGAGTACACCACTGAACAAATATAAAAGTGTTGCTAATATATTGCGCCCGGGACCATGTTATTTTTTTCTTCTTTAGTACCCAGAGACCAAAAAAAAGTCGTAAATTTTATATATATATATATATATATATATATATATATATATATATATATATATATATTTATTATTAAATTAAAAGAACTTCTGATTATTACCAGTAGGTTTTATTTTCATGATATACGACACATGCTTCATGAACTAAGATTCGAAACACACATTTTCACTCCTTAAAGCCCTTACTTGTGAACTACATAATCAAATATATATATATATATATATATATATATATATATGTGTGTGTGTGTGTGTGTGTGTGTGTGTGTGTGTGTGTGTGTGTGTGTGTGTGGTAACCTGATAATTTTGCATTTATTTAATTCATAAAATAAATATTAATGCATAACCTCTATATTGTTCCCCGCAGTCTTCAATCAAGAACTGTCAAACGGTTATAAACAGCTGTTTTGGTTTGTATTGTTTACATTTTATTCTCCATAAGCGTAATGTTAAATTTTAGATTTTAAACTTAATATTACAAGAAAACACGAATTTTCCTGGACATTAGACCTATCTAGAACTTATTTTCTACTCGGAAATTAGTTATTTCCAAAATTTAAAGAAATTCCTCGGCGCCGTTTTCGAGATCCGTGTGCAAATATCCAATACTGTAATACGAGCAAGGTTTGTGTATATATATATATATATATATATATATATATATTACCTGGTGACCGAGCTTTGCTCGTATAGAATAAGACATGTATTTAAGATTAATTAGAAAAATTAAAACACATTTATTACTCAATGAAAACATTTAAGTGGATGGAACTCGCGGCCTATAGTTCTTGAGGCCGACACGCAACAACTCGGCTACGACGTTAGTCAATTGAGCGATGCCGTTTAACGTCTTTTAGCCAAAGCCGATCATTTACTATTTAATTTATTGTAATACCTCAATACTTTTTTATCAAACACCACTGAAGATTTTGGAAATACTTTTTTCTGCTTTTATTTCGCACAGTATCCTTTAAGTTTTTTACAAATTGTTTAGTAACCTGATAATTTTGCATTTATTTAATTCATAAAATAAATATTAATGCATAACCTCTATATTGTTCCCCGCAGTCTTCAATCAAGAACTGTCAAACGTTTATAAACAGCTGTTTTGGTTTGTATTGTTTACATTTTATTCTCCATAAGCGTAATGTTAAATTTTTAGATTTTAAACTTAATATTACAAGAAAACACGAATTTTCCTGGACATTAGACCTATCTAGAACTTATTTTCTACTCGGAAATTAGTTATTTCCAAAATTTAAAGAAAATTCCTCGGTGCCGTTTTCGAGGTCCGTGTGCAAATATATATATATATATGTATATATATATATATATATATATATATATATAAATAAATATATTTGTGACCGAGCTTTGCTCGGATAGAATAAGACATGTATTTCACAAGTTATTAGCAAAATTAAAACAAATTTAGTGCTCAATGAAAACATTTATGTGGTTTAAATAAAACCGAATACCCCTTAATTAATAAGGCATAAATAATGAACAAATATATAGCCCTCGGGTGGGGATCGATCACGCGACCTTGCATACGTGAGATCTAAGCGCTTAAGCTACGGCGTCAGCCGATTTCGCGTCGTCGTTTAAAATTTTTGGCCAAAAATTAATTGTTTTAGCTAATCTTATACTGAATTTATATGTCCATACTGTTTGTTGTTATTATCCTGTGATCAACTGATTTTGTTAGAAACGGAATGAGGATTGAAAAGCAAAAGATAAATTTAATTTACACCAATTATTTGGTTTGTTACAGTAGATTCAAGCAATACAACGAATACGTTTTCTATCAAAACACGGAAGATTTTGGAAATACTCTTTCCTGCTTTTATTTCGCACAGTTATGTTACCCTTAAGTTTTTACAAATTGTTTAGTAACCTGATAATTTTACATTTATTACATACATAAAATAAATATTTATGAAAAACCTCTATTCACATATTGTTCTTTGCCGTCTTCAATCAAGAACTGTCAAACGTTTATAAACAGCTGTTTTGGTTTGCATTGTTTACATTTGATTCTCCATAAGCGTAATGTTAAATTTTTAGATTTTAAACTTAATATTACAAGAAAACACGAATTTTCCTGGACATTAGACCTATCTAGAACTTATTTTCTACTCGGAAATTAGTTATTTCAAAAATTTAAAGAAAATCCTCGGCGCCGTTTTCGAGATCCGTGTGCAAATAGATATATATATATATATATATATCCAATACTATAATACGAGCAAGGTTTGTATATATATATATATATATATATTTGCAACATTTACATATATTTTGGGAGCAACAGTGGAATTGGCAGAAGATAGAGAAGAATGGAGGCGAGTCGTTGGCGAGGCTAAAAACCATCTTGGGTTTACAAGGCCACAGGAGTAAGAGTAAGTAAGTATATATATTTGCACACGGATCTCGAAAACGGCGCCGAGGAATTTCTTTAAATTTTGGAAATAACTAATTTCCGAGTAGAAAATAAGTTCTAGTAGTTTGGGGAGGTTTTGTATTCAAAAATTGGTGTAATACAAACCAAAACAGCTGTTTATAACCGTTTGACAGTTCCACTGTACCGGTATTTAGTTTTTTTTTTTTTTTTTTATTTTTTTTTTTTTATTTTTTTTTTTTTTTTTTTTTTTTTTTTTTTATTTTTTTTGTTTTTTTTTTTTTTTTTTTTTTTTTTTTTTTTGTTTTTTTATTTATAAAATGAAAACGTATTCGTTGTATTGCTTGAAGCCACTGTAACAAACCAATTAATTTAAAGCTTTTTAGACGGCCATGTTTCTAATTTTTCTTAGAAGAAGCACCTTAATTTTGCTAATTAACTTGTAAAAACCGCGGAAACATATTTTTTTTTTGCGCTGGCGGGGTGGCGGTTAATAGAGACTGACGGCCTTGCTTGTATTATAGTATTGGATTTGTATTAGTAAACCATTTATGTAATTACGTGTCTGACTTTGTCTCTGCACTCAGCCTACTTTAACTCGTCTAAGACATCACCTGTCTACCATAGCCGCGCGCGAACTAAGTTTCCACGAATCCTCTTTTAGAAAACATTAGTTGTAATATCAATGTGCAGTAAACAGGTTTTCCCATTTTTATATAAAAAAACCTATGTTTTCGGGTGTTATGACTTAACACACTCGTAATACCTACTGAGTGGTTGGGTCGGTGTCTTGTGATTATTAATATCATTCCGACCTTAGTTTTTAGACTTTTAGTTTTGGAAACTTACAATAATATTTTTGTATTTTTAGAAATATTAAATGCAAAAATCACTAGATCAAATTCATGATTCCATGAATTAAACATATCTTGTCTCTTGCACCACCAAGTTCGTAATATTAATAAAATATTACAATTTTTAAAATTAGACATATTTGTTAGCATAAAATATAAATTTTTTAGCCTACATTATTATATTTTAGATGAAATATTTTAAAATTTTAGGTTTCATTGACGAAAGTATCGTTATTTTGTTTTGTTTAACTTGTCTATCTGATTTTTTTTGTAATAACTGGATAGTTCCATCATGAGTATAAATTTCTTTCCTATGTCAAATCCCGTTTACTGCACATTGCTAACTTAATTAATGCGTATATAACCTTTTTGTTACATCTGCAATGCAATTTTTCCCTCCATTTGCAACGAATATTCGTAGCACCGTAGCAATTTTTAAGAGGGCTAGACAGCCGCCTCAAAGCAAAAGAAACGTTTAATTCATACAGAACATTAATCTATTTGTGTGTCCATAATGTAATCGATTGAGTTATTGAAGAGTTAACGTGGTGGGACCAATACGACTTCGAATCGACGTATTCTGTATACCAAATGTGCAGCGCTCGATAAGTCAAGTGGTTTGTGAGCTCTTCTCTCCTAACCATTTATATCTGAACATAAACAGATTTGCTGCCATAATGTCATATGAATCACAATGAAATATGGCTGGTGCAGGACTCTACAATGAGGTTTCATTCACCCCTTCGCTGCATTTGTTAAAAACTGTTGCGGAGCATCGCCCGATGGTTCCATTTTTACAGTTGTATTTCAAATTTGTATAATAAATTTTTAATGTTTTTAAGTTATAAATTCAGTAGGATCTCTTTCTCAGTAATCAGGTTCTATGTCGGGATTGAATGGATCGGATCATTGAAAATTCCAAATTAGTAGAGGTGAACTAAAAATAATCATTTTTACATCCTAAACCTCACAACTAGACGCACCAGAAGTCGAGATAAGTGAATGTTGATGTGGGTGGTAGTGAGAACTGTAGCTGCACGGCTCTCGGTGTATTCGTAACAGTGCATTCCGAAATGTTACAATGTTAATCGAATTAAAAAAATTACTTTAACTCAAAATGTACTCTCTAATGTTATGGAGACTTGTAATTTAATGTTACGTATGTATAGATATAAGTTACCTTACTTATTGGCGGGAAAACAACGCTGTGTTACTGAACGAGCCGGATTATTGAATGTACGGATTACAGAGAGGAGCAGTCGTGTTTAATGTGCAAGACGAAGCCGGGCTGGGAAATGTGATTTAAGTATTCCTAACATTTTCCTACTGACACAAGGTTACTGAAGTCTTTGACTCTCAATTGTCAAAATTGTTTTTGTAAAATTGCACGAAACAAATAATAATTAATTTCAAGAATATAGATACACTTTAAAGGTAATTTTTGTGATGAAAATATTTGACAGAGAACTTCTGGATATATATTTTTTTTTATTCACTTACAGTAAAACTGCTGTTTAATATATATATATATATATATATATATATATATATATATATATATATATATTTGCACAGAAAATTCTAATGAGGGCTAATTATACTTACTTACTTACGTAAGTATGTATATGCATGGCTATATATAGTAAAGTGGACCGAAAAAACTAAATTTCTGAGTATTGAGTTCTAGGACGGTGGCGTGTCCTGTAATTCAGCTATTTAAAGGTCACGAATTGTTGGTAGTTGTGAGCGATGGTCGGTGGGTGTAGTGTTCTCTTCTATGGATCCTCATTAGAATTTTCTGTTTTTATATAATTAGTGTTTAAAACCGAATTATGATAGAACAAAAATGAAATAGCCAATTTACTTCTTCTCGTTGTAAGAGAATGAATGTAAAAAATGTCTCAAGACAACAGTTAATTCATCCCTATTCATGGATCATATTTTATTTTGCTTTTGACAAAAGAAAAATACAACATATAGTACTTATGTAAGGTATACTACAGCTTATTTAACTTTTTTTAAATCATAAAATGATTATCCTTTATTGTATGATAAAATCAAATACCCCCGTCGCAGCAGACCTGCGTACTCAGCGAATTTCCAAATCAATTACAAATAATAATAATAATAATATATGACAAGTTTTATAAAAATCTGTCCATAAACATGAGAATTATTTACCTATTCTCCATAAGATTAACATGGCAAAAAGTGTGCAGGTTTGCTGCTGTGAGGAACCCTGAAATTAGGCATTTCTACCATAAATAATTTTTATCTTAACATTTATACCAACTTTCATCAACATCTGTCCATAAATAAAGGAGTTTGCCTATTCCCTATATGATTAATATGGGAAAAGAGTATGCAGGTTTGCTGCCATGATAAACAAATAAACTATGATTTCTAAGCATAAATGGATAGATCTCAACCACATGAAGCTAAATATCAAGTTTTATCCAAAAATATTCATTAATATGGGAAATATTAATTTTTCCCTATCCTCCATAAGATTAACATTGAAGCCTCACAATACAACGTACTGTGTTTAGATTTTTTAATATCTCGGTAACCGTCGGAGATAGAGAAAAACTTTAAGGAACTTAATTGTGTAGTTTTTTAAGCTGATTCCAATAGAGAAATATAAAATTAGAAAATTTTAAAAATTACATGTGAAAAACACATAAAATCCCATTTTGGGGTACAAAACCCCCCTAAACTACCCGTTCCCATTGACCGATATGTCTGGTTTACGAACTCGTCCGAGGATTTGTAGGAATACACGTCTCTACCAAATTTGGTCTCGATCAGACCATTTTTACGAGAGTTATCGTGTTCACAGAATATATATATATATATATATATATATATAAATTTTAACCACTATTGTTTTCGGTCTCTGGGCACCTAAAGAAGAAAAAATAACATGGTCTCGGGCTTAACTCTTGCCATGAGACCTACGGTAATAGCTTCTTCCCTATGGGAAATTCGCTAAAATGTACTTCTAAGCACACCTGTAAGTTACTACTGTATTTAAATAATCCGAAGGGTGTAGGTAGATATTGTATGTTGCCATTTCAGTGATATAATCTAATCTATTAAAAATAATCATCCCGAAACCTTCTTTAAATACTTTAAAATAGTCAGGTGAACTGTTTAGGAAGTGCTTCGGCGCCGCGCTGACCAGTAGAGAGAGCATTCTTGACGTTTCCGCGGCCCGGTATTGTGAACCTTGCGATGGCGATAGCGTTTGGCGGCGCGGCGGTGCCAGCTTGACCCCGATAGAGGGGTCGCCGGACCATGGTTGCGATCGCTGCTCTACAGTATCAGTAGTGTCGAGATGGGAATTCAAAGTTTATGTTGTTCTACTTGCTCTAAGGCTGATCCGACTCTACAAGAATTGAGAACCAAGAGGTTTGTTTTATTTTTATTTTTCTACTCCTCCAATGAAGTTATCGTATGTAAAAGTAGACCAATTATTTCGAAAACAGTTAAAATCATTTATTTGGCCTTCTAGAAAACAAATTCTTTAGCATGAAGTAAGCTATGGTTCGCTCTCTAGGAAATTTTGAAATGTACTCTTAAACTCAATTCAAAATGAAAATTCTCCGCTTCTTTTATAGTTGTTATATTAACGTTCGAAATAATTTTAAATTCGAAATAAAAATACATTATTAAAGTGTTAAAATAGGTTTTCTACCACCGCTGCGCTAGCATAAAACAAGATTTCGCGGAATCCAGAACGCACGAGTTGTATTATAAATGCGCAATAAAAAATATAGGGAGAAGTGGAAATTGTTTTCATGCTAGCATGATAAATAATGTTTCAGAATGTTAAAATAAATTAGGATTTCGGAGGACCACTCTTTGGTGGGATGGGAATTGGAAAAAAGTAGATAAAATGCAAAAAAGCTAAAAATGATAAACGGACAAAGATTTATATAGATAGGCTACAACCTAATAAATATTATGGTATAGGAGACATTATAAAATATTCGGTTGTAATTGTTGAAGAAATGGGTGTTATGTGTGTTAAACTTGTAGGCCTTAACTCAAATGTTTGATTGAAACAGGATACATCAGCATCAATAGTTGACTAGTTGTCTCATTGAACCACCATTGTAGCTCTTGTACTGGTACGTGTATGTAGCTAGTAGGTGCTTGCTTCTTTTTGGGCCACCTTTGTGCATCTGTTTGAGAATAATGCGGATGGCTACTTTGTTGATGGAGGAAAGGTACTTGCTTGTCCACAGTCTAAGGTCGTGGCATCGCATGTCGTATGATCGGTCATATCCAATTACACGTATGCCTAACACAGCTGGCTAGTGGTCTCTCTGAACCACCTTTGTAGCTCTTGCACCAGTATGTATGTGTAGTATTGTTTGTAACTGAGGCGGAGGCCTGTCATGTTGATGGAGGCAAGGTACTTGCTTGTCCACAGTCTAAGGTCGTGGCATCGCATGTCGTATGACCGGTCATATCCAATTACACGTCTGCCTAACACAGCTGGCTAGTGGTCTCTCTGAACCACCTTTGTAGCTCTTGCACCAGTATGTATGTGTAGTATTGTTTGTAACTGAGGCGGAGGCCTGTCATGTTGATGGAGGCAAGGTACTTGCTTGTCCACAGTCTAAGGTCGTGGCATCGCATGTCGTATGATCGGTCATATCCAATTACACGTCTGCCTAACACAGCTGGCTAGTGGTCTCTCTGAACCACCTTTGTAGCTCTTGCACCAGTATGTATGTGTAGTATTGTTTGTAACTGAGGCGGAGGCCTGTCATGTTGATGGAGGCAAGGTACTTGCTTGTCCACAGTCTAAGGTCGTGGCATCGCATGTCGTATATGATCGGTCATATCCAATTACACGTCTGCCTAACACAGCTGGCTAGTGGTCTCTCTGAACCACCTTTGTAGCTCTTGCACCAGTATGTATGTGTAGTATTGTTTGTAACTGAGGCGGAGGCCTGTCATGTTGATGGAGGCAAGGTACTTGCTTGTCCACAGTCTAAGGTCGTGGCATCGCATGTCGTATGATCGGTCATATCCAATTACACGTATGCCTAACACAGCTGGCTAGTGGTCTCTCTGAACCACCTTTGTAGCTCTTGCACCAGTATGTATGTGTAGTATTGTTTGTAACTGAGGCGGAGGCCTGTCATGTTGATGGAGGCAAGGTACTTGCTTGTCCACAGTCTAAGGTCGTGGCATCGCATGTCGTATGATCGGTCATATCCAATTACACGTCTGCCTAACACAGCTGGCTAGTGGTCTCTCTGAACCACCTTGTAGCTCTTGCACCAGTATGTATGTGTAGTATTGTTTGTAACTGAGGCGGAGGCCTGTCATGTTGATGGAGGCAAGGTACTTGCTTGTCCACAGTCTAAGGTCGTGGCATCGCATGTCGTATGATCGGTCATATCCAATTACACGTCTGCCTAACACAGCTGGTTAGTGGTCTCTCTGAACCACCCTTGTAGCTCTTGCACCAGTATGTATGTGTAGTATTGTTTGTAACTGAGGCGGAGGCCTGTCATGTTGATGGAGGCAAGGTACTTGCTTGTCCACAGTCTAAGGTCGTGGCATCGCATGTCGTATGATCGGTCATATCCAATTACACGTCTGCCTAACACAGCTGGCTTAGTGGTCTCTCTGAACCACCTTTGTAGCTCTTGCACCAGTATGTATGTGTAGTATTGTTTGTAACTGAGGCGGAGGCCTGTCATGTTGATGGAGGCAAGGTACTTGCTTGTCCACAGTCTAAGGTCGTGGCATCGCATGTCGTATGATCGGTCATATCCAATTACACGTATGCCTAACACAGCTGGGCTAGTGGTCTCTCTGAACCACCTTTGTAGCTCTTGCACCAGTATGTATGTGTAGTATTGTTTGTAACTGAGGCGGAGGCCTGTCATGTTGATGGAGGCAAGGTACTTGCTTGTCCACAGTCTAAGGTCGTGGCATCGCATGTCGTATGATCGGTCATATCCAATTACACGTCTGCCTAACACAGCTGGCTAGTGGTCTCTCTGAACCACCTTTGTAGCTCTTGCACCAGTATGTATGTGTAGTATTGTTTGTAACTGAGGCGGAGGCCTGTCATGTTGATGGAGGCAAGGTACTTGCTTGTCCACAGTCTAAGGTCGTGGCATCGCATGTCGTATGATCGGTCATATCCAATTACACGTCTGCCTAACACAGCTGGCTAGTGGTCTCTCTGAACCACCTTTGTAGCTCTTGCACCAGTATGTATGTGTAGTATTGTTTGTAACTGAGGCGGAGGCCTGTCATGTTGATGGAGGCAAGGTACTTGCTTGTCCACAGTCTAAGGTCGTGGCATCGCATGTCGTATGATCGGTCATATCCAATTACACGTATGCCTAACACAGCTGGCTAGTGGTCTCTCTGAACCACCTTTGTAGCTCTTGCACCAGTATGTATGTGTAGTATTGTTTGTAACTGAGGCGGAGGCCTGTCATGTTGATGGAGGCAAGGTACTTGCTTGTCCACAGTCTAAGGTCGTGGCATCGCATGTCGTATGATCGGTCATATCCAATTACACGTCTGCCTAACACAGCTGGCTAGTGGTCTCTCTGAACCACCCTTGTAGCTCTTGCACCAGTATGTATGTGTAGTATTGTTTGTAACTGAGGCGGAGGCCTGTCATGTTGATGGAGGCAAGGTACTTGCTTGTCCACAGTCTAAGGTCGTGGCATCGCATGTCGTATGATCGGTCATATCCAATTACACGTCTGCCTAACACAGCTGGCTGGTGGTCTCTCTGAACCACCCTTTGTAGCTCTTGCACCAGTATATGTGTAGTATTGTTTGTAACTGAGGCGGAGGCCTGTCATGTTGATGGAGGCAAGGTACTTGCTTGTCCACAGTCTAAGGTCGTGGCATCGCATGTCGTATGATCGGTCATATCCAATTACACGTATGCCTAACACAGCTGGCTAGTGGTCTCTCTGAACCACCCTTGTAGCTCTTGCACCAGTATGTATGTGTAGTATTGTTTGTAACTGAGGCGGAGGCCTGTCATGTTGATGGAGGCAAGGTACTTGCTTGTCCACAGTCTAAGGTCGTGGCATCGCATGTCGTATGATCGGTCATATCCAATTACACGTATGCCTAACACAGCTGGCTAGTGGTCTCTCTGAACCACCCTTGTAGCTCTTGCACCAGTATGTATGTGTAGTATTGTTTGTAACTGAGGCGGAGGCCTGTCATGTTGATGGAGGCAAGGTACTTGCTTGTCCACAGTCTAAGGTCGTGGCATCGCATGTCGTATGATCGGTCATATCCAATTACACGTATGCCTAACACAGCTGGCTAGTGGTCTCTCTGAACCACCTTTGTAGCTCTTGCACCAGTATGTATGTGTAGTATTGTTTGTAACTGAGGCGGAGGCCTGTCATGTTGATGAGGCAAGGTACTTGCTTGTCCACAGTCTAAGGTCGTGGCATCGCATGTCGTATGATCGGTCATATCCAATTACACGTATGCCTAACACAGCTGGCTAGTGGTCTCTCTGAACCACCTTTGTAGCTCTTGCACCAGTATGTATGTGTAGTATTGTTTGTAACTGAGGCGGAGGCCTGTCATGTTGATGGAGGCAAGGTACTTGCTTGTCCACAGTCTAAGGTCGTGGCATCGCATGTCGTATGATCGGTCATATCCAATTACACGTAATGCCTAACACAGCTGGCTAGTGGTCTCTCTGAACCACCTTTGTAGCTCTTGCACCAGTATGTATGTGTAGTATTGTTTGTAACTGAGGCGGAGGCCTGTCATGTTGATGGAGGCAAGGTACTTGCTTGTCCACAGTCTAAGGTCGTGGCATCGCATGTCGTATGATCGGTCATATCCCAATACACGTATGCCTAACACAGCTGGCTAGTGGTCTCTTGAACCACCTTTGTAGCTCTTGCACCAGTATGTATGTGTAGTATTGTTTGTAACTGAGGCGGAGGCCTGTCATGTTGATGGAGGCAAGGTACTTGCTTGTCCACAGTCTAAGGTCGTGGCATCGCATGTCGTATGATCGGTCATATCCAATTACACGTCTGCCTAACACAGCTGGCTAGTGGTCTCTCTGAACCACCTTGTAGCTCTTGCACCAGTATGTATGTGTAGTATTGTTTGTAACTGAGGCGGAGGCCTGTCATGTTGATGGAGGCAAGGTACTTGCTTGTCCACAGTCTAAGGTCGTGGCATCGCATGTCGTATGATCGGTCATATCCAATTACACGTATGCCTAACACAGCTGGCTAGTGGTCTCTCTGAACCACCTTTGTAGCTCTTGCACCAGTATGTATGTGTAGTATTGTTTGTAACTGAGGCGGAGGCCTGTCATGTTGATGGAGGCAAGGTACTTGCTTGTCCACAGTCAAGGTCGTGGCATCGCATGTCGTAATGATCGGTCATATCCAATTACACGTATGCCTAACACAGCTGGTCTAGGTGGTCTCTCTGAACCACCTTTGTAGCTCTTGCACCAGTATGTATGTGTAGTATTGTTTGTAACTGAGGCGGAGGCCTGTCATGTTGATGGAGGCAAGGTACTTGCTTGTCCACAGTCTAAGGTCGTGGCATCGCATGTCGTATGATCGGTCATATCCAATTACACGTATGCCTAACACAGCTGGCTAGTGGTCTCTCTGAACCACCTTTGTAGCTCTTGCACCAGTATGTATGTGTAGTATTGTTTGTAACTGAGGCGGAGGCCTGTCATGTTGATGGAGGCAAGGTACTTGCTTGTCCACAGTCTAAGGTCGTGGCATCGCATGTCGTATGATCGGTCATATCCAATTACACGTATGCCTAACACAGCTGGCTAGTGGTCTCTCTGAACCACCTTTGTAGCTCTTGCACTAGTATGTATGTGTAGTATTGTTTGTAACTGAGGCGGAGGCCTGTCATGTTGATGGAGGCAAGGTACTTGCTTGTCCACAGTCTAAGGTCGTGGCATCGCATGTCGTATGATCGGTCATATCCAATTACACGTATGCCTAACACAGCTGGCTGGTGGTCTCTCTGAACCACCTTTGTAGCTCTTGCACCAGTATGTATGTGTAGTATTGTTTGTAACTGAGGCGGAGGCCTGTCATGTTGATGGAGGCAAGGTACTTGCTTGTCCACAGTCTAAGGTCGTGGCATCGCATGTCGTATGATCGGTCATATCCAATTACACGTATGCCTAACACAGCTGGCTAGTGGTCTCTCTGAACCACCTTTGTAGCTCTTGCACTAGTATGTATGTGTAGTATTGTTTGTAACTGAGGCGGAGGCCTGTCATGTTGATGGAGGCAAGGTACTTGCTTGTCCACAGTCTAAGGTCGTGGCATCGCATGTCGTATGACCGGTCATATCCAATTACACGTCTGCCTAACACAGCTGGCTAGTGGTCTCTCTGAACCACCTTTGTAGCTCTTGCACCAGTATGTATGTGTAGTATTGTTTGTAACTGAGGCGGAGGCCTGTCATGTTGATGGAGGCAAGGTACTTGCTTGTCCACAGTCTAAGGTCGTGGCATCGCATGTCGTATGATCGGTCATATCCAATTACACGTATGCCTAACACAGCTGGCTAGTGGTCTCTCTGAACCACCTTTGTAGCTCTTGCACCAGTATGTATGTGTAGTATTGTTTGTAACTGAGGCGGAGGCCTGTCATGTTGATGGAGGCAAGGTACTTGCTTGTCCACAGTCTAAGGTCGTGGCATCGCATGTCGTATGATCGGTCATATCCAATTACACGTATGCCTAACACAGCTGGCTAGTGGTCTCTCTGAACCACCTTTGTAGCTCTTGCACCAGTATGTATGTGTAGTATTGTTTGTAACTGAGGCGGAGGCCTGTCATGTTGATGGAGGCAAGGTACTTGCTTGTCCACAGTCTAAGGTCGTGGCATCGCATGTCGTATGATCGGTCATATCCAATTACACGTATGCCTAACACAGCTGGCTAGTGGTCTCTCTGAACCACCTTTGTAGCTCTTGCACCAGTATGTATGTGTAGTATTGTTTGTAACTGAGGCGGAGGCCTGTCATGTTGATGGAGGCAAGGTACTTGCTTGTCCACAGTCTAAGGTCGTGGCATCGCATGTCGTATGATCGGTCATATCCAATTACACGTATGCCTAACACAGCTGGCTAGTGGTCTCTCTGAACCACCTTTGTAGCTCTTGCACCAGTATGTATGTGTAGTATTGTTTGTAACTGAGGCGGAGGCCTGTCATGTTGATGGAGGCAAGGTACTTGCTTGTCCACAGTCTAAGGTCGTGGCATCGCATGTCGTATGATCGGTCATATCCAATTACACGTATGCCTAACACAGCTGGCTAGTGGTCTCTCTGAACCACCTTTGTAGCTCTTGCACCAGTATGTATGTGTAGTATTGTTTTGTAACTGAGGCGGAGGCCTGTCATGTTGATGGAGGCAAGGTACTTGCTTGTCCACAGTCTAAGGTCGTGGCATCGCATGTCGTATGACCGGTCATATCCAATTACACGTATGCCTAACACAGCTGGCTAGTGGTCTCTCTGAACCACCTTTGTAGCTCTTGCACCAGTATGTATGTGTAGTATTGTTTGTAACTGAGGCGGAGGCCTGTCATGTTGATGGAGGCAAGGTACTTGCTTGTCCACAGTCTAAGGTCGTGGCATCGCATGTCGTATGACCGGTCATATCCAATTACACGTATGCCTAACACAGCTGGCTAGTGGTCTCTCTGAACCACCTTTGTAGCTCTTGCACCAGTATGTATGTGTAGTATTGTTTGTAACTGAGGCGGAGGCCTGTCATGTTGATGGAGGCAAGGTACTTGCTTGTCCACAGTCTAAGGTCGTGGCATCGCATGTCGTATGATCGGTCATATCCAATTACACGTATGCCTAACACAGCTGGCTAGTGGTCTCTCTGAACCACCTTTGTAGCTCTTGCACCAGTATGTATGTGTAGTATTGTTTGTAACTGAGGCGGAGGCCTGTCATGTTGATGGAGGCAAGGTACTTGCTTGTCCACAGTCTAAGGTCGTGGCATCGCATGTCGTATGATCGGTCATATCCAATTACACGTATGCCTAACACAGCTGGCTAGTGGTCTCTCTGAACCACCTTTGTAGCTCTTGCACCAGTATGTATGTGTAGTATTGTTTGTAACTGAGGCGGAGGCCTGTCATGTTGATGGAGGCAAGGTACTTGCTTGTCCACAGTCTAAGGTCGTGGCATCGCATGTCGTATGATCGGTCATATCCAATTACACGTATGCCTAACACAGCTGGCTAGTGGTCTCTCTGAACCACCTTTGTAGCTCTTGCACCAGTATGTATGTGTAGTATTGTTTGTAACTGAGGCGGAGGCCTGTCATGTTGATGGAGGCAAGGTACTTGCTTGTCCACAGTCTAAGGTCGTGGCATCGCATGTCGTATGATCGGTCATATCCAATTACACGTATGCCTAACACAGCTGGCTAGTGGTCTCTCTGAACCACCTTTGTAGCTCTTGCACCAGTATGTATGTGTAGTATTGTTTGTAACTGAGGCGGAGGCCTGTCATGTTGATGGAGGCAAGGTACTTGCTTGTCCACAGTCTAAGGTCGTGGCATCGCATGTCGTATGATCGGTCATATCCAATTACACGTATGCCTAACACAGCTGGCTAGTGGTCTCTCTGAACCACCTTTGTAGCTCTTGCACCAGTATGTATGTGTAGTATTGTTTGTAACTGAGGCGGAGGCCTGTCATGTTGATGGAGGCAAGGTACTTGCTTGTCCACAGTCTAAGGTCGTGGCATCGCATGTCGTATGATCGGTCATATCCAATTACACGTATGCCTAACACAGCTGGCTAGTGGTCTCTCTGAACCACCTTTGTAGCTCTTGCACCAGTATGTATGTGTAGTATTGTTTGTAACTGAGGCGGAGGCCTGTCATGTTGATGGAGGCAAGGTACTTGCTTGTCCACAGTCTAAGGTCGTGGCATCGCATGTCGTATGACCGGTCATATCCAATTACACGTATGCCTAACACAGCTGGCTAGTGGTCTCTCTGAACCACCTTTGTAGCTCTTGCACCAGTATGTATGTGTAGTATTGTTTGTAACTGAGGCGGAGGCCTGTCATGTTGATGGAGGCAAGGTACTTGCTTGTCCACAGTCTAAGGTCGTGGCATCGCATGTCGTATGATCGGTCATATCCAATTACACGTATGCCTAACACAGCTGGCTAGTGGTCTCTCTGAACCACCTTTGTAGCTCTTGCACAGTATGTATTTGTATTGTTTTACTAACATTATTAATTCTTTTAAGTATGTTGTATACATGTAAATATGTTAGTCGTATATATATATATATATATATATTATTTATATATAAACAGTTGTGGTGGTATTTTCTCTCCGATTTATTGTTTGCAATTTAATTGTTGTTTTCGGAATCTTAGTGTTTTGTAATCTTTCTTCATAAATAAAACTAGAGTGATGTCTACAGAAAAAGTAAAGTACCTAAGTAATGTTAGCAATATACGTATTGATAGCAACTGTCATACCTCTTGTTATTTTTACGTTTTATAACTTAAACAAGGGTATTATCCACTGTCTGATAAGTACTGTCTTTCTGAGTCTAGAATAGCATTTGCAGTAGTATTGTATGTAAAGTGGAAACATTATAATTGAAATATATATTTTTTACATCTCTCTTATGGGGCAAACTTACTTAAATATTAGTAAAACATGAGTATTTTTGTCGGTACAATAATTTTTTTTTTTAAGTTTACTGATAATGTAATTTAGTGATTTACAGTAGTAAGCTAAAAACTTGTAAAGTAGTTAATATGATCGGTATATTCTATTTTTTCGTAATATTAAAATGTTATCATAAAATTAAACATACTTAATTAATATTGAGCTGAGATGTTTGTCTCAATTTTATTTTTAATTTACGTTTGTTAAGTAATTTGTATAATGATAAGTATATTGTTTCTTACTGTATGTTATCGTAAAATCGTATTTAAATGGTTATGTGTGTATTATATAAAATATTATTATTACGAGCTTTGTTTAATTATATTTTATATTTATATATATATATATATTATATATATAATATATATTTGCACACGGATCTCGAAAACGGCACCGAGGAATTTCTTTAAATTTTGGAAATAACTAATTTCTGAGTAGAAAATAAGTTCTAGATAGGTCTAATGTCCAGGAAAATTCGTGTTTTACTGTAATATTAAGTTTAAAATCTAAAAATTTAACATTACGCTTATGGAGAATCAAATGTAAACAATGCAAACCAAAACAGCTGTTTATAAACGTTTGACAGTTCTTGATTGAAGACGGCAAAGAACAATATAGAGGTTATGCATTAATATTTATTTTATGTATGTAATAAATGTAAAATTATCAGGTTACTAAACAATTTGTAAAAACTTTCCAAAATCTTCCGTGTTTTGATAGAAAACGTATTCGTTGTATTGCTTGAAGCTACTGTAACAAACCAAATAATTGGTGTAAATTAAATTTATCTTTTGCTTTTCAATCCTCATTCCGTTTCTAACAAAATCAGTTGATCACAGGATAATAGTAACAAACAGTATGGACATTCAAATTCAGTATAAGGTTAGCTAAAACAATTAATTGAGGTTGGCCAAAAACTCTTAAACGACGACGCGAAATCGGCTGACGCCGTAGCTTAAGCGCTTAGATCTCACGTATGCAAGGTCGCGTGATCGATCCCCACCCGAGGGCTATATATTTGTTCAGTATTTATGCCATATCAATTAAGGGGTATTAAAACGGTTTTATTTAAACCACATAAATGTTTTCATTGAGCAGTAAATTTGTTTTAATTTTGCTAACTAACTAGTAAAATACATGTCTTATTCTATCCGAGCAAAGCTCGGTCACCAGGTACTAACCCCATTAAACGGGTACGATGGAATAGTCCATTTTTACATGGGGCCATCTAGTAACACTAAAGTGGTTCGGTGTCATTTTTTGGTGAGTCAGCCGATGACTCAGGTGAATGATTGTACTTCATCGATTCAGCAAGAGTTGGCAAGAATGTGCCAATATACGCCACCGAAACATGTGAAAGTTTCTCGTAAATTGTCAACGGATATAGGAGTTGGCAATTGATGTAAATATATTATGAACTGTTTAAATGAGCCTTCAGACCGATAGTTGTTGGACCACAACTCGTAACCTGACGAATGCAAGTGCTATGTCAGAGCGGTTTCTACAGCGGTGACAGGAGATAGAAATCTTGTTGACCCTGGAGTATACTATTTTTATTTGCATACTGAATTTCAGTATATTTACCCCCTCAAGTTGAAAAAGGGCTCTTCAGTCTTCAAGCTTCAAGTACGCCTATCGGGAGTTTCGTCATGCTTCATTAGACGTAAAACCCAAAGAAAAGGTTAGTGAGCTAAAATTTACGCCCCGTTATACCGTGTCAATATTCCCAAATTTTCGTACTGAGTTTGAGGAATTTCGGTTGAGAGAAAATGTAAATAAACAAAATACTATAATTTTACATACTTAAGTCAGGATTCTATTCTAAAAGCATTAAAATCGACAATAGTCGAATTAATTATGTATAGTCGTAATATAAAACCACTGATTGCCGGGCCAATTCACTTCTTCTGAGGATTCAGCGTCACGGGAACACATTGCATTCGTGCTTAGATTTTATCAACTTATTCTACTCGTCTCTCAAGAAGAACCTGAGGGTCTTCAGCCTGAATTACATTTATTCCAGTAAGTGATGTTTTTTGGTGATTTTTTGAGTGAAGCCTTTGGTTTTTTTAGTGAAGGCCGTCACCTCGTGATGATGCAAAGTGTCCCGGCGTTGAATTAAGTGGTTTTTGTTTACTACTCTTAGTCTCATGTGTTTAAAATTTTCACATATATATTTCATTCTCGTTTATTTTTTCGTTATATTCTATGTTGATTCAATTGTTAAAGTTGTATTGTTTAATTGGACATTTTTATATTATAATTTGAAAGGGTAAGTGTACCTGTTAGTATGTAATGTCAATCTCTATTGTATCATGGTGTAAAAAACTAGCTCTGCCAGAAAAAATCTATGTAGATTAGATAACCTTATGAATGGCAATCTAACCATGTAGCCATATGAATGAGAAATGAGAGAAAAGGCCTTTTCACACCGGCGTACTGGACGTCCAGTACGCGGTCCTTGCACACAGCACAGAAACTTCCAAAGCGTCCACTTATTCATTTGAAAGTAACACCCTCACTCATTTCTAGTGTATTAATGTCAAAATGCCTCTGCAAAGCAATGAATACAATTTATCTAAGGTTTTTTATACGCTACCAAGTACCGTTTTATATCAATTTAGATTGCCAAAAATAACATAGCAAAATATATATTCCCGTAAAGGGTGATATAATTAGAAATAAGACAGTAAAACTATGTTAATAATGTAAGAAAATAATAAAAATGTAAATAAGAAGAATAATATATATAAAAATTAAATAATTTTATGTTACAAACAGTAATACAAAATAATAAAGCAAACAAAATCAATACTAATTAAATATTGTTTTACAATGTACTGTAATTAAATACGTTTGTTATTTTAGTTTTGCAATCGGCAATAATTGAACCATAAGTAAAACAAATAATGTACCATAAGGTCATTAATTAATAATACTTCAACACTAGAAAAATACACAACAGACCACGCGGCAGCTGACCACGTGGTTTTGAAGAGTTCAGTGCGCATGCGCCAGCACATGGACGCCACGAACGTTTCGGAAAAATCGCTCTCTGAGCGAATCATACAGAACCGTCGCGTTCGGGACGTTCTGAACGCGCGGCGTGAACGAGCTTGTATGATAACATGGGCAAATACCCCCGTCGCAGCAGACCTGCGAACTCAGCGAATTTCCAAATCAATAATTTAATCTATGACAAGTTGTATAAAAATATGTCCATAAACATGAGAATTATTTGCCTATTCTCCATAAGATTAACATAGGAAAGAGTGTGCAGGTTAGCTGCTGTGAGGAACACTGAAAGAAGTCATTTCTGCCATGAATAATTTTTATCTTAACATTTATACCAATTTTCATCAACATTTGTCCATAAATAAAGGAGTTTGCCTATTCCCTATATGATTAATATGGGAAAAGAGTATGCAGGTTTGCTGCCATGATAAACAGATAAACTACGATACTTAAGCATTTGAAGCATAAGATCTCAACCACATGAAGCTAAATATAAATTTTTATCCAAAAATATTGATTAATATGGGAAATATTAATGTTTCCCTACCCTCCATAAGATTAACATTGGAGCCCCACAATACAACGTACTGTGTTTAGATTTTTTAATATCTCGGTAACCGTTGGAGATAGAGAAAAACTTTAAGGAACTAAATTGTGTAGTTTTTAAGCTGATTCTAATGGTTAAAGATAAAATTTTTAAATTATATATGGAAAATGCAAAAACCCAATTTTTTAGTACAATCCTCTCCCAATCTACCCGTCCCGATTGACCGATATGATTGGTTTAAGAACTCACCCGAGCAAATGTAGAAATACACGTTTCTAACAAATTTGGTTTCGATCGGACCATTTTTAGGATAGTTATCGTGTTCACAGACACATACATATACTTAACATATAATTACAGTGAAAAACGCAAAAAAAACGGATTTTTGGGTACAAAACCCCCCTAAGCTACCCGTTCCCATTGACCGATATGTCTGGTTTACGAACTCGTCCGAGCAATTGTAGGAATACACACACACACACACACACACACACACACACACACACACACACACACACACACACACACACACACACACACACATATATATATATATATATATATATGTTGTGGCGCGATCTTGTAATAATCCAGACAAGTTGGTTATTAATTGTGGAGGAAAATATGCCCTCAGTAAAAATTTCAAGTGGTCATATAAATTAAGTTTGGCTAATACTGCTCAATGAAATCAGTTTAAGGAAGTCATTATAATTTAAAGAGCAAATGTTTACGGTAGACATAAATACATATTTATCGAGGTAATTTTAGACGGTGAAAATAAGTATCAGTACAGTGATACCGTTTACTAATTCATATTAATACCAATTATTAAATTAAATAATGTTATCGTAAATTTTGTTGTAACAACATTTATTGTACATTTAATTACATGATTATAAAAGAGGCGAGGTACTAAGCGTTGCTGATCTAAACGAAACTCTAAAATTCTTCTTCTTGACAAGCAAAATACATAGATTACCCCTTCCGAAAGGTAATTTCCTAAAGACGAAATTATAATATTATATCATGAAAATGTATCATGAAATCTACCCTTATTCTTAAGTTAACCTAAAGCATTATCTTCTTGATGGTTAGAAAAGTAAATTGAGTATACACACTTAAATGTATGTTGTGTATTTCTCCTTGATAACTGGCAAAACATTTACTATTCACCCGTAAACGTATATGTCGTATTAACTAATGAATGACAGGCTAAGTATATTGACTATTCACCCGTAAACGTATATGTCGTATTAACTAATGAATGACAGGCTAAGTATATTGGCTATTCACCCGTAAACGTATATGTCGTATTAACTAATGAATGACAGGCTAAGTATATTGGCTATTCACCCGTAAACTTATGCAGTGTATTAACTTCTTGATTACAGTTGAAGTACATTGTCTGTCCACCCCTAAACTTATGCAGTGTATTAACTTCTTGATTACAGTTGAAGTACATTGTCTGTCCACCCCTAAACTTATGCAGTGTATTAACTTCTTGATTACAGTTGAAGTACATTGTCTGTCCACCCCTAAACTTATGCAATGTATTAACTGCTTGATTACAGTTGAAGTACATTGTTTGTCCACCCCTAA
This sequence comes from Nephotettix cincticeps, assembly GCA_023375725.1. Lineage (NCBI taxonomy): Eukaryota > Metazoa > Arthropoda > Insecta > Hemiptera > Cicadellidae > Nephotettix > Nephotettix cincticeps. The sequence continues at coordinate 38,861,657 of CM041786.1, forward strand.
ACTTATGCAATGTATTAACTTCTCGTACGGCAGAGAAGATTATAGAAGGGTTGGTGGGTGGTAGCGGTACGTAAGGTGGAGGGTGGTTTCCACGTATTTCCCACTCTTACCACCTCGGCGCCAGTGTATGTATAGTGACCGTGTTTTCGCGAATCGTTGTAGAGACAGTTCCGTTTTCTGTTCGAAGTTCAGTGCCCAACACACCTTTCGCTAACCTTAAATTGATTAATTTTTCACTTAGATTTATATAATTAGTTCGGATTAATAATATTTGTGTAGGTTTAAATATGTAGTAGTTGTTCAGTTTATGTAATGTTTAGTTTGCAGGTTAGATTGCGTCGAAACGAAACTGTGTCGATCAGTATGTGTTCCCAGCAATACTGTAGTTCGAGATGATTATGATTACTTACTTTGTCGGTGTCGATGTTGTTTTATATTTGGTTAAATTGTCCATTACGCGCTTTGTATATTTGGTCCTTTCAGACCGCAGAGGTAGAATATTAAGTCTAATGCAAGGGAGGCATTGAGATTAAACGCATTGTGCTGATAACAGTGATAACAACAGCTACATCAGGCGATGTAGGCCTAGTTGAAGAAGTTTTGCTACACAGCATACGATACGTAACTTCATTCCATTAAACGCATTGTGCTGATAACAGTGATAACAACAGCTACATCAGGCGATGTAGGCCTAGTTGAAGAAGTGTTGCTACACACCATACGACACGTAACTTCATTCCATTAAACGCATTGTGCTGATAATAGTGATAACAACAACTACATCAGGCGATGTAGGCCTAGTTGAAGAAGTGTTGCTACACACCATACGACACGTAACTTCATTCCATTCACATGAGAGAGATATTGTTGGAAATGGAGTGTTTCGAGTCGTTGCAAACGTTGTCAGACGATATTTTGAGAATGTGTGCGAATCTTGACTTCGAGTTAACGACGGACATTGAAACCAGGTACAGTTGATATAATATCTAGTCATTATTTTTATAAGGGCTTTGGTAGTTTCAAATTTTACGTGTGTTTAGCGCGGTATTATCATAGTCGCCATGTCAAGACCTAGACCTGGAACCAATTTTTTTTTAAGTACCCTAGGTAACATAAACACCGCCGTTCGTTTTAGATCGTTTATAAATTGATTGATGTTTGTTAATAGTAGTCCAAAATTGATTATGAAACAGGCAGGAAAATTTTGATTTAGAACCAACTGGTGTGCCAATTCACATACATTTTATTTTTAATAAAAACAACTCGGGCCTACGCACAGACCATTCTAGGTCCATGTAGGCCATTTCCTACTTTTTAAGTCATTTTTAGCGAATTTCCATAGGAAGAAATATTACCGTATCTCATGCAAGAGTTAACAGAATGTATTTTTTTCTTCTTTAGGTGCCCAGAGACCAAAAACAATAGTCGTTAAAATTTTTATATATATATATATATTGTATTTATTATAATATGTGTCTGATAACACGATAACTCTCGTAAAAATGGTCCGATACCTTTGTAGAAGTGTATTCCTACAAATGACAGTTCGTAACCAACATATCGGTCAATGAAATAGTTTGTTTTGTACCCCAAAATTTTTTTGAGTTTTTCACATGTAATTTTTAAAACTTCTAATTTTATATTTCACCATTGGAATCAGCAACTACAAATTAAGTATTAAAGTTTTTCTCTATCTTCAACTTAGAGATATTTAAACAAGTACGTGTATTGTAATGTTAATCTTATGGAGTGGAATATTATTTTTTCACTTATTATCAATATTTTTATAAACTTGTATTTAGCTTCTTGTGGTTGAGTTCCACATTTGTGTAAAAAAGATAGTTTATGTGTTTATCATGGCACAAACCTGCATTTTTTTTAAATATGGAGATTAGGCAAAATTTTATTATGGACAGATGTTGTGAAAGTTGGTATAATGTTTAAAAATAAATTTTTGATGGTATAAATGGTATTTTGTTTATGCAGTTAACTCACTTTATTTTAATTTTTTATTTAGGCAAAAAACTCATGTTATCGACAGATTTTGACCATACTTGTCATATAATTATTATATTTTTTTTTTAAATCATTTGTTATTCTTATTTTCTTATTATGTCTACGAAAATAATTTTTTTTTAATTTTGTTTATAATATCTAACATTTCAAAAATGTGCACAGTTTAATTTGTAATATATTTTGCTTTTATTTGGAATAAATCTGATTTTGACTTAGACAATTCAGAATTCCTCAAAATCAGTTGGTTAGGTTTTGCATTTGATGAAGTTTAATTTTGTGAAGGACTTTAAGCTCAAATCAGCCTTCACCATTTTTTTGTGGTGAGAAGCATGATTATAAATAGGGTTCCTTTGATCTTCATGTACCCATCAAAACGATACGATACCAGTCATACGAACTCGAAGTGAATTCGATGTTTGATCAATATAGTCTTTTGGACAATGTTTGCACAATAGTTGGCAATCACATTGTGGATTTCATACGCTGATTTTCAAAATTTTGGGCAAACCTTGTTCGTCACACTGCTTTTAAATTCAGTGGAATTGCACATTTTATGCATATAGGAAGAATATTATTTGGATGAAGGATTTTATGTAAATAGGAAGAATTATTATATTGATGGAGGACTGGTTGTTGAAAAGGGGAAAAATTACTTCGGTGAAAATTTCTTCCTGATTGAATTTGGGTATTTTTCATAATACTCCTGAAGTAATTCGCCGTGCTTCAGTCTTCTTGGTTCTATTGCTATAGTTCTCGAACCTGTGGTCCCACAAAGCCAGTTAACGACCACTACACTTAAAATAAACTCACCTTTTCATCGGCAATTATTCACAAATTAACATTCGTTTTCAGAGATCCTACCTAGAGCAGTTGAACTTGGGTATGGTCAGTTTATTGCACAATACTCGCTTCAATGTTTTTAAGATTGTGCAACCAATTTCAAAACATTTTAAATTAACTAAATGTATTGCACAATTTTTTCCCCCAATAATAATATTTTAATTGCCATCGAAGCAAATATTTTTCATCCAAGCAATGTTCAAAAAACCAACAATTTTGTTTAAAACTGAAATAGAAGAAAAACAATATTATAGCTATTTTAACCAAGTTTAATCTGTTTTATACCAAAGTAAATGTATATAATTATATGTAAAAATACTAAGTGGTTAAAAATATATTCGTTATTAAGATTTGGATTATGAACCATGATTTCATCAACACTAGAACTAGTATGTATAGTTTATTTTTTCAATTTTCTTTTGAATGATGGTGATTTTCCTTATTAATTCTTTTCTTATCTCATTACTTTTATCCCTGCCTGGGATAGAAGGTTTTAAAATATTAAAAGGTTAAAAAATATTTTTTAAAATAATTAAATTATTTAGGATTAATATTATTTTAAAAATTATTAAGCCTGTGTTGTTTTACTCTTGATTTATCACTTTTTTGTTATATTGATGAACGTTCGTTAATTAATCGATTAATCGTTACTAAAATATAGATGCATGAGGGTGAGTAAATGCAAATGTTTTGAAACAATACAGGGGAAATACACTATAAAGATTTTAAAGATATACACTCCAATTTTATCGTTTACGAGCATTAGAGATGTGCTAGGTTTGCTTTGGATGGTCTCTGTCCCTAGTCGCTCTTCATTATTGACTTGACCTGGGCTTATCGCGGGCGCGTTCAAGCCTATCAGCCAGTGATGGAAACGTGCCTTAATAGTGAATCTAATTGTGTTTATTGGCCAAACGCTTCATTGTTATCGACGATCTATTCAATAAATCTCCGCTCCATCTCTATATATAAAATTGAAAGTATGTATGTCTGTCTGTATGCCCTTTATGCGTTGCCAAACTACTCATCCGATCGCCATGAAATTTTAGGAAGTTGCTCTACATGTGTCCTGGAAGGTTTTAGTGAAAAAATATTTTCTAAAACCCCATAAGTTTCCATTTTATGGCGTTTTAAATTTCTAATGTTAACCTTATGGAGAGTAAGTTTGTTTACAAAATGTCTACAATGAAAACATTTGATTTCTTAGCTACAGCTGATTGGTTTACTTTCCATAAGAAATATGCTTTACTATCCAATGCCATCTGAATCATTCATTGTGTTAAACTATGAAGTAAATGTGAACTGGGATTATGTATTTATATTTTTATTTTCTGTCTGATTAAAGTCACGTGTTTATATGATAATTTACAATGTTTATATTATTACGTTTATTATAATAATCAGCTGTTGTATATCTTTCCTATGAAAGCCATATTACAGTTAGGTTTCGTTTGGGTTTGGATTGGATTTGAAAATTGTGAATTAATCCACTCAGATTTATCTGTTTTATGGGAATGTTATTAATATGTTTTATCGTTTCAGTATTGTTATTCACTATGCCGCGACCCAGAATATATAACCTTTCACAATGAAGCCGTATTGCTATTCGACTTCAGAACATGGCCAATCATAAAGTTAACATGCATTTACTATCAGGCGTTACGAAGTTCGCCGGGTCAGCTAGTATAGGCCTACTATAAGCTTCTTTTTATCGCTCGGTAGTGTTTGACGCATAAGAAATTTTCATAAATAAAATAGTACTGGCATTGACTCTCTGGTAAAATACAATCATGGACCTTTCAATATAAAAACTCTCTTTTTTTAAACTTAAGTTTTCAAAAGAATAATTTTAGTGAAATATGGTAAACACATTAAAGTAGAGCCCCTGTAATCGGTCACCTTCGGGACCTAGACTGACGTAGGAACGTAAAAAGATATTTTTACACAGAGTTAAACAACATATTAATTGGAAAACGTCTAGATACTTTAGAGTATGTATAGTTTTAAAAGGAAAATGGAGAAACAAATTATGTAGGCCTACTGTAAATTTGTTGGTTATGCGAACACCGAGAAAACTAGGCCGATGTCGTCTAACTAGGCTCAAATTATGTCTATGCGGTACAGTTGTAAATGTGATCGTTTTGCTCAAAATGTTATTGTATAAAAAACAGATTTATACGATGAAGTGTATTATTTTTACTGAAAATTTTGTTGCAATATGAGTTATTATGATTATTGAGTTCATATAAACTTTTCAAGATTTTTCGTAGCCGAAATCACATTTTGTGAGAAATAATAACCGTATTCTGATACTCTGTGTAACTTTCAATGATGCTTTTGTGTTTCGTATGCTTTGTATTTTAAAATGCAATATCTTGCTGGACCATTCCAATAGGTTATGAATTGTGAAATTTCGTCATCTGCTTCAACACTTTCGGCCAATCAAAGATGTTCCGTGTCTACGAGATCATACGGAAAGTTTTGTTTTTATCATTCAGTTAAAATGTTCATTTTATACTGTCTATCCGACAATTGGGATATTTAGATATTATTGTACGTTAGACACGTATCAAGATATGAAGAGCAGAAGCAAGCAAGCGATGCTAAATCGAAAACAACGGTTCGGCATGTGTCCCGTCAGATACAAGTTGGCATACCCTCGTGAGTCTGAGCATAGACTCGCCGGAGTGACGGACCATCCAAGCGATGCTAAATCGAAAACAACGGTTCGGCATGTGTCCCGTCAGATACAAGTTGGCATACCCTCGTGAGTCTGAGCATAGACTCGCCGGAGTGACGGACCATCCAAGCGATGCTAAATCGAAAACAACGGTTCGGCATGTGTCCCGTCAGATACATGTTGGCATACCCTCGTGAGCCTGAGCATAGACTCGCCGGAGTGACGGACCATCCAAGCGATGCTAAATCGAAAACAACGGTTCGGCATGTGTCCCGTCAGATACAAGTTGGCATACCCTCGTGAGTCTGAGCATAGACTCGCCGGAGTGACGGACCATCCAAGCGATGCTAAATCGAAAACAACGGTTCGGCATGTGTCCCGTCAGATACAAGTTGGCATACCCTCGTGAGCCTGAGCAAAGACTCGCCGGAGTGACGGACCATCCAAGCGATGCTAAATCGAAAACAACGGTTCGGCATGTGTCCCGTCAGATACAAGTTGGCATACCCTCGTGAGCCTGAGCATAGACTCGCCGGAATGACGGACCATCCAAGCGATGCTAAATCGAAAACAACGGATCGGCATTTGTCCCGTCCCGTCAGATACAAGTTGGCATACCCTCGTGAGTCTGAGCATAGGTCCGTCACTCGCCGGAGTGACGGACCATCCAAGCGATGCTAAATCGAAAACAACGGTTCGGCATGTGTCCTGTCCCGTCAGATACAAGTTGGCATACCCTCGTTAGCCTGAGCAAAGACTCGCCGGAGTGACGGACCATCCAAGGTTAGATTAGAGGGAGTCTACTAATAAAACCAGCTTAAATTCTAAATAGTTTTGAATATTTACCTATTACATGAGAAATAATTTTGGAAAAAAATTATTGTATTTACTTCCCCATGGGCAATAGCTTAGATCACGGATATGTCTTAAAGGGAATGTTTTCAGTTTCTCTAAATAGTTGTTCTTATAACCAAAAACTAAATACAATAGCTCTGTTAGCTTCTATGGAACCCCAAAAAAATCCCGAAAACATCTCTAACGATTTAGATTAAAATTCCGTGGTTTATTTTATGTTCAAAATGCTTTGGGTCCTAAATAATGTAACATAACTCGCATATCTGTAAAAATACTGGTTTTAGCGAATTTCCCATAGGAAAGAAGTTTTGCTTGGACGAGTTCTTAATCCAGACATATTGGTCAATCAGAACGGGTAGGTATACCCATTTTTTGTTTTTTTTTGCGTTTTTCCCATGTATTATTTATTATTTATTTATTATTATTTGAAATGCTACAAAACAGGCTTACGCCCAATTACATTGTTGCACTAATGAATTAAAAACTATTTGGAAGCACATGCACCAATTCTTCACTGTCACTTACAAATATCTTATTCCTTTAATTTTTATAATGAACGCTACCAAATGAGAAAGAATAATAAATAGACCAAACAATTTAACAATTAAAACAACAATCAACAATTTAAATATTTTAACAATTTCAATAAATATCTTAATAAATAATTAAAAATACAATTAGGAAATAGAAAGTATATTAAATTCTTAGTTACACAAAATATTAACTACACACAAAATGTAATTTTTAAAATTTTCAAACTGTAGGCTATCTTTCACTGTAAGAATCAGTTAAAAAACTAAGTTTTAGGAAAAATTTAGTTCCTTAAAGTTTTGCTCTATCTCCAATGGTTACTGAGATATAAAAATAAATCTAAACACAGTATTGTATTTAGGGGCTCCAATGCTAATCTTATTGAGGATAAGGAAAAAATAATATTTCTTTTAATAACCAATAATTTTAAATGAAACTTTGTATTTAGCTTCATGTGGTTGGGATCCATATGTTTATGCTATAAAGTCATAGTTTATGTGTTCCTCGCAGCAGCAAACCTGCATACTCTGTCCCATGTTAATCTTAAGGAGAATAGGCAAACTCCTTTATTTATGATAATGATAAAACTTTGTATATGATCAGAATTAAAAAAATAGTTTATGGTAAAAATGCCAACTTTCAGTGTTCCTCAAAGCAGCAAACCTGCATACTCTTTTCCATTTTAATGTTACGGAGAATAGGCAAATACTCTCATAGCAAATACAAAATTTATCAACAGGTATTGATTGATCAATCTTGTCATATACTTGTATATTGTTTAACGGGCCTAGGTTATTCAACATAACATTTAATTCTATTTCTCAAATTACTGAGGGTACTAATTATTTGAGTAAACTTTGATACTGGATTCATAAGGTTGACGATGTTGAGGTTTTACTTAAGCCTCAAATTTAGTTTATTTTGTTCCTTTTTTTAAATTTTACCGAATAACTTTTAGAATTACTTCAAAATTTACTTCTCCAATTCATATTTTACCTAAGTTTCATCTACTGTAAATTGAGCTATATATGTTGCAGTTTTACTTTTAGCAGTCTTAAGTAAGCACACTATGCTTTTTTAAATTATTTTTTCATTTGAATGTTTAATTTTATTGCAAAAAATAACAGCTTGGCACATCTGTTTTTTCCTTTGAATTCATGTATGTGTACTGAAGGGACCCCAATCGGGCATAGCCTCGGGGCAACCCAGTTATTCATCATATATGTTAAGGTCTAAATAATCGCTAGTAGTTTATTTTGTTCTATAGGTATAGTTGGTTTATGTATTTGTTTATTCGTTGAGGTTTATAGATATGTGAATTTCATAAGAATACTACTGTAATGTATTGTATTATATATTTTTTTTATGAATAAAGAATTATTATTATTATTATTATTTTTATTGCCATATAATTAAAGTGGAAATTCGCTGAGTACGCAGGTCTGCTGCGACAGGTTTTTATAGTTATAGATATAAAGTTAAAGTTTAACGTATTAAATGTAAAAAAAATGTTTCGATTTTTTGGCAAAATAATTAATGTGTAAATAATTTGACCATGACCAATTAAAACCAGCTCAAAAACTAAATTAGTATTTTGCATTATCTTAATCTTTCATATCATCCTTATTTTTCAAACCCACACAAAAATTTTGTTCATATATTTTAAAATATTTTTCACTGGGAGGGGGGGAATGAACTAGTTTCCCATAATCGTTAAACTTGTATTGTATAAAAAAAGTATGTGTCGGATCACTGATACCATTTATATGCAGACTTTATACAAGTTGGCAACAAACTTAAAAAAATATATAATTTTGTATGTATTTTGACATAGTATAAGAAACGTAATTTTAAGTTTTAAGACTTGATTGATGATGATGGAGGGAGCACTTCTCTATTATTTCCAGATTCGACCCTATTCTAAATTCAAATTTTGTAACGCATATTGTATTTTTAAATAACTGCAAAATATTTTTTATTGATTTCTGTTTATATAAAGTACGTTTGATATTTTTTTCAAGATATTTTGGATTATTTTGGAATATACTGTATTAAAGAAAAGTTAGAGGATTGTCACTGTACTGTATAAATCAAGGTTGTTTTGGAAACAAACTGATATGAACCATAATTTTATTATAGTGTATACATATAGTGAATGTTTAATAAATTTTATGGGATCATTTTGAGTACAGTTTCAAATAAAAATTTCATTATATAATTTAAGACAAAACTTAGATAATTTCAAATGGTAAACACAATAATTATTTGTGCATTGTGTACTTACTATTAAAAGAAGAGGTCAGTTTAAGCATTGATTTTAAAACTGTGTAGTACATACTTACAAAGTATGTAAATTCAATGGTTTAAGAGAGAAATGGCAACTGACATAGAGATCAAATAAAAGTTCAGCCTCAAATGTGCTTTGAAGCAAATGTCACCCTCTAAAGGTTAAAACCTTATAAAAGTTCATGTAAATGGTAGACCACTGATGAGCTTTGGGGTTTGATGTCAGGTCTCTAATTCTTTCTCCTCATAGTTGTTAGGGAATATATTTAACAGTTTTAGAAATATTGCTCTTATCATAATTGAAAAATATTTAAATGGCAAGATACTGATACTGATCCTATTACTATACTGTGTTGAGAACCATATTTTTAACATGGAATATTTTCAACACATTTCTCACAAGTTGTGGTAATAATCTCAAATTACTTTCTTCTGATTAGGTTTTAAACTACTTAGCTAAATTATTAGTGAAAATAAATATTAACAAAAATTAAGAATCTACAAAGGAACTACCCTTGAGTAAATTTATAAGATGGATTTCAATAATAAATTAAATCCTAATTTTCTTTAGTTTAGTTTTAGCGAATTTCCCATAGGGAAGAAGCTATTACGGTAGGTCTCATGGCGAGACTTAAGCCCGGGACCATGTTATTTTTTTCTTCTTTAGGTGCCCAGAGACCAAAAAAAAGTCGTAAATTTTATATATATATATATATATATATACATATATATATATATATATATATATATATATTTATTATTAAATTAAAAGAACTTGAACTCCCTTTAAACATTTTATTTTCATGATATACGACACATGCTTCGAATCTTAGTTCATTTTCACAGTGAAAATGAACTAAGATTCGAAACACACATTTTCACAGTGAAAATGAACTAAGATTCGAAACACGTGTCGTATATCATGGAAATAAAATGTTTAAAGGGAGTTCAAGTTCTTTTAATTTGATAATAATTATATTAGCTGCCCTTACTTGTGAACTACATAATCAAATATATATATATATATGTGTGTGTGTGTGTGTGTGTGTGAACACACACATTAATTAATTACCAGTCCTGTCTAAGGAAAATGTCAGCCTTAGTCAGTAACAAGACTACAAGATCGCGCCACAATCATCTTACACTCAATCCTCATTCATTCTTGGCTTAAAATACCTACCCTGTAGTACGGTCGCCATTTCAATAATCTAATTTAACACAATGACTCGTAAAAATGGTCCGATCTAGACCAAATTTGGTAGAAATGTGTATTCCTGCATTTGCTCGGACGAGTTCCTAAACCAGACATATCGGTCAATGGGAAAGGTAGTTTGGGGAGGTTTTGTATTCAAAAATTGGTGTTTTTGCGTTTTTCATATGTAATTAAAAAAAATTTTCAAATTTTATCTTTCTCCATTAGAAATAGCTTAAAAATTACACAATTTAGTTTCTTAAAGTTTTTCTCTATCTCCAACGGTTACCGAGATATTAAAAAATCTAAACACAGTTTATTGTATTTTGGGGCTCCAATGTTAATCTTATGGAGGATAAGGAAAAATTGATGTTTCACTTATCAATCAATATTTTTGGATAAAACTTTATATTTAGCTTCAAGTTGTTGAGATCCATCCATTTATGTTTAAAAATCATAGTTTTTTGTATTTTTCAAGGCAGCAAACCTGCATACTCTTTTACCATGTTAATCATATAGGGAATAGGTAAAAACTCCTTTATTGATGGACAGATGTTGATGAAACTTGGTATAGTTGGTCAAAATAGAAATTGTTTATGCTATAAATGCCTACTTTCAGTGTTCCTCTTAGCGGCAAACATCTATACTCTTTCCCATGTTAATCTTATGAAGAATAGGCAAATAACTAACTCATATACTTATCCACAGATATTGATAAAACTTGACATATAATATTATTATTACATTATTGATTTGGAAATTCGCTGAGTACGCAGGTCTGCTGCGACGGGGGTATTTTCTATGGTCATAGAACATTACAAATATGTATTTGAGTATTATTGTTTATTTTATTCTCAAAGTTATTTGGAAAAGTATTTACTGAAACAGCATTTTTTTAATCAATGGGTATTACCAAATAGTTTACTTTTACTTGTTTTTGGAGACAGTGGGTATGGGAATGGTTTCCTTGGTTTCAGGGTAAACTGGTGAATCTCTGTTTTTACATTGGAATCAATTCTTGTTTTGCATTTCTTGCAGTGAGCAGAGTATAGCATCGGCTCGAGCCTCTGTGATGGTCTACGACGACGTCCAGAAGAAGTGGATTCCCAGCGGAAGTTCATCAGGGCTATCCAAGGTCCATATCTTCCATCACCAGATCAACAACTCGTTCCGTGTCGTCGGCAGGAAACTACAGGACCATGAAGTGAGTCAGGATCAACTTTCATCTCCACAATGTTAAAACCTTTTTATTTTAGAATATGCAGTGGGACATTTTTTTGTTTATGAATTAGAAATAAACAGTAATTCTCTTTCAATTAGAAGATTATCTTTGAATTATCTTTATGTTATCTATTTTTAGCGAATTTCCCATAGGGAAGAAGCTATTACCGTAGGTCTCATGCCAAGACTTAAGCCCGGGACCATGTTATTTTTTGTCTTTAGGTTCCCACAGGTCAAAAACAACAGTCGTTAAATATATATATAAGTATATGTATGTGTCTGTGAACACGATAACTATCCTAAAAATGGTCCGATCGAAACCAAATTTGGTAGAAACGTGTATTTCTACATTTGCTCGGGTGAGTTCTTAAACCAATCATATCGGTCAATCGGAATGGGTAGATTGGGAGAGGATTGTACTAAAAAATTGTGTTTTTGCATTTTCCATATGTAATTTATAAATTTTATCTTTAACCATTAGAATCAGCTTAAAAACTACGCAATTTAGTTCCTTAAAAGTTCTTCTCTATCTCCAACGGTTATTGAGATATTAACCCATTCCCGTCTAATGACGTACATTGTACGTCAGCGTATTTCGCTAGACAGATATCTAATGACGTGCGCCGTGTGTCCCGCGGCGCGGGCCGCGGGGTGGTTATGAGCAAACAATGTACGTTGCCTGCTTATATTTCGACGTAGTTCTTTTTTCCGCTGTTAGGGGTTCTAGTTCATTTCTCATCCGATAGATGGTGTTGGCGTCCTCTTTTATCATCTTATTTAGTGTCAAATGTTCCGTATTGACAGTAAATTATTTTCTTGTTCGCACAATTCGTTTAGTGATTGTATTTATTGATGATAATACAGTTATAATGATTATTATTTAAAGATTTATCATTAACTATTTATTACTGCAGGTAACTAGAAGTAGATCTGCCAAGTAAAATAAAGGAATCTTTTGAAAATAAAGTAAAATTTGACGAAACAAAAATACCTACTTGTTTCTATGTCTACAGCTTGGAACTGGTGAAAAAGTACAGTAATAATTTTTTTCTTGCTAAAAGTGATTGTATACGCAGTTAAAGAGTATAAAGAACAGAGCAAAGAAATCAAAACATATAATTCATGAAGTTACTGTTAATTCTTTCACGCTAATAGTGACGCGCGTTCGTAGTGAACGAGGCCCGATTTTCGTTCAGCCCGGGTGGCCACAAGCGTCGACCGTTCTGCCAGACAGGAATGGGTTAAAAAATCTAAACACAGTATGTTGTATTTTGGGGCTCCAATGTTAATCTTATGGAGGATAAAGAAAAATTATTATTTCACTTATCAATCAATAAATATTTTTTTATTAAACTTGGTATTTACCTTCATGTGGTTGAGATCTTATGCTTCAAATGCTTAAGTATCGTAGTTTATGTGTTTATCATGGCAGCTAACCTGCATACTCTTTTCCCATGTTAATCATATAGAGAATAAGCAAACTCCTTTATTTATGGACCGATGTTTATGAAACTTGGTATAAATGGTCAAAGTAAAAATATTTTATGCTAAAAATGCCTACTTTCAATGTTTGTTACAGCAGCAAACCTGCATACTCTTTCCCATGTTTATCTTATGGAGAATAGGCAAATAACTCTCATATTTATCGACAGATATTGATCAAACTTGTCGTATATATTATTATTATATCATTGATTATGATATTCACTGAGTGTGTAGGTCTGCTGTGACAGGGGTATTTGATATTTTCAACCAACATAAAACGCAAAATAAAATAAAAAAAAATATCTGGGAAAATAAAATGGGAATAAAGTGGGAAAATAAATATCTGTAAAGTATGTAAACAAAGATCTCTCTATAGGAAAACTTATTTATCATTAATATATAAAACAAAGTTGTGTTTGTTACGCTCATTATAACTCGAGAACGGCTGGACCGATTTTGATGATCTTTGATTTTTCGGATTCGTCTCTGCTGCGGTCCTGCTCTAGGTATATTTAGTTTCCATAAAATTCAATTAGTTTCCATTTTATAGTGTTTAAAATTTTTAATGTTGACCTTATGGGAAGTAAATTTGTTTACATATTATCTAGAATCAAAACATTTGATTTCTAAAGCTTCAGCTGTTGTTTTACTTTCAATTAGCAATATGCTTTACTATCCAATGCCATCTGAATCATTCATTAATGCAAAACTATGAAGTAAGTAGATGCAAACTAGCGTTTTAAAACCAGAATCGGCATTTTCACCATTTTTAATTATTGAAATACAGTAGAACCTTGATTAACCGTCATCCTCGGGACCGAGACCATGACGGATAACTGAATAGACGGATAATAGAAATAATATTAGCATTGCTACAACTTAGCATCTAGACAGTGTTTGGCGTGGCAACATCGCAATTCACTGCCTTGCATTTTATAACGGCGCCATTGTAAGTCCTAATCAATTGTCATGATTACTGCGCAGTACTTGATGTGAACTGATTTTAAAAGAAAAAATACGCCAGTTCAAGTGAAAAATACTTTATTAAAATATTTTATAAGAAAACTATGGAATATCAACTATTCACGTACGTACTTTAACTCTAAAAATGCACGTTACCGGTATTTAGTTTTAAAATAATCCGTCATTTTCTTTTATTTCTTTCCCCGTTAAGCTTTTTAGACGGCCATGTTTCTAATTTTTCTTAGAAGAAGCACCAGCGTTGATGATCTTTGATTTTTCGGATTCGTCTCTGCTGCGGTCCTGCTCTAGGTATATTTAGTTTCCATAAAATTCAATTAGTTTCCATTTTATAGTGTTTAAAATTTTTAATGTTGACCTTATGGGAAGTAAATTTGTTTACATATTATCTAGAATCAAAACATTTGATTTCTAAAGCTTCAGCTGTGTTCATGGAGCTATTTGCAGTATCTTGTAGGTGTATTACATATAAATTTGGTGGCCAAGGGAGATATATGTTAAGGTATTTTTTTTTTAGTTATAACATGAAAACTGATTGGCTTCTAAACAAAACCACATGTTGTCTTGGGGGCCAAGAGGGATACATATGTTTTGGAAGTCAATGGGGTTATGTGTGCACATATCTCTCTTGGCCACCAACAAAACATCTGGTTTTGTTTTTGTTGAGTTGATTGTCTTTGGCTTTGCTGAAGTTTTGTTTACTGATTGCGAGTCGGAGTAAGCCCTACTTTAAAAAGGGTCATATTTTTATACTTTTTTAATAAATTTGCTCAATTTTTGAACATGTACAATGTATTATTATTATTATTTTCCTTATTTAGTTTGGAAGTCAAGAGAGATAAGTGAAACACTTTGGAGGCAAAAGGAGTTATGTGGTGCTTTAAATGTTATTTTTATTTTAAAATGCAATATTTTAATCGAACACTTTATTTTAAGCTAAGCATTATAGTTAATGGAAGGCCAAAGAAGAGATATACATGTATATGCATGTAAAATATTAAGTTTGGTGTATTCTGTGAAGGTTTAACTTTAACCTCAATTTTCTCGAAAGTAAGAAAAACTCACATACCTCCCTTGGCCTCTCGATGCCTCAATTAATAATGTGAATTATGTGTAGAAGTCTTATATGAATTGAATTTTGTCTTGTAGTATAGTACAATATCATACATAAAAGGCTCAAATTTTATGCATATATGATTTGTCTACTTTATCAACTGAGTGATCGTCAAGTGAGATGTTGGCTCGAAACATTCTTTAAACTGATATCAGATATCATACCAATAACAGATTTTACACCCCATAGCCTAGTCCCCAGCACCCTTGTGCAACCATCCTTACATTACTCACCACCCGACCATAGTCTGGACTACGTTTGTTCGGGTCAGGGCAAACACGTCCGACCTATTTCACGACTATGGCTTCCCCACTTCCCACCACAGTTTAATGCCACTGTTTTTGTATTTAATGTCAATTAATTGTGTTTCATATACTAGTTTCAGCTTTACTGTTAATAGTCATAAAACCTATAGCCAAACACACTTAATCCATCGCCTGACCATAGTCCGCACGTTCGTTCGGGTCAAGGCAAATACGCCTAGTCTAGTTCACGACTATGGACAAACAAAGCCAGATATTCGTTTGGACCTGCTTTATTCTGACCTTTGACTCCATCTTCTTCTACCCAGACTTGTAGAAAATAGATAAATAAATAAATCCATCCTAAAACCTAACCCTTCTAACACAAAAAGCAAGCCAGACACACGTTCGGTCGGGAACAACCTGCTCTCCGAAACCCTCCATTCACCAACCATAACCCAAAATACTAGCAACAAACAAAACACAAAGGACATAGTCCTATAACATCTGCACTGAAACCTTACATCCTGTCCCTGTTCAAATCATAATATTCAACAATGAAAGGCCTAGTGACAAAGCTTTATGAAAGAGTGAATGTTTAGTTGTGACTGATGGATAACACTCGGAAAGTTTATAAAATTGTGGAGTACCTCAAATGGTAGAATAAATAATATTATACCCTGATTTTCCCATTTATCAAAGATATTGTGTAGTAGGTAAGCGTGTAAAGCTTACAAGAACTAGGACATAGGATTGTAACTGTTGATGAGGGGATGTTAGGGAGAAGCAAACTGTGGTGATCACTCTTTTGGTTGTATTTATGACATACATTTAAATATAATATGAGATAGTAGTCTGAACACTTTGTATGTATCAAATAACCAATTTTGATTGTTCTCCTGTTGTATTTGTAAGTTCGACACTATGTTTAGACACACTGAGAAAGGTACATATTATTATAAGGTAAGTTAGAAACAAACACCATCAATACACGCACTTGTTAGGATTCAACACTGTCATGAATTTGATCTAGGATCTGTTGCATTTAATATTTCTAAAAATACAAAATACTTATTGTAAGTTTCCAACAACTAAAAGTCTAAAACACTATAGGTCGGATGATTCAGTTGAAATTAAACATATCTTGTCTCTTGCACCACCAAGTTCGTAAGTTGTCATTTGAACTAAAATGAACTTGATCTAGGATGTGTTGGATTCAACATATAAAATATTTAATGTTAGAATTGAGATAATGACAGTAAAAGGTTAAATAGTGACGTTGGTTTTTGTAATATGTAGCTAAACGAAATATTTCGATCAGTTAAAATTTCAACATGTTTGGTGCGCATTGTCTCAAACACAGAATGAAGAAATTCAACAAGAAGACTACAACATCAACCCTCCTCAGTGGCATAATTTTATTCATTTTCGTGTTGTATGTTTAAGTTAAGTCATAACACCCGAAAACATATACAAGTACAAGTGAGGACCTAGAGTGAGTCTAGATGACTATCCTTGAGTGCATGTCGCATGTGCACGTAGATACTTTTTCTATGAGTCTAGCTGGTATTAAGAATGTTCAACCCGGAATTTTTCAAAACCTTATGAAATATCACAATCACGCCCTTTCTACTAGTAAAACTGCAATTGCAGAATCATTGGTTATTTCAAGAATTGTCTGCATCTAATGTTGCAGACCGTTTTTATAACAGTGGGACTTGGCTTACGGCGGGCATAGGTTATGAGGACAGTGAATGAACGATGTACAGTGATAGGGGGCTTTAGAGACATAAATGACACCATGCAATTTTCACTTTAGAAAATTGTCGATATCTTGGAAACTAAGAATCTTTTGACATCAATACTTCCTAATTACTATGTCCGATCTAACCAAGGTGCATCGATTGGTACATTTTTTCAGAAAAATAGTAGCCAAAATTATTTTGGACAAAAACCTGGCTGATTCATAACAATAAGACTTGGCACACGTTAGACGTCCTGCAGTCAATAGTCAACCAGTATATAATAATATATTACAAGTTTTATAAATTAGACAATTTGTCTAGCATAACCAATATTTTGACCATTTATATCTGAACATAAACAGATTTGCTGCCATAATGTCATATGAATCACAAGTGAAATATGGCTGGTGCAGGACTTGTAGGTAATGATACACGCAGCGCGGGACTAGGACACGAGCCGCGGGCGACCCGGAGCTAGCGCGCACGGTGGTATGTGTTTACGCGACTTGGCACTGAGGGCTTGGGATTTTAAATTCTGTAAGGTATGTGATGTGTGAAACTTTTCATTAAAATTATGTTGTATAGTATCAGACAGTAGATTAGATATGAATAAAGGCGAGTTTTTTATAAATTTTCAATCTGTCCAAAACTGCTCCCAATTTTGCTCCGTCCAAAAATGCTCCCAAAATGATTTTGAGCTTAAAAGGGGTTTTTTTCTATTAAAATGGGAAAAATGTGCTGATTTTGGGTTAAAAATGATGGTTTTTGCCCTATAATGTGCGAAAAATGTGACAATTTTGGGCTTAAAATGCTATATTTCAATAATTAAAAATGGTGAAAATGCCGATTCTGGTTTTAAAACGCTAGTTTGCATCTACTGAATTAAATGTGCACTGTATAAAATGAACATATTTATTCACCACGTTAATAGTTAACATATTAATAGTTAATAGTTTTTGGGCATTATGTATTTTTATTTTATAGTCTGATTAAAAGTCAGGTGTTTATAATTATGTCAAATAAAAAATAATTACGGTATTTCTACATATTACGTTTGTTATAATAATTAGCTGTTGTATATCTTTCCTATAAAAGCCATATTACAGTTAGGTTTTGTTTGGTTTTAGGTTGGATTAGAAAAATTGTGAATCAATCCACTCAGATTTATTTGTTTTGTGGTAATGTTATTAATATGTCTTATTGTTTCAGTATTGTTATTAACAATGCCGCAACCCAGAATATCTAATTTTTCACAACGAAGTCGTAATGCTATTCGACTTCAGAACATGGCCAATCTTAAAGTTAACACGTATTTACTGTTAGACGTTATGAAGTTCGCTGGGTCAGCTAGTTATTAATAAAAATGGAATTCCATAATTTAATGAGCTTTAATACTCTGTACAAAATTTAAGCTCAAATCTTCTCACAGTTAAAATTTCTTTTAATATAATCTCCGCAGTGGGAATTGTAGACTGTTTTTGGATTGTGGATGATTTTTTTAAATTTTAGTTTTTCATTGTGGATTGGAGATCAGTGGATTGATTGAAAATTTATGAAACTTAGATAACTTTCAGGTGCATAATATTATTAGGATTGATTTCATAAATTATAAGTTTTCCTCTTAGAACTCTGGTATTTATTAATAATCATGAAGATTATGGCTGTATAAAGCAATCAATTCATGGTAATATTTCAAGTTACCACTAGCAATAACGAAAGATTAATATTATAGGTCACATTTTATTGTTACTTGAAACATATTTTTTACTATCCTCATTTATTTTTTACAACACTTGTAATTTTCCAATCGTTTAGATTATTATAGTCTTATCAGTCAATAAATAATTAGATATAGTTTGTTTGATGTCAACAAGAATCCTAATAAAATCAATAGGGTGAGACAATAGCGAAGGGAGGCCCTCGAAACTCTTATCTGCCGCCGCGCTCTGCCTCACACAATTAATTAGTGTCACCCTGACCAGGCTCCAGCGTCCACCTCCTTTCCATACACTATACACCATACACTATGAAAATCATGTTTTACCTCTTCTTCTACGTCTTGCTTGTTTATGTTGTGAGTATTATCATAATTTTGGTCTCCATCTGAACAACGTGCTCTGGAATGCTGATTTCAAGAGAGGTTTTGAGGATCACAGTGAAGATATCCACTGTATAGGTAGTGTTAAGTGGTTTAATCATTAATTAGTTTTTTTGGCTAATGAAGATGTTAAAACTGAATTATTTCAATTTTGTAGTGTTACATTTATAGGATAAAAATGACAATAAAAAACAAACTAAATACATTAGGTTTAGGTTTTTTTCTCGGTTATTACTTTCAAAGACTTTATGTCAGGGCAAATAATTATTCAATTTTTGTCCTAAATATTCAAAAGCTTTCTTCCCAGTCTTACATCTCATTCTAGGCTGGTGTTGTGGTAATTATAATTAATCCTCGAAAGGTTTACAGTCAATTAATTGACGCCACCGCCGAATCGTCTAAGGTTTACTGTCGATCAATCGACAGTAGGTAAGCTTTTACAAAAAGCAAGGTTGCGAATACATTTTCGGTTAAAACTACATTGAATATAGTATCGTTGTACTCTACAGGTTATACGCTTTCCGCCGATGTCTGTCTTGCGTGGCTTACTTTTTGTGTCAAGAGTTCTGTGTGAGTTAAATTATCTGTCTTCTGTTGCCCGTTTATGTCGCTTTGTTTACAATGGTTGCGTTACACGTTCTCGTCGCGTTTGTATGGTGTTTTGATGTTAATTTCACAATTTTAAAATGTATAGCAGTGACTTAAGCGTATAACACTATATATTTTTATTTTCCTAATTAAGTTTCTCATTAGGCAAGGTTCTCCGTGGTCTAGAAGCTACTGAATGTTTCTTTGACGTCATACTCATTCAATTCCAAGAAACAATGAGTCGACTAAAAGAGGTTTTTCAAAGAATTATACAGTACAACTTACGATTGAATTGTGACAAATGCAAATTCTTTCAGAAAAGTGGGAAGTATTTAGGTCATATTATAGACAAGAATGGCCTTCATAAAACACCTGACACCATTGACGCAATAGGAAAAGCAAAGAAAACCGAATATTTCATTCAATTAAGAAGTTTTCCAGGACTCCCAAATTACTACACTTGTTTTGTGCCTAACATGTCAACCTTGCTCGAACCATTAAATAATCTACTAAGACATGGAAAGAAGTTTACTTGGAATAAGGAGTGTGAAGATACCTTTGTGAAAGTTAAAGCTGAACAGTGATTGAACATTGACTCATTATAATCCGAATGAAACATTGGTACTTTCTACAATTGCGAGTCAGACTGGATTGGGTGCTTGTTTATCCCACAGATACAAAGATGGATCAGAGAAACCAATAGTGTTTGCCTCAAGAACTCTCACAAAAGCAGAAAGAAAGTACAGCCAAATCGATAAAGAAGCTGTAAGTATTTACTGGGGGTTTAAGAAATTTTTTGCTTATTCTTACGGAAGAAAATTTGTTTTAATAACAGATCGCAAACCCCTTATTTCAATTTTTGATCATGCAAAAATTTACCTTCAATGACATCTTCGAGAATGTTTAACTATGCTCATTTCCTATCAGGATTTGATTACACAATTGAATATCGTAATACAAAAGAACACGCTTATGCAGACTTTTTATCTTGTTTTCTGGTTAATGAGGTCCCAGAAAATGTATTTAATGATCATGAGCAGTACCTGATGAATCAAGTGAAAGCAATGCTAGTGACGAGAAAACAAATTGAAGAGGAGACAAAGAAAGGTGAAAATTTCAAAGTGATATTATACTATTTAAACACAACCAAGAGCTTAAAAGAACTCGGATTAAATGACAATAAATTTTACTTAATGACTGGTTGTGTAATCAGAGAAAATAGAATCTGTGTACCTTTTACATTAAGAAAACATGTTCTGAATGAGTTGTATGCTTTTCATAATGGGCATGACCAAAATGAAACTTCTGGCTAGAAGTTACTGTTATTGGAAGAATATTAATCAAGAGATTGAGATTGATGAAAATTTAGTCAAACATTGCACTTCATACCAACAAAAACTTACATCCAATACAATATTGACAAGGATTGTTTCCTTGGGTGGACTCTAACATTTATAACGTTCAATAAAATTTAAGAAATAATAGTATGTAACAAAATTTAATTTAACATTAAACAAATCTCAAATTACCCATATATACATTTAGTCAGGAAAAATCGATAAAATCAGTATGAAAACAGTTAATATAAAATAATTTAATTTAAAATAGAATGATGCAAGTGTAACACATAAAAAAACATTTGGAATAGAAAATATTGCAGAGATTAAAAGGGCTGAAAGGGTTGCAGCCCAAGCCTTTTGATGTAATTTGTTGACTAGCTTTACTTTCATTACAATATAACTACTGTTGGTATTTTTAACCTTACTTGACTTGGGGCAGATCTAAAAAGTGGCTTGCTCTAGTTCGATATCTGTGTAATTCATTCATACATTTAAAACAGTCAAGAAATAACAATAAATGAATGGTCATTATCTAAAATTATCTAAAAATTTGGGTGTATAGATTTTATTTTGGTACATTTTAGTGAATTCCCCTTTATGGGAATATGCTATTACCAAGCTATTACTGTAGGACCCAGTAAGAGTTAAGCCTGAGAACATGTTACTTTTTCTTTTTGGGGCTCAAAATATGCTCTGATTAAATTTATAAAACATAAAAAAGTCTCAATCCCCATGAAAATAGGAAATAATTGTAATTATACATCTACCAGATGTAGCTTTATCCAAAGAGGTAGTTTTTTGCAAAAATTGTATTTTTACATTTTTTTCAAAAAAATTATTTTAATTCAAATTTCCCATGTTATTCATGTAGAGAATAGGCAATCTCCTTTATTTATGGACAGATGTTGATGAAACTTAGCATACTGTATGGTGAAAGTAAAACTTGTTTATGCTAAAAATACCTAATTTAAATGTCCCTCACAGCACTAAACCTGCAAGCTCCTTCCTATGTTAGTCTAATGGAGAATAGGCCAACTCTCTTATTTATTGACAGCTATTGATAAAACTTGTCATATCAACTGATCAAAGTCAAATTATTTATATTCACTATTCAAAACTCAACATTTTAGTGTTCCTCATAAAAGCAAACC
The DNA here is from genome assembly GCA_023375725.1 of Nephotettix cincticeps. NCBI lineage: Eukaryota > Metazoa > Arthropoda > Insecta > Hemiptera > Cicadellidae > Nephotettix > Nephotettix cincticeps. The sequence goes on from CM041786.1 coordinate 38,884,022, forward strand.
TGCTTACTCATTTCCTATATAATTCTGCAAGGAAAATTTCCTCCAGGAAGCTGTGGTCTTTTGGTTTGACTTAAAATTATAGGAGAAGGCTAAAATTAATGGTCTCAACTCCGTGCATGCAGGAACAAATACTTTAATAATCTCAAAGGCAACAGGAAATCAAATATAACATAAAACATTCCCCATAAGAATATCATTGGAAATGGAAATTTCTGCTTTGTTTATTTACAAATATGAGATTTAGGTGTGTTCAAGTTTATTCATCATTTATTCAAAATCATTCATTAAAATATAATATTATTACATTACATTTTGTGTTTTTAATATATGAGTTATTAACAATGTAGAAAAGTTTGAAATACTGCATGAAAACAAAGTAATATATTTTACTGTATGGTGTATTTTATTTTAATATTCCCAAGCATATTATTGATTTGGAAATTCGCTGTAATGCACTATAATGCTCAATTGGTATGCTGCGATGGGGTTGTTTACTCTCAGTTCATGGAAAATACAATCAAATGCCTTGTAAATTTTGTCTGAGTTTCAGGAGTTATCTCTTATATTCAAAATTTGAAATAATATTCTCTCCTACGTCTCCACAGTTTTTACTATATTATTGTCTAGATATGAAATAGTTTACCCCACGAAAAAATATTTTGTCCAAAGAAATTATTCAGTCACATTTTTATACATCCTTCAAAAATTGTACCAAATATTGGAATCAACAAGATCGTAAGATGTACTGAGTTATTTCCTTTTTTATAATTCAGAGTAACTTTACTTATTTTGAGAACTTCTGGATATATATTTTTTATTCATTTTATTCATTTTATTTGTAAGCCTCCTGAATTGGTGGATAGTAAATAACAGGTTACTGACCTTGATATCCGTCAATCCAATTCAATTTGTCACTATTGTCTGTGACCTAGGTTTCGAACACATAGGTTCATTTTCAAACAAATGTCATTGTTTACTCCATTGGAGGTCGTTCTGTTCTCTTCAATATATCAACACATTTAGACAAACAGTACAAACATTACATTTAAAACAAAAAGTACATTTATACATTTAAAACTTTAAAATTTGATAAACTAAATAACGTGTTTGCCGGCCGGTTTTCACTATCAAACTGGTTATTGTCATATCAGTCAGTGCCTTCTTCCCCCTCCTCCTCCCTCGTCAGGTTGACCACTGTCGAGTGGAGTCAACCTAAGTCATCGAAATAGTCATCGAAACCTAAGTCACAGACAATAGTGACGAATTGAATTGGATTGACGGATATCAAGGTCAGTAACCTGTTATATATATTTTGTTGTGTACTCTATGAAAATGAGTTCTTAAAGCATCAATGACCTTAACTGTCTTCACGGCAAATTTGTGGCCTTCCTATATTTTGTTTGAGGATCAAACAAAAACGGAAATGAGTGCTACTGATATTATGTCAATAATTTCCTTTACTAAATTGTTCAATAGCCCATAATAACTCTCACCATTAATGAACTGAAGTTTGAAATCAATTTTAAAAATATTTTGCTCAGTAATTATTCCCGACTGAAAAACTTCTAAACCCTTATTCCAATTTCCGATACAATTATCTAGAACTTGTATTCTATCTATAACTGGCTAGGTGGTTTAGTGCTCATAGTCCCCGATACAATTATCTAGAATTTGTATTCTATCTATAACTGGCGTTAGGCTAGGTGGTTTAGTGCTCATAGTCCCCGATACAATTATCTAGAACTTGTATTCTAACTATATATGGCGTTAGGGTAGGTGGTTTAGTGCTCATAGTCCCCGATACAATTATCTAGAACTTGTATTCTATTTATAACTGGCTAGGTGGTTTAGTGCTCATAGTCCCCGATTCATAATCCAAGAGTCACCAGTTCCTGACCAAAGTTTTGACACAATTTTGTGATGGTTTATTACCGAACTCAGTTGTCTTATTTGTTCATTGATTAATGATCCAGGAAAATGAATCAGCTGGTCATAATTAGTAACGAAGCTTTAAGGGCACTTGAACGTCCATGAGACCTCATGTTAAATTATGCAAAGTCTATGCCTCATTTACTCTGAAGGTACAAAAGATACAGAACTTTTTATCATTTATTTAGTTATATTTGGTAAACCTGCTGATATCCTTTTATGTCTTTATCGCAAAAATTAAAAATGTTTTGATTTTTTATAATAAACCATTGTTAAAAATAACAATTATTTTATTTATTTATCCAATACTATAATACGAGCAAGGTTGGTGTGTATATCCGTCTGCAAATATATATATATATATATATATTTGCACACGAATCTCGAAAACGGCTCTAACAAATTTCTTTAAATTTTGGAAATAACTAATTTCCGAGTAGAAAATAAGTTATAGATAGGTCTAATATCCAGGAAAATTCCGGTTTTCTTGTAATATTATGTTTAAAATCTAAAAAATTAACATTACGCTAATGGAGAAGCAAATGTAAAAAATACAAATCAAAACATCTGTTTATAACTGTTTGACAGTTGTTGAGTGAAGATGGCTAACAATATGCTCTTTGTAAGATGTGTATAGAGGCTTTGCATACATATTTATTTTATTTATGTATGTAATAAATAAAAAAATTATCAAATTAGTAAAAAATTTGTAAAAACAAAAACGTAAAATAACTGTACGAACTAAAATCAGAGAAAAGTATTTCCAAAATCTATGGTGTTTTGATAGAAATATCGAGTTTTGTTTAATCATTGTATTGCTTGAAGCCACTTTAACAAACCAATTGATGTAAATTACATTTCCCTTTTGCTTCTTAATCCTCATTCCGTATATAACACAATCAGTTGAGCACAGTTTAATAATAGTCGAACGAATAATTATGAATTAATTAAGTCCATTACATCCCCTCTTCTCTCATATTAATTAAAAATATCCACAAATTTGGGTCGGTGTCTCAAGAATAAATATAAGAATAGGAAAGCAATAAAAACTTTAGTTTTTATAAAGCACTGATGTAAACCACATCGGTCCTACGCAATAACATATCTAAGATGTAGCAAAGGAATGTTATGTCCAGCTTCTGATTGAATTGATTATGTTTTGTAATGGACAGAAAATGGGATTTGATCAAGCATAGAAAGTGTTCTCATGCTACTTTGTCTGGTGCGGTTCATTGTCCCAGGTTTGACAAAAATGAAAAATAAATATTGAGAAGTGTTTGGATCGGTGTATCACGAGTGTGAGTATGAATATTTCACATCTCTCAGCTATTTTGTTATAACTCTTATTTTGTTATAGGTTTTACTCACTTATACTTGGTATTGCAGGTGGTGATAAACTGTGCCATAATCAAAGGACTGAAGTATAACCAGGCCACCAACACCTTCCACCAGTGGAGGGACAACAAGCAGGTGTATGGCCTCAACTTCAGCAACAAGGAGGATGCTGACAACTTTGCCCGGGCCATGTTCCACGCTCTTGATGTCAGTAAACTCTCAGTTACACTTGTTAAAGCTAATATTGACATAAAACATTACAATGTGTTATATATGATCCTTTGCAGGGATCAAAAACATAGTATTTATTTGTTCAGTATGACTTGAAATAGTGTTTTATTATGTAAACCTTATTATAAGTTTGCTATTTTGAATAAGAAAGAAAGCTATGAGTAATCATAAAAGGTATAATATTCCACATCTAGTGATGAATATTGATAATTTGATTCTCTGAATAAGTAATATAAATAAATTAAAGCTTTTCGTATTAGTTGGATCGAAAGTAAATAATATCAAATTGGAAGAGAGTAATAAAACCAAACTTCTTATGTGATAGGCCTTGAGCAATGCCATATCACGGCCAGTGGTGCCACCTCCGCCGCCGCAGCCACCTGCAGTGCAGCCAATTACCACAGTGTATCAATCCAACAATAACAACACACAATACCAACAGGCCAATGGCCAGTATGATGACGATTCACAGACTTATAGGTAAAAAACACATTTTTTTATTTTGGCTCTTTTTTTGATAAGTTGTTTATGGAAAGTATTCTTCAAACATGTAGTAAAGTCAATAATTAATATTTGCTATAACATGACAGACTCATGAAATTTTATAAAATTCATAAACAAGAAATCTTGTTTTCTCATGTTTTGTTTTCCTCGTTATGAATTTTCATCAATCAGGTCAGATTTTTGGAAGCTACTACATCATCATTTGCAGGTTTTTATACAATAGTTTGAAAATAATTTATGTATATGCATGGCTATATATAGTAAAGTGGACCGAAAAAACTAAATTTCTGAGTATTGAGTTCTAGGACGGTGGCGTGTCCTGTAATCCAGCTACTTGGAGGTCACGAATTGTTGGTAGTTGTGAGCGATGGTCGGTGGGTGTAATGTTCTCTTCTATGGATTAACATCTGCACTATTGAGTAATACATTAATCCGCCAATACCATCCTTATAATAAGACCACTTTGTGGTTCGGACTCTACATTAAACTGTAGGTCCCTTAGATATGGAATTGATTGTTGGGCTATAAATTAACAGTTCTGCCTGAGGAACATGTCAGCCTTAGTCAGTAACAAGACTACAAGATCGCGCCACAATCATCTTACACTCAATTCTCATTCATACTTCACTTAAATACCTGGACAGGTTTCCAGTAGCGTATCCAGGATTTGTCTCTAGGGGGGATGGGGTACAACTTTTTATAAGACATGAAAAACTGAGGATGCGCGGTAGAGGGAGGGGTGGTTAAATTCAATTTTCACATGTACTAACACTTTAAATTTAGGCTTCATGGTGAGCAATATTAATTCAGGCGCAACATTAACCTAACCTCACAAATATATAAAATATTTTAAATTTATCAATTTTTCTTTCTTCCTTTGTATTCTTTTAAATGCTACCTCAGTTTATTACACTCAAAGTTTATTACTCTCAGTTTATTATTCATGTAATAAATTTCAACTTAATTTAATATTTCGTATTTATTTTTCAAATTATAACAAAAGCTTTTTGTATTTCAGTCATCAAGAATGTTTAGTATATACGTAACTTAATTGTTGATTGGATTTATTTATTTTAACAGATGAAAACGTAAAATACAAAAAATAATACAGTAAACCCTCTCATATCCGGACCCTCCGATATCGGGACGTAATTTTGAAAGAATGCCAAATTTAAAATTACTCTAGGAGGTCAATGTTTCTTAAACCAGTAGTCGCGAACAATGTTTGTAGGCAGGTTAGGTTCGGCCGGTTGCCGAACGCGGGGTTGAAGCATTGTGGACAGCGCTGCGGTAATGTTCAAAAGTGGAATGGGGAAACAATGAGTCATCCTAGTCCCGAGCGCCTGAGTCTCTAGCGCTACTGTCTGTATTCTGTGCTCTCTGGTGCAAGGTCACTGACTTACGAAACAATAAACCTCCCCATCCCACCTGTCCTTACCCACCCCAATAGCCAAGCCAATGCATCACAAGTACCGTAGTGACAACACCCGCCTCCGTGGTCAGTGTCGTCTTTGTTTTGCTTCAGTAACCTAGTCTTTCTTGTACTAGTTTGTTTCAGTTTCGGGTAGGAATAATTCCTTTGTTATGGCCGGATAAAGAAAAGTGGTTGTCATTACGATGGAGGAAAAATTGTATTACTCTAGTACTTTATATTGTATTACGTAATTTTTTGATTTTGATATTATTAAAGTGATTTTTTTATTTGATATCCGGATGTTTTATTCCCCTCTCATATCCGAATTTTTTGCTATCCAGATTGGCCGTCGCCACATTAGTCCGGATATGAGAGTGTTTACTGTATATACATACAACACAAAGTATTTTTTAAACTAAAATTGAATTCTCCTATAGTTGATGATTGTTTTTGCCATTTCATCTAGGACTTCTTCCGGAGTCGGGTGCCCTTAAAAAATAATTTCGAGGATGAGGGTGCTTCCTGTTTTTTTATCCATTTTGAGCAAATATCTTGCCAAGGATAATCCACTCGCCACAACACTGCACAACGAAAACCGCTTAAGGTGGTGCGAGCAAAAAATTGACTACAGTGGAACCTCGATTGAACAAATTTCAAGGGATTAAGAAAGATATAGGTTATATAGGGTTATTCTTAAAAATGAGGGTATATATATATGTGTCTGTGAACACGATAACTCTCGTAGAAATGGTCCGATCGAGACCAAATTTGGTAGAGACGTGTATTCCTACAAATGCTCGGACGAGTTCGTCAACCAGACATATCGTTCAATGGGAACGGGTAGTTTGGGGGGGTTTTGTACCCCAAAATGGGGTTTTTTGCATTTTTCATATGTAATTTAAAAATTTTTTAAAATTAAACTTTCACCACTAAAATCAGCTTAAAAAACTACACAATTTAGTTTCTTAAAGTTTATTTCTATCTCCAATGGTTACCGAGATATAAATAAATCTAAACACAGTACGTTGTATTTTGAGGCTCCAATGTTAATCTTATGGAGGATAAGGAAAAATTAATATTTCACTTATTAACCAATAATTTTGGATAAAAATTTATACTTAGCTTTATGTGGTTGAGGTTCATCCATTTATGCTTAAAAATCATATTTTATGTGTTTATTATGGCAGCAAACCTGCATACTCTTTTCCCATGTTAATCATATGGAGAATAGGCAAACTCCTTTATTTATGGACAAATGTTGATGAAAGTTGGTATAAATGTTAAAAATAAATATTTTTGAAGGTATAAATGCCCACTCTCAGTGTTCCTCACAGCAGCAAACCTGCACACTCTTTCCCATGTTAATCTTATGGAGAATAGGTAAATAATTCTCATGTTCATCGACAGATTTTGACCACTTGACTTGTCGTATATTATTATTATTATATTATTGATTTGGAAATTCGCTGAGTACGCAGGTCTGCTGCGACGGGGGTATTTATTACTTCACTTACAAACTCCCCACTAAGAGCCACCAACATGTCAATCACAATCACAAACTAAACACTGCTATAATTTGAGACACAATTTTATCAAAAGGTGCAATAAATGTGCACCTTCTATAAATATTATGTGCGGTGGGCGGAAGTAAGGGAAATTCCGCTCGAGTGATGACCTAGATAAAATAAAATACGTAATACAGGTGCCTGGGCCTTGGGAATACGTTATATTGAGGTTATGTTTGTTATATAGGGGTTTCTTACTTTGGGATTACAACATGTTGTTGTTGGATGTCATACAGGGATTATAAAATAAACACACAAAATATACGTTATATAGAGCTTTATATAAGTATTTTGTTTGTATATAGGGTTTTATATTTAGTTATGTGGCGTTTTCAAGGGGATTGAAAAATAATACGTTATACCGAGTAATACGTTACATCGAGGTTCGCATAGAGAGGTTCCACTGTATCTTTAAAAAACCATAATTTTAACATTTATTTGTTGATTGTATCATAAATATGCCTTGGCAAATTTTTAGTGAAAACCTTTCAATTTACAGGGTGACTGATTTGTAAATTTGTCTTCTTTCATGCAAGCAAGTGTGGGAAAACTATTTATGCTTTTGAGCCGAAATTTTGGGAACGGGGATGAAAAAACATATAAGAAAAAAAATTTGTATGCTACAGAAAATGATTTTTTAACCCATCAACTGGCAATTACATTGCCAGGTGTATTGGCAGGCCATTATTTGATGATTTGCAAGGGTATTTTTAAAAAATCGTAAAAAATAGTAAATATGGTCAAAATTTATATTATAATATATCATTTTCTTCACAATTTATCTTACTTTAGAATGAAATATATTTTATAATTATATTTTCAATTTTATTTTTGTATTCATAGTTTATAAGTGAAAAAAACATTTTTTTTCAAAAAGTAAAGGGGGGAGACCATCCCCCCTAAATAGTTAATATGGTATAAATTGTATTTCCAAAATATACAAACTGTCATAAATTTTATCTAGTTTTTAAAAATATACAGTTTGATTGACTTTTACACATCTATATGTCTATAATAACACCATAACCGAGAATTGGCAATTTTTTCAAAATCGGTATCACCATAGTAACACTATAATAGTTGGCAAATTTACTCAATTTTTCACTCTCAAACAATATTTCTCTAATATCACTATATCGATCTACATAGTCTCTATCTATTTCAAAACATTTGTATAAAAACAAGAAATTTAATTATAAAATATGATAGGCCTACGTATTCAAAAACACAACAGACTATTTTTATTTCAGGAAGGTCCCACCCCTTTCTAATTACATAACTAAATATAGATTGTTTTACAGCAAAACAAAGCTAAAACTTCACAAATATAATAGTCAAAACATATATTTACTTATTCCAAGAAATAAGTAAGCAATTATCACTCATAACCAAACAGAAACAATAACCTCGGCGAACGTAAACAGAAATCTCAATGACGAACGACGCATTTGAAAAGTAGCATTGTTTTCTTTTTCTCTTCTCCAGCTGAACAAAATTTAATCCCTATTGAATGGTATATATCGATAGATCGTTTCATCCGTAATCGAATGATACCAATATATCGTCGACCATACATTTATTTTACTATGAAAAGTCGATAATACGTAGCGATGTTTAACCGTCGCAAAAGCGACGGTCACCAGTTGTTGAGAGTGATAGACCGTCGCTTTTGCGACGGTCACCAGTTGATGGGTTAAAGCCACATTTTTTATCCGATAATCTTATTACAGTATGTCATATTGGAGGTCTAAATATGTTTAAAAATTTACAAAAATCAGAACTATTATCTTAAACAGGTCACTCACAATGCTTACATGAAACAATCACATATGCGTAACGAATAAGCGACACAAGTGCTGACCTATCAGATTTCAGTTGCCACTAACGCCGCTCACACCACCTTAGTCAACAACGAAGTAATACAATCAACAATACTCGCCATGGCCATCCCAATAGACTTATAATAAACTACATTCGTTACAGTAGAATATTTGAAAAATCCCACAAAGAAGTCCCAGCGTTAAGGGCCGAATTCTACAAGCCGCTTGAGGCCAAACAAAATAAAAATTTAGAAATGTTACAATGAATTCTACGAATGTAGAACTTAATGACACTTAACAAACTTAATGAAAAAAACAATACTACCGGTACAGTAGCTGTCTAGCTAGCCAAGGAGGTGGGTAAGACTTGAGAATGTGATGGCATTCATCTGCCCCAGGGAAATGACTCACACCTACCGAGGCACAGCCCTAGGGACTTAGTCGCCCTGGTTGGGATTGGCGATCACCCCCCCCCTACACCTCCCGTTTAATTGTTTACTCCTAGGCCCCATCCCTTCCTTGAGCTATTCCCGAACTACAGTGTCTCTATTGTGATGCAATCGCAACCCCCTTTCTCCCCCCCCCTAAATACACCTCTGCAGGTTCTCATTTCAGCAACTAGCGAACTAATAGGGCTCAATAGTTGCGTATTCTTTTAGTGATAAAGGGAAAAATAATTTTATAAAAACTTTAATTCAAATATTCAGTTTGTGCAATGGGCAAACTGAAACTTTCTAAAAAAGTCATTTTCTCTATTTTGATTTGAATAGATATTTTCCACTGTTTTACGATGAAGTTTGCCATTGCACTACCATATCTAAATATATAAAATAAAGTCGTGTTAGTTACACGCATTATAACTCGAGAACAGCTGGACCGATTTTAATGATCTTTGATTTTTTGGATTCGTCTCTGCCCCGGTCATGCTATAGGCATATTCAGTTTCCATAAATTCAATTAGTTTCCATTTTATAGTGTTTTAAATTTCTAATGTTAACCTTATGGGGAATAAGTTTATTTACAAATTTTATAAAAACAAAATTCTGAAAATTGATTTCTTAAAACAGCTGTTGGTTTACTCTCCGTTAGCAATATGCTTTACTATCCAATGCCATCTGAATCATTCATTAATGTAAAACTATGAAGTAAATATGTACTGTACAAAATGAACAGCATTATTCGCCTCGTTAATAGTTTACAGGTTTTGGGAATTATGTACTGTATTTATACTTTTTTTATTTTATGTATGATTAAAAGTAACGTGTTCATATGTTTGCCAAATAAAATAATTTACAATGTTTATACATATTTGGTTTATTATAATGATCAGCTGTTAAATATTTAAAGCTTTCACAGCGAAGCCCCAATGCTATTTAACTATAGAAAATGACCAATCTTAAAGTTAACATGTATTTTCTGTTAGGCGTTACGAAGTTCGCTGGGTCAGCTAGTTTATTATATTTATTAAGTCCTTAGTCTTAAGAAGATTAATTTTTGTAGTTTAAAAAAACGTATAAGGTTCACAGAAAATATTGTAATTATTTTAAACCTGTTTGAAAACAATTGTCAAATTTTGTTTAAGGATAGAAAATAATATTAGCATGAAAGATGTGTTGTATTGCAGCACTGGCAGTATCGGGTCGGCGAGGGGCATCTACCACCAGGTGTCGCCGGGAGGGCCACAGCGGATAGACCTCAGTCCCAACACTCACTCTCACTCCAGGTAAGCCTAGTCACTACTCTCGTTACTAGTTTCAGGAAAATTGTAAAAATAGCTTGTTAAACTTTCAGACGTTACAATCAAGGAACCAACCTCCAGGGTCGTTTTTTCTGTGATTTCACTATTACCGGTAAACTTTACTATTATTACTATTAACTTTCATAAACTCTAAACAAAAATGTAATCGCCTTGGTCATGGATCAATCTCATAACCTTTACGCATGAATCCATAGTGTTGGCAGCTAGACAAGGCGCAGTTGTTGTTGAGATGTGGTTTAGAGTGTTTTAACCAGCCTTAATTGTGTGAGAGTGGAGCTCTCATAATTATTCGTACGACTATTATTACCTGTACTCAACTGATTGTGTTAGATACGGAATGAAGATTGAAAAACAAAAGGGAAATTTAATTTACACCAATCAGTTTATTACAGTGGCTTCAAGCAATACAATATATAAGTTATCTATCAAACAACAGATTTTGGAAATAATTTTCTCTGCTTTTATTTTGCACAGTTATTTTACCCTTAAGTTTTTTCAAATTGTTCACTAATTTGATAATTTTTTCATTTATTACTTACTAGCAGTAAGCCCGTCATTTGTACGGGTTGTAGGATTCAGTTTAAAGAAGAAAGATTATCACACCAAAATGTAAACCTGAAATCCTAAACAGATCAATACATAGAAAATAAATCAATACCCCGCTTTATTATTTAGCATTACTTTACAATTTAATAGATTAGAACATTTATACCACTATTATAATTAGTTATACGTAAAAATAACTCTTTAATATAGTATGATTTCGAAATGGGTTTAAAATCAATGACAAATATAAACTAACTAATATTGATTTGACAGCTGTTTGTTTTTATTTTTTTAATGTTTAAACTACAAAGACAGCTGATTATTAGCAGTAGGTTATTCATTGAAAACTGGATCAAAATGCGAGTAATATCGCGTAAAAGTGGGTTTTTAAATGCTTGTTATTTACTTTTCAAGGGGCGGCAGGCGATTTCAAGCATTTATAAACCTTCTCTGGAATGTAGAGAATACATGAAATAAGTTTCATTGTAATCAGTTCTCCCGTTTTTTCGGAGAAGACGGCGTAAAATGCCTCCTGGAGCGTCACAGACAAACAGACAAAAATTGAAATAAGACCGGTTTCGGCTTCTGTAACACACAAAAACTAAGAATAACCAAAAATTGAATAATTGTGAGCAATGTACGGACTCTAATTTTATTTATATAGACATAAAATAAATATTTATCCAAAACCTTTGCTCACATCCTACATTTAACATATTGTTCATCATCATCTTCAGTCAACAACTGTCAAACGGTCATAAACAGATGTTTTGATTTGTATTGTTTATATTTCATTCTCCATAAGCCTAATGTTAATTCTTTAGATTTTAAACTTAGTATTACAAGAAAACGGGGGTTTTCCTGGACATTAGACCTATCTAGAACTTATTTTCAACTTGGAAATCAGTTATTCCCAAAATTTAAAGAAATTCATGAGAGCCATTATCAAGATCCTTCTGCAAACTGTAGTATGTCATGAATCCATTCATTATTTAGTGTCAAGTTTGTTTAAAAGACCACCATATTATTCATCATATTTTAAATAATTAACTAAGACATGTTGAGATAACCATTGAATTACCTTTTTACAAAAACCATAACTATTATTTAATATAATGTTATTCAACTCCATAATTATTTCTCATCAAAATATTCCCCATTTAACAAACACCCAAAATCATATTTTATCCTTTCCTGAGGACAAATTCCTGATCCAAACAAATTTAAATTAATACACTCCTCATCTATTAATTTATTTATTAGCGAATTGCCCATAGGGAAGAAGCTATTACCGTAGGTCTCATGGCAAGAGTTAAGCCCGGGACCATGTTATTTTTTCTTTAAGTTTATTGCAAACTGATTTCAATCATTTCAAAGAGTAAAAAATTTAAATGGGAATGCAATAACTAAAATGTTTAAATGGATGCCATTTTGGTTAGGGGTACGATATCAACGTCAGATGTGCACCATTCTATTTCTTTTAAGAAGCTCTTTAAAATTAGGGGTACTCGATAGGGCTTTAAATTTGAAAATTTTGGGCTACCCTCCATCCTCACCACCCCTAAAGGTAAAAATTTTCAAAATAACAATCATCAATATAGACCCTCATATCGGAGATGTTTACCGCAAACCGATTTTAAATAAATCAAATAATAACAAAGTTAAGGAGAGTGCATCCTGCTTTTCAATCACCCTACCCATTTACCCATTTAATATATCCCCGACCCACATCACTAGGTATAACTGATCATTGCATTTTATCTTTAAAGTTTAATAACAGTCATTTAACACGTTCAGTGCGAGGGGTGCTGAACGGCGTCCTAGTGGTTTACAGTCACGCGTGCGGTGGACACTTTGCACAGTAATACATTTGGTGCTAAAATATCAGCTGAACGTTCATTTTCTGTTTTTTTCCGCTACAGTGTGTTGTTGTTGATGAGTTTGGTTATGTTATTTTTGTAATCGTTTGTAGTTTTGCGTGTGTTCGCAACAGTAAAAATTATGGATGAAAATCCAGGACCTTCAAACAGTAAAGAACGAATAGGTGATGCTGGTTAAAAATAATAATGCTCTAAATTTATTTAGAGCACTGAAGTTAGAGCAACATTATTTTTATTAATTCAGTCCCTACAAATGTAAATTTGTATGTTTATTTTTAAGTATCACACAGCCCTACTATATTTACTTCATGTTTCGTAATCAATGTTGTACTTTTTTACCTTGTTCAAGTTTCCATGAAAACAATACAACACACATAATAAAAATTACTTTTAACTTGCCAAAACTTTTAATACAATTTAAACACTACAAACATGAGAGACAACAACACAATAATAAACATTAACAAAAAACATATGTTTTTAATTATTAATAATTAACCATATTGAATATAGAGGCAGGCATTGAGCTTAGCTATAAGTCCATAAAAGTCCAAGGCCGTAACATACCCCCGCCCATGAACCACTTCGGGGTTCATGACAGAATCAAAGATGAATAAACAAAATAAGTCGAACGATCCAAAAGCCCCTTTTTCTGTCTTCAGCCAGTTATCAAGGGGAAGTGGAGATACCTTGGTGATTCGCCTTGAGAGAGGACCTTTAGAGGTTTGAAGGTGCACCACTCGAACGAGTCCATCTGGACATGGCGAAGTCGAGAAGTACATTGTTTGCCAGAAGTGAGGGCACGGAGATCTTCTTTAAATTCTGATAGCTGCATGAACTTACATGTTTTCCATTCAGCTTCTTTAATTTCTTTCAACTTTATACTTCTTTTGACCTTATTCACTCCCTTGAAGATATTAATAAAGCACATCAAATAAGTTAATACTCTTAATAGTGTGTCCCATGAGGAGTATTTACGAAGCAGATCATCTGTAGTGGACTGTCTGGTTAATAATATGGGAAGTGGATCTTGCTTTATTTCAGGCAACTCCTCAGGTACAATGTGAGTGAACATTGTTTTTGGCCAGGATGTTTGAGATTGCTGCAACCAGGAAGGCCCATGCCACCAAAGGTCATGACCTAAGATAGAAGACGGAAGGAGACCTCGACTGGCACAGTCAGCTGGATTAGAGTTAGTTGGAACATGTGAACATGCATGTGATGGAATAAGTTCCTGTATCTGAGCAACCCTATTTGCTACATAAACCTTCAACCGGTACGGCGGTGTGTGGATCCATGACAGAACTACAAAAGAGTCACACCACGCCTTTATCAAGCTGATACTGCATCGTTGAGACAAAATAGAGGAGGAAAAATGGAGTAGATTAGCCAGGAGATGAGCACCACAAAGCTCAAGGCGGGGTATCGAGATTCTTTTGAGAGGAGATACTCGTGATTTAGCAATGAGCAGAAAAGTCTTTACATTTTCATTAGGACAAACAACGCGAACATAAACAACTGCACTGTAGCCCGCTTCAGAGCCATCACAGAATCCATAGAGTTGGATATTCAGAGCATTACACAATGATATATAACGTGGTATTTTGAGGTTGTTCAAACTAGGTATTTGACTAATGAACCGCTTCCATTTCTCTGCAATGTGTACCGGCACTTGTTCATCCCACTGCAGACCAATTGTCCATAGTAGTTGTAGGAGAGACTTAGTCCAAAACGTCACAGGAGTCAACCATCCACATATCCATAACATACCATCCACATATGTCATAAATTCGAGCAACGGTTGAGAGAATGAGTCTTTTAGTGACTTTTGTATCTGGTAGATTGAGACGGTAAACAAGTTCGTCACTCTCTGCGACCCATTTAACCCCTAGCACATTGTACAACGGATGTTCTGGATCTGAACATGGCAGAGGTTCTTCCCGGTGTGATTCAGGGACATTGCGCACAAGCTGTGTACAATTACTTGTCCATTTTCTCATGTCGAAGCCACCTTTAGAGAGAAGTTGGATGGCTTCGGTTTGGAGAGTAAGAGCATTTTTCATTGTATCTGCTCCTAATATTAAATCATCGACGTAGATTTGATTGTTTATAGCTTGACTTGCACGAGGAAACATATGACCCTCATCGATGACGAGCTGCTTCAGAGTTCGTATCGCAAGATAACGTGAACTGGTAAATCCAAAGACCACAGTTGTCAAACGATATATTGACAGAGGTTTGCATGATTCTTCACGCCAGTAAAGAAGTTGGTAATTTCTCTCATCTGGATGAATAAGAATTCTTCTAAACATTTGTCTATATCACTACAACAGACAAATGGGTAAGACCTGAATAAAATCAAAATATCACTGATTTCATTTTGAAGCTTAGGTCTGGAATGAAGAATATCATTGAGTGATACACCACATGACAATCGAGCACTGGCGTCAAATACAATCCGAACCTTTGTTAATGATGAGTCTTCTTTGATAACCGCATGGTGTGGGAGAAAGAAATGCTCTTTATCTGGGAGTGGGGGGACATTCACTGGTTCCATATCTCCAGAGTCCAACAATTCTTTTATGCAATCGTGATATTTTTCCTTCAAGTCTGGGTTGGAGTTAAGTCTTTTCTCTAATGAGAAAACCCTTCTTTTTGCCATACTTGAAGAATCGCCTAAAGGGGGATGTTCATCTTTCAAAGGGAGACGAACAACATAACGCCTTGTTGAATCTCTTGAGTGTGATTTGATGAAGTGGTTTTCACAAAATGTGTCATCTGGAGTAGGCTTAGCCTTGAAAGGGGGCTCTTCATGAGTCCAAAACCTTTGTACAGCTTGATGGAGATCATGTGAGTCAATAGTGAGTAGAGAGGTGTCACTTACGTCGCCTGTATCTTCAATAATATCAGAGTTAGGCTCAGATTGAGGAGATTCAAATGCAGGGGACGAACCTATCAGAATATAACCAAACACAGAATTCATGGCTGATGGTAGATTTTCACCAATGATGAGTTTTTCTCCGGTCATAATTTTAGGATAGAGATCGGCTCCTAATAACATATCAACTGAACTAGGAGTGCCAAATGTTGGATCCGCAAGAACAAGATTCTTAAATCTATCCTTTACATCCTGAGGAACTTGATTGTGAGGTAAATTAGATGTTATTCGATTCAATATAACCACGGGGTGGTTATCAGTCACTTTAGTTCCATTTAAGGCAGACATGTGAACCCTAGAAAGACCTTTACTTTTTACATGGCATGATGACAGACCATTAATTCTGTTATATTTAACTGAAGATCTTTACAGTTAAAGTAAACTCACAGCTGTTTCAGTTATGCAAGAAATCATGGAGGCTGAATCCACAACAGCTCTGAGTACTAGTGAAATACCCTTGGTTGAGGTTACTCGTACCAGAATGGTACCTAACAGTATTGTGGTGGGTCTGTCAAGGCAGCTTTTATTTTGAGAAAGTGCAACTACAGCGTTTTTTGAGGGGTCCATTGCTGGAGTAAACTTATAAGAGGACTGATTTGATTGATTTTCAATATAATTAGACACTTTACGCTCAGGGAAGTGTAACCATGAATGGTGTTTCTTCTTACATTGTTCACAGACCCTTTTGGATTTGCATTTGTTTACAGAATGAGCAGAACCTAAACAGTTGAAACAAAAATGATTTTGTTTTACAAACTCAAATTTATTTTGTGTCGACAACTCCTTGAAAACTGGGCAACCATAAATGGAGTGCCCTTCCTTGGAACAATATTTACATTTCAGTTTAGGAGAAGAGATAAGTACAGCGCGGTTTTCTTTATAATCTTTATTAATTTTTTAACTACTAGGTTTTGGGTTAGAATGATGTGTGAGACTTGGATAAGACGAAAGACCAGCTGCCTCCAACCGATTACATTCCTTTTCCATAAACACTATTAGTTCTTCGGCGCTAGGAAACGTCTGGGAATCTGCCCTATCATCTTCAAATCTTTTTCGCGTTTGATTGTCTAGCTTTCTCATAAGGAGAGACGATAGTATCATGTTAGATGGTTTTACCTCATGTTTCAAAGCGATAAGAGCCTGGTCACTTTCATGGAACCGCGAGATGAACGACCTTAAGTTACTAGCCGTTGGGGTTTGAATTGGAGGCAAATCAATTATGTTATTAACATGAAAACTAAAAATTTTTCTATTATTATCGTACCTCTTTTTGAGGATATTCCATGCTACCTCATAATTCTCTGGAGTGATCAGAAGATTTTTTACCAAGTTGAGGGGCTCGCCTTGAAGTGACAACAAAAGATACTGCATTTTTTGAGATTCATTAATGTCAGAATTTTTATTGACTGAGGAATCAAACAAATTAAAGAAAGTTAACCATTGATCAGGAGATCCATCAAAAGGTTTTAAGGTAAGTCGAGGTAGTTTTAAATTCAATGTTGAAACATTAGACTTACTTGGAGAGACAAGCCGTGTGTTGTTACCTTGATATTGCTTCGTCAGTAGTTCAATCGATTTGTAAATCTCAGTTATATCCTCTTGTATCGTCAGAACATTATTAATATTAAATTCCTCATCTTCCTCGGCCATTAATTGAGTTAAGGAATTGCTTAAGTCTGAAAAGTGGGTTTTAGCGACATTGTGGTAAAAGTTGAGCTCATTGAGCTCTGTTTGACCAAGTCCATCGGTGATCACAACGTTTGTTATTATTTCCTCTACGTGAGTCTTAGTTTGAGTTAAACTACTTTTCAATAGAGTGCTTTTCCTTTCAAAGATACAAAACTTCATAATGGACGAACAAATTAGTAATTATTAAATTCAAGAGATTAAAATCAATACAAAATAAAATGAAGCAACAAAAACATCAGGCAAGGAAAGAGAGATTACAATTTCAAAAGAGAGAGATGTCACAAGTAGAGCATGAACAAAGATATTTGAGGGTTCCTCACAAAACTTCCATAGCTTTAGTCTATCCGGTTCGTTCAGGACCATGTACTTTTTTACCTTGTTCAAGTTTCCATGAAAACAATACAACACACATAATAAAAATTACTTTTAACTTGCCAAACCTTTTAATACAATTTAAACACTACAAACATGAGAGACAACAACACAATAATAAACAATACCAAAAAACATATGTTTTTAATTATTAATAATTAACCATATTGAATATAGAGGCAGGCACTGAGCTTAGCTATAAGTCCATAAAAGTCCAAGGCCGTAACAAATGTTCTATTCAAAATACAGCCTGAACACATGGGAATACTTGCATTTATAGTTTATTTTTATTGTACAATATGCACTTGTAATCTTGCAGTGTGACCTTTTATATTTTAGTTTTTCCTAAATGCTGATGTTTCACTATTCATTTGAAAACATATTTAGGCCTTTGTAACAATTGATTCATGCAAGGACGCCTATAGGCACTCGCAGCATTCATCACCAAAACCTATAAAATTTTGTGCTGGGGGCTGTGGACGCCCATAGGCGTCCATTCATAATTTTCATATATATTGAGTACATATTACATAAAGTAAAAGATGTAGCACAAATAAACTTAATTATAAACGTCTTTGAAAAAAATAATGATGCAGCTCCTGAGGAATGGATCGCAAATTCATTCATAGCAGTGAATTTTGTTAAATGAAAACACAGATACTTATTGTGTCAATAAAAAACCAACTAATTATATCATTGATTATAATATGGTTAAGAATTAGTTATATTAAATTGATTGGAGTGAGGTTTATATAGAAAATAATCTTATAAATAGTTGTAATAGATCAGTTTCCTTAGACTATAAATTGAGAAAAGCCAAGTTATTGAGCCCTTGGATCATGTAAAGTCTTATTAAACAATTGAGGAAGGAAGAAAACTTTATAAAATCTTCAAAAGACAACCTTACCATAAGGGGTTTATTAATTTTTTCAAGAAATTCGCCAAAAATATAAAACTAGAAATTAATACTATTCAAAGAATTGCAAAATTGTGAAAACAATGCTTCCCAAATATGGAAAATAATCAATAATCTGACTGGTAGTAAAGACATATCTGTGACCGGATTGAACTGTATAACTGGATAGTGATAACAGAGCTGCTATCCGTAGCCCAGGAAATCAACTGACATCTTATCTCAGTACAGTCTGATCATCCAGGTACACCATCCGACAAAAAATTCCTACCCTATTAAATTAAATAAAACTATTTTCCAAAATTTGTTTCAATATTTAGGCTCTAAATTTTTCCATCAACTTCCGCTCCATTTAAAAAATGTAATAAGCCTGAAATAAATCTGTAAAAATACGATCACTTGGCTTTTTTGTAAACATGATGTTAGTTTTCTCACAAACTTATTCGTGTATTAATGTTTAGTATATTATTGTCGGATGTTACAGCAGGCAGTTTTAAATTTATAATATAAATCAAATAATACTAGACTTAAAAGTTTAGTTGTAATAGATCAGTTTCCTTAGACTATAAATTGAGAAAAGCCAAGTTATTGAGCCTTGGATCATGTAAAGTCTTATTAAACAATTGAGGAAGGAAGAAAACTTTATGAAATCTTCAAAAGACAACCTTACCATAAGGGGTTTATTAATTTTTTCAAGAAATTCGCCAAAAATATAAAACTAGAAATTAATACTATTCAAAGAATTGCAAAATTGTGAAAACAATGCTTCCCAAATATGGAAAATAATCAATAATCTGACTGGTAGTAAAGACATATCTGTGACCGGATTGAACTGTATAACTGGATAGTGATAACAGAGCTGCTATCCGTAGCCCAGGAAATCAACTGACATCTTATCTCAGTACAGTCTGATCATCCAGGTACACCATCCGACAAAAAATTCCTACCCTATTAAATTAAATAAAACTATTTTCCAAAATTTGTTTCAATATTTAGGCTCTAAATTTTTCCATCAACTTCCGCTCCATTTAAAAAATGTAATAAGCCTGAAATAAATCTGTAAAAATACGATCACTTGGCTTTTTTGTAAACATGATGTTAGTTTTCTCACAAACTTATTCGTGTATTAATGTTTAGTATATTATTGTCGGATGTTACAGCAGGCAGTTTTAAATTTATAATATAAATCAAATAATACTAGACTTAAAAGTTTATTACTTGTAATTCATTATTTTATAGCTGGCTGGTAACTAATACACCTAATAATAATTCACCATGTGTTTCAATTTTTCAAGCTGCATGTAACAGCAATACGTATACAATATTAGTCCAATATTTCAATTTATCAGTACGATAACTTTACTGGCAGTTATAATTTTTTTTATTTTGTACGATTGATTGCAGACTTCATACATTGTGACTTTTAGATTATTTTTGGTAAATAATGTTTTTTTTGTGAGCAGTAATCTTATATTTTTGTTGTGTGGTCACATGCACTGGA
Organism: Nephotettix cincticeps; assembly: GCA_023375725.1. Classification (NCBI taxonomy): domain Eukaryota; kingdom Metazoa; phylum Arthropoda; class Insecta; order Hemiptera; family Cicadellidae; genus Nephotettix; species Nephotettix cincticeps. The sequence goes on from CM041786.1 coordinate 38,904,418, forward strand.
TTGCAATATATGCATCTTTTATAGGCCTAGGTTTTTTTTCAGATAGACATTGTATAAAAAATTATTTCATTAAGTACCTGAAGTTTTTGATTCAATATTGTATCTCTTATTTTAGAACCTTGACAAGAGAGGATGCAGCACAAATTCAAGAAAGAAGAATGTCTCAGCAAAATCAAAGTAAGGACTATTTTTAACCTAGATATGTGGAAATTTTTTATTCTCCTTGAAAGCTCACCTTTTCTGAAATGTTATTTTTACATTTACTTATGAAATAATTGCTGTACATTGCGAACTTGACATTCACCCTTCACAGCAGACCTACATAGTCAGTGAATTTCCAATTCAATACCATTCAAGTATGAAAATAAAAACATTATAAGTATGTAAATATTTTAATCATTAATATACGAACATTAACCTTTTGGGGTCCATTTAGTTGTACCCGGAGAAGCCATTCAGGGCCAATTTAATATGCAATTAAAATTAAAGTTTTTGAAGTTGCTACATTTGATGGCTTTATATTGAATTAGATGTATTGATGCTGGACATTTTATGTACTAATGATATATCCCATGATAGATTTGTGGATTGTAATAACTATGGAAACAAATATATAATTTACAGACATATATATATATATATATATATATATATATATATAATAAAAAAAGTTGTAAAATATGGGGGTTTTTATTCAATTTTTCATTTATATCAGTCATTTTTTGCTCTTTATTGCTAATAATCTATGTCAAAACTTGTTAGACTCACTTGTGGGAAAATTATAAAAATAAAAATATCAGAATAAATACATATAACACTTGTTATGATAAAAAATAAAGTAAGAAAAAATATGAAAAATTACTCACCATAGTTGATTGTTTCAGATGGTTAGGCCTACAGTGTGACTTATATAAAAAACTTTGTCTCTTTGGATTAGCTGATATATACTGAGTCAATTCCATGTGTTGAGGTTCAATTTTAGTAGAAAAAATTGTTATAAGTAATTATTACAAGTCATAAAATAAAAATGTTCAATAGAGCGAACTAGAAAAAATTAATTTCAAATTTCACTATAAATAATTACTGGTTGATGCCATTTGTCAAATCAAAACACAACTAAACTTATAATAATAATGAAAATGAATATTGTCGTAATATAAACAATAAAAATGTTAACTAAAATAGACACTTTGTTTGTAAACACAGATGACAGATCGTACACAAACCAATAACAATTACGAAATGTTGCACCGGCTCAGCTAACCTCACAGCTGCTGTGACAGCACTTGAGAAAATATTCAAAGACCACTAAATATTTTGAATTAACCAATCAAAGTATATATATATTTAGTTTCTACACATATCACTGAATACTATGATATCGAAATCAAACATTTAAAACAAGTTTATCGTGACGTACGATCGCTTTAAAACAGTTGTCGGACTCAGTTCGCCGTCGGACCAGAACGGCAAATACGAGATGTCGGACTGAGTTCGCCATTGGACCGCAAAAGGTTCAAATATTTCGGTGACATAGTAATATGCCAGAATCAATTTGGGGAGATTGTTTATGTTATATTTGATTTCCAGTTGACTGTTGATGTTAGATAATCAAAGTATTTATTCTGACTTCACCAGAGTTAAGGGGAGTTGGATGATCGTGGCTTTTCCCGAGAACTATGTTTAACCTTTATTTACCTATATCTCAAGAACCATAAGAGATATTTTCATAGGTTTTTTAATTTGCTTAGTCAGAGTTACACTAAAAACAGAGCAGAGGAAATTCGCCTAACATTACTGGTTTTTAAATTTATAGCTTTTAAAATACATAGAATTTTGGCAAAAAAATTAAAATTTAAAAACTATATTTTTAGTTATGATAAAAAAGTTTCCTCTGCTGTAAGTTAAACCATTGACACCCTATCTTGAATTAAGTTGTGATGGCTGTATTGGGCCCAAAAGCCCAATGACGAGTTAACTCCTGTTGGTGACATAATTTTTTTTACATCCTTTTATTAGGCACTAGCTGTCCCGGCGAACTTCGTAACGCCTGACAGTAAATACGTGTTAACTTTAAGATTGGCCATGTTCTGAAGTCGAATAGCATTACGGCTTCATTGTGAAAGGTTATATATTCTGGGCCACGGAATAGTGAATAACAATACTGAAACGATAAGACATATTAGTAATATTTCCATAAAAAAAATTGAGTGGATTAAGTAACAATTTTCAAATCCAGTCCAAACCCAAACCAAACCTAACTGTAATATGGCTTTTATAGGAAAGATATACAAACAGCTGATTATTATAATAAACATAATATATATAAACATTGTAATTATTTTTTATTTGGCCAACATATAAACACGTAACTTTTAATCAGACAGAAAATAAAAATATAAATACATAATCCCCCAAAACCGTAAACTATTAACGTGGCGAATAAATCTGTTAATTTTGTACAGCACATATTTACTTCATAGTTTTATATTAATGAATGATTCAGATGGCATTGGATAATAAAGCATATTGCTAATGGGAAGTAAACAGATCAGCTGTAGCTAAGAAATCAAATGTTTTCATTGTAGAAAATTTGTAAACAAACTTACTCTCCATAAGGTAAACATTAGAAATTTAAAATGCCATAAAATGGAAACTTTTTGGGTTTTCAAAAATATTTTTTGAAAATTTGTTGTCCTTGTTTTTCCATGATTCATCACCAGTAACCTTTGAAAGAAAATCTGAATCGATTCTGAGCTGTTCTTTCAGTTCATGACATGTTTCAACTCGACGTGATTTTTTTTGATTGTCAATCAGAGCCCGAGGAACAAATTCTGCAGCAATGCTTCTCATTCCTAAATCTCAGTTAAAATTCGCTGAACCGCGCTTCAAGTTATTGCACTAATTTCTAACAGTTGATCAAATGTCTGTCGACAGTCTGTGAGCACAAGCTCTCAGATTTTTTCGATATTTTCATCGATTCGGGCAGTTGATGGACGTCCGGAACAAGGTTTGTCATCAATCGAAAGGTCGCCATTTTTAAATCGAGAAGTTTTCAACATTAAAACAGTTTCAGCAGCGGTTTTACCGAGTAAAAAACAAAATTTCACAGCGTCACGTTGTTCTTGCCATCATAACAAATGAAGCAATAGTGAAACAGCTACAGCAAAAAATGACACTACAGACTAACCGAATGTGCTAGCTCAACGACCCACACGGGACTGAACTGGTAAACAGTTGCTCTAGACACGCCCTAGTGCCGCTCACCCGTACTACCAAAGCTCCGACCTCGGCAGACGAATTCCGGTTACTTTTGGGTACCCCCTTGTATGTCAACGATGCTAATGACTTGCGAGCTGTATGTTTACGAGTATTTGATGTGGGCCTACACATACGCCATGAAATTAAAACGTCATTTAGGTATTTTAAAATTGTTTCTTAGCTGTCTATAGTTATCTGAGGCCATAAATAAATAGTATTGTTATTAAATTCTTTTATTTCTTTGGTGAATTTCTATTTGGTGGGTTGGCGTCACTGATCTCGAAACATCTGTTCTACCGGCTAGCCGAGTTATCCTCGTGTTGCACTTTATTGTTTTACATGCTCAGATAGTATTTGTGTACACATCTAGTGAGGTAAAGGTTAGTGGATTAGACTGTGATGTGATGTTTAGTGAAAATTACCTTTAGGTTGAATGATCCGTAAAAATGGGTTGGCATAATAGCCAAAATGTGTTACAAGTGTGCCAGTAAACATTCTATATGTAGAAATTATATTAATGAGAAAAGTTACAAAAAGTACCTAAATGAACAAATATATGTATTAATTAGGTGCAATGCATTGTGGTCTAACAAAAAATCAAGAAATTTACTTTTATAACTTTTTTTTAATAGGGATTATGTATGTACCTTTTATGTTGTAGTGATTAGTAGTCCGGTGGCCAGTTCTCCACAGGGTCCGCCTGTTCCCCCCGCTCCACCTGGGGGCCATCATCGGACATCCTCAGCTCCCCCCGCACCACAACCTCCACCTATGTCACTAGCCACCTCGCCACCGCCTCCAGCCCCACCTGCACCTCCATGCCCACCCCCGTCTTGGTCTGCCCCCACACCTGCAGTAGCCGGCCCACCACCCCCACCTCCGCCTCCTGTCCCCAACATGTCACGGTCGTCCAGTTCCGACGGACCAGACCAGGGGTCACTTGCAGCTCAACTGCAGAATGCTCGCCTTCGTCGCTCCAACAAGGTAATCATTCACTTGATCCAATACAATTAATTGACTTAAAATGTAATATAATAAACTTGCACTGTTTTGTAAACTTATATCAGTTGTGGTAAAAAGTTGATCCATTTAACTATTAACAGAACTAACTAAAAACATCATCAACATCATGCATGCAAAGGTTTTATTGGATTTACCTATTTTAGTTACATGGTAAAATACCTGTAAACCCATTAAGGTAACACAATACAATGAGATTCCATTTTTGGCAGCAATCAGCAGAGAATAGTGGTTCGTCAACAAGTAGTGCCAGCAGTGGTAGCAACTATGGCACTCTCGGTCGTGGTCAGGCTCAAGGCATGGCCAGCATGATGGATGAGATGGCCAAGACGCTGGCTAGGCGACGGGCAGCTGTGGAAAAGAAGGACCCTGCGGATACACAGTCACAGGTAGGCCTACATCACAAAAGTTTATTTATTAAAACAATTTTCTTTAATTCAGAGATAATTTATTTTAGTAAATTTTTTAGGTTCAAAAATAAAAAAATAACATTATTTTAACTAATTGGTGGTTTCATAGTCCATTACTGTTCATCCTTCTGGATCACAACTCATTATCTTTTGAGTTAAATATTTGTTTGTATCTTAAGTAGAGATGTGCAAGCCTAAATTTGTGGACTGAACTGAGTTGAGCTGATTCTATTTTTAATTGTTCGAAATTTTTATCACGCTAAGCTTTTTATCTATAATATTATAAGGAAGAGGGTTTGTGGGTTTGTTGTGGCAAGTGAACGCAAAAAATACTGAACCAAACAGTTTGAAATTTTACACAAAGACAGATCTTAAACTCATGCAACACATAGGCATAATCATTTCCTTAAAATCCTCTCGGGCTACGCCCTGTGAACGTCCTAAGTTTCAATGTTTACATTTTTAGAAAATGAAAACATAAAATAAAATTTGACAGTTCGAGAAGCAGAAGACATGGTTGCTGTAAATACCCTGGGATTCAATGTTTACAGTTTTTAATGTCAACATCCGTTTACTTTACATTTTGACAGTTCGGGAAGAAAAAGAAATAAAGTTAATTTTTACACATAAACTGCTGGATCGAAATTAGTGAATTATTAGTTCGAAATAGTGGAATGGTAGATTTTAAATTTTCTCCGGATGCCTACCTCTATTACGTTAATGCTTATCCTCTCCCAATATTTGACATATGTTACTTTGTCATGTTTAGATATATACTTAGACACGTGTTTTGTCATTTTGTAAACAATAAAGAATTAATTATCAATAACTTAAATGTATCTGTAGAGCCTACACCTCTTAGCCTTTTTTATCTGTGCGAAGAACGGCTGTAGTTTATAGTTTTTTTTTTTTCAGTTAACAGTCTGGTGCTGTATCTACATGTTTACAGTTTTTAGTCAACATGTTACTTTACATTAAGTTAAAAAAAGAATAAATTAATTTTTAATAAGTATCGAAATTAGTGAATTATTTTAATAGTGGAATATAATTTTAAATCTAAGCTATTTTGTTAATAATAATATTTGACATATTTACTTTGTGTTAATAATATATGCACTTTTTGTCTTTGTAAACAAAAAAATTAATTATCAATAACTTAAATGTATCTGTAGAGCCTACACCTCTTAGCCTTTTTTATCTGTGCGAAGAACGGGTACTTTGGCTTGTAGTTTATAATTTATTTTTAACATGTTCAGTGTGGCTGGCATCTATCGGTGACTTTTGACACCTACATGTCACAGTCCTTTAGCGACAAATGTGTTTAAAAAAGTTAAATTAAAATAATTAAATTTTACTATAAGTATTACTTTTAATAATCTGGTATCTAAATTCAATAAAGCCTGTTTTAAATAATATAATAAGTATTGTTTTGAATAAACAAAAAGCACTTTATATATTTAAGACAAAACTTTGAACAGATTGATTTGGTGTGAGATAGCTGATATAAGCTGACCATTATTTGACTCTTTGATAACGTGACGTAAAAATATAATTTTTCAAAATTTTTGAACATGTAGACAAACATATAGACATTTGTCCTGAAATGCCGCAGGTCAAAAAGGACAATTTGAAAGGTTTCACTCAAAAAATCATAACTTATCTTTTTTTTGGTTAAAAGTCATTTGTTTTGGTCTCTAAATAAAGTCAATCAAATTGTCTCTTGATTAAAAAATGATCTTTGATGCAGAATGAGAAAACCTTTTGTATAAACTCTCTTTAAAAAAAATAAAAATGGTTGTAATTTTTTTAAATTTAACAATAATTTCAGAAAAACACTAGAAACATTTTTAATATTAGAAGCATCATTATTATTTAGAGTAGGTATGTAGCTACTAGTGTGCAAAATTTCAAATAATACCCTTAATTAAAGGAAAATAAATTTAAAATAATTTATCATTTGGCTACACCCACATACTTACAGCTATAAACAGTTACTTACATTTCAAGGTGTCTTGTTTCCTTAAAATTGTCACATTTTTTCAAACAATACTTTATTTACACTATGTACATGGAACCTATGGGAGCGTATTCTTTACAAACATGGTTTGCAAAGCAGATGCCATGACAACCCACATTGCATATGCTGCATGCTTATCTATATCTTTTTCTTGTAGTTTTTCCTTTATGTGTCACACCCAACATGTTTTTTTAAAACATGACGACTAACCGCAACGTTTAAATAAACACAAAGGTGTAAATTACTATGCAGTTCTGTCGATTTCAGCCAATCGGACTAATTAAAACAAAATATTCCTACATCTAAACCATGACATTAAAATTTAAAAAAAATATCAAGTCTCTAAACTTGGAATCTCAATCGGAATGTGGAGGATTAACTTTTAGTATCTCTGGAGAACTATCAAGATTCACAGAGACAGATCCAGAAGAAGTATTAAAAATAATTAAATCTCTTTAAAATAATCTCTCTTGTGGATTTGATGGAATCTCAAACATATATCAAATTAGTATGTGAATAACTATCTAGAGTTTTATCTCATATAGTAAATTCATCCTTTATTAGTGGTTGTTTTCCTAATAAACTTAAAATGCCTAAAACTATACCTGTTTATAAAAAGGATGACTCAAAAGAGATTAGTAACAATAGATGTTACTAATCCTGCGCCCTTACTATCTTCAATGGCAAAGATATTTGAGAAAATAGCTTACAGCAGACTTGAAATTTTTTTCTAGAAAATAATAACAAATTAGAAACCATTCAGCATGGTTTTAGAAAAAAATAAATCAACAATTAGTGCGGTCATAAATTCATGGAGCTATTCTAGCTATTGGAATCTTTATGGACCTATCAAAAGCCTTTGATAGTGTTTATCATAATTAATTAATAATTAAATTGAACGAATTTGTAATAAAAGGATTTACTCTTAATTGGCTTAAATCATACATTCTCAACAGGAAGCAATATGTCAAATCACACATATTTCAAAATTGAAGCACACATGAAAATTCAGTTCAAATCTAAATGGTTTTTCTTAAGGATCCAATTTGGGACCTCTTCTATTTTTATGCTGCCTTAATGGGATAGGAAAGGTTTTGAATTATTCCCCTGCCTCTGGACTCTATCTCTATGCCGATGACTCTAATTTATTAATCTCTGAAAAAACTAATGACAACATAGAAACCATAGAAAATTTTGAACTTATAAATATGGACCATTTCTTAAAAAATCACAACCTAAAAATAAATCCATTTAAAACCAAAAGTATAATTTTCAAAACAAAACAGGCACGAATCCAATCCAATAATTAAATTTAAACTTGATAAAATAGAAATGATTAAATAATGTAAACTTTTAGGGCCTGTCGTAGACACCAATTTAACTTGTGATGAAGGTGTAAAATTTGTTTTAAGTAAATCTAGCTCAGGATTTTGCAGTCAGGAAAATGTCAAAATTATGTAAAGTCAATGTGCTATGCTTCATATATTTTAACTCATATATTCATATATTGATTCATAGCTACATTGCCTATGGATTATGTATCTAAAAAACAAAGCAATGAGGAACAAAGAATGAAAATTTGAAGGAAATATTTCAAATTCAAAAGCCATTAGAATTTTAAAATTAAATTACACAGAATCCGCAAGGGATTATTTAAAAAAAATAAGGATAGTGAAAGTTTTTGGTCAATATATATTTGACACCAACATGTATGTTAAAGTTTTAAATGAGAATAACGAATTTGTCCCGATTCACCAATACAACACTAGAAAAAAATTGAGCCTATTCCCAGTCGATTCCCTATAATCCGGACACCTCGGGACCGGCCCCCTGTCCGGATTAAAAAAATTCCGGACCATCCGGCGGTTTGATTTATATTACAACCTGTATTAGCATACAATATCTACATAAATCACATTTTAAGATGATTTTAAAGTATACTTTCTCAAACACTTAAGGTTTTTGTTTCCAACTCACTGGATCGTAGTTTTAGTGACGTTGATAAATTAAATGTGTCACCATAAATAGGAATGAATATGAAATTATAAAACACCTCAAATTTAACCTTTACAAATTTATTTTACAGTATGAAAATAAAACAGAACTCTAACTTTATATTAATAGTATTATCTCCAACGTATTTACCTAAGAACCTACGAATAAAAATCTTGGCATTACAGTACTGGGAACTCTATTATTTTCTTCTGCTTTTTCGCTTAAACTGTTTTCATGAACTCATGATCACGCCATTTCCCTATAAACATTACCACCACAGCTGATCTTTTTCTTGACGTAGAGCAACTAACTGCAACTGGCGACATTGTTACCAGTTCCAGTGCTGCCCTCCCATCCGTATGAGTAAAAATTCCTACACCAACGTTGTCATTTCCCATTTCACTGAAGATCCACATCGTATGCAATATTGTAAACTAAACTGATGTCTGTGATTTTATTTATTTATATTTAGACCGGAAATAAACTAACACGTCCAATCCTGTCAATTATGCTATGATAAACGCGACCGCACGCTGATGACTCATTTCCAAAAAGTAATCCGGATCATCTGGCGTCCGAACCTTCAGAGTCCGGACTAGAGGGAACTGACTGTAGTTGATTATCTTTTTAAATGTATTTAGCGTATATATTTTGTGGTTCTACAGGACGGAGATGGTGGAGGTGACAGGAAGGCTCCATGGGGCTCCAACAAGCTGGGAAATGGGTGCGAGTCGTCTCCCAAGCCAGGGCGCAAACAGCTCACGTCCAGCAGTGAGGAGCTGCAGGCTCGGCCCTCGGTAATACCATAATAGAATGGTTGCAGGGAGTCAAAACTTTAAATATTACTTTTGTCAGATGAACTTTTACAAAATCAAGGTAGTATATTTTTTGTATCAATAGGGATTCTGTCCCCTGTTGATAGAAATAGAACAAAAAATAGAACTGTGAAACAGTTTAAGCTATTTATTAACAATTTAACTATTTGAAACAACACTCAGCTCATGATGCTCCTTTTCCACTGATATCTTTTATTCCAAATGTCTTTCCTATTAGAAATTGTTTCAGTATTGTATGAACACTTGCATCCTTTTGCGTTTAAAATATAATTTAAGAATAGTATTACGTCTTCCTTATTAACCAATTAATTACCAAGTTTTTTAAACTAATGTTTCAAAAAACAACCAGCTCTGTTTAACGGCTAACCTAACCCATCAGACAGTAGCATCTATCAAGAACTTTGTAAACTATATTCCGTGCTGCCCCCTATGATCTTATCTCGGAACTATTACACGGAGTTCAATACTTGGCCGCTAGAGTATGAATTATAGCCAACTAAGCGCTCTGTTAGACTATGCACGAGGTAGCCGAGAGTGTTGCAGCATATCACTGACCAGTGAAACGTCAAAGCCTTTCGGAAGTGCTAGGGTTCAAATCCTGACCATGAGCAATCCCAATTTTGCTTTCTAATTTGTGGTATAGTGGAGTGGAGTGTCCAACTTAACCCTTTAAGGAGTACCATATTTCGCGTCAAAATAGTATTGACGTTTTAAAACATCATTTGCCAAAATTTGTTCAAATATATATATACATACATACATACATAATATAAAGTCACACAGATTGAGTCTTAAGCTATAAATCGATAATTAAATACACGTAGATACGCAGAACGTGTGTATTGGTGTATTCGGTAGGTTGTGGGTAATCTGCGGAGGGTTTATTAGGCAGGGTGGACGCGGCAGGAGGTTTCAGCGGAAAAAGTGGCGGCGCAGCATGACGTTTTATAGACCTGTTATTTATTAGCACTGAAGATTCAGCGGGTAATAAAAGTAAAAGTGTTTTACATTCCCCTATTATTGACGCCTGTATATCAGTACCTGAGAGTTATTTGTTTGCTAAACATCATTCGATGCTCTTTTTAGTTACTTGGATTGAATATTTGAAATATGAAAAATTGATTGAAAAAAGTTCTAAATTGTAGACGTGTGCGGATAGTGAATTTTTTTCGGATCGGATAGCTCAAGTTTGGATCGGATAGTTAGGTTTTGGATTGGATAGTTTTAGGATTTGGATACTCGCAATAACACAGTGGAATCACACTTATATAAGAATTAATGAGAAAAATCGATACAATCTTATCAAAGTTATTAGATTGGACATAAAAAATCATGAATAAGTCATAGGCTGAATAAAAAAACTAAAATTTTTACTTCACTACATTGAAAAGTAACAAATTTTAATACACACCATATTATTCACGGAATGAAATCAACAGAAACCTTATAATTCGCCAATAAATTACATAAACAGTTCTTAAAAGTTAGTTATATAAAACCATGGATAGATTGATAAGTAATAATTCTCAATTTTATTTCATGATTTAACTATTTTAATTATTAAAATGACAAAAACGAATCGCCATAAACAAAGAACCAAGATTTGACAGACGACGTCAGCTCGTTACCATCGGCTATCTGCGTATCGGTAAGGATGTGCAATATTTTGTACTGGTGACAAAGTCACCGTTTCTGTCACTGATTTATCTGTGATAAGGAACTAGAAAAAGCAGTTGCCGTTGACTATGGGACAACTGACTCTGCGCAGGAGCAGAGTAGGAGTATAGGGCAGAACAATATTTAAATCCGTGAAATTATGTGTGGTACCTTGTCGTAATCTAGTTAATTATTCATCTTAAAATTATCTAAAATGTTTCATTTAAAAACTAATGACTGTGTAGCTTCATTCAAACCGACAATTCAAGGTTTTTCGTAGCCGAAATCATATTTTATGCGAAATAATATCAAACCGCATTCTGATATTCGGTGCAACTATCGATGACGCTATGCTTTGTAATTCAAAATGCAATATCGTGTTGAACTTAATGGATAACATAAATACGTAGTTGAAGAATCAAATAATCATACGGCATCCTCGGACCGCCCAAAGATGTTCTTACATTCCAATAGGTTATGAATTGCGTAATTTCGTCATCTGCTTTCTGTTAATCTGTATCGCTGACGTATCTCAAACGGAAAGTTTAGCGTTTATCTTTCGGTTTTAACCTCATTTTATACAGTTTATCCGAAAGTTGGGATATTTATAAGACTTTTTCGGATACTTGTTTTGCATTCGGATCGGAGCATCACTAGTCTTCTCTCAGACATTGTTCCAACAAAATGTTAAATAAACGGTGGGTTGGGGAACCTTGTGTGACCTTGGAGCATCACTAGTCTTCTCTCAGACCTTGTTCCAACAAAATGTTAAATAAACGGTGGGTTGGGGAACCTTGTGTGACCTTGGAGCATCACTAGTCTTCTCTCAGACCTTGTTCCAACAAAATGTTAAATTAATGGTGGGTTGGGTGGAACCTTGTGTGACCTTGGAGCATCACTAGTCTTTTCTCAGACCTTGTTCCAACAAAATGTTAAATTAACGGTGGGTTTGGTGGAACCTTGTGTGACCTTGGAGCATCACTAGTCTTCTCTCAGACCTTGTTCCAACAAAATGTTCTGGCCATTTTGAAATTAATATACCATCATTGTTTTGCAGTTGCAAGTTGCAGGCCCGACTCTTGGAATCCGATCTAATTTTTCAGTCAAAAATTTGGAAGTTGAAATTATTTTGATTGAATTAACCGTGATTTTTAACATTCAAATTCTTTAAGTTTCACTGTACAAACTGTTTTTTTCTTAATTTAAATAAGTATTTTATGTTTTAAAAGTGTCCTGTCTGTCAAGTTATTATTTTTAATTTACATTTATTTATAAACAATCATCAAGCAAAGCTCAATACCCTGTAACTAGTACTAGGCTTAACTCGGTGAAAGTCTGAGACACTAAATGCAATAACTATTATGTAATTGTTGAATAAGCTTTATTTAAAACACGTAAATAAATAAAATTATCAGAAAAATGTTACCGAGTGTTACTCTGGCTATTCCTGGCTCTGGCAAAGCCACCTACTTAACAATCAGTATATGCTTGATGTTCCTGGTTGTATATTTTATGCTTAATCTATTTTTACATATTCTGTTTTGTAGTAAAAATTTAAAAGTTTGATAATGAACATATACTTTATACTTTATACTTTTAACTGAAATGGCGACCTACCCAGGTAGGTATTTTAAGCCAAGTATGAATGTAGGATAATTGTGGCGCGATCTTGTAGTCTTGTTACTGACTAAGGCTGACATGTTCCTTAGACAGGACTGTTAATTAACAGCCCAACAGCCTAAGGCAACTAATGGACCTACAGTTTAACGTGGAATCCGAACCACGACCTCTGAATTATGAATTGGTCTAATTAGAGGATGGTCTTTGTGGATTAATGTAGTATTCAATAGTGCAGACGTTAATCCACACAAGAGAACACTACATCCACCGACCATCTCTCACAACTATCCACAATTCGTGACCTCCAAGTAGCTGGATTACAGGACGTCGCCACCGTCCCAGTCATATATAAATTTTGGATGATTTATTGGCATGTCAATATTTTACAAGCAAAATTTTCTGAGGTAGAGCTGTCCTGTAAAGATTGAACTTATATGTCATAGCAGTCAACCAGGATAATTCTTATCTTAATAAGAAAGTGTCTTTGACCCTACAGGTTAATGGTGACTCAGCACCTCCTGCATCTATTTCATCAGCTGAACTCGAGGCTTTCAAACAAGACATCCTGCGTGAGATGAGGAAAGAGCTTAGCAAAGTGAAACAGGATATTATTGACAGTAAGTGAAGATGAATAATTTATTTTTTAAATTTTTTTTATATAATAAGTATTAGAGGTGTGCGGTTGGTAAAATATTTTTTACCAACCGAATGATTTTCGGATTTGTATACTCACAATAACAGAGTGGATTCACACTTATCTAAGAATAAATTATAAAAAATCAACAAAAATGCTGTACAAATCACTAAATTGGACAAATCCCTCATAGGCTGAACAACAAAACTAAATTTTATACAATATGATATGAATTCTCGATCAAAGATGTTGCATATCGCTCATTTAATGTTTTAGTATTTATTCTCATTTTAAGTTGGATATGGGAGCGGGAAATCCGATCTGATCCTAATCCAATCTGTTTTTTTAGCGAATTTCCCATAGGGAGAAGCTATTACCGTAGGTCTCATGGCGAGACTTAAGCCCGGGACCATGTTATTTTTTCTTCTTTAGGTCCCAAGAGATCAAAATCAATAGTCGTTAAAATATATATATATATATATATTTCACTATTTAGTTCATCAAGTAGGGCTACTAATATAATTATCTTTAAATAAGTCAACCGAATACCCTTAGAAAACATTTTAATTATTTCTTCGACATGTTTCGGGAATCATCCCATCTTCAAGAAGTACAAAAATGTTTAACCTAATTTGATAATCTTAATTTATAAATGTAAATAAATGTCATATGATAATTTAAATTTCACTGTATTCAAGTTGGTGGAGTGTGTTAGCATTATTATTTCTTCCTTGTATAATTTTTTCATATATTGGATTGTTTGTTTCAATTTGTGAAGTGTTTAGTATAAAACTACTTTGAGTATAAAGATTGTATATATAAACAACAGGATGGCTTGGCAATGGGATCACCTCTCTCAGGTTTATTAGCAAATATATATATATATGAACAAAATTGAAAACAATAAAATAATAAATGACATTAACCCATTTAGAAAAAATATTATATATTGGTACAGATACGTTGATGACATTATATGTCTTTATGACAACAAGGATGAATCACACTGCAAATTATTAGAATACATAAATTCAATCTCAAAATCAATAAAATTCACGATGGAAGTACAAAAACAGAAAATAAAATTTTTAGATTTAACAATACAAAATACAAACAATAAACATGATTTTAATATTTATAGAAAACCCACACAAACAGATCTTGTCATCCCATATAATTCACGTCACCCCTGGCAACATAAGATTTCAACATTCAACACGATGATTAACAGACTTATGATTATACCGATGAACAAGAACAATTTCAATAAAGAGATAAACATAATAAAACAAATTGCACAAGAAAATGGATACAAAAAGAATATGGATACTTAAAATGATAAAAAGATGGGAGAAAAAGAGAGGAGAATCGAAGACAAAAGAGAAAATCGAAGAAAAAGAGTTTATTTGCGTGCCATACAATTTAAAACTAAACAAAGCCATACAGAAAACTTTTACAAAACAAAAATTCAATATAAGTTACAGAACAAGACACAATGCATATGAAATAATACAAAAGAAATCACGAAACAACAACCAAACAAATAAATACACAAGATCAGGAGTATATAAAATTAAATGTGATGACTGTAACAAATATTATATTGGACAAACCGGTAGAAATTTTCAAACAAGATTCAAAGAACATATACAAGCGCTAAAATCAAACAACAAAACAACACAAAAATCAGCATTCGCCGAACATATTCTTTCCACAAACCACAATTACACTAGTATGACACATAATATGACTATATTGAATTTCGAACAAAAAGGAAGAAAATTGGATACAAAAGAAGAATTCCAAATTTATACTCACTATCAAATTGACAAAAATAATACTAAACACTTCACAAATTGAAACAAACAATCCAATATATGAAAAAATTATACAAGGAAGAAATAATACATGCTAACACACTCCACCAACTTGAATACAGTGAAATTTAAATTATCATATGACATTTATTTACATTTATAAATTAAGATTATCAAATTAGGTTAAACATTTTTGTACTTCTTGAAGATGGGATGATTCCCGAAACATGTCGAAGAAATAATTAAAATGTTTTCTAAGGGTATTCGGTTGACTTATTTAAAGATAAATATATATATGTATATGTATATATATATATATATATATATATATATATATGTGTGTGTGTGTGTGTGTGTGTGTGTGTGTGTGTGTGTGAACACGATAACTCTCGTAAAAGTGGTCCGATCGAGACCAAATTTGGTAGAAACGTGTATTCCTGCAATAGCTCGGGCGAGTTCGTAACCCAGACATATCGGTCAATCAGAAGGGGTAGTTTGGGGGGGGTTTTGTACCCCAAAAATGGGTTTTTTCACATATAATTTTTAAAAATTTCTAATTTTATCTTTCACCATAAGAATCAGCTTGAAAAACTGCACAATTAAGTTTCTAGAAGTTTTTCTCTATCTCCAACGTTTACCGAGATATTAAAAAATCTAAACACAGTACATTGTATTTTGGGGCTCTAATGTTAATCTTATGGAGGATAAAAAAAAATAATATTTTCCATATCAATCAATATTTTTAGATTAAACTTGGTATTTACCTTCATGTTGTTGATACCCACCCGTTTATGCTTAAAAATCATAGTTTATGTGTTTATCATGGCAGCAAATCTGCATACTCTTTTCCCATGTTAATCATATGATTATTCCCTATATAGGGTTTAGGCAAACTCCTTTATTTATGGAAAGATGTTGATGAAAGTTGGTATAAATGTTAAAAATAAAAATTATTTATGGTAGAAACACCTACTTTCAGTGTTCCTCACAGCAGCAAACCTGCACACTCTTTCCCATGCTTATGGAGAATAGACTAATGATTCTCATTTTTATGGACAGATTTTTATTAAACTTGTCATATATTATTATTATTATACAGTGCAACTCGGTTATTGCGGCCTCGGCCATAACGTCAACTCGGATATAACGTCATTTATTTTTAGGTCCCGCCAAACTATATGTATTTACATAGGAAAAAACCTCGGGTATATCGTCAGTAAATTCTCAAACCTCATATATAACGTCAAGAAAATCGGGCCGAGATGAAGGCAACATATAGCTAAATAGAGAAAGTTTGTTCGGTGGTCGGGCTGCGGCTATTGTTTAGCTACATTCTATTTTTAGAAACGGCATTTTATTGCTGTCTTACCGCTAACCACCCCAACCCCCACCCCTACCCTATATCCGCTGTCGCCGGTCATCAAGGTCAGTGTCAGTGACTCACATCGCATCAAAGCACTGTGATGCCGATCGTACGTACCTTCAGTTCGTGCAGATATTGTTAGTTCAGTGTATGTCTTTTACAGTTTGTTTTTCGTTATTTTAATTTACAAATACAGTATTGAAAAATAATGGCAAGTGTTAAGAGAAATGTTTTGCTGAAGAAAAGGTGTGAGTTATAAGGAGGGACGTAAGATAGCAGACGTGTGTTCAGGCTTGTTTTTTAAAATCGAACCAACAGTTGAATTCACCAAGCCGACCTTCATTGCAATATTTTCAAATTTGATTTTTTATAAAGTAGAGTAGTTTAGTCAGTCATAAACATAAACTTACGGTGTATTTCAAATTACCTTCATTAAATGTCTTAATTTCATGTAAAAAATGTGTTTCCCTATTTTTCCTCGGTTTTAAATTAAAATTATGTAACCTCTTTTATAGCGTCACTCTGATATAGCGTCATTAATTGTGTGGTCCCTTCAATGACGTTATAACCAAGTTCCACTGTATTAATGATCTGGAAATTCACTGAGTACGCAGGTCTGCTGCGACGGGGGTATTTTTATATCCCCACACTTCGTGAGTATTTATATTTTATGAGTGTTTATATTTTTACTTTTAATTTTTATTTCATAACCCAATTTACAAAGAGTGAGGTATTACAAAAGGAAACTAATTGCAACGTTCCCTATAGTCTAACAGATTCTCAGCATGTCGTTTTAAGTTGTTCCGTGGGCTTGTTTTACAAATTTTAACCGATTGAGATAGTAGTTGTATCGAGTATGGGCAGACCTAAGGTTGCAATTAAAGTGGCCATTTTGTAGTATTTTTGAAAAAGTTGTATAAAATCGCTTATATACGAGATAAGTAGATAATTCTTTTTATTTGCCATATTGTCATATTATTTTATTTTTATCTTTCAAAAAACCTTCTTTTAATTAACGTTGAGAGTTTGTAAAAATATTTTTTGTTAATTTTCAAAGTATTGGATGAATTTTTATTGGAATATTCTTTAAAACCATCTGAATCATACATTTTATTAAACTCCAAAGTATTTTTTACATAGAAAATAAAAACCATGCATTTTAAATTAATAAAATGTATTTTAGAAAAATATAATAAAAATAACCCACAACTATCAAACCGGCAAACTACAGCCGTGACAAATCAAAACTTCGCCAAATGACAACTCAAAAAGCTAGCAAAACAATATTTATAAATTGTTTTGAAAGACACCATCTGTTGGGAAAATTTGGAACCATGTGGAGAAATTCAGCTTATCTACCGATCACGAGTCGGTCTCATGTCGCCGCATTCACTCCACGCTACCCACTCCATGAGTCAGGCTCGTGTGTCTACCCCAATGGGTTATTAAATTGGGTCTTATCCTGTCATAAACCACCCAAACCAAAAATCTCATCACAATCTGTAATATACTAAAATCAAGTGTAGCCTATATTTAAGAATGATCTGTAACTAGTATTAAAGGTAACTGTTCCTTATTTATCATTTAAGTTAAATCAGGTTTTGAGACTAATCATCATGAACACCTTTCTTATCTCCTGTCATTACTTTGTCCTCAGCAATCAAAGCAGAACTAAGCAGGAGGTAATGACTGGGCGCTGCAGCAGCACTACAGGTGACAGCCAATCATCTTGTATTACAGACATTTATATTTTTTTGTACATAAGTGTTTTTATCAACATGTTTGTTTCAGTATAAGTGCATATATGCATATATGCACATATGGATGTATGCATTATTGATATATTTATGGATGGCAATAAATTTCATTTTAGTCTCCCTTAGTGAATCTCACGTCAGCTCTGTGTTCTTTGTCTGGTCGCGGGGGGACAGGTTGATAGCGACTAGTCTTTCCTTTGTATTTACGGTCATGATACATGCAAGCACAAGTAGTCGAGCTGCAATTGTTCCAAGTCTGATAGCCTTAGTGGTAGCCAGAGTACAAATTTTTATATAACTAATTAATTGTGCAATCTGAAATTGTAAATGTCAAACACTGTATTTATTTTACTTTTATCTCAAAATTTCTTTAACTCAATTAGTTGGGCATAACTTGTTTGAAGTATTTAACGAACAAAATATAGTTTAATAACCTTATTCCATGTAGGACATTTGCTAAAATGAAGAAAAATAAACATGTACTATTCTATGAATTTTAATTGAAATAATACGTTGATATAACTTAATTATGCCACAAAAATTAAAAACACATTCTAATAAAAAAGACCTTGAAACATTCTTAATTCCTAACTAATAATAATAAAATATATTATTCACTATTCAACTGTGTTTCTTCAAAAAATATATATATATATAAGATCCATTAACTGATGGCAGTACTTAAGATGTTGATTGCAGTTAGGTGTTTAATATAAATTCATTGATGCTATTTTTATATTATTATCTCCAGTTTCACAATTCTTCCATAGATGTAAAAATATAAGACAACTTCTTTTTGTCCCAGTTCACCTGTCATACATTTACATTTTTACTAGAGGTGTGCGGATAGTGAATTATATTTTCGGATCGGATAGCTCAAGTTCGGATCGGATCCGGATCTGATAGTTTGGGTTCGGATCGGATACTCGCAATAACAAAGTGAAATCAGACTTATCTAAGAATAAATTAGGAAAAAATCAATAAAATGTTATCAAAATTATTAAATGGTACATAACAAATCATAAATCTTCATAGGATGAACAACAAAACTAAAATTTTTACTTTACTGCATTTAAAAGTACCAGTAACAAATTTTAATATGGCGTAATTCACAAATTAAATCAACAGAAACCTTATAATTCGCCATTAAATGACATCAACTTTCTCATCAATTCATTCTACTAATCATCAACTAATTCTCAATTTTATTTCACGATTCAATTGTTTTATTTATTAAAATGATAAAAACAAATCACCATTAACAAAGAATCAAGATTTGACAGACGACGTTGGCTCGATGCCATCGGCTATCTGCGTATCGGCAGGGGCAGTGACAGTGCAGGGGCAGTGACAGTGCAGCTGCTATCATACAAAGGCCTGTGCGCAGGCGCAGAGTTGGAATATTTGGCAGATAAATTACCCCGATCGGCTGTGTAACAATATTGAAACCCGTGAAATTATTGAATCTTGTCGTAATCTAGTTAGTTATTCATCTTAAAATTATCTAAAAATGTAAAACTAATAACGCTTAAATTCATTTAACAAAGAGAAAATGTAGATTGAAAACAAGTAGGAAATTTGTTGATTATGTGAACACCGAACGACGAAATAGGCGAAATGTAAATTTGGCAACACTTTATCGTATTGCGCAAACCCGGAGTAGTTGAGAATGCGATAACTAAACAATTATTGATTGTCTACGTAAACGATCAGAATGAAGTAGTATTATTTTTGCTGGAAACCCCGTCGCAAAACGAGCTATTATGATGTTTTTTTACCAATAACATTAAATCAACAATTCAATTCAGTCGTGCATAGCGATGTACTACTTTAGTCATAGTAGGTACCAGTAAAATTCGTATTGTCATATTTATTTATACCGATTAAAACATTATTAAAACTCATTAAAAATAATTAGTTGATACCTCAAGGACGTATCATCCTTAAATATATCCGTGATAAATGTAAAGGAGTACTAATAAGATGTCGTCACAATAGAAGTACGATATTTAGTTATCGTGCACTAAAGGACACAGCAGCACTGGCATTTTGCCATTATTAGCGTCTACTACACATTACAAAAACCAGGAAGCCGTAACCTTACTTTGATTTGGTTGTTGCTACATTCGATTGTTTCATTCACTATTTCATTGTTTATTATCGATTAGTTAATTCAGAATAATGATTTGAAATTTAATTTTAATATCTAAACCAATTAAAATCATTCAAAATCCTGATCTTTCCAAACTTCTAAATATACCGTTTAGTGTAATTATAGATTCACTCTTCAAGAACACATATTTTCGGGATATATTTCACGTTGTCATAATGCTTAGCGATTCGTATCGCTATAAGTGTATCGCGTCTACCAGTCAACGACATTGTTTTGATGAAAGACTACGTAATACGTCTTTTAAGCAAAAATTATTCCGGCTTGGAGGGTATTAACTCGACGAAAATTTCGTTGTTTTTGTTCAAGTTGCTGATATATATAGTCTATCTGAAAATTCTGATATTTATTGGATATTACCGGATATCTTAAATACATTCGGATCGGTTTCGGATATCCGATCCGAATCCGAACCGAGTTTTCGGATATCCGCACACCTCTAATTTTTACCTTGTTAAATGAAACTGCATGTTTTATCCACAATTTTATGTGATTATAAATCGTGTATAGCTGGGAGTTAGTTATAAAGAATTCGATAAATATTTTGGCTGTGGTATAATTTTATTATCGTCCAAATTCATAAAATCAAATTTTCGTGCTGGAAAATGTTAAGAAAACTATATTGTAGATTAAATCAAAAGATATAGAAATGTAATCAAGATATGTGTAACAAAACTTAATTGTATATATATATATGTATAAACCTTACATATATGTGTGTGTGTATCGTGTATACACACCATTGAATAACATCTACCTTCAACTTAAGGTAGCTGGGGCCCTTGTCATCAAGAAGTATCAAAACTAAAAAAATAGTATTATTATTGTTTCAAATTAATTCAAAAAGAGAATATTTGTTCATTTACGTAAGAAGTTTTAGTTAAGTTTTAATGCTCAAATTAATGTGTTGTTTTATGAGAAAAAGTGTAGTACCTAAATAGTAAAGTAATTAATTATATCTTAAAAATATTTTTCAGGTGGAGAATTTATCAATGTAATGTATTTTTATGAAGTTTCGTATAACTTCCACTTCGTTCAAATTATACTGCAGTACAGGTATTTAAAAGGCGTTAAACCCATTTAATTTCGTATTGTTTTGTATCATATGTTTGGTATCTAATGGAAACATAATTGTTTAAATCAGTGGCGAACACATATTTCCCTTATATGAAATTTGGGTTCATGGTCAACTAAATTATAAATTTGGAAAAAACTGTAATGTGATTTACATGTTTAAACTTAACCCTAGATCTTACAAAGTCATAATTCACTATGCATTTACAAGTTCGATAAGAAATGGCAAGTGGAGGCATTTGTCATCAATTTATTGAACTTGTTAGACACCATCGCCTTTGTGACTGTGTTGCCCTCTGGGGGGAGGAACCGGAGTTCCACTAGTTTCCACGAAGTGAACCATGCAGTTCACTAAACTGCCACTAGGGTATGTCTTATAGCAAAGTGAGTGCTTTCTACAACTAGGCACAGTGGCTGAACCAGTTAGAGCGCTACACTGATGAGTGTAACGTTCTAGCCATTCGAATTTACTAGGGTTCGAATCCCAAGCACGAGCAATCCCAATTTGGCTTGCAAATGTGTGGTATAGTGGAGAGGGTCCCACCTTAAATAAACGGTGGCCGACTCGGGTGGAAGTTGATGGAATTTTTAGGCTTATTTGGGATTGCAGTGGACATCTGTTTTGATTTTGTTGTTAGTTGTTATAAAAGGGGTGACGGGCTTTGTTTATTTTTTCTTTTTCTTTATACTTAATATTTAAAAAAAAGATACATAGTTAATTTGATGTTACAGTTAAAGGTAAAACCACTTATAGGGTTAAAAAACTTAAATTTCAAATTAGAATTCATTTGCAACTTAATTAACTTGTATTCTAATTTTTATGACCAATATCAAGCTTTTAAACTGTCACTTACCATTGAGATTGTGTATTTATAGTAATGATTTAAAGTTCTGATTAGGCATTATAATGCTCATACATAGTTATAATTGCTCAGCGTGATCTGTATTTTTAGCAGTGATTAAGCTTTACAACCTTAATTAAGGGCTATCTCAGCGATACATTTTTTTAACATGCGAGATATTAATCAAGCAATTTGGTGATGGTAATTATGATGCGAAATAAGGTGCACCAAAATTAGATGAGATAAAGGGTAATGAATGGGGTTTGGAAGTATCATCTATTTGTTGACTATTAATGTTATTTTTACATTCTCCCCTTATACATCAAAATTAATGTTTTTGTAAAAATGTTAGAATTTGAGTTGAGAGTGAACATATAAATTTTTAGGCTCCCTGAATCCAAAAATGGTTTTTGACCGTTTGTCTGTCTGTGTACAGGCCCTGAAACTACACTGCCCATCCAATGTTAATGAAATTTGAGACACGGGTGCACTTTGGCTAAATCTTTGGCTCTAGATAATTTTTTTAAATTTTCACTACAGGGGTACTTTACCTCTAAAAACCCTTCGAAATGTGAAGATATCAATTTCTCAAAATCTGCACTCTCGAATTGGACTCAAATTTCATGGTTTATAGTTTTTAAGGACTTAAATAATATGACCTAACCTGTATATCTGTAAAATTAATGGTTCAAAAGTTAAAGGCTTTTAAATGTCAAAAAATCATTCTTTAAATTTTTTTCATAACAATTTTATAAAATAATCTAACAATAACCATTGAAATCAGTTCAAAAAGCTTAAAAAATTAGTATTTTGAATCATTAGTCTATGACTAACCGTTCTAGAGAAAAGTTAAATTTATTGTATGTTAAACGCCAACACAATTAATAAATATAATAAAGTCAATAACACTAACTAGTCCTCAGAAACTCATACACTTAACCTCTGTGCTTGCACTGTTGTAACCACAACAATAACATCACTCACTAAAGCCAGACGACAAGAAATACTCTGATAAAAAAAACCCACAGAGAATAACGAACGTACCAGCAAATACGTTACTATAGTGTGTATAAATAAAATTATTTTTTAATCAAATGTCTTTAATTTGCCTTAATACAAGTTTTTAAACTTATACATAGTTCAGAGCGTCAATATGTGGTCACCTGGGGAGTTATGCACAGACATGCATAAACGTGCATATCGATAAGACTATCGTTGAATAAATATTGTCGCCTGGGAAATTTTGCATGACTTTTCGACGGCGAAATATTTTTGAGTGGGGTCCTACTACAGCTATATTGTTCTACATTTTGATGCAATTTGTCTAACATGAAAAAATGTGGCTGCAAACAATTTGTCTAGATAAATGTAATTGTTTGTAATAGTACTTAGGTACATTATTTGAATTACATAAGCATACTTATAGGCCCTACTAATAAGTGTCACAGCTATATAAGTACCCACAGGTAACCTATGATCAGCATACATCTCCCATTCTCCTGAAAATAATTCATGTGTTCTCCACTGGTTTAAATTTTCTTTCTGGTTTTCCTCCTGCCCACAATTTAAATAAATTTTTGTAAAATATGAATAGACCTTCCTAGTTTAATTCCTAGTTTTTAACAATTCACTAATTTACACCACCAAATTATAAACAAGAATCACACTGCTAAAAAACTATGTGTGATATTTTGGTCTATCATTATTTTAGAAATGAATAATACAAAAACAAAGATGACTAATGAAGATGCTTGAACCAATATATGAGCATTTTCTACGAAATCATAAGCAGAAGATTTTACAAAGAAGTGAGAAACAAATTATTACATCGGTTTATTATAACTGATACTGATAATCATTCATCAACAATAAGTGATTTGTTGTGTTACTTTGTGTTATTGTTCTCTTCTTTCTTTCCTTCCCATTCCTCCCCTCGCCTCACTTAACGTGTTTTCATGGAGTCTAGAGCATTGCAGGTTATGGATAAAGTCCAATTACAAGGCAATGTGTCATTTTGTTGTCACAGCTCTGAATCAATTCTACAATTATGTTTTCATTGGATTACAGACAAACTAATGAATAGTGACATCATAGTGATTCTGAGGTCCATTGAGCCATGTTGCTTGCTCTGATACTTATAAAAGTCACCTCATGACTTCATTCATAAAAAATTCTGTTTTGACAAATCAATATACAAGTTGGTGTATTTTGTTTCCCAGCGAATAATTTACACCTAACAACAGTTTTTCATCAAAATTAAACCGGAATCGGGCATACTTCAAAGTGATGTAATCAAAAACTTTAAGCCTGGTTCAACAACCAACGGGTGACCAAGAGTCCTACTGTACTAAGGTAGAAGTGGACAAAGTAAAACGTATTTATAAACTTTCAAAAAGAAATATTGTAAAACTTAGAGTTTACTTTCTTCCTGATTAAAAATTGCCATTTCTGCAATCACTTATATAGGGCCTCAGTTGTGTAAGCTAGAAGCTGTAATTTGATAGAGGATGAGGTAATTATTTCCATATAACTATTTCAGGTTTACTTTAAACTTGCTCAGAAGGATTTTTAAAAAATCAAATGAAATTCACTTATCTTAAGCTCAATCATTTTGACCATCAACCCATCTATATGGTAATATATGGAAGTTCCACACAACAAAATTTTTACAACACTGTTTAAATTGTCTCATTCAATATTTTCTTCAAGTTTTAATTTTGTAACTTACTATATCAACATGAAATCTTAAATTCTGTAGGTTTTAAT
Source organism: Nephotettix cincticeps (assembly GCA_023375725.1). NCBI lineage: Eukaryota > Metazoa > Arthropoda > Insecta > Hemiptera > Cicadellidae > Nephotettix > Nephotettix cincticeps. Next base: position 38,929,656 of record CM041786.1, read on the forward strand.
AAGTAATTTTGTTTTTGTTGTAGGCCTATCTGTTAATTATTTTTGAAATAGCTTTAATGTGAGTGACCATTTTGTATTACTGGGACAGCATGAATATTTCAACGGTGTTTTTGAATTCTTCCTGGGGTAGGTTTTGACACTTTGTTTTTACAACAGTTATATGTTTAGATTATTTTTCTTCAAAAATAAAAAAACCAATAACAAAGATTTGATTAAGATGAACAAGATGATGATTTGATCAATATATCAATCATATGTTTATTCTTCATTAAGTTATTGTAAGCCTCTTTATATTTATGTTTTAAGAGTTGGTTTGACAACACAAACGTATGAATCTGTTTTCAGAATAAGAATATGTTTATAAATGGTATGATTATAGTGTAATTATTTTGTTTATTTAATCGTAATAGTCATACACTCTTAAAACATGAAGAAATGAATTTTGTGGAAGTTAATATTTTCATATTTTGTTCTAATTTTTAGTGTATTTTTATTTATTTTATATATACATATATATCCATTAAAATAAAAATGACATGTACATGCTTACTGCTAGATTTTTTAAATTTAATTAATCAAAATAATTTTGTTATAAAATAATTAATCAAGTAAGAGTTTGTGTCTAATGCTCAATGCAACTGTCTTCACCCCTGGCCTATTCAGCCATACGAATTAGTATTGTATTCCATACTGCATCAATTGTAAATAACCATCATACTTTAGATTATAATTTATTTATTTGTATAGTCGAAAGAAGCATTTAGTATATATGTGTGTAAAACTATATTATTTTAACTTTTAAATCAAATGTAATGCTTGTGTTTTGTATTATTTATACTACCGTACTGTAGGCGTAAGGGACTGCTGTAAGTGTTGTAGAGGAGCCAAGACGGTCAGGTGACGCTTGGTAGCTTGTGTGGCTGTGAGTCCAGCTTCCCACGCTTAACCAACAATTTGTTGTTGAGGCCATCCAAAAATCGTAACAGACTGTACAGGTTATTCATACCTTCTTATTTGCTTGTTTCTCTTGCTCACCTTCCCCTGATTTCCTTCAGTTCTTATACCTGAGACCGTCCTAGAGGTACTACACTAGCATGAAAGTCATTAATCACATTACATATTAAATTAAGTGCTCGTATTCTATGGATGGCCCTTCATGCTTCAATTAAATTTTCCATGTTAATTAAGAATAGAGTAAACTGTCCAAAGACTGGAATTGCAGTTGGTCGAACAATCATGAAGTAGAATGAAACTGTACTCAATTCTGTACATGGTTTATCCTCTTGGATTGGCCATCAGACATTTTTATATTGTTACTGAGTAGTAAACCTTTCTCATTGTAAAATATATACTGATTTATTGTCAAAACAAATGTGTTGCATATTATTTACCTTATTTTAGGTATCAGTACCAGGATTTGAAAGTTTATCAGACAATAAGAAAAAAATATAAATATATATATATATATATATACACACTCGGAGAAAAGTCACATTCTTGTGAAATAGACATATCATGTAAGGCAGGCAAAAGGGTTAAAAATATACCAAACCTCATACTCCAGGAGACTTCATGAGGTGAAATCTTCAATGACATACAAAAAATCTGAGTGGGAATCCATCGGTTATCCACAATGGCGACGATAAGAACCCGCAGGGAAAGTTTGTTAATCGGGCCCACTTTCCAATAATGGATTCAAAAACATTTTCCACCTCAGTTTAGCCGGGCAGTTTAGGCAGGGAGATAGATGCTAAGAAAAGCCCTTTTCCTGAACATTCTGCTTCTGACTCATATCATACTAAGCTTTAACTTATGTAATCTATTGATATCATTTTGTATGTAGTATATTCTAGTACATTCACGAAGGAGGGTAGATCGGACGTTTGTCAAGCGGCTAGCGATCAGGAACGGTGAAGAATCTTTATTAAATCAACTAATGAATGGGATAATTTATTCATTATCGAGGCATATGACACAATATTCATTTACTGCATGAACATTATGATAAATAATTTTCAGCCTAAATGATCCCCAGTATCAAAAATTGAATACTGTATACTTTTTATTAAATTATTTTAACATTTGCACTCCTAGGATAAATCAATCACCTGATATTACCGTAGGTCTCATGGCAAGACTTAAGCCCGGGACCGGGACCATGTTATTTTTTCTTCTTTAGGTGCCCAAAGACCAAAAACAATAGTTGTTAATATATATATATATATATGTCTGTGAAAAGATAACTCTCGTAAAAATGGTCCGATTGAGACCAAATTTGGTAGAGACCTGTGTATTCCTACATTTGCTCGGACGAGTTCGTAAATCACAAATGTCGGTCAATCGGAAAGGGGTAGTTTGGGAGGGGTTTGTTCTCAAAAATTGGGGTTTTTGAGCTTTTCATTTGTAATTTAACATTTTTTTTTAAATTTTATCTTTCACCATTAGAATCAGCTTAAAAACTACACAATTTACTTCCTTGAAGTTTTTCTCTATCTCCAACAGTTACCGAGATATTAAAAAATCTAAACACAGTACGTTGTATTTTGGGGCTCCAATGTTAATATTATGGAGGCTAAATAAAAATTAATATTTCACTTATCAATCAATTTTTTTTATTAAACTTGGTATTTACCTTAATATGGTTGGGATTCATCCATTAATGCTTGAAAATCTTAGTTTATGTGTTTATCATGGCAGCTAACCTGCATACTCTTTTCCCATGTTAATCATATGGAGAATAAGCAAACTTCTTTATTTATGGACAGATGTTTATGAGACTTGGTATAAATGGTCAAAGTAAAAATATTTTATGCTAAAAGTGCCTAATTTAAATGTTCCTCACAGCAGCAAACCTGCATACTCTTTCCGATGTTAATCTTATGGATAATAGAAGAATAACTCTCATATTTATCGACAGATAATGACAAAACTTGTCATATATTATTATTATTATATTATTGATTTGGAAAATTAAATTATTTTAACATTTGCACTCCTAGGATAAATCAATCACCTGATATTACCGTAGGTCTCATGGCAAGACTTAAGCCCGGGACCGGGACCATGTTATTTTTTCTTCTTTAGGTGCCCAAAGACCAAAAACAATAGTTGTTAATATATATATATATATATGTCTGTGAAAAGATAACTCTCGTAAAAATGGTCCGATTGAGACCAAATTTGGTAGAGACCTGTGTATTCCTACATTTGCTCGGACGAGTTCGTAAATCACAAATGTCGGTCAATCGGAAAGGGGTAGTTTGGGAGGGGTTTGTTCTCAAAAATTGGGGTTTTTGAGCTTTTCATTTGTAATTTAACATTTTTTTTAAATTTTATCTTTCACCATTAGAATCAGCTTAAAAACTACACAATTTACTTCCTTGAAGTTTTTCTCTATCTCCAACAGTTACCGAGATATTAAAAAATCTAAACACAGTACGTTGTATTTTGGGGCTCCAATGTTAATATTATGGAGGCTAAATAAAAATTAATATTTCACTTATCAATCAATTTTTTTTATTAAACTTGGTATTTACCTTAATATGGTTGGGATTCATCCATTAATGCTTGAAAATCTTAGTTTATGTGTTTATCATGGCAGCTAACCTGCATACTCTTTTCCCATGTTAATCATATGGAGAATAAGCAAACTTCTTTATTTATGGACAGATGTTTATGAGACTTGGTATAAATGGTCAAAGTAAAAATATTTTATGCTAAAAGTGCCTAATTTAAATGTTCCTCACAGCAGCAAACCTGCATACTCTTTCCGATGTTAATCTTATGGATAATAGAAGAATAACTCTCATATTTATCGACAGATAATGACAAAACTTGTCATATATTATTATTATTATATTATTGATTTGGAAATTCACTGAGTACGCAGGTCTGCTGTGACTGGGTTTTTTTACACTTTTTATGGGTTAATTCTGCAGACAATGTCATCCAATTGATAGCCATGACAATCAACAAGCTTTGGTCACCTTCAGCATTTAAGTGCTGTTGCATTAGATCAATTTGTTTCAGTTAATTAAAGTGTTTTGGAACCAAAATACATTGGAAAAACAAACATTTAGTTGAGAGCAACTCAAAAAAACTATTTTCTAACATAGAAAGGTGTGGGTTATTAAAGACACCCCAAAAGTTGGGCTAAAGTCACCCAACACATATTTTTGCTAAAAAAGATTATTTCATAAGGAAAACATATTAATCACATTAACATGATGTTTAGCGAATATATAAAAAATCATTTTTGCCACTTAACTATAATAGCAAAGCTGTAAATTCATAACTGTGACGATTAGAAGTTGGACAGAAATAAGCTTTCGCCAAAATTGTAGACAGCTGTGTTGCCAACATTGATAGCTCTTTAGCCATAGAAACATAACATAGATGATAGAAGAACTCTTTATAACTATTTATCTATTTATAATCAATGATAGAAATTACAATGTAGTAGCATTGTTTATAAATAGAAGTTATTCTATCATCTATGGTAGTAGCATAGAGTAAGCAACAAAATAAGTACCATAACATCGAAAATGATGAGAAATGAAAAGAACAGTATAGGAATGAAAGTTTTTTCATCTATGGGCAAAAGTCACCCTCTAGGGCTAAAGTCACCCCGGTTGACGGTATATAAACACAAAAGGTTATTATTAAGAACAATAATGATTAATAGGCATAAAACTAAACAATGACAATAACTTTTATTTTGATTTTAATAAAATGTTTTACTTCTAAGCATCGCCAGCACCTGTGCGAAGTCCGCACCGTTATTAGCATTAAAACTAATTGTTATCTCAGCTGACAGGTAGCCATGGCTTTGGACCTTGCTTGGTCCCGGCGCATGCGCAGGATGGTGGTTTGAATGCCGGGGTAGATAAATAATTTAGAATTTAAATATTGTAAGCCAATTCACCAATTCAATATTTTAAATTTCCCAATTCAATTCCATTCAATTCAATAAATTAATTGTCTTTATGTTTTAAAACAATGTTAAACAGCGGCTGTGAAACAGTATATGAAACGAATGCTTGCAGAACTGTTAACATTGAGGATGTTGTTTTTAGTTTAACACAAGAACTTAATAAACTCACTAGTGACCATCCTGAAATCAATTTTGATACCATGACTAAAAAGGTAGCAGACTTACTCTGTACATTTGACTCAGTTAATGAGGAACTGAACAGGAGTGTATCTGCTCTTGAATTTTCTAAACATGAAAACTACTAACTTGACCTGGATAAGCAACTAAGGGAGAAACAGCTAAAGGACTGTCTGCGAGCGCAGGACGCCCTCGAGGAGGAGAAGCGCGCCATGGACCACCGGCTTCAGTCTCTGAGATCTACGCTCGATGACCGTGATCTGCAGATAGCTAGGCTGAATGGAGAGAAGACTACTCTATTGGATAAACTAAAAAGTGTTAACGTTAGAGTTAAAGACTTGGAGTCCACTAATTTAAAACTGTCTAGTATTATAAGAGAACAGAAATGTAAACTAGATTTAGTTATTACTAGTACAGGCTTTGCGTCTGTAACTGCCAAAAATACAGTGAATGACAAATGGTTAGAGGATGAGCATATTAACTCATTTTTTGTTGCAATGTCAGATTGTGTCCACAATGATGTAATATTTCTTGGTCCATCGGTTTCGCAGAGCTTAAAGCTTGCTAGTACTAAAGAAACTATTATTGACATTCTATCTCAATCACACTTTTACTCTTGTAAATATGTATTCCTCTGTGTAAATGACAGCATGGATACTGTGAGTAATACATCTGGGTCTCATTGGTCCCTGCTGTTCATTGACAAACAGAGAAATAAAGCCTACCACTTTGATTCAAAATCAGGTTTAAACAAGGAGTCCGCACAGAAAATAGCGGAAAATCTCAATATTGTTCAACATAGCTTTTTTGAAATGTCCTGTTTTCAGCAGAGAAATGGATTTGAGTGCGGAATAAACGTTATAGTTAATGCTAAGTTTATACTCAGTCATTATTGTTTGCCACAAATTTCAATTGCCTTTCAAGACTGGTACAACACAAAAAATTCTCTTTCTGACAAACCTGTTGAAAATAACATGAATAAACAACCTCCTAGTGATTTAGACTTAACTCCTGCAAATATTGTAACCCCTATCGTTATAGCTAAGACGAATAAACGTAGGAAATGGACTATTGTAAAGGAGAGGAACAAAAACAAAAACAGGAAAATTAACCTGCCTGTTAAAAGTAGTTTAACGCATAAGATTGTATGTGGTAATAGATTTGAGATATTATCAGTAAACCATGACGAAGATGTCGATCATCCCGTTTTAAGTGATACACACATAGTCTCACACCCGCACAACAATAGTGCGGCGGTCAAAGTTGCCGGTAATTATGGTAAAACTGTAAAAAGCTTTTATAAAAAGTCATTTACTAGAAATAAGGTTTGCAGTATCAATCTATGTGAGACTGATTCCTGTAGCCGTCGATCAGCTGTTTCAGGACCTCAACAAGTTCAAACAAAAAAACGTTTACAGCTCTTTAGTGACAGTCACGGAAGGTCACTCTCGTCTCTTTTAACTGACAAGTGTGGATCGGAGTTTAATACGTTTGGGCATGTCATACCTAACGGTAAGATGTGTCACGTTCTAGACGCAGCTGAGCGATCGTTGCAGGATGCTGGTCCTGATAGTCATATCATTTTATTGGCAGGGACCAACGATATATCTAGCAAATCTGACAATAATCATATTGCACTTCAAGTGGATACTTTTTTGTCTTGTAATTTAAATGTCCAAGTGCTTGTAGCGAGTCTGCCCCTAAGGTACGATTCTTCATTTTTAAACAAATTTATTGTGGATGTTAATCAGCAGCTTGCTGATGTATGTACTAAATACAGTAATGCCACTTTCATGTCCTTAACGCAAGTTCAAAGATGCTTTTTTACCAGGCATGGGCTCCATTTTAACTTTGTAGGCAAACGTTTAGTTGCAAATCTGATGGTCAACCACTTGTTTTCGCAAAGTGACTGTCAAGCGGAAACCACCGCAGTTAAAAAAAATGGTATAAAACCAAGTCAGAAAGCCATAAATTGTGAATCTGAGGCTTACACTTTTAAAACCAAGCCCTTTACCCGTAACCTAAATAAATCATCTAATATAACCAAACCCTCATTAAATTCCAATGTAAATTTCCAATGTCTCAATAATCATAGCAAATCCAATAAACAACATTTTGCCCCAAGGTATTTTAACAACTCGTCGATGCCTTTTTTAGTGAAACTTCTTTCAGATTTCAAGCTAGTAAACCCAAAACCGACAACAGCTGTTTAAGAATTGTTCATCAGAATGTGCAAGGAATTATATCTAAGCTCACCTTGGTTGAGGTATTTGTTGAGCTTGCATCACCTGACATACTTTGTCTCTCTGAACATTTCCTTTGTAGCTCAGCCTTAAATTCATTCTGTCTGCCAGAGTACACCATGGCCTCTGGATTTTGCCGTTCGACCATGGGTAAAGGTGGGATTTGTATTCTCATAAAAAATGGCTTGAGCTTTCATGTTGTTGATGTAGACAAGTTCTGTGTTGAGGGTTATTATGAGTTTTCAGCTGTTAATTTTGATTTGAATGACATGTCTTATTTCTTGCTCGCTGTTTACAGGCCACCACATCAATCTGTTCAGTGTGTTGATAATTTCTTGGAGTCTCTAAGACATTGCCTTGAACACTTTGCAAAATCTAATACAAGGATAATAGTTGTCGGTGATTTTAATATAAATTTGTCCTCTTGTGGATTCTTCTTCTAAGAAACTCTCCGAAGTCATGTTGTCTTTTGGTTTACATGATACGGTTCACTCTTACACTAGGGAATTCCATGGAAGTAAAACCCTCATCGACAATGTTTTTTGTAATTTGAGTGATCAGTTTATACATACTGAGGTTGTGGTGTCGGGCATATCAGATCATCATGCTCAAATCACTGATATCAAGTTGTCTTCACCCATTCAAAGTAAAGTTCCAAAGTTTGTGATGAAAAGAAAGTTTACTCAAGACAACATTCGAATTTTTAGACATTTTTTGAGCAATGAAAACTGGAATGAAGTATTCTCTGCGGCCGACATTGATGGCAAATTTCATAATTTTTATTCTGCTTTGAACTATATTTTTGAACTGTCTTTTCCATGTGTGAGATCAAAGATGCAAAGTAGAAAGTTTTTCTCACGAATCAAGCTTGATCGATCCTTGCTAGAGATGCGAGAGAACCTCATTGAAATGTCCTATTCTGTTAAGGATCTCGATTCTTCAGATCCTCTCCGACTGTCTTATTGCCGGCTAATGAACCAGTTTAGAGCTGCTGTTAGGAAGGCAAAGGCAGAAAATGTTCTTTCTCATCCGAACAAATCCAGTAACAGGTCAAAGGCTGTTTGGGATATTGTTAATGAGACCATTCCAAACAAAAATTCCAATTATTTCAGACCTTTTAGGTTGGATTTAGATAATGGTCAGGAGCTGTCGGACTCCAAGGAAATCGCAAATACCTTCAACACTTTTTTTTCTAACAGTTCTGGGGCGTCACTTACACAAGATCCAGTGGCCCTGGGCAACTCTTTGAATGTAGCGTCACCCTGCTCCTCTCTTCTTCTGTATCCGACCGATGAACATGAAGTTTTGAAAATCATAAGATCCCTAAAGTCTAGTAGTTCTGCTGGTTCTGATGGTATTTCTTCTAGACTACTCAAGGAAGTCGGAATTTACTTGGCGGGGCCTTTGTTTCATCTTGTTAATGCCTCTTTTGTTGAAGGTAAATTCCCTGATGCCCTCAAATCTGCAGTTGTAACACCTCTTCACAAAAAAGGCAGTCTTTTTGATAAAAATAACTATCGGCCGATTTCAATCACATCAACCTTCTCTAAAGTTCTTGAAAAATTTCTTCTAAACCGTCTTTATCCCTTTTTGTCCAATCACAATATACTTTTTGAAAAACAGTTTGGTTTTAAAAAAGGTTCATCTACTGTTGACGCCATGTTCAGCTTTTTATCTAACATATCAAAGTCCCTTGATGATGGTGAGTACGCATTTGGAATTTTTTTAGATCTGAGTAAGGCTTTCGACATGGTCAACCATAGGCTACTTTTGAAGAAGTTGGATCATTTTGGTATTTGAGGCAACGCATTGAGCTGGATTTCCTCCTTTTTGCATGGTAGAACGCAATCTGTTAAAATTCCGCATTTAGATGAAAACAGCTGCCTCTCTTTTAAGTCACCTAATTCTGTATCCATCTCTAGTGGTGTCCCTCAAGGATCGGTCCTAGGACCGATTCTTTTCTTGATGTATGCCAATGACATCCGTTCAAGCGTGTCTACAGCTGATTTATGTCTGTTTGCGGACGACACGTCATTCAGCCTAAGTGACGTTTCCCGAGAAAATCTTGAAATAGAAACGTTTACACAAAGTAGTCTTCTTAAACAGTGGTTGCTTGATAACAATCTCAGAATAAATGTTGATAAGACGAGCTTCATTGATTTTAACCTGAAAAAATCAGAAAACTCTTGTATCCTCCTTGGTGAAGATATTTTAGTTGATTCATGTGATCATACCCGTTTTCTTGGCTTGACTATAGACTGCAGACTCAATTTTTCGGAGCACATTTCCAATGTTAGGCGTAAGCTCAACAGCAGTATTTTCATCCTCCCTAGAATTTCAAAATTTGCTGATTCTGATGTTCTTATGACAGCTTACTATGGGTGCTTCTATCCCCATATAAGCTATGGAATAGTAATATGGGGGTCTGAGTCGACAAAAACAAAGTCAATTTTTCGCCTTCAGAAAAAAGCAATTCGTTTGGTTGTTGGTCTAAAGAAATCTGAATCTTGTCGGGGTATATTTTCCAAATTTAATCTTCTCACTTTTTCAAGTTTATACATTTATGAATGCCTTTCTTTTTTTATTAGAAATAAACATCTTTTTCCCTTTCGTAATTCCAATCATTATAATCTTAGGAACAATAACTGTACACTAGCCATCCCTAAGCACAAGACAACTTTTTTTAAAAAACAAACTTTTTATAACATAATCAAGTTTTATAACAAATTGCCCTTAGCAATAAGAAAAGATACAGACATCAAAAGGTTTAGAAGCAGATTGCGAACATTTCTTGTCAGCAGAGAGTACTACAGTGTGCAGGACTTTTTAGCTGATACAAATATTGTTTAGTTAGAGAATATTTATTTTCCTGTATGTATGACAATTGTCAATGCTGTAAATCAGTCCTATGGCAATAAACGATCTTGACTCTTGACTCTCTTGACTCTTGACTCACGAACCAATTACCCCGAGATTTTTCCCTTTTGAGATTTGATTTTTTGAGATTTTCTTCAAAATTTTCCAAATTGTTACAGGATATATATAATGGCACAAACGTTTTGGTGTGGTGTAAAAATGGGATAGCAACAAACTTTGAATCCAAAATTGGTCTAAAACAGGGGTGCGTGGCCAGTCAAAATTTTCACTATTTATTAATGATTAACCGGAATTTTTAGGGGGTCGTTGTTTAGTAGGGGAAAGGAGGATGAACGTACACAGACGACGCTGTTTTGATAGCCCCAACGACCAAAGTGCTTCAGCAAATTATCAACAAGTTAGGGACTTACTGTGATATGTAATTTAGATTTTCATTGCGGACCTTTATCACGATTTTATGTAAAAAAATAAAATCAATCAATTACTGTGATAATTGGAATCTCCCAGTGAACCAAGTCAAAAATGTTTTATTTAATTCCCTGTGGGAAATAGGTTAGATCGTGGATATGTCTAAAGGGAATGTTTACAATTCATCTAAACAGCTGTTCTTATTCTTTTATATTAAAAATTCAATACAATAGCCCTGGTAGTTTCTATGGAAACCTGTTACATGTTTTCCATCTTAAAAATCACTAACCCCCCCCCCAGAGCTAAGACATATCCATGTCAAAATTATGGTATTTCGTAGAGATTTTCGATTGGCTCAATAAATGGTGGTATAAAAATATATACCTATTAAAATAGTATACACCTACTAATACTTGGCGTCAGGGCTAAATCAACTACAATTTTATACTATATTTCCATGAAAATACATTTTTTATTAAACATATTGAATTTAGAAAATGACCGTTTGCCAAATTTAGCGAGAGAGGTTATAAAACGAAAGATTTATTAGTACAAGGAATGGAAATTATTAGGAAAAAAGTTTGGTTTGCCGATTGAGTTTGAGATGAGTGAGGAGGGAGTGCGCGGTCAGGTATAGAGGCGCAGCTGATGAGCATTGCAAACGCGATGCAAGACAGCTGCAGGGCGGAGTTTCTAGGCAGTGCGCGCGCTTCGGCGTTCCACTCTCAATCTATAGACTTGGATGATCTGAGCAATAAAACCTTTCTCACTCATAATCTAGGTATCGCAACAACCTCTTGGATTATGAAATGTAGCAGTGATTCATTAAATTTAAAGTATGACCCTGGATCATTGACATAAATTATTTTTGTTTTTTATGTAATTTGCGTGAAAATGAGACTGTTTTTCACTTTGTGGAATAAGTCCAATTTAAAAAATTTAAGACTATTTTATTTAAGAATATTTACTCTTGATTATAATTAATTTTTAACGTATTTTAATGGGAGGGATTAGCGGGGGTTTGTAATGTTTTCAAAATTAGTCTGGGGGCCCGCCGTGGATGGTAATTAATTAATAAATGAATTTAATTTTTAGGGTTTTTAGTATGGTTTTTGTAGCCTCAATAGTTCTTGAGATATATAGTTTTTTTAATACAAAATGGTGGCTAGCGTCTTAAAGAAGGATTTTTTGACATATGTTTATAGAACATTATTTGTTTATTTTGATGAGAACTATATCATCCCTCAAATTTTGACCCCAACTTTAATGAACACTGAATATTCGCTGCATACAAAGTTAACTGTTGAGAAATGAGAAAGAAATTGATTTTTTAGTATTTTTATAAGAATTATAACATTAGCTCTTAGACAACGGCCTGCTTTTACCGCGGTTATGGACAGTAAATTTTACTTAATTAATTGTTTTAATTAATTAATGTTTTAATTAATTGTGAAGGACAAATTATTTTATAAATTGATTATTTTGCCAGAAAATTAAAACAATATTTTTTCATTTCAAACTCATTCATTTTGAACCCGAGTGGTTTCATCTAATTTGGAATCTTATTAAGCATTATGATTCCAAATTATCCATGATCTCCAAATTTACCAATACATAATTTATTTTATTTAGATCCTAACCTGTGTTGTTGAACGTGTATTTGTGTGTGCGCATTCACACATAAATTCGAAAACCATTTTTTAGGTTCTGCACATATCCACTGATGAAAACTCAAATTCGAAAATTTTGACGTAAACAATACTTAACTTTCACCAAAGTTTAACGGAAAGCTTTATAAACCGTTCCTCTCTGCATTCACATGAACTTACGTATAGATAGGAAAAAGTAAAATAAGGAATTCCTAGAAAGAGGTTTGGACTGCTTTGGACTGTTTTGTGTTTGATATTAGGTTGGAATTTAGTATTGGAGGGATTTACGAGTTACCTTAAGACTGGGTTTAAAAAAATAATGTCTTGCACCTAGCATCAGGTCAGGTAGCACGTCCTTAAGTTTTGTATGTTCATGAAAATAGTAAGAATTGATTGAAGTCTTAGGCTATGCAATAGGAAATGTGATATTGGTCTTTTCAACCTCTTTTTGATTATTCACCACTGCAACCTTAAGTAATATCTCTAGTATATTTTGAAGCTGCTAATTTAATACCTAGTTATATCTGAATATTAAGACCTTAGCTTGTATTCTTTTTATGTGATGTAAAAACCAAATTTTGTGGTTTTAAGGTGGCCATAAAAATTATTTTAAGACTCCTTAAATTTTATTTCAATGAGTTATTTTACTTTTTATAACTTTTTAGATGTATCGAAAATACTTCTTAACCTATGGAATACATATGCAATGGTAATTAGTGGTGATCTTACATCCTGGGATTTCCTCAATTTGTTAATGCAGTAACTTACATATTTTCTGTTAAAAAATTTCTCTAACTCGAGATTGAAATTGCCTAGATTAAGTGTTTGCTAATAGATTTCGATTGTGATAGGCCTAGCTACCAAATTTTTTCCTTTCTCTCATGATATTTTTTCTGTTGTGGTAAAAATGTTTTAAAATTGAAATACTCCTGACTAAAACCATAAAACTATGTCTAGGCCTATTCAATATGAAATGATTTATCCTAAGTCTGAAGTGGGCGAGGGTGACATGGTTCAGATGTTGTCTTGTAAAGATTGGGATCAGGTTCTGGGTCTTCTTATTCATTCTCTGAATCAGTGTCATTATTAAAATATTATTATATAAGATGACTTGATTGTCAGTAGTTAAGTTAATATAGTTTTTGGTTTTTCTAATTTTTTAGTTTTACTACCGTACTACTACTTTTATAGAGGTTATGGTTATGGGTTTTATAGAGGTTATGTCATTCATAATACAAAAAACTCAAAATAGAAGATTTTTATGGGATGTCCAACTGGTTTACTAAGGAAATATCTAATGAAATTATCACTCCGCTGACCCACTGCACGTGAACGTTTGTCTTCTTGAAGGGATTTTTCCAAATTTCCAAAATTTGTCCTGTCTTCAAATAAAAGGACAGGCAACTATCAGGCTAATTAGTCTGTCCAAGTTGCTAGAACACATTACCCTATTTATAATCAACTAAGTATGATACAAAATTTTTAGGGTACTCTCACCGTGTTTTGTAGTATTTTGCAACGGGGATTGTTACTAAAAAATACCTAAAGCACCCCAGGAATCCTACGTTCGCTGGGCCAAAAGAAAAGTCCCGTTTCCTCAGGGAGTAGGTCCTCTTTGCACGAGCATATGGGCTGAATGCCGAACAAGAGTTTTGATTTTGCCAAGGATTTTGCCAAGGCCACCTTTATTGATCTCAGCAAGGCCTTTGGTTATGTGGACCATGAAGTCTTGCTCCACAAGCTGGAATTTTATGGGATTAATAATGCAGATGTGAATCTATTTGATAGTTATTTAACAAATCGAAGACAGGCGGTCTGAATGAGGTGAGTGGTCATCAATCGCTACTAGCAATTGTGGAGTGCCCCAAGGGTCTGTTATGGGGCCTCTACTGTTTCTGATAGCCATAAATGACTTGCCCTTTAATTTAAATTGCAACACCTATCTATATGCTGATGATATACCATTGCTAAATTGCTCTCGAGTTATAAAGATCTGGGCTACCTTAAGTCTGTGGTAAAAGCTACTGTTAGTGATGTTGCTGAATGGTTTTCAGCTAATGGCTTGTTGCTTAATGAAGAAAAGACACAAGTCACCAAAGACTGTAGTCTTTGGTTTGAGAAATAAAGATAATGATGATCTACTTGATAGTGACTTAGATAGGAGCATTGCAGTTAAATTTCATGGGCTTCATATTGATCATAAATATACTTGAGCATGCCATATGGAAAATCTATGTACATATTTTTCCATTAGTCTGTGCTCATGGCACACTGCACGTGAACGTTTGTCTTCTTGAAGGGATTTTTCCAAATTTCCAAAATTTGTCCTGTCTTCAAATAAAAGGACAGGCAACTATCAGGCTAATTAGTCTGTCCAAGTTGCTAGAACACATTACCCTATTTATAATCAACTAAGTATGATACAAAATTTTTAGGGTACTCTCACCGTGTTTTGTAGTATTTTGCAACGGGGATTGTTACTAAAAAATACCTAAAGCACCCCAGGAATCCTACGTTCGCTGGGCCAAAAGAAAAGTCCCGTTTCCTCAGGGAGTAGGTCCTCTTTGCACGAGCATATGGGCTGAATGCCGAACAAGAGTTTTGATTTTGCCAAGGATTTTGCCAAGGCCACCTTTATTGATCTCAGCAAGGCCTTTGGTTATGTGGACCATGAAGTCTTGCTCCACAAGCTGGAATTTTATGGGATTAATAATGCAGATGTGAATCTATTTGATAGTTATTTAACAAATCGAAGACAGGCGGTCTGAATGAGGTGAGTGGTCATCAATCGCTACTAGCAATTGTGGAGTGCCCCAAGGGTCTGTTATGGGGCCTCTACTGTTTCTGATAGCCATAAATGACTTGCCCTTTAATTTAAATTGCAACACCTATCTATATGCTGATGATATACCATTGCTAAATTGCTCTCGAGTTATAAAGATCTGGGCTACCTTAAGTCTGTGGTAAAAGCTACTGTTAGTGATGTTGCTGAATGGTTTTCAGCTAATGGCTTGTTGCTTAATGAAGAAAAGACACAAGTCACCAAAGACTGTAGTCTTTGGTTTGAGAAATAAAGATAATGATGATCTACTTGATAGTGACTTAGATAGGAGCATTGCAGTTAAATTTCATGGGCTTCATATTGATCATAAATATACTTGAGCATGCCATATGGAAAATCTATGTACATATTTTTCCATTAGTCTGTGCTCATGGCACACTAGTTATTTTTTAAGAATTTAACTTTATGGAATATAAATATTTACTTTCTCAGTCGAGTGACTTAATTTGTTTATTTTAGCTGAAAATCTTGTAGACAAGCATAATTTAGAGTGCTAGCCAAACCTTTATAGAACGGCTAGTAGTGTCAGAACTGCACACACAGATGTCTGTATTAAGTTGAGCAGACTTACTTTTCTTTTTCGCAGACTGGTGGATGTTATACTACATAATTATCTAAGGCCTATCTACTTTGCTCTTTTCCGATCTGTTCTAAATTATCACTTTATTTTCTGGGGCAATAGCTCTCATGGTGGAGATGTCTTTGTAATCCAAAAAAAGATCCTAAGTCTCATGGCAAGGGCTAAATCCTTAGATCGCTGCTGTCCTATTTTTATAAATATTTACGTACCTACTGTTGTTGATTTACATATACTATTTAATATCTTGTTATTTAGTTTTAAGAATTATGACCCCCAAGCCACTAGAGGTGATTATCACAATTTTAACACTAGAAATAGGGATCGAATTGATGTTGTTATGCTGAGAAAAACTTATTAAAAAATCTAAACACAGTACGTTGTATTTTGGGGCTCCAATGTTAATCTTATGGAGGATAAGGAAAAATTAATGTTTCACTTATTATCTAATATTTTTGGATGAAACTTGATATTTAGCTTCATGTAGTTGAAATCCATACATTTATGCTTAAAAATCATGATTTATGTGTTTATCATGGCAGCTAACCTGCATAATCTTTTCCCATGTTAATCATATATTATATTGGCTCTATATACTCATATTTATTGACAGATAATCATAAAACTTGTCATATATTATTATTGTTATGTTATTGATTTGGAAATTCGCTGAGTACGCAGGTCTACTGCGACGGGAGTATTTTCTTCTTTAGGTGCCTAGAGACCAAAAACAATAGTCGTCGAAATATATGTGTTTGTGAACACGATAACTCTCGTAAAAATGGTCCGATCGAAACCAAATTTGGTAGAGATGTGTATTCCTGCATTTGCTCGAACGAGTTCGTAAATCAGACATAGCGGTCAATCGGAACGGGTAGTTTGGAGGGGTTTTGTACGCCAAAAATGGGTTTTTTGCGTTTTTCTCATGTAATTTTAAAACATTTTAGATATTAAAACATTTAAAACATTTTTTTGTATCTTCCACCATTAGAATCAGCTTAAAAACTACAATTTAATTCCTTAAAGTTTTTCTCTATCTCCAACGGTTACCGAGATATTAAAAAATCTAAACACAGTCATGCATTTTGGGGCTCCAATGTTAATCTTATGGAGGATAAAGAAAAATTAATATTTCACTTATGAATCAATATTTTTGGATTAAACTTGGTATTTACCTTAATGTGGTTGAGATTCGTCCATGCTTGAAAATCATAGTTTATGTGTTTTATCATGGCAGCTAACCTGTATACTCTTTTCCCATTTAATCATATAGGCCTAGAGTTTAGGTAAACTCCTTTATTTGTGGACAGATGTTGATGAAACTTGATATAAATGATTAAAATATAAATTGTTTATGCTAGAAACACATACTTTAAGCGTTCCTCACAGCAGCAAACCCGCATAATCTTTCCCATGTTATTCTTATGGAGAATAGGCAAATAACTCATATTTATCGTTAGATGATGATAAAAGTTGTCATTTATTATTATGCTATTGATTTTGAAATTCGCTGAGTACGCAGGTCTGCTGTGACGGGGGTATTTAAGTCTTCCAACACCTGTTTTAGCGAATTTCCCATAGGGAAGAAGCTATTACCGTAGGTCTCATGGTGAGACTTAAGCCCGGGACCATGTTATTTTTTCTTCTTTAGGTGCCCAGAGTCGAAAAACAATAGTCGTTAAAATTTATATATATGTATATGTATATGTATATGTGTCTGTGAACACGATAACTCTCGTAAAAATGGTTGAATCAAGACCAAATTAGGTAGAGACGTGTATTTCTACAAATGCTCGGACGAGCTCGTAAACCAGACATATCGGTTAATGGGAACGGGTAGTTTAGGGGGGTTTTGTACCCAAAAATGGGGTTTTTTGCGTTTTTCACATGTAATTTTTAAAAATTTCTAATTTAATATTTCACCACTGGAATCAGGTTCAAAAACTACACAATTATGTTCCTTTAAGTTTTTCTCTATCTCCAACGGTTACCGAGATATTAAGAAATCTAAACACAGTACGTTGTATTGTGGGGCTCCAATGTTAATCTTATGGAGGATTGGGAAAAATTAATATTTCCCATATTAATGAATATTTTTGGATAAAACTTGATATTTAGCTTCATGTGGTTGAGATCTATCCATTTATGCTTAAAAAACATAGTTTATGTGTTTATCATGGCAGCAAACATGCATACTCTTTTCCTATAATAATCATATAGGGAATAGGCAAACTCTTTTATTTATGGACACATGTTGATGAAAGTTGGTATAAATGTTAAGATAATAATTATTTATGGTAGAAATGCCTAATTTCAGTGTTCCTCACAGCAGCAAACCTGCACACTCTTTGCCATGTTAATCTTATAGAGAATAGGCAAATAATTCTCATGTTAATGGACAGATTTTTTTTAAACTTGTCATATATTATTTTTATATTATTGATTTGGAAATTCGCTGAGTACGCAGGTGCTGCGACGGGGGTATTTATTTATTAGCTATTGTTCCTGCCGTCTCTTGTTGATTAGTGGTTAAGTATTTATGTATTTATTTCTTTATCTATATATTTATTTTAGCATATATTTAGCTGCTGATGAACTGATTGACTCCAGCATGCTGTTTTTTGACCATACTCAATGTATTTTATTTATCAATGAGTAATAAACGATTGATTTTTGATATAATAATGACATCTAAAATAATCCAATGTAAAGGGAATTTTCTGAGCATGCTGGTCTGCTACACTGGAGATATTTATAAGATTTTTATGTACATGTTTTTTTCTATTTTTATCCATCTTATTTTTATTTAGAACCTTTTTAAAATTGGTTCTGGGCTAGTTATATGTAGTGTAATAATTATTTTTAGGATACTAAGTTTAATCTGCCATGGAAGGGGAAAAAAATAACTGTTCTACATTCTTTGTTCCTGGAGGAATGTCTGATGTGACGATTCTAAATACACCAATGCCTCGAGCTGCCTCTACTGCAACAAAACGGTACTTTGTTTTCCTGTCTGATATGTAGGCCTATGTGATTATTTATGTATTGAATGATTATGGTTTAACTTAAATAAAACTATAGACCCATCTGTAAATAATAAATGTGTTTAAATGTAAACTAAAAATAAAATAGTTTTTATTAAATATAAAATTTAAAAACATCTGGCCCCTATTGAATTTTGCTGTATAGTGTTTTGGGAGGATTTCTATTAGGCCTATAGTGATTTCTTAAATTATCTCTTCAATTTGTCATAATCTCCTCATCGATGCTCCCTCTTGAAGTTTTTTATGCACTTTCTAATAAATTACCAATGTAATTTGAATTTCAAAGTGTAAAATGAATGAATGTGTGAGGAATTCTAATAGAATCACAAGGCAGCTTCCCCAAACCTTCACCTGACCCTTTTCATGCTTTTACCTTTACCCCCTATCCCATATGCACCACATTTTGCTTACAGTGCATATGGCTGAAAGTATTTTAAACTTAACTCATTCAGTGCCATGTGTATAAAAAATTATACACATGTGTCACCTCAACGGGGCCATGTGTACCATATATGATACACAAGCACCCTTCAGGTTGAGACCATCATAATTTACAAGGCCTATTACAAGTAGAAGCCATTAACAATATTAGGTCAAGGACAATACAACAACCACTTCTTTAGGATGCTGATGCTTATCTTAACCCTTGAGCGGGCACTTCACTGGTGAAACGCGAGAGGGCGCATGCTACGATTTACTCTGCAACGCTATATTGCACGAATTCAACCCATCTTACTTGTTTTTATAACATAGTATTGAATTTAAATGTAAAATAAATTGATAAAATACAAAGTTCCATCGTTAATTTAATTAATTAATTACTAAATTTGAGGTACTAACAGACATGGTAATAAACATAGTTAGTAATTTTATAGTATAAGAATGTTGTTACAGGAGAGGGCGTTTACGGAGTATTTTTCCGCAATAATAAAATTGAACATCGATGCAAACCAAATATATTAAATGACAGTACTATAAACTAAATAAAAAACAAAATTATATTTTAGTTCACACTAACGTTCATATGTGTATTCAGTTTAGAGAAAGCCTCCGCAAACTGACATCGCTTCACTGCATTGCAACTCACAAGGAAACAAAAGGAGTGTGGGGGTTGTGAATAGTTTCGGGGGTGCCCTGGAATGAGGGTATGAGGGACGGAGCCTGACACCGCTGCCGATACCCGATATGCATGTTTATTTTAACAAAAACTACAAGTGCGGCAGAAAACTCCGCAAGCGCCCTCTCAAGGGATAACCCCTCCTGGGTATGACGGATATAGTTATTTTTACCAAGAGCGGCAAATGGATGTATTCGCCATTTTCATACTTTGTTGTTTGTCTCTTGGTCTGCCCCCATTTTGACGTAGCTCCGGCCACACATCAGAAAGCACTGTATCCCCCAGGCGGGGGTGCGGTAAAAAAAAATATTTTAACGAAAAGTTGGGATTTATATTGAAACTATACCATTTCTGAACATAATCTATGTAAAACAAAAAAATTCCCCCTATACTAAAATAGTTAGCTCGCGAAGGATTAAATGATTACATGATTTTGCATTGTAAACAAATTTAAAAATAACCTTGCTTCCTCTTTGTGCCTTGCACAGCGATTTGGGAGTTTACCTAGCTAACGGCGGTGGCTGGTCGATAGTTTGGCGTTACCCCACATTGATGGCTACAAATTTATCTATAATTTAAAAAATATATTTATTTATCATTCACACGCTGGAAAATCTGTGTCTATGCCACGTGTCCTAAAAAAACCCTGGAATTTCAGGGATGTCCTGGAATTTGTCCTTGAATTTGTTGTGATGTCCTTGAATTTCAATTTTTGTCTTTGAATTCTATAAGCTGTCCTGGCATTTCACTTACTTTTATAAAATTAATATTTGTTTAGGTAAGTTATATATTTGTTGATTTTAATTTTAACTTTGAAACGGTTGTTCTAAAGAATTTTGTACGAATATTTTGTTAATTTCTCATTATAAATACATAAAACTCTTTTTGTAATTTCCTTTTTCTTAAATTAGATTGAAAATACCTCACAAGCTTGAAAAGGAAGGATGGTTGGGTGATCAACGGAATTAATGAAGTTTTTTGTCAAAAAATTTCTAAAAATAAATTAAAAACTTTCATTTTAAAAGTCTTTGACAAACAAACTCAGTATTAATTCTGTTGTTGTGATGGTGTTTATTTTATTATACATTACGAATATATAATTGAGATGGCTGAGTTTTTATAAAGGTACAAGTGCCCTGCAAAACTAGTGGTTTTGTCCTGGAATTGTCCTTGAAATTAATTCAGGAAAACCTGTGGGAACCTTGAAAATATAAATGATGATCCCCGAGGGTGCTATGGGTGGTAAAGCCCTCCACAAGAAGAGATTTTTTGTCATCTAAAACATAAAATTTGTTTGGCAACAAAGGTTGGCTTTAAACTTTACTAGGCCTATATTTAATATTTTTTAAACTATTACTTTTTTATAAAACAATGTTCTAATTTTTTGAGATGTTAAGTTTTGGTGTTTATTTAGTAGCACCACTATTTTCTTTTATATATTTTTGTTGGGATCATTTTGGTAAATCTCCTTCAAAGACTACTAACAAACCCACAGTGTCCATCAGGTACCTATTAAAACTAATATTTTTAACTTTATGTAAAAATCATGAGGAATTTCTGTTATCTTACTTGTTGTAATTATCTTAACTGTTTCAATCCATTACAAACTTATGTTGTTCTTTAGATTGCAACATTGTTGTTAGCGGATGCGGTTATACTTTAAGGACTTTCTAGATACTTTGAAAATTAGTAACTTTTAATACATTCATGTAAAATATGACTGACAGATAGTAGTGAAACATACTTGATTGTTTCATTTGTAAGAGCCTCTTATGTTACAGGAAATCTCTAATGGAGGAGGAAAATAAAATGATGAGTCACTCAGAAACTTTTCATAAAGAGTTCAATGAATTTTGTCAGATGTAAGTTTTATTTGTATTCATAAGAAAGTAGTCTAGAACCTCTTTTAGGTTCATGTAAACATCTAGAATTACTGAAGAATAAAAGGCTAAATCTCTCAATTTAACCCGTAAAGCGCTACAAAAAATCACAGTAAAAGTAGGCATTTTTACCATAAACTAATTTTAATCTGACTATATATCATTATCTGGACATAAATAAAGGAGTTTACCTATTCTCCATAAGATTTACATGGGAAAGAGAATGCAGGATTGCTGCTGTGAGGAACACATAAACTATGATTTTTTAGCATAAAAGTATGGATCACAACCACATAAAGCTAAATACAAAGTTTCATCCAAAACTATTGATTGGTAAGGGAATTATTAAGTTTTCCTTATCCTCCATAAGATTAGCATTGGAGCCCCTAAATACAATGACCTGTGTTTAGATTTTTTTTTATCCTGGTAACCGTTAGAAATAGAGAAAAACTTTAAGGGACTAAATTGTGTAGGTTTTTTAGCTGATTCTAATGGTAAAAGATAAAATCTAAAACTTTTTTAAATTACATGGAAAAACACAAAATACCCCCGTCGCAGAAGACCTGCGTACTCAGCAAATTTCCAAATCAATATGGAATGAATCAATGGAACTCAGTTCATTTTCACAGTGTGCTTATAACCTAAAATTATATAAATAAACAAACATCAGTCATGTGATATTTTAAAACATGTATAGATTAAAAATTAAATTTAAACTAGTAATTTTGATTAAGAGGTAGAGTACCTGGTGACCGAGCTTTTCTCGGATAGAATAAGACATGTTTTTACAAGTTAATTAGCAAAATTAAAACAAATTTACTGCCCAATGAAAACATTTATGTGGTTGAAATAAAACCGATTTAATACACCATAATTAATATAGCACTGAACAAAAAGTATCGCCCCTGGTGGGAATGGAACTCGCGGCCTGTAGTTCTTGAGGCCGACACGCTACAACTCGGCTACGACGTTAGTCAATTAAGCGATGCCGTTTAACGTATTTTAGCCAAAGCCGATCATTTACTGTCTAATTATCCATACCGTTATTATTAGCCTGTGATCAACTGATTTTGTTATAAACGGAATCAGGATTGAAAAGCAAAAGAGAACTTTAATTTACATCAATTAATTGGTTTGTTACAGTGGCTTCAAGCAATACAACGAATACGTTTTCTATCAAAACACGAAAGATTTTGGAAATACTTTTTTCTGCTTTTATTTCGCACAGCTATCCTTAAGTTCCTTAAATCCTTAAGTTTTTACAAATTGTTTAGTAACCTGATAATTTTGCATTTAATTCATAAAATAAATATTAATGCATAACCTCTATATTGTTTCCCGTAGTCTTCAATCAAGAACTGTCAAATGGTTATAAACAGCTGTTTTGGTTTGTATTGTTAACATTTTATTCTCCATAAGCGTAATGTTAAATTTTTAAACTTTAAATTTTTTTTAAATTTTTAAATCTAAAAAAATTTTTTAGATTTTAAACTTAATATTACAGTAAAACACGAATTTTCCTGGACATTAGACCTATCTAGAACTTATTTTCTACTCTGAAATTAGTTATTTCCAAAATTTAAAGAAATTCCTCGGTGCCGTTTTCGAGATCCGTGTGCAAATATATATATATATATATATATATATATATATATATATATATATACAAACCTTGCTCGTATTATATCAAGAGGTAGATTATTTCCCTCTAATATTCAGTATTATATAAAAAATAGGGTTTTCTTTTTCTAAGTTTGTTATGTTTAGCGTATTTTCTTGATCAAATTTTCATTTATGTATAACTCTTCTTTTGTGTCCATCTTTCGTCCTTTCTTTTCAAATTCTTGAATTTGTAAATTTTCTTCAATTCCTTTATACTTATATGCAAAAGAATATAGATATTTAAATCAAATGTATAAAAAATGTTTAAAGGGTACTCAAATTCATTTGATTTACTAATAACAATATCATTAGCAGCTCTTATCAATTGTACATAAATATATATATATATATCCTATTATATAGTTGGTAAATGAGGGCTACTATTATTATTTTTGTATATTCACAAACAGATTAATTCAAGAAATCTTTATTACTCAAAATCCCAGTGTTTACAAAACAAAACACAACAACTAAAACTATCAGCTGATCTTAAAATGACATTCAACAATAAATAGATACACATCACCTCCCCGTTGAGAAAGACACAGATTATGGAGGAAGTTATTTTAGTCTTAGTTGGTCAGCATGTTTTTTAAAAATGCGACCACCTACTTCTATCTGCCAAACATTTCTTCCTAATCTCTTGAGGACTCTTCCACTTTTCACACTGTTCTTCCGTTTTTAAACTCCGACCAATAGATCATTTGATTTCTTTCAAAATCTTTTAAAGGTTGATTCCCGCAAGGCGCAGCCCATTCTGAATGGTCGACTTCTTCGAGTTAATTGTGTGCCATTGTTAATAAGACGGTTTAATTCAACGCACACTATGTCTCTTAGCGCTAGGGGAACGGGCCTAGCTCTTTTGAAAACTGGAACGGTATCTTTCTTCAAAAAAAGCTTAGCAGGGGTTTTCGAACACTTATTTTCCCCTGGTATAAAGAAATTAGTATACTTTTCACAAAGATCATTCACCTTTTCCTCAACAATTTTTGACCTGAAGTGCACATCTATATTGATTTGAACTCAATTTCTGTAAATTAGAGAGAGATTCTGTATGAAGTTGTAGTTGACAAATCCAGTCTCTTCCTAAAATATTTTGGTTTATTCCGTGAGCCACAAAAAGTCTTAGATCTCTTTTTATAATCCTAAAGCTGACTTGCACATCAACTTCGCCCAGCAAGCCCACACTTTGTCCAGTGAAGGAAGTGAAACATTGTTTTGAGGGGCACAGGAGTGGTTTTTGTAATTTTTTCCACGTGTTCTCTGATATTAGTGAGGCACAGCTTCCTGTAAAAATCTGCATTTCAATATATTTCCCATTTATCTGAATATGAAATTGTAAACGGGGAAAACTACCTGTTTGATGTTTAACAGCAAGGACATCCTGTACTTCGCCAAAAACTGAATCTACATTCTTTGTTTCTTTATCCTCACTGAACATTTTGATATTCTTTTTCACTCGACAATTTCTTGTTATGTGGGTTTTACTTTGGCAATTATAGCACACAGGTTCTTAATTCAGCAATATTTTTTTAAGTGTTTTCCGCCACAAACGAAACAAGGGCCTAACTGTAAGGTGTTACAATCATTATCCTTGTTGATTGGTGAAGATGAAGACGCTATCCGGATTGAAGCTAAAGTATTTGCTAGCTCTAAAACATCTATAAGAGAATCATAGTCCTTCTTCATTAGGGTTGATTTTATGTTTACGTCATCTATACCCATAACAAAGGCTGTGATTAAGGCTTGTTGGTAAAATTCAACTGGGAAATTACAATAATTACTATATTGCTGTAAGGTATTGGCAAAATCTGTCAAGGATTCTTCATTCTGTTTACAAGAAAAGAATTTTACTCTCTGAGCAATAGCTATTTTTGATCTTGTAATTCCCTGACAATATTTTAAACAGTTCCTCATAACTGTACTCTTCTAGAGACTTAGGTTTACATAGGTTTACCAGAGTTTGTAGTACATTAATATCTAAACAACTTACAAACAATAAACGTTTAGTTGTTACATCTTGTATTCTTGCAAGATGAAGATTGGTAACAAACTTAATGTGCCATACTTCTGGGTCCATGCATTCTGGGTTGAACTGCTCACATTTGAACCTCAAGTTGTCTTGCGACATTTGCTCTTACACTACATCCACTTGGCATCTCCTATGCATTTTATCTTTAAATCCTCGTCGCCAGTTTTGTATATTCACAAATAGATTAATTCAAGAAACCTTTATTACCCAAAATCCCAGTGTTAACAAAACAAAACACAACAACTAAAACTATCAGCTGATCTTAAAATGACATTCAACAATAAATAGACACACATCAATTATCAAACAATTTTAAATAAAAAATGTCACACAAATAAAAAAAGCCACTCAGTTATGAAAAATTGTTATATATATATATATATATTTATATGTGTGTCCGTAAACTCGATAACTCTAAAAATGGTCCGATTAAAACAAAATTTGATAGGGATGTGTATTCCTACATTTACTAGGATGAGTTCGTAATCCAGATATATTACTCAGTCTGAACGGATAGTTAATGGGGGTTTGAACGCCAAAATTAGGTTTTTTGTAGTTTTTAAATATTTTAAATTTTACCTTTTACCATTAGAATCAGCTCAAAACCTACACAATTTAGTTCTTTAAAGTTTTGCTTTATCTCCAACAGTTACCAAGAAATTAAAATTCGAAACACAGTAGGTTGTATTTTGAGATTCCAAAATTAATCTTATGGAGGATAAGCAAAATTATAATGCAATTATTACTATGCAATTATAATGTAATTATAATTAAACGTGTTTATCATGGCAGATAACCTGCATACTCTTTTCCTATGCCAGTCATATAGAGAATAGGCAAAATCCTTTATTTATGGACAGATATTGATAAAACTTTGTATAAATGTTAATGAAATAAAAATGATTGTATTTACTTCCATGTGGGAAATATATTAGATCATGGCCATGTCTAAAGAAAATTTTCAGTTCATCTAAACAGCTGTTATTATTATACATTAAAAATTCAATACAACAACTCTGGTAGTTTCTATGGAAACCTGTTACATATTTTTCATCTTAAAAACACCCATCCAGAGCTGAGACATGTCCATGTCAAAATTGTTTATGGCAAAAATGTCTACTTTCAGTGTTCCTCACTGCAGTATTTTGCATACCCTTTCACATTCATTTTATGGAGAATAGGCAAATTCTATTATTTATTACCGATATTGATCAAACCTGTTATATATTATTAGCCTATTGATCTGAAAATCCACTGAGTACTCAGGTCTGCTGCGACGGGGGCATTTCTTTAACCATTAAAATCAGCTGAAAACCTACACAATTTATTACTTTAACTCTAGAAGTGGCAAGCTTTTTACTCTTAACTGTAACATATAATAATTACTGATATCTTCTTGAAATATCAAAGTTTAAATAAAAAAAGCATAAAACTTGCCCCGCCCCTTATAACCACTAACCACAAAAGCAAAACAAGTGTCCACTGCAATCCCAATTAAGCCTACAAATGCCGTCAACTTCCGCCCAAGCCGGTCACCGTTTATTTAAGGTGGGCCCTCCTCTCCGCTCTACCACACATTTGCAAGCCAAATTGGGATTGCACATGGTCGGGATTCGAACCATAGCACTTCCGAATAGCTAGAACGTTACGCTCATCAGCGCAGCCCTTTAGCCGGTTAGGCTAGCAGTGCATAGGAGTTGAAAGCGCTTATTTGGTTATAAGACCTGCCCGGTGGCAGTCTGTTGCACTACGAGAACAGGTTCGGTTGTTTGCCCCCAGAGGGCAACACGGTCACGTAGCTGCTATTGTCTAACAAGTTCACTAAACTGACAACAGATGCCTCCACCTGCCACTTCTTTTTGAATATGTAAATGCGACGTAAATTACAACTTTGCCAGTTCTAGCGTTAAAGTTTTGCTCTATCTCAAATGATTACCGAGATATTAAAAAAAACTAAACACAGTACATTGTATTTTGGTGCTCCAATATTAATGTTTTTAATACTATTGTCACGTCGTGCACTAGCCGCGCTACCAGCCCATCAACTTGGTGCCGCATCCGCGGTGCAGTTTAATTTGCTGCGCTTTCTAAATCGATATAAGAAGAAGAAATATGTTGTGTTTGACACTGTTCTTCTAAGTAAAATCTGCCCTTACATTTGGTGTATTTCGTTTTGCGCTAGCTGAAATGCCAGCCCTTGTCTCAAACAGAGTTACCTGGCAACAATTTTTTATTAAATTTTTGGTTTATTGAGATTTGAGTTGCTTTACTTTTATACTTTTAACTTAAATGGCAACCTACCCAGGTTGATATTTTAAGTCTAGTATGAATGAGAAATGAGTGTAGGATGATTGTGGCGCGATCTTGTAGTCTTGTTACTAAGTCTTACCCCTTTCTTTAACAGAAAACTGTTAATCAACCCTAGAAGTGATAAGCTATTTACTTTTAACTGTAACATTAAAATAATTACTAATATCTTCTTGAAATATTAAGTATAAAATACCCCTGTCGCAGCAGACCTGCGTACTCAGCGAATTTCCAAATCAATAATTTAATATATGACAAGTTTTATAAAAATATGTCCATAAACATGAGAATTATTTGCCTATTCTCCATAAGATTAACATAGGAAAGAGTGTGCAGGTTAGCTGCTGTGAGGAACACTGAAAGAAGTAATTTCTACCATGAATAATTTTTATCTTAACATTTATACTAACTTTCATTAACATATATCCATAAATAAAGGAGTTTGCCTATTCCCTATCCAATACTATAATACGAGCAAGGTTTGTGTGTGTATATATATATATATTTGTTACTAATGTAAAAAACATTTAAAAACACAGTACCCTTTTTTTTATTGAAATTTATTAAACCGACATGTTTCGTACCCTAAGGACATTTTCATAAGTTCACTTAACCTATATTAAAATTATTGTTAAATGTAAATAAATGTTTGATATCTTTATCAGCAGCTGATTTTCATGTAGTCCTGGGGTGTAGTTGTATAATTTTTTCTAATATAATATTTTTTTGTGTGTGTTTGCATTTTATTAATTAACCTGTTGGGTTGTGTTTTGTAGTTTTTGAAAATGTGTAATTCTTCTTTTACGTCTAATTTCGTGCTCTTTGTTCCAAATTCAATTATATCAAGGTCATCTTGTAAACTTTTAAAATTGTGATGGTTCTTTATCATATGTTCGGCTACATTTGATTTCATGCTTGTGTAGTTTTTTGAATTAAAAGCTTGTACATGTTCTTTGTATCTGGTTGTGAATGTTCGGCCAGTTTGTCCAATATAAAACATGTCACATTGTGGGCAGTTTATTTGTAAAATGTAAATGTAAATGTCAAATGTAAAAGAAGAATTACACATTTTCAAAAACTACAAAACACAACCCAACAGGTTAATTAATACTTTTATACTTTTATACTTTTAACTGAAATGGCGACCTACCCAGGTAGGTATTTTAAGCCAAGTATGAATGAGGAATGAATGTAGGATGATTGTGGCGCGATCTTGTAGTCTTGTTACTGACTAAGGCCGACATGTTCCTTAGACAGGACTGTTAATTAATAGCCCAACAGCCGATGGCAAATAAGGGACCTACAGTTTAACGTGGAATCCGAACCACACCCTCTGAATTACGAATTGGTCTAATTATGAGGATGGTCTTTGTGGATTAACGTAGTATTCAATAGTGCGGACGTTAATCCACACAAGAGAACACCACAACCACCGCCATCTCTCACAACTATCCACAATTCGTGACCTCCAAGTAGCTGGATTACAGAAATGCAAACACACACAAAAAATATTATATTAGAAAAAATTATACAACTACACCCCAGGACTACATGAAAATCAGCTGCTGATAAAGATATCAAACATTTATTTACATTTAACAATAATTTTAATATAGGTTAAGTGAACTTATGAAAATGTCCTTAGGGTACGAAACATGTCGGTTTAATAAATTTCAATAAAAAAAAAGGGTACTGTGTTTTTAAATGTTTTTTACATTAGTAACAATTATAATAGTAGCCCTCCTTACCTTAAACAAGAAGATAAATATATATATATATATATATATATATATATATATATATATATATATTTGCATTTGCACACGGATCTCAAAAACGGCACTAAAGATTTTCTTTAAATTTTGGAAATAACTAATTTTTGAGTAGAAAATAAGTTCTATATAGGTCTAATGTCCAGGAAAATTCTTGTTTTCTTGTAATATTAAGTTTAAAATCTAAAAATTTAACATTACGCTTATGGAGAATCAAATGTAAACAATACAAATCAAAACAGCTGTTTATAACCGTTTGACAGTTGTTGATTGAAGATAATGGCAAACAAATCAAATCAAATCAAAAATTTTTATTTATCGCAAAAAAATATACATATACAGTTTTTACAAAAAGTTAGTAATCTTAACACCTACTGTACAAATAAGAAAGAAAAATAAACCACAAAAACTGCATAAAAAAATACTAGGTTAAAAACAAAAACATACGCGAAATTAATTTCCCCATAGGAAAATCCCGTGTGTGGAAATGAGTCGTGTTTGTCACCGAAGAGAAAAAAAAGCAAACCAGATAACGTGTTGACATGGCTAGGCAGAGACTAGCGAACCGCAAAGAGGACGAATATACTCACCCCACCATCATCCCCTCCTACCCTACCCCCCACGCTGGAATACCTTTTGTGAATACAATATGTGAATAGAGGTTTTGCATTAATATTTATTTTATGTATGAAAAATGATTTTCATACATAAAATAGTTTATATATTATAATATAGTTTTTATATATTTTTTTGTATTTATAAATGAAAAATTATCAAATTACTAAACAATTTGTAAAAACTAAAGGGTAAAATAACTGTGCGAAATAAAAGCAGAGAAAATTATTTCCAAAATCTTTTGTGTTTTGAAAGTTAACGTATTCATTCTATTGCTTGAAGCCACTGTAATAAACCAATTAACTGGTTTAAATTAAATTTATCTTTTGCTTTTCAATCCTCATTCCTTTTCTAGCAAAATCAGTTGATCACAGGATAATAATAACAAACTGTATTAAATTCAGTATAAGATTAGCTAAAACAATTGAGGTTGGCCAAAAACTCTAAAACGACGGCACGAAATTGGCCGACGTCGTAGTATAGGGGCTAGCGTTCATGTCTCACGAGATGGTGGTCGTGAGGTCGATCACCGCCCGGGGTATCATACTTTTGTTCAGAGTGTATGCCATATTAATTAAGGTGTATGAAAACGGTTTTATTTAAACCACATAAATGTTTTCATTCAGCAGTAAATTTGTTTTAATTTTGCTAATTAACTTGTAAAATACATGTCTTATTGTATCCGAGCAAAGCTCGGTCACCAGGTACTATAATTAATATGGGAAAAGAGTATGCAGGTTTGCTGCCATGATAAACACATAAACTATGATTTTTAAGCATAAATGGATAGATCTCTACCACATGAAGCTAAATATCAAGTTTTATTAAAAATATTGATTAATATGGGAAATATTAATTTTTCCCTATCCTCCATAAGATTAACATTGGAGCCCCACAATACAATGTACTGTGTTTAGATTTTTTAATATCTCGGTAACCGTTGAAGATAGAGAAAAACATTAAGGAACTTAATTATGTAGTTTTTTAAGCTGATCTCAATGGTGAAATATAAAATTAGAAATTTTTAAAAATTACACGTGAAAAACACAAAAAACCCCATTTTGGGGTACAAAACCCCCCCAAACTACCAGTTCCCATTGACCGATATATCTGGTTTACGAACTCGTCCGAGCATTTGTAGGAATACACGTCTCTACCAAATTTGGTCTCGATCAGACCATTTTTACGAGAGTTATCGTGTTAACAGACACATATATATATATATATATAAATTTCAACGACTATTGTTTTTGGACTCTGGGCACCTAAAGACGATAAAATAACATGGTCCCGGGCTTAAGCCTTACCATGAGACCTACGGTAATAGCTTCTTCCCTATGGGAAATTCGCTAATATATATATATACATATACCGTATATATATATAAAAATTTTAACGACTATTGTTTTTGGACTCTGGGCACCTAAAGACGAAAAAATAACATGGTCCCGGACTTAAGTCTTACCATGAGACCTACGGTAATAGCTTCTTCCCTATGGGAAATTCGCTAACATAGTGACTAAAATCATAAATTTACAATATCACAGGCCATATAGTCATCAATTGTATAAAAAGCCATCCCAGCTAACCACTTTTCTGGCGGCGCAACTGCCTGAGACTCAGGCGATGGGCTCAGCGCTCGCGGGATAGACCCGAAGCGGCAGAACGGTCAGAGCAGTACAAGGCAGCAAAAAGAGAACTGGTCAAACCGATCAGACAAAGTAAGACCCATTGTTGGAACTCCCTGTGCGAGGACGTGAACAGTGATCCCTGGGGATAGGGATACAAACTGGTCATGAGAAAACTCGCACAGGGAAAGGGGTATGTGTCTTTGGAGGCTGAGGATTTACGAACAATTGTGGATGGACTCTTCCCGGATCATCCTGTTAGAGAGAACATACCTTTACAGGTTGATGTGATGAAATCCCATTGTTCACGCATCAGGAATTGAAGGAAGCAGTCAGCTTAATGAAGAACAACAAGGCCCCTGGTCCAGATGGAGTCCCCTCGGAGGTGCTGAAGTTGGCGGTGAGTTACTGCCCTCAGCTACTTCTGAATATGTACAACATCTGCTGGAAAGCGGGTGTTTTTGCATTTCGTTGGAAACAGGCCAAGCTTGTTCTTTTGAACAAAAATAGAGGCCAACCTGACGCTCCATCGTCGTATCGTCCACTGTGCATGCTGGACACGGCGGGAAAACTGATGGAGAGGTTGTTGAAACCAAGAATTGGCGAGGCTGTTCGCGCGGCGGGGGATCTTTCGGATCGCCAACATGGGTTCCGAAAGGGACACTCAACACTCAGCGCCATTTCAGAAGTAGTTGATTCTGTGACGCGAGCAAATCAAGCGAGTCATTCGGGACGCCCAATTGCTGCTGGTAACGCTTGATGTGAAAAATGCATTCAACTCGGCTCGGTGGTGTGACATCTTAGTTGCACTTGAGAGGACTTTTAGGGTGCCTGGGTACCTTCTCGCCATGGTGAGAGATTACCTAAGAGATCGGCAACTGTTGTATGAGACGGACCGGGGAGTTGTGACCAAGACCATCACTTCTGGGGCAGCCCAGGGTTCAGTATTGGGTCCGGATCTCTGGAATGTTTCTTATGATGGTTTGCTTCGAACTGAAATGCCACATGGAGTGTTTCTGTTAGGATATGCTGATGATGTGGCGGCAGTCATAACAGAACGAGATGCTCAGTTGGCCCAATGGAGGCTAAATCAAGTCATGCGTTTGGTGGAGGGCTGGATGCAGGATCACGGCCTTCGGCTGGCAGTCTCTAAGACAGAGATTGTTATGCTAACAAGGCGACGGATACCTACAATCATCCCGATGCGGGTTGGTTCCGAAGTGATCCAAACGCAGAGGACAGGGGGTAGTGCTTGACAACAAGCTTACCTACTGGGACCACATCAGTGGAGCATGCCAAAGGGCAGCCTAAGTGACCTCGAATCTCGGTAGACTGATGGCAAACGTCGGTGGACCGAGACAAGGGAAGCGGAGGCTACGGATGACTACAGCACAGGCGATAATGCTCTATGGAGCGGAGATTTGGGTTGATGTGACAAAGGTAAAGAAATACTGAACTCGCATGCTTGCGGTGCAGAGGCGAGGTGCTCTGAGAGTCGCGTCTGCATACCGAACAGTCTCTGAGGCAGCTGTGCTGGTGATTGCGGGAGCCATCCTGATTGATCTGCTAGCACAAGAAAAGAAAACTATTTGGGTGCCTCACGCACCAGTGGTAGAACGAGCTGAAGCAGCTGAGCTGGCTCGTGGCCAAACAATGGCCACATGGCAGCGTCAATGGGATGAGGGGACAACCGGAAGGTGGACATGGCGCCTCATTGGGAACTTGGAACCATGGATTTGCCGCACCCATTGGGAGGTAATCTTCTATCTCACTCAGTTCCTGACAGGGCATGGTTACTTCCGCCTGTATCTGCACCGAATGGGTAAAGTAGACTCTTCTAGGTGCAGATACTGTGTTGACAGCGAAGATGATGTGTACCACACCTTTTTTGTGTGCCGTCATTTTCAAGAAGATCGTACTGCCCTTGCAAACACAGTTGGTGGTGATCTGACCCCTGAGAACATTGTGGGAAAGATGTTGCAGGGTGATGAAAAATGGAAGGCTGTGAGCGACTTCGTATTGTCCATACTGCGAAGGAAAAAAAGGGACGGTTGCCTTGAGTAAAGCTACAAGTAAGATATTCTGATACAGAATAGAGGCCACTCACTGTGATGGCGCAATCAGCTCATAGCTCGGGACGATTGCAGAGGTGTGGTGCTACCACCGGGGTTTTAGTGTTTTGCCACATTAGGGGCATCTGTAAACAGAGCTCCTGGGGTGTTTTCACACTGTTCCTCTTTCCCGGAATGGATCAAATTTAACAATCCCAGCTTTTTCAGGCAATTTATTAAATAATTAAATTTTCATAAAAATATGGCTGTTTCTCGTTTCTTCAAGCCTTATACATGGTAAGTCTAATAAGTATTTTTTCTAGTTTGGAGGCAGTGTATATTTTGCCTGCTAATATAGTCCTCAAGTGTTTTTAGCGAATTTCCCATAGGGAAGAAGCTATTACCGTAGGCTCTCATGGTAAGACTTAAGCCCAAGACCATGTTATTTTTTGTCTTTAGGTGCCCAGACCCAAAAACAATAGTCGTTAAAATATATATATATATATATATGTATGTATATATATATATGTGTCTGTTAGCACGATAACTCTCGTAAAAATGGTCCAATCGAGACCAAATTAGGTAGAGATGTGTATTTCTACAAACGCTCGGACGAGCTCGTAAACCAGACATATCGGTCAATGGGAACGGGTAGGTTAGGGGGGTTTTGTACCCAAAAAAGGGGTTTTTTGAGTTTTTCACATGTAATTTTTAAAAATTTCTAATTTTATATTTCACCACTGGAATCAGGTTCAAAAACTACACAATTATGTTCCTTAAAGTTTTTCTCTATCTCCAACGGTTACCGAGATATTAAAAAATCTAAACACAGTACGTTGTATTGTGGGGCTACAATGTTAATCTTATGGAGGATAGGGAAAAATTAATATTTCCCATATTAATCAATATTTTTTGATGAAACTTGATATTTAGTTTCATGTGGTTGAGATCTATCCTTTTATGCTTAAAAATCATAGTTTATGTGTTTATCATGGCAGCAAACCTGCATACTCTTTTCCCATATTAATCATATAGGGAATAGGCAAACTCCTTTATTTATGGACAGATGTTGATGAAACTTGGTATAATTGGTTAAAATAAAAATTATTTGTGGTAGAAATGACTACATTCAGTGTTCCTCACAGCAGCGAACCTGCACACTCTTTCCCATGTTAATTTTATGGAGAATAGGCAAATAATTCTCATGTTTATGGACAGATTTTTATAAAACTTGTCATATTTTATTATTATTATTATATTATTGATTTAGAAATTCGCTGAGTACGCAGATCTGCTGCGACGGGGGTATTAATTCTTTTAGCGAATTTCCCATAGGGAAGAAGATATTACCGTAGGTCTCATGGTAAGACTTAAGCCCGGGACCATGTTATTTTTTCGTCTTTAGGTGCCTAGAGTCCAAAAACAATAGTTGTTAAAATGTATATATATATATACATTTTAACGACTATATATACTATATATATATATATATATACTATATATATATATATAGTATATATATATATTTGTCTGATAACTCTCGTAAAAATGGTCCAATCGAGACCAAATTAGGTAGAGATGTGTATTTCTACAAACGCTCGGACGAGCTCGTAAACCAGACATATCGGTCAATGGGAACGGGTAGTTTAGGGGGGTTTTGTACCCAAAAAAGGGGTTTGTTGCGTTTTTCACATGTAATTTTTAAAAATTTCTAATTTTATATTTCACCATTGGAATCAGCTCAAAAAACTATACAATTAAGTTTCTTAAAGTTTTTCTCTATCTCCAACGGTTACCTAGATATTAAAAAATCTAAACACAGTACGTTGTATTGTGGGGCTCCAATGTTAATCTTATGGAGGATAGAGAAAAATTAATATTTCCCATATTAATCAATATTTTTTGATGAAACTTGATATTTAGTTTCATGTGGTTGAGATAT
The DNA here is from genome assembly GCA_023375725.1 of Nephotettix cincticeps. Taxonomy (NCBI): domain Eukaryota; kingdom Metazoa; phylum Arthropoda; class Insecta; order Hemiptera; family Cicadellidae; genus Nephotettix; species Nephotettix cincticeps. The sequence continues at coordinate 38,965,412 of CM041786.1, forward strand.
ATCCATTTATGCTTAAAAATCATAGTTTATGTGTTTATCATGGCAGCAAACCTGCATACTCTTTTCCCATATTAATCATATAGAGAATAGGAAAACTCCTTTATTTATGGACAGATGTTGATGAAAGTTGGTATAAATGTTAAGATAAAAATTATTCATGGTAGAAATGACTTCTTTCAGTGTTCCTTTAGAGCAGCTAACCTGCACACTCTTTCCTATGTTAATCTTATGGAGAATAGGCAAATAATTCTCATGTTTATGGACATATTTTTAAAAAACTTGTCATATATTAAATTATTGATTTGGAAATTCGCTGAGTACGCAGATCTGCTGCGACAGGGGGTATTTTTACATCCAATAAGCAGCAATAAATGTAGAGACTGGGTACAGTAAGTATTTTAAATTCTTTAAATAAAGGTAAACAGGTCTCTCTGTTAGAAATGTTCTTTATAATTCTGAGAGCTTTCTTTTGCCAAATGAAAACCTTTTTAATGCCGGAACTGTTACCCCAAAGAGTGATCCCATATCTCAGATGGGAGTGAAAAAATGCATAATACTCAGTAATTAGCATAATACTGCTAACAGTACCTCTCAACTTACGTTTGAGGTATGAGACACGTGCCAATTTGTTGCATAAGTTAGACACATGACTGTCCCTGCTCAATTTACTACCCAAATATATACTTAGCAGTTTAACAGTGGCCTCATTAATACTTATTAGCTGATTCGAAAATACCAAACAGTCAGTCTTATTACTATTTATAATTAAATCATTAGCTGAAAACCAATCTGAAGCTGGCTCCAAGCACTGTTCTTTCTCTAGTAATAAATTTTCTCCATCTGTGCTATAATTAAATAAAGTTGTATCATCTGCATACAATACTGCTTTACATGGCATTTATTTATTGGTTATAAATTATTATACATGGTTTATTTAAGGTGGGCTCCCTACTCCGCTATACCACACATTTGCAAGCCAAATTGGGATTGCTCATGGTCAGGATTAGAACCCTAGCACTTCCGAATAGCTAGAATGTTACGCTCGTCAGCTCAGCGCTTTAGCCGGTTCAGCCACCAGTGCATAGGAGAAGAAAGCGCTTACTTGGCTTACTTGGACATGCCCGGTGGCAGTCTGGTGCACTTTGTGAGCAGGTTTGGTTGCTTGTCGCCAGAGGGCAACACCGTCACGAAGGTGATAAGTTTACTATATTGACGACAGATGCCTCCACCTGCCACTTCTTATTGAATTTTTAAATGCGTCATGAATTACGACTTTATCGCAGGGTTAATAGCCCAACAGTCAATGGCATATTTAAGGGATCTACCGTTTAACATGGAGTTCGAACCACTGCCTCCGAATTACGAACTGGTTTAATAATGAGGATGGTCTTTGTGGATTAACGTAGTATATTGCAGACGTCAATCCATAGAAGAGAATACCACACCCACTGACCAGCGCTCACAAGTATTCACAATTCGTGATCAAGTAGCTGGATTACATGACACGCCATGGTCCCAGTTAACCTTCACTGTCAATTTTTGATTTACTTTGTACAGCTTGAGAATAGAACAGACCCACAGATGTATTTTGTTCACTTTTATTTTGATTTTTGAGGCTATCCTTCGCGGGATGTGTTATTACTGTCGTAATTGACATTCAAATTATCGATGTCTGTAATTAGAGAAATCAAGTCGATGTTAACAGTGTAACTGTTGATTCTGTGCCCATCATCTTGACCAAAACAATGGATCTTAGATAACTGAGATTTTATTGAGCAATAGTAACTACTACTTTGTCCAATTTTTTAACGATATTGATGTTATTGTCCACAGAATTTTTCACAATATTAATATTTAAAACCTTTCCGACCAAGACATTGGGATCTTTATCTTACTCCTCATTTACTTTACCTTTAATTACAATCCTCTGCAAACACGCACAACACTTGTTGCACATTCATTGCACTTAATTTTCTAACTTTTTGATGATACCAAATTCTTTACTAGAACTTTAGCAAATTTAATGTGATACGTCAAATTACAAAAGCCGTCACATATAGAAGCTTTGCCAGTACTTTTAAGGATTAAATTACTACAGCTTCCTCATGAGAGTTTCTTGCAACCGCCATTTTGGTCAGAAGAAAAAAAGTCAATCTTCACTCAACAATTTAACAACTTAAATAAAATATGTATGAAGTTTTCAAGTATTGTATATGAGTTAATTTCAAAGTAAGATATTTGGGGAGCGCGCTGGTCTAGGGGTTAGAGCGCGGGGCTTTGGTGCCCAAGGTCCCGGGTTCAAATCCCGTCAATCACCAATGGCTTTTCGCTATGTGATAATGCCGCAACCCACACAGGGGTGCGCAAAAAGCCGCTACGGCTGAAGTGCCTTGGGAGAAATCCGCCCCTTTCAGTAAAAAAAAAAAAAAAAAAAAAGTAAGATATTTGTAAATTGAAACATTAAAGGTCGGTGGTACGGTTATCTTAAAATACTCAACCTTTTTTAGCGAATTTCCCATAGGGAAGAAGCTATTACCGTAGGTCTCATGGCAAGAGTTAAGCCCGAGACCATGTTATTTTTTCTTCTTTAGGTGCCCAGAGACCAAAAACAATAGTCGTTAAAATTTATATATATATATATTTATATATATATATATATATGTGTCTGTGAACACGATAACTCTCGTAAAAATGGTCCGATCGAGACCAAATTTGGTAGAGACGTGTATTCCTACAAATGCTCGGACGAGTTCGTAAACCAGACATATCGGTCAATGGGAACGGGTAGTTTGGGGGGGTTTTGTACCCCAAAATGGGGTTTTTTGCGTTTTTCACATGTAATTTTTAAAAATTTCTAACTTTATATTTCACCATTGGAATCAGCTTAAAAAACTACACAATTAAGTTCCTTAAAGTTTTTCTCTATCTTAAACGGTTACCGAGATATAAAAAAATCTAAACACAGTACGTTGTATTTTGAGTCTCCAATGTTAATCTTATGGAGGATTAGGAAAAATTAATTTTTCACTTATTATCTAATATTTTTTTATGAAACTTGATATTTAGCTTCATGTGGTTGAGATCCATACATTTGTGCTAAAAAATCATAGTTTATGTGTTTATCATGGCAGCAAACCTGCATACTCTTTTCCCATGTTAATCATATGGGGATTAGGCAAACTCCTTTATTTATGGACAGATGTTGATAAAAGTTGGTATAAATGTTAAAAATAAAATTTTTGATGGTATAAATGGCTACTTTCAGTGTTCCTCACAGCAGCAAACCTACTCACTCTTTCCCATTTTAATCTTATGGAGAATAGGCAAAAATTCTCATGTTTATCCACAGATTTTGATCAAACTTGTCATATATTATTTTTATTATTATATTATTGATTTGGAAATTCGCTGAGTACGCAGGTCTGCTGCGACGGGGGTATTTACTATTCAAGTTCTGTGATGTGTTGTAGAACTTTTTACAGTTATTATAAGCTTGAAAGTTCATAAACTATATATTTAGATTATTAGATTATATATTTAGACTATTAGATTATATATTTACATTTTTTAAATTATTTATTATAAGTATGTTAAGATATCCTAATGAGTTGAAATGTTGCGAACAGTTCTTAATATAATTACAAACTCTAATAATGATTAATGGTCTCTTTGCAGGAACAGTTCTAATGACTATGCAAAACTCCCAGGCTCAGAAGATATTGAAAAGCTAATGAAAATTCCAGAGTGTAAAATAAATCAAAATATTGAGCCAGTACTGCAGCCAAATAACTTAGTCCTTAATAACAGGGATTATGATACTTGTATTCCTCATGATCCAATGCCTATTTTCTCCTTTCCTGGAAGTGTCAAGTCATCAGACAGTTTTTACAGCAGTGCAGTTAAAACATCATCTGTGGTAGCAACCATCAAAAATAGCAGTGGTAAAATTACCAATAATAACTCAGTTATGAACATGGATAAAATTAAATTAAGAAGTCCCGAAAGTGAAATAGTTAGAAAGCCTTTTGAAGGGCCTATTACAAAGGGTACTAATACTAGTTTATTAAGGTTCAAAACTACAGAAGACCTGAGCCAAGAGAGGAACGATCGAGTCAGTTCTACAAGCTCAGCAAATTCTTCATTAGGAGTGATTCATCCTGAAGTTTTAGAAGGTATATTATTTTTTATCTTTTCTCCTACTTTCTATACATAATATATGAAGAAAGAATGTTTTCTTAACATTTTCAAATTTTAGTTGAAAGTGGAAATGTCAATTATGATCCCTGAATCGGAAAGAGTGGTTTTTAGACTGATGTCTGACTGTCTCTGTCTATGTCACACCCTGAGACCACACAGATGGTCTGATTTTTATAAAATTTGGTACAAAAGTTCACCTTTCTGCATCTCTTCGCCTTTTCTCCATAAAAAAGTTTTTAAAGGGTAGTTCACCCTTAACATGTTTGCGACCAATAATTTTACCAATATTTTTAGGTATGCTAAAGGGTTAGGTTAAGATATTAGGTTATATTTGTAGAAACCGGAAATATGTTTTTTTTAGCGAATTTCCCATAGGGAAGAAGCTATTACCGTAGGTAATATGGTAAGATATGGTTCAATTCAATTCAAAACATCTTTATTCTTCAGCATATACGATATACAGGAATGGTGTCACTGTTAAAACTATTCTAATTGACAAAAATTATACTAATTTCAAAATTATACAAAAATTATTATTATTCTAATTATACAAAATTGTTTAAAACTAAATAACGTTGATAGCATTTGTATGTGTATGGAATGAAATATGGTATTTGTAATCATCTTAGAGCTCATCAAAGGAATACAATGCTTTGTTGATGAGAAAGATCTTTAATTTTTTTTTAAATATGGATTGACTCTCAGAGGACTTAATTTCGTCTGGGATTTTGTTAAAAAATTTTGAACCTGCATATGTTGGTTTTTTAGTATATAAATCCAACCTATGAAAATTTAGAGCAATTTCCCCCCTGGTTCTAGTGTTGTAATAGTGATTGTCCCCTACTAAAACTAGATCATTTAATTTATTTTGTAATGATAAAATTGTTTCAAAAATATATACCCCATAGACAGTCATTATTTTCATCGTTGAGAAATGTTCTTTTACCGAGGTTCGCGGTTTTAGATTCAGGATTATTCTTATTGCCTTCTTTTGTAATTTTAAAATTGCATCTAGGTTTTTAATTGATGTTGCCCCATAGAGTGATATTCCAAAAGAAATAGTAGAATGAATATACGCAAAATAAACTGCTTTTAAAGAATCAATGTCAAAAAACTTTTTTAGTCGTGATAACGCGAAGAGCCCTGATGATATTTTGGATATAACTTTCTCAGAGTGTAAATTCCAAGAAAGTTTGTTATCTATCTCTAACCCTAAAAATTTTAAGTGGTCTACTTCAAACACATTTTGCTTATTAATTTTTATAGAAAGATCATATGATGTTTTTGATTGCCTAGTCCTAAAAGTAATGAATTTTGTCTTACTCGGATTGAATAATAACTGCCTACCATTGAAATATTTTGTCAAAAGATGTAAGTCAGATTGAGACTTTGATTCTAATTCATATTCTGAAGACCCTGAAATTTTAAGATTTGTGTCATCTGCATAGAGACATAATTGGCTATTGGTTGATAATTTTGGTAAATTTCTTTTGTAACAAATGTAAAGTAATGGTCCAAGAATAGAACCCTGGGGCACTCCATGTTTAACTGTTCTAATTTTAGATTGTTGAAAAATTTTTATATTATGTTTATTGTAATAAACTACTTCTACATATTGTTTTCTATCAAGTAAATATGTTTTTAACCAATTAAGTGTTGTTTTATGAATTCCAAGATCAAATAATGTTGATAAAAGCATTTCGTGATTCAGAGAATCAAATGCTTTGGTTAAATCCATGAAAATACCTATTACTTTTTCTTTACAATCCAAGGAGTCAATTATTGATTCAGTGAAATTTGTAACTGCCGTTATAACTGACCGCCCTTGCCTGAAACCGTGTTGGCAATTTTCTAAAAGATTGTGTTTTTCTAAATACTCTACTAATTGATTATAGACTGCCTTCTCAAAAACTTTAGATATTGCTGGAAGGAGTGCTATTGGACGGTAATTATTTACATCACTTCGGTCCCCATTCTTATGAAGTGGTATTAATTTAGAAATTTTTAATTTATCGGGAAATATCCCAGTTATAAATGAAGAGTTAATTATATGAGCTAAAGGTTTAGATAAGAGAGTGCTTGATTTTTTTAGGAGTGTCACAGGAAGTTCATCATAACCAGTAGCAAAAGAGTTTTTCAGACTACTTAAAATACTATTTACATCTTTCTCATCAACATGCTTAAGTCTAAATGTACAAGAAAGTTCACTATCTAAGGCTTCGGGTTTACAACTGTCTGCTAAGTTTAAATTAGGTATAACATTATTGTCAACTAAATCACAAAAATAATCATTTAAAACATTACTCACTACTTTCGCATCTGATGTTAAACAATTTTCTACGGTTAAAGCAATGTTCTGTGGCTTGAATTTAGTTTTACCGGCTTCTGAATTTATAATGTCCCATACAGTTTTAGTTATGTTTGATGATTTCATTATTTTGTCTTTATAATATTGTTTTTTTAGGGTGGTAATTTTTTTCCTCAGATTTTTGTTCAATTTTAGCGAATTTCCCATAGGGAAGAAGCTATTACCGTAGGTCTCATGGCAAGAGTTAAGCCCGAGACCATGTTATTTTTTCTTCTTTAGGTGCCCAGAGACCAAAAACAATAGTCGTTAAAATTTTTATATATATATATATATATATATATATATGTGTCTGTGAACACGATAACTCTCGTAAAAAAGGTCCGATCGAGACCAAATTTGGTAGAGACGTGTATTCCTACAAATGCTCGGACGAGTTCGTAAACCAGACATATCGGTCAATGGGAACAGGTAGTTTGGGGGGGTTTTGTACCCCAAAATGGGTTTTTTTGCGTTTTTCACATGTAATTTCTAAAAACTTCTAATTTTATATTTCACCATTGGAATCAGCTTAAAAAACTACACAATTAAGTTCCTTAAAGTTTTTCTCTATCTTCAACGGTTACCGAGATATAAAAAAATCTAAACACAGTACGTTGTATTTTTGAGGCTCCAATGTTAATCTTATGGAGGATTAAAAAAAATTTATTTTTCACTTATTATCCAATATTTTTGGATGAAACTTGATATTTAGCTTCATATGGGTGAGATCCATACATTTGTGCTAAAAAATTATAGTTTATGTGTTTATCATGGCAGCAAACCTGCATACTCTTTTCCCATGTTAATCATATGGAGATTAGGCAAACTCGTATATTTATGGACAGATGTTGATGAAAGTTGGTATAAATGTTAAAAATAAAATTTTGATGGTATAAATGGCTACTTTCATTGTTCGTCACAGCAGCAAACCTACTCACTCTTTCCCATTTTAATCTTATGGAGAATAGGCAAAAATTCTCATGTTTTTCGACAGATTTTGAACAAACTTGTCATATATTATTATTATTATATTATTGATTTGGAAATTCGCTGAGTACGCAGGTCTGCTGCGGCGGGGGTATTTTTACTTGTTTATTAATAGGTTTAATTTTGGTTGCTCTGGCAATATTACTAAGGTTAATAATTTGCTGTTTTTCATATTTTAATTCAGGTGGGAACCATTTTTTACCAGAGTAGCGTCTAACAAGTTGTTTAGGGAAGCACAAGTTAAAATAGTACATCAATGTTTGTTGGAAGATGTCAAACTTCCAATACACAGGGACCATATACAACTGGAGCCATGTCTCCGATTTAAGAGCCTCAATAAATGCTTCAATGTTTACATCCGAAAATTTCCTACAGTATTCAAAGTAAATGGGGTTTGGTTTATGGGATTTGTTACTAAATATTGTTAGGAGCTGACCATCATGGTCTGACAACTGAGTGTTTACGCCAATCACTTTATAGTTAAGCTCATTTAAATTTGTAAAAATATTGTCAATAGTACTGTGGCTGTTGTCAGTAATTCTTGTTGGAAAACTTACAATAGAGCTGAGACCATTGGCTACAACTATGCTATGAAGCTTATTCCTGTTTTTATAAGTGTAATCTAGCATGTCAATATTAATGTCACCCATAAAGACAATGTTCTCATATTTGGAGGTTAATGTTTCTAATAAAGTATTCAATCTGTCTAAAAATTGTGATTCATTTTTTGTAATAGGATTTCTGTAACAGCCAATTAGAAGTAATTTAGAATTTTTTCCAGGCAAAATATTATAATATTCCACCATACAAAATTCAAATATCATTTCACACCGAAGGTCATATATATCAGGAATATTGATTTCTTTAAATTTGAGCCCCGTTTGAGACAAGATAATAACCCCTCCACCACGACTTTTTTGGCGCCCAAAAAATGAATTAAGATGGTACCCATTTATCTTAACCCGTTCAGATGTAGATTCGGTCATTTTATGCTCTGTTAAAACTACCACAGTTGGATTCAATTCGTCCAGTGTTATTCCCAATGAGTCAATTGAGGATTCAAGTCCCCGTATATTCTGGTGAAATATTATAAATTTATTAGGTTTTTGTTTTACTTTACATGTGACATTTCTTTGTTTATGACTAAAAAATCTGCATGTACATTACTAGCAACACCATTAAGACAAAAGCTTGAACAATTGGATACATCTGATAAAGATCTAGGACATTCTTCTCTCTGAACATCAACAAATTCCTTGTCACAAACAACATCACCGTGACCAAAACCCCCCTCAACACTCGTCACTCTAGTAGACTGCAAGACAAGCTGATGATCAGAAAGAGCAGGAGTTGACGTGCCGTTGTCATATGGTGTCGTCTTTGGTAGTTGGCCTAAATCGTCAGGTAAGGCAGGTTGATCGGTAGACGCTGGTTCCGCTGGAAGTTGCTGTATATGTTTTGACCCGGTAGTCATCTCTCGAAGACTTTCTACTAAAGCTGCATATGGGATATCATTATGTAAACTCCATGTGGACGCTTCATTGTAGGTGACAATGATTATGGATGCACCGGTTTTTTTACTAATGGTAGGTCTCATGGTAAGACCTAAGCCCGGGACCATGATATTTTTTCGTTTTTAGGTGCCCAGAGTCCAAAAACAATAGTCGTTAAAATTTATATATATGTATATGTATAAAAATATATGTGTATATATATATATATATATTATATTATTATATTATCTTTAAATAAGTCAACCGAGTACCCTTAGAAAACATTTTAATTATTTCTTCGACATGTTTCGGGAATCATCCCATCTTCAAAAATTAAGATTATCAAATTAGGTTAAACATTTGTACTTCTTGAAGATGGGATGATTCCCGAAACATGTCGAAGAAATAATTAAAATGTTTTCTAAGGGTACTCAGTTGACTTATTTAAAGATAATTATATTAGTAGCCCTATTTGATGAACCAAATAGAGAAATATATATATATATATATATATATATATATATATATATATATATATGTGTGTGTGTGTGTGTGTGTGTGTGTGTGTGTGTGTGTCTGTGAACATGATAACTCTCGTAAAAATGGTCCAATCAAGACCAAATTTGGTAGAGACGTGTATTCCTACAAATGCTCGGACGAGTTCATAAACCAGACATATTGGTCAATGGGAACGGGTAGTTTGGGGGGGTTTTGTACCCTAAAATAGGGTTCTTTTTTAATTTCTAATTTTATATTTCACCATTAGAATCAGCTTAAAAAACTACACTATTATTAAGTTCCTTAAAGTTTTTCTCTATCTCCAACGATTACCGACATATTAAAAAATCTAAACACAGTACGTTGTATTGTGGGGCCCCAATGTTAATCTTATGGAGGATAGGGAAAAATTAATATTTCCCATATTAATCAATATTTTTGGATAAAACTTCATGTTTAGCTTCATGTGGTTGAGATCTATCTATTTATGCTTAAAAATCATAGTTTATGTGTTTATCGTGGCAGCAAACCTGCATACTCTTTTCCCATATTAATTATATAGGGAATAGGCAAACTCCTTTATTTAAGGATTTGTTAATGAAAGTTGGTATAAATAAATGTTAAGATAAAAATTATTTATGGTAGAAATGACTACTTTCAGTGTTCCTCACAGCAGCAAATCTGCATACTCTTTCGCATGTTAATCTTATGGAGAATAGGCAAATAATTCTCATGTTTATGGACAGATTTTGATAAAACTTGTCATATATTATTATTATTATATCATTGTTTTGAAAATTCACTGAGTACGCAGGTCTGCTGCGACGGGGGTATTTTTGTAATATAATCTGTCATGATAAACTAAGCAATGTGTCAACTCTTATTTAAAAAATAAACACTTATATTTTTTATACATATATAACTTAGTTAGTACACATATATTTTGTTACCCTTGAAATTGGAAATTCGTATGGCCATGGAGGTTAACGAGTTTCAAAACGGAGAATCAAATATCAAATACCAAATTCTAATTTGGCTTGCATTATTTATCATCTGTTAACAATACACCAGGAAATACTGAGCTTGGGCCTCAGGAGGACCACAACATCATTTCAAAAAATCGGCATGGCTCAAATAAGGTCACACATTTGCAAACATGTTAACACCCTTGAAATATCCAAATTTCTTAAAGCCACTTTATCGATGTTGATAAAAATTACAAGGTTTTCCCTGATATGACTTTACCGGTATGTCTGTTAAAGTAATGGTTCAATAGTAAAGTTGAAAAATTGAATTTTTAGATTTTTGGCAAAAGATAAATTAATTTGACTATCATTATTAAAATCAACTTAAAAAACTGTAAAAGTTAATAATTAAATTATTAATACACCTATTGGTTCCAAGAAAAGTTAAGTTTACTGTCTTTGGTAAAAATATAGTATCAAGAATCAAGAAGTTTATTGCCATTAAGTACAATAATAACATACAATAGGCTAAGTCAACGGGTTACAATTTACTACAATTACATTACTGACATATAGTGGAATTATACAAAGGACTACAAAGGATTTCAATTAAAAACAAAAATGATGGAAAATTTGATGGCCTCTTTCATACTAAGACCATAGTGTTATGTCATAATTGAGGTACTCCTCCACACTATAAAACGCTTGTTTCTTAAACCAATTGGATATTTTTACTTTAAACATTGTTGTCGGCAAGTTTCTTACATATATAATGGTAATTTGTTGAAAATAATGTGTTGTTGATATCTATGGCTTCTATGGGATTTATGAAGACGTATGGAGTCACTAAATTATTTCTATATCATGAACATAACACGTTCATGATGTTTACCCTGTTCACTAAAGTTATTGATATTTTCCTTCACATGAAGTAAATTGCAGAGTATGTACATACAAGGCAGTGTCAAAATCTTAAGACTAATAAAACTACTTTTACAACTTTCATGATTTTTTAAACCAATCATACATCGGATTGCTTTCTTTTGCCATATGAATACTCTTTTAACATCACTCCAGTTACCCCACAATCTGAGACCATAATTTAACTGAGAATGAAAAAGACCATAGTATACTACAACTAGGACATCTAAAGTAAGACAAAGTTTGAGCTTTCTTAAGAGATAAGTTATTCTTGCCAGTTTCTTGCAAACAAAATCTACTTGGTGACTCCAACACAGCTTACTGTCAAGGAATATACCTAACAACTTTGCAGGTTTTTGTATTTAGGAAGTTCCAGTGTTTTTTAGAGTGAACACTATATTTACAGTTTTCTCATTATTTAATGCTAATTGGTTGGCAGAGTACCATAGCTAGAGTTTTCTATTGATTTATCAAGTTTACAAAGAATATCTTTTACATTAGTATCACGGTTAAGGAGGGTTGTGTCATCGGCATATAACACAGAAAAACTTGGAACATTAACATAGAAATCGTTCACAAACACAATAAACAATAAAGGACCAAGGACTGAGCCTTGTGGGACACCAGCTATGATTTTTTTTTTGTTCAGAGAATGAATTATCAACCTTAACAATTTGGGTTCTATGATTCAGATAACTAGATATTAAATTTAGTTCATTTTTTTTAACACCATAGTATTGAAGCTTGCTACATAAAATTGAGTGTGAGACAGTGTCAAAAGCTTTAGTTAGGTCTAATAGACTACAGCCTACAACTAGATTATTTTCAAAGCAACTTAATACATAGTCAACAACTTTTTCTACAGCCATAGTTGTGGAACAATTGGGCCTGAAACCAAACTGGTTTATATATAATAAATTTTTAACAGTAACATAATCATGAAGTTGTCTCATGAGGCATGTTTCGATTAGCTTACTGATAATCGGTACTATGGCAATAGGCCTATAATTCTCTGGCAAGTCACTATTACCTTTCTTTAGAATAGGGGTCACTAAGTATTGTTTTAAACAATTAGGAAATTCACCAGACACTAAAACTAAATTTATAGTACGTTGTTTGAGACCACCTAATGCTATTCTTATGTAGATTACTGATATAATACAATTCCTTTTTACTTGTTTGTTATTATTAATATTTATATCATATGTTTCAAATGTCAACTGTTTTGTTTATATTCTTTATTTATTCACAATTCATCTCCATGTAATGTTTAGTCGAATAAAGCCAGATTTCTCCTGGTAATCAGCATAGTATTTATTATTTCAATTTATTCGACTACCAAGAATGGATAGAATACTCAGACCGGACAAATTGGGGAGCGCGCTGGTCTAGGGGTAGAGCGCGGGGCTTTGATGCCCAAGGTCCCGGGTTCAAATCCCGCCAATCACCAATGGCTTTTCGCTATGTGATAATGCCGCAACCCACACAGGGGTGCGCAAAAAGCCGCTACGGCTGAAGTGCCTTGGGAGAAATCCGCCCCTTTCAGTAAAAAAAAAAAACCGGACAAATTGAACAGTGATCCTAACTCATCATCGTCTGCAATCGAATAGATTCATTGGTACACTACGTTCGAGAACTTTATCTCGCGTCTATCATAAACTGATGACAAAGGTAAACTAAGCATTCTAATTAATCATTTATCTCCTTCAGTTTTTACCATAATTCAAGAATGCCAATCTTATTCAGATGTAATAGACATATTGAAGACAACCTTTATCAAACCTAAAAATGAAATCTTTGCTCGACATCAGTTAGCAACAAGATGTCCAGATTACCATCTCCTTCATCTACTTGCATAAACAATGCATTTTTAAAAATAAGTAGTTTACCCGAATCTCAAACTTTAGCTGCTTCCTCCACTCAAAAATGTTATTTTTGTGGGAAAGCAAAGCACCCACGGAAAATATGTCCCGCAAGAGAATCTCTTTGTAAATGTTGTGGTAAATTGGGTCATTTCTCTGTCGTATGTCGTTCTAGGAATAAAAGTGTTGCACTAATATCAGAAGACTCCGGGCAACAAGAAAATACAGAAATTTTATCTGTTACAGCTCCATTGTGTCTCAAAAAATCCATTATTGATGTAACTATCAATGGGGTCAATGCAAAGGCTTTAGTTGATAGTGGAAGCTCTTCAAGCTATATTGATGAACAATTTGCAAAAGGTATAGGATTAGTTTTACATCCGACTTCAAACAAAATTTCAATGGCTTCGAAATCACTATCTTGCACAATCAGGAATAATGGCAATATTAATCTAAAAATTAGGGATCATATATTCAATAACATAACAGTCTCTATACTCCCTAATTCATGTGTTGATTTTATAATTGGTCATGATATTCTACAAGAATATGGGAAAGTAGTAATTCAATTTTGTGGAAATAAACCATCACTTGAGATTTGTAATCTCACCACGGCCAATGTTCCTGATGCAAAGTTATTTCAAAATATGTCTAGAGACTGTAAACCAATTTCAACCAAGAGTAGGCGTTTTCCTGTTAATGACAGGAAATTTATTGAAGCAGAAATACAACGCCTCTTGAAAGAAGGCATTATTGAAGAGAGTAGTTCTCCCTGGAGGGCTCAAATTGTCGTGGTAAGTAACGAAAACCATAAGAAGCGAATGTGTATATAGATTACTCCCAAACCGTTAACAAGTACACACTTTTAGATGCTTATCCTTTACCCAGGATCGAAGAAGTTGTTAACAAAGTCACCCAATATTCAGTGTTCAGTACTATAGATCTGAGTAGCGCATATCATCAAATTCCGATCGGCAAAAGTGACAGACCATATACTGCTTTTGAAGCAAATAGAAAATTGTATCAGTTTTGTCGGATTCCTTTTGGGGTTACTAACGGTGTACCATGCTTCCAAAGATTTATTGATGACCTCATAAGAACCGAAAAGCTTCAAGGCACTTTTGCTTATTTAGACGACATCACTATCTGCGGTAAGGATCAGGCTGACCATGATAATAATCTCCATGCATTTATGCTGTCTGTGAAAAAGTACAATCTAACAATAAATCAATCTAAAAGCAAGTTTTCATCCTCTTTTATAAGTATTCTAGGGTATACTATCTCGGACCATGTTATCCGTCCTGACCCGGAAAGGCTAAAACCTCTTCTAGAATTTCCAATTCCAAAAGACACTGCATCTTTGCGGAGAGCACTCGGGATGTTTGCTCACTATTCAAGATGGATTCCTAACTTTTCTCAAAAAATTAGACCACTCATCGATAGTAAACATTTCCCACTTGACAAAACAGCGATCTCAGCTTTTGAGAATTTAAAAAAATTGATTGCAGATTCAGCAGTGCATTCAATCGACAAAACTGGCACGTTTGTTGTTGAAACGGACGCATCTGATCACGCAATTAATTGCAGCAACACTGTCTCAATGTGGACGTCCAGTCGCGTTCTTTTCTAGAACATTGTCACAAACAGAACAACGTCACTCTACAGTCGAACGAGAAGCTTACGCTATTGTCGAATCTCTCAGGAAATGGGAACATTACCTTTTGGGAAGACACTTTACATTAATCACCGATCAATGGTTGGTCGCTTTTATGTTTGATAGTAAACGCTCAAGTAGGATTAAAAAAAACAAGATTTTACGGTGGAGACTGAACTTTCTAATTATCACTTTGACATTGTCTATAGACCAGGGAAGAACAACACAGTTGCTGATGCTTTTTCTCGAATTTGTGCAACATCAACTGATTCAAGTGTCCCTTCTCTTCAAATACTAGATGAGAGAATGTGTCATCCTGGAGTAGCTCGCATGTACCATTGGGTACGTTCCAAGAATTTGCCGTTTTCAGTGAATGAAATACGAGATCTAACGAGAAACTGTAAGATATGTTGTGAAATAAAACCCCGATTCTTTAAGTTTGAAGGCAAACTATTAAAATCAACTTCACCCTTTGAACGTCTCAACATTGACTTTAAAAGACCTATTCCGTCAACTACTAAAAATCGATACTTTTAAACAATCATCGATGAATATTCAAGATCTCCTTTCATCTTTCCATGCTCAGATCTGTCTTCAACTACTGTAATAACCTGCTTGCAACAGTTATTTTTTTGTTTGGGACTCCCAACTTCATTCATTCTGATGGCGGTTCGTCTTTTATGTCTGCTTAACTGAAACGATTTCTTACAAATCATGGAGTATCTACAAGCAGAACAACTGCCTACAACCCTCAAGAGAATGGTCAAACAGAATGGTACAACAAAGTGGTCTGGAGAACAATACTACTGGCTTTAAAGATTAAAGGCCTTGAAATGAATCGATGGGAATCTGTGGTAGGTGAAGCGCTACATGCAATACGTTCTCTGTTATGTACTTCCACTAATGAAACTCCACATGAGCGCATGTTTAGGCACCCACGAAGGGGATCCTGTGGCTCTTCATTGCCGACCTGGCTGTCATCTCCTGGAACTGTTTTCATGAAAAAGTCCACTTTATCAAAGTATGAGCCCCAGATAGAAGAAGTAACTCTTTTAGAAGCTAACCCAAACTATGCATACGTGAGGATGCGCAATGGTAACGAGACGACAGTTTCTCTTCGTCAACTGGCTCCCAAAGGGGATGAGCAAGTAAAAGCACGACAGATGCAACAAAATATACAGAGACAGTCAACATACGACATGCAATCACAATCTCAACATTGTGTAAGCAATGATGAAGACTTTCCAGATTTGTTTGATCACCAAGAACGAGAAACACAGGAAACAAGACCACAAACCCCAGAATCACGGAAATCTCGAGAAAATTTAACGGAGACAGTACCAACAGCTCAACGTCCGACAAGAGCAAGAAAATTACCATCCCATTTTAAAGATTATGAAATTTCTTCTTTGAGGCGGGAAAAATGATATAATACAATTCCATTTTACCTGTTTGTTATTATTAATATTTATATCATATGTTTCAAATGTCAACTGTTTTGTTTATATTCTTTATTTATTCACAATTCAACTCCATGTAATGTTTAGTCGAATAAAGCCAGATTTCTCCTGGTAATCAGCATAGTATTTATTATTTCAATTACTACAGAGAAAAAAAACTTTATTTTCACAAACCCATTCCCGTATAAGGACGCACATTGCACGTCCGCATATTCCGCTAGATAGATAGATGACTTGAGACGTGCGCCGTGCGCCCGCGGGGCGGTTATGAGCAAACAATGTGTGTTGCCTGCTCATATTTCGATATAGTTCTTTTTTCCACCGTAAGGTGTGCTAGTTCATTTCTCATCAGATAGATGAAAAATGTAGTGTTGGCATCCTCTTTTAAATAATCGTATTTTATATCCAATGTTCCGTGTTGACAGTAAATTATTTTCTCGTTCACACAATTCGTTCAGTGATTGTATTTACTGATGAGAATCCAGTAATCATGATTAATTTTTAAAGATTTTTCACTAACTATATATTACTGCAGGTAACTAGAAGTAGATGTGCAAAGTGAAATAAAGAAATCATTTTAAAACAAAATAAGTTTTGATGAAACAACAGTACCTACTTGTTTCTAACCACCACTTAAAACTGGTAAAACAGTACAGTAATATTTTTTTTTCTTGCTAAAAGTGATTGTATACAACAGTTAAAGGGTAGTACCTGGTGACCAAGCTTTGTTCGTATAGAATAAGACATGTATTATACAAGTTAATCAGAATAATTAAAACACATTTATTACTCAATGAAAAAAATTATGTAGTTTAAATAAAACCGATTTAATGCACAATAATTAATATAGCACTGAACAAAAAGTATTACCCCTGACGGGGATAGAACTTGCGACCTTTGATTTATGAGGCCTACACGCTACCACAGGGCTGTGGCGTCTGCCAAGTGATTGACGCCGTTTAAGGTCTTTTAGCCAACCTCAATTGTTTTAGCCGATCTTTTACTGTTTAATTATCCTTACAGTTATTATTAGCCTGAGATCAACTGATTTTGTTAGAAGTGGAATGAGGATTGAAAAAAAGAGAAATTTAATTTACACCTATTAATTGGTTTGTTACAGTGGCTCCAAGCAATACAATGAATACGTTTTCTATCAAAACATGAAAGATTTTGGAAACACTTTCTGTTTTATTTCGCCCAGTTATCCTTAAGTTTTTACAAATTGTTTAGTAACCTGATTTTGCATTTATTACATACATAAAATAAATATGTATGCAAAACCTCTATTCACATATCGTTCACCACCATCTTCAATCAAGAACTGTCAAACGGTTATAAACAGATGATTTGGTTTGTATTGTTTACATTTGATTCTCCATGAGTGTAATGTTAATTTTTTAGATTTTAAACTTATTATTACAAGAAAACTGGAATTTTCCTGGACATTAGACCTATCTAGAACTTATTTTCTACTCGGACATTAGCTATTTCCAAAATTCAAAGAAAATCGTTAGAGCGTTTTAGAGATCCGTGTGCAAATATATATATATACAAACCTTGCTTGTATTACAGTATTGGATAAGTAATAGGGTAAAGAAATCAAAACATATAATTCATGAAGTTACTGGTAAATCTGTCAAGCTAATAGTGACGCACAGTCGTGGTGATCAAGGCTCGATTTTAGTTCAGACTGGAGAGCCTCAGGCGTCGACTGGTCTGACCGACGGGAATGGGTTAAATAACAGCTGTTGCAATAGGATAATTATGTCAAGACAAGCTTACACATACTCATCATCTTATTGAATCACAAATTTAATAGAACAGTGCAAATTTTCAACAAATAAAATTTATACTGAACATAGATAAAATATACCTCATTATTCAAACAAGGCAAAAGCCTAAAATACCCCCGTTGCAGCATACCTGCGTACTCAGTGAATATCCAAATCAATAATATAATAATAATATTATATGTCAAGTTTTATCAATATCTGTCGATAATGACATGAGAGTTAGTTATTTGCTATGCTCCATATAATTAACATGGAAAAAGAGTATGCAGGTTAGCTGCTGTGAGGAACACTGAAAGTAGGCATTTCTAGCATAAACAATTTTAATTTTGACCATTTATACCAAGTTTCATAAACATATGTCCATAGATAAAGGACTTTTGCCTATTCTCTATAATAAACATGGGAAAAGATTATGCAGGTTAGTTGCCATGATAAATACATAAATTCTATTTTTTTAAGCTGTATGCTTAAAAATAAGAATTTATGTATGGATGAATCTTAACCACATGAAGGTAAATATCAAGTTGATGCAAAATATTGATTGGTAAGAGAAATATTAATTTTTCTTTATCCTCCATAAGATTAACATTGGAGCCCCAAAATACAGGTTAATTTTTATATCTTGGTAACCGTTGAAGATAGAGAAAGATTAAGGAACTAAATTGTGTATTTTTTAAGCTGATTCTAATGGTGAATAATATAATTGAAACATATTTAAATTACATATGAAAAACGCAAAAAACAAATTTTTTAGTACAAAACCCCTCTAAACTACCCGTTCTGGTTTAATAATCCAATATGTCTGGATTACGAACTCATCCAAGAAAATGTACGAATACGAATTCACGTCTCTACCAAATTTTGTCTTGATCGGACCATTTCTACGGGGTTATCAAGTTCATAGACACATATATTTATATATATTATATATTCACAATATAAATTTAATAAATATATACAGGGTGTTCATTAAAGTCGGGGACAAACTTCAAGGGGTGATAGTACTCATCAAAATAAACAAAAAATTTCCTATATACATATGTCGAAAAATCCTTCGTTTAGCCGCTAGCCGCCATTTTGTATTTTATACAAAAACCGTTATATATAAATAATTATTTAAGATACAGAAAACAAACTTCGCACACATATTTAATGACTAAAGAAAAAAAGATTCTCAAAGTATCATTAAGATTGCTTTTATATTTTCAAAATGACGGCGGTTAAAAATATTTTAATTTAAATAGCAAAAAACCCATTAACTTTAAGAACCGCCGCCATTTTGATAATATAAAAGCAAACTTAATGATACTTTAAGAATATTTTTCTCTTTGGCCAATAAATATGTTTGCAAAGTTTCGTTTCTGTATCTTAAATAGTTCTTTATGTATAAAGTTTTTTGTATAAAATACAAAATGGCGACTAGCGGCTAAACAAAGGATTTTTCGACATATGTTTATAGGAAATTTTTTGTTTATTTTGATAAGTACTATCAACCCTCGAAGTTTGTCCCCAACTTTAATGAACACCCAATATATATACTGTATATAATATAGGTATACATATAGATAATATATATATATATATATATATAAATTTAAATATATATACATATATAAATTTTTAAATATATGTATAAATTTTAACGACTATTATTTTTTGGCTTCTGGGCACCTCAAAACAAAAAACTTACATGATCCTGGGCTTAACTCTATCTATGAGACATGCGGTAATAGCTTATTCCCTATGGAAAATTCGCCAAAAAAAATAAACTGATACCAGTCGCCAGTCTTATGATTAGGTGACGCAGGGTTATATTTTACCAATATTTTTGGAAGTGAATTTGGACGTAAGGTTTTACTGGAGTGAGCACTTGGTTGGAATCAAAATATACTGCAACTCAATCGGAAATATTAAGTCTATTTCATTTGGTAAAAACATCAGGGTAATGTTGCGGCTGCCCCGCCAAACATATTGTAGAGTGTATTTCAAAGCACACAATGTAATTTTAAATGAGTATGAGAGAGTCAAGTGGTTGAATAACATGAATGGTATTTTGCAGGTGCATTTAAGCAACCCATAGTAGATTTCAATCAAGATCTGAGCCTTAGACTGGCTGAAAAACTCAACTTAGACACCAGTTTAGTCAGTAAGTTTCTTACTTTTTACATAAGAGTTATTCTATCAAGTTTTCCCTTTTAGAAACTAATCTATTGACATGTCCCCTTTTAGAAAATTATCTACTGACACTAAACTACAGTAAAAAAAAAAAGTTCCGTGTAACCTTCTGGCCAAGGTCTAATGTTAAGAGTTTTCAGGTCGCACTACTGCCTCTAACGTGACCTAACGACTACTTTATGTAGTCGGGACCAACGGCTTAACGTGCCTTCTGAAGCACGTTGGCAGTCTGAGAAATTAAATTTCATGTGTTATGACCGGGAATTGAACTCGGGTTTTTTGGGTGGTAGGCCAGTACTCTACCCACTCAGCTATGACTGCCACACTAAATTACAGTAGAACTCTGATTATCCAAATTAATTTGGACCTGACCCCGTTCGGTTAATCAAATATTCAGTTAATTGGAGTTATCACAAAAAAACAGGCAATTTAGTAACAAAAGTCCATTTTATATATTTAGTATTATTTTATTTCATTACTCCCTTTTAAATACTTTACAGTATAAGTTAAAATTTGCTTAGAATCAGAATCAGACTATCTTTATTCATCATATCACATGTACATGATCAGAATGGTGTCACACTTAATATCAAATATAAGTTTAGTTTCTTCCATTTTCAAGAAATAAGATACTCATCAAACGAATAAAATGCTTTACTAATTATGTAATTTTTCAGTTTTCTGGTGAATATATTTATTTCATTAATTTCTTTTATGTCTCTGGGTAGTTTGTGTAAAAATTTGACTCCAGCAGCAGTTTTTTATTATAAAATTCCAGGTTATGTTTATTTATGGCTGGGTAATTTTTGTGTCACATATTATAATAATAATAATACTTTTAACTGAAATGGCGACCTACCCAGGTAGGTATTTTAAGCCAAGTATGATCATGAAGTTATGATCATGGTCCATTATGATTATGATTATGATCCATGATCATGGATAGACACCATGGATCATGGTGTCTAATTGAGGAAGCGTACGTTCGGAAGCCTTTGCACAAAAATAATTGTTTGAAAAATATATTTTCCATACACTGTCATAATATTTAATTGAGAAAAATGTTCTTTTACTGATTTTTTACTGTCAAAATTTAACATAATTTTGATGGCCTTTTTTTGAACTTTTTAAATTTTGTTTAGCCGTCGCACCATATAACTCTATACCAAAACTGATATGAGAATCAATAAGGGCATAATAAACATTCAACAAGATTTATTGTGAAAAAAATTGTCATAATTTCCCTAAAAGAATAAACCAGATGAAATTTTACGTCTTAAACTATCTGTATGTGGAGTCCAGGATAAATTCTCATCAAGTAGTAGACCCTAGGTCTAAAATCTTCCTTTGTGCTGTCTTAAAATTTATAAAATTATTTTTTTTTTCAAAACTGTGCAATAAGTTGTAGGAATTAAGTAATATTTTTATTGATGAAAGATTGTTTTTAGCAGCAATTTCTTTGTCATTAATGTTAGTCACTAACAGGTTTGAATCATCAGCATACAAGCACGAATATTCGGTTCAACTCGAGATATCTGACAAAGTCTTTGCCTTTGCAGACAAAACAGTTGTAGGTTCACTGAGTTCTCTACCTACAATTGTATTCTGTTAGGAAAAGTAGACCCATTTTTTCTTTATCTTGTACAGTTTAAATTTGTGCTATATTGAAACTAATTTTAATAATATTATTTGTAAATAAATTCAAGGAAAAATGCAAAAAATTTGAAAAAATAGTTTAAACAAATCATTGTTAGTTAATAGTTTTATTTTGTTATCAACTGACAGCTTTCCTTTCTTGTGTTTCCTTCCTTGCGCAGCGTATAAGTAGTTCCATATTTTAACCGATATCCAAAAAACCTTGAGAGGATAATGCAACATTTCAAAGGGTAAATATTACAATGGACGACTATTATATCAAATGTTTCATTGGTATGGCTAGTCAAGACCATTGTTTTTTACTTTCTCCCCTTATACGTAGTATATGGAGAAAGTATTGTTTTCGTCAAAATTTTCGAATTTGAGTTGAGGGTGGATATATCCGTTTTAGGGTCCCCTAAATCCAAAAAAGTGGGTTTTGACGTGATGTCTGTCCGTCCGTGTGTCCGTGTGTGTGTGTGTCTGGATGTGTACAGTGCCACAGCCTACCCCGTTGGTACGATTTAGATGAAATTTGGCATGTATGTATATATTCACGGTATCTCCAGGCGTTTTTTTCATTTTTTTGAATTTTTGATTTTTAAGGGTAGTTCACCCCTAAAAACCCTTAAAAAACGTGAAAAATCCAAATTTCTCAAAAACGGCTCTAACGATTTTGATTAAAATTTGATAGTTTATAGTGCACAGAGCACTAAATAATTTGACACCACCCGCATGTCTGTAAAAATGACGGTTCAAAAGTTATGGGCTTTTAAATGTCAAAAAAATCTAATTTTTAAATTTTCAGCGAAAACAATAAAAGTAAAGTATAACTTGACTGGTACCATTGAAACCAGCTTAAAAAACTAAACAAATTAGTATTTTGAATTATTTGTCTACGACTAACGGTTCCAGAGAAAAGTTAAATTTACTGTCCACGATAAACGCAGAATGTTGTCTGACAGCGCCCAATGTTATTCTTATGGAAAATATAAAAAAATCAATTTCTTCCTTACTTTCCACCCGTTTTCCATGAAACTTGGTATGAAGTGTAAGGTCAAATCATCAAACAAAACCAGCTCAAAAAAGCTTGGTATTACCGAGGGGGGGGGGGGTTCCCCCATACCATTTGAACAATAAATTATTAAATGATATTTAGAATTACTTTGTAGAACATGATAGTTTTATTACAGATTGTCTTTTTTAAATTTACTTAAGGGAGAAAGTATGTGTCAGTCCACTGGTACCGTTTATTATTTCCTAGGCTTGCTATTACCACGGCCACAGTGATAAATCTAGCTTGCACTTGAGTGAAACATGAAGCTATTATTTTTGCATAAAACATTTCTTTCAATACGGTATTAAAAGCTTGGAGGAAACCATTTTTTTACAAATAGTAAATTTGTGATTCACAGTCCAACAAAATGTATTTTGGCAACAGCCACATACAATAGAGGCAGCCAGGTAGCTGGGACAGTGTTACAAAAACTATGACCTTGAGATTTGGATAGAAGGAAGAAGTGAGGGTTTGTTTAATTGAATCAGGTTGTTCTAATAATTCATTTCTCAGTCAAATATTTTCACTTCTCTGCCTATTACTTTCTGATTAAAACAAGTTATTTTATTACATCATATGACATTCTTACTCAAATACGAACTTTTAGTACACTCATTAAAGGGTTGAAATAACTACATCAATAATTCTCAAATGTCGTTTCTTAAATTAATTTTATAAATGTGAACTTGATAAGAAACTACTCATAAGCATTCTTAAACTATTCATAATTTAGCTTTATAAATTTAAAAAATATTTTTGGAACTGTTGTAAATTTTGTAAACACAATAAATTATAATTAAATTAATTTTATTTATGATATCATAAAAAGTTTAATTTTTATAACTACTTTTACTTCAGTATTTATATACCGATTTTTATTATGTCAATTTATTATATTTATAATTTAAGTATTATGAAACATTAGCCATAAGTAATTGTATTATTTTTATAAAGAGATTAATTTGTTTGATTGGTTGAATGGTTAAAACAGTTTTTGTATTTGTAACTGAGAGGTTTGAATAGTAAATCATTTATACAGGCTCTACATAATTTAAGTAATACAATTACTACATTTTTTAATTAGGCTGTTTACACGCCCAAGTTTTGAAGATCATCTAAATGGATGAAAATAAACCCTTACACTAATATTCAATTGAAAATATTCGATATTCAAAATAGTAAATAAATATTCGGTTTGATTCAAACCCAAAATTACATGAATTACATGAATTAAATTATGATTATCCCTGTGTGTTCGCAGGGATGTGCGAATTGATTATTCGCACATCCCTAGTCTCCAGGGAAAAATGTTTCTTCATATGTCCGTGTCCGTGATCTCATGAGATCTACAATGAGTCTGAGTTCTGACCTACCTAACCGTAGAAGGTCCTCTGTGATCCTCTAGGAGGGAGATCTGTGAGACAGTTTGCTGACTTAGGAGGGGAAGCTCCGCCCATCTTCTACGGTAACACTCACGTGCCCACGCGTTGATCTCTTGATCCACATGTGCCCTGGAGATACCACATAAGGGTTTTGTGCCCACGAATGTAATTGGAGCGCCATTGTTTGCCTTACGATCCTGTTTCATTACCCATAATTGCCAAATATCCTGTGTCCCAGCATAGGGTAACGTCGTTTTGACTGCCAAGAGAAGACACCGCGTTGGGCAGTCCCACACAATCTTGCAGTCGAAGGTACAGGAGTCCAGTGCCATGAGGGTGGCTTGACTATCTGACAAAATGGTGATGTTCCTGTTCCTGATGCCTCTGTTGAGGTTGAACAGACACATTTCATGATAGCAGCTACCACTTCTGCTGGAAAACCGTGGAGAAATCCCTCATGGGAACGCAGAGCTTTACCTTTTCTTGTATCCCCAGTAATCCAGCTCCAGTTTTCTTGTTTTCCTTGGAGCCATCCATTTACCATTCTGACTCACAGGGTTAAAGAGGTCTGCTGCCATCTTGCCAGTCAGTCCTTGGTGGAATCACCACAGAAAAAGACTTACCAAAGGCGTGTACTGGTGTGATGGCAGTCAGAACGCATGTCGAGTGCCTCACATTTAACTACCTGCTCAATTCTGGTATGCCCAACCGAGGGTACATTGAAGGTCATCCAGAGATCCTCACATCGGAAGCGATATGCACATTTCCTATCAACCGTTCTGATGTAAACATATAGATGTTTTCCTGTCCATAGGGACAGGATGTTGAGCATGCAGTCCAAAGATGCTTCAGGGCAAGTGCTCACGGCCCCAGAAAGCATGAAGGCACCAAAGTTTGTCTTTGGCCACCAAACAAGTGAACCGTAGGTCATGGCCGTAACACCACAGTAACATACAGCCAGTGCAAAAGCCTAGGGTGCAGTCCCCAAGTTGTTCCAACCATTTGTCCAAAATTACACATTAATTATTAAAATATACACACATACACAAAATATACACAAATATATAACACATACATTAAAATATCATGTATTTTTTCTAAAAGCGATTCCGATAATCGGCGATTCGGATGATTGGAGTTCGTATAGTTGGAGTTCTACTGTATTATGATTTGATAAAAATTGATAACTAAATCTCTTTGCAGCAGATTTGTGACACTGCTGGCACCATAACACTAAAAGTGGTTGAACAGTTACAGAAAAAGGCAAAGAAAGAAAAACCCCTTGTTTAGCTAATCACACAAGGCTCTATCTATCACAAATAAAGGGGGTGATGGCCCCTTGTTATTCATCCAGGCTCAAATATCTGAGACCTCTAATAGCCTATCTTTGTATGATCACATTGCAAGACAGGCGAATCTAGCTGTTTATAATGTTAACATTTATGACTGAATGTGTATAAAAGAACAAAAAGCTAAATGTTTAACCTGATTAATGTGACATGGGAGTGACTGTAACACTTGCGCCCCTAGTAACCTTATTTTTAAAGAAAAAAATAAATAGATTTTTCACCTATTTATAGATAAATTTTAGCCTGTATCTAACCTTCAACCCAAGTTCTGAATCCTGTGGTTTAAATTGGTAAGATACAATTTTTTAAGTGAGAAAGGTTTATGTACTCGAGCTCTGAAAAGAAATCTTTATAGTTTAATTTTGAAGGAGTATATTACGGATGAAAAATGTATCAACAAGTAACTGAATGTCAGATGCAATTTTTTAGAGAATGGAGTGGAGATAAGCACCTTAGCAAGTGAACGCTACAAAGACAAAGTAGCTGCGCAGTATGAAGATAAAGAAAATAAACGGGTCAGTGGAAGGAGGAGCAGTGATTATTGGACAATCCACGGATACTCATCTGACAATTCTGACAGCAAAAACAACACAGCTAAGAGACTATCAACACTCAGCACTGGATCTGGTATGTAAAATGAGCTTCTTCATGGCAGGGATTGCAAAATCAGCTGTTAAAATATTTTTCTTTCTAGTATGTCAGAAAACAATTATTTAATTTTAAAATGGTAAAGGTATTTTACAGTTTAAGTATACTGTAAAGTTAAGTTTAAAATATTTTATTGTTATTCACAGGTACATGTGATAACAAAGTTAACAAATACTACAATCCTACTTATAAAAATTCATCTCAGCCTATTATTTGGGATTATTCTATTCCTCAGAATTTTATTTCAGGAGCGGAGTCAGACTCTAGGTCCTCTTCCAAACATTCCATGAGGCCTTTGAGTGAAATCAACTTGACATCAAACTCAAGGTATTCTAATAATAGTTGGGGTGTGCGAATATTCAAACTTTGAATATTCGAATATCGCAATATTCGATCCGGATTTTTGATTTCTGACAAAGTTTTATGTCAGTTGAATATTTGAAGATGATAAATAATATAGAGTGACATCTGTCAAAGCTAGTTTCTATTTCAAAGATCAGAATTAGCATACCATGTGCAGCTAATTCAGTTTAAAACTAAATGTAACTAATGCTTTATCAATAAAATGCAATCAAAGTTGAAAAATAGTTTAAACAGATCATTGTTATCGTAGTGAACAAGGCTTGATTTTCGTTCAGCCCGGGTGGCCTCAGGCGTCGACCGTTCTGCCAGACAGGAATGGGTTAATTGGCTATAAGACATACCCTAGTGGCAGTCTAGTGAACTGCATGAGCAGGTTCGGTTGCCTGCCCCCAGAGGGCAACACGGTCCCGAAAGGTAATAAGTTCACTAAATTGACGACAGAAGCCCTCACCTGCCACTTTTAATTGTATATGTAAATGCATTGTGAATTACGACTTCACCACTTCTATTTCCATCGACACGGAGCGTGTCGTTCGGTAATAAAAGGGTCAAATTTTTTTAAAGTGGAAATGAAAACGTGAAAGTGTCCAGAGACACTCACTCTTAATTTTTGCAGATTACATTCCTAAATTGAAGCATGGCACGCAACTTAGGGCTGCCATGCCATGCCATCTCTTCCGCTCTGAGTCGAAACGCATGTTTTATTATGATGCACTGGACCACTGCCCACTGCCCGTGAGCAGACAGGGGATCGAACTTGACCATTGGCAGTATCTCTCCGGCATGGTGGAAGTAACATTGAGACGCTCTTTCCTCTCTACAATCAGCAGACATTTTCTGTATGTCACGCCCCTGTTTTAATAATGTTGCGGTTAAAAGAGTTATTTATTGAATTTGTTCATCTTTAATCTTCTGATAAAATTTATTAAGATTTATACAAGCATTATTTTAAGCGGAGAAGAGTGTGTGTAAGGATTGAAGCAAAAGTGGATACTTGAATATACGAGCGGTTTTACTTACAGTTTTATTGAGTACTTAGTAACTTTTTTCTCTCTAAATCAAATCAAATCAAAATACAATTTATTTATTACATACATAATGTTCACAATAAGTACAGGAAAGAAGAGTACAGAATATAAACTGTTTTGAGATTGCCTATAACAAATTCCATTTTACGTCAGTTATATCAGCTTAGTATTATTAAATATTAGCAATTTTTAACTTGCTTTTCTGGGTATTTTATTGACGCATCCTATTAAAATGTATGTACTATTGAGCTCTTGGTAACAATTTCAATTGGTTTGGAATTTAGATCATATCCAACATGTTTTTGGTACAGTAGAACCTCTCAAACTGTACACAATGTGGACTTAAAGGTTGTTGAGTTTTAGGGAACTTATACAAAAATAACTAGGGGTTGAATAAAAACGATTATTTAGAGTATTTAAACACGTTCACTGCTAAAATTCATGCAATAGAGAGTGATATAGGCCTATGCTAAAATTTTTTTATGTTTTTACTCACCATTTGATGGAAAAAAGTTTAAAAAAGTCCATCCGGACAAAAAAAACTGCATTTACAGTAATTTTTTCCGGGACCTGAGGAAAATAAGCCGTCTGTACCTGGGGACGTTCTTTTATTAATCCGCGCACGTTTTTTGTTCTAATATTTTTCAAAAACTCACTGTTATAAATCAAAAAGTACCCCCGTCACAGCAGACCTGCGTACTCAGTGAATTTCCAAATCAATAATATAATAATAATATATGACAAGTTTTATAAAAATCTGTCCATAAACATGAGAATTATTTGCCTATTTTCCATAAGATTAAAATGGGAAAGAGTGTGCAGGTTTGCTGCTGTGAGGAACACTGAAAGTAGTCATTTCCACCATAAATAATTTTTATCTTAACATTTATACCAACTTTCATCAACATCCATGTCCATAAATAAAGGAGTTTTCCTATTCCCTATATGATTAACATGGGAAAAGAGTATGCAGGTTTGCTGCCATGATAAACACATAAACTATGTTTTTAAATCATAAATGGATAGATCTCAACCACATGAAGCTAAATATCAATTTTTTTCCAAAATTATTGAATAATATGGGAAATATTAATTTTTCCCTATCCTCCTTAAGATTAACATTGGAGCCCCACAAGACAACGTACTGTGTTTAGATGTTTTTATATCTCGATAACCGTTGGAATTAGAGCAACTTTAAATAACTACTATATAGTGTAGTTGTTTAAGCTAATTCCAATGGTGAAATATAAAATTAGAAATTTTTAAAAATTGCACGTGAAAAACGCAAAAAACCCCATTTTGGGGTACAAAACCCCCCCCCCCAACTACCTGTTCCCATTGACCGATGTCTAGTTTACGAACTCGTCCGAGCATTTGTAGGAATACACGTCTCTACCAAATTTGGTCTTGATCGAACCATTTTTACGAGAGTTATCGTGTTCACAGACACACACATATATATATATATATATTTCAACGACTATTGTTTTAGGACTCAGGGCACCTAAAGACGAAAAAATAACATGGTTCCGGGATTAAGTCTTACCATGAGACCTACGGTAATAGCTCCTTCCCTATGGGAAATTCGCTAAAACACACTTGTTTTATTTAAATCATAAAAATACTATAATAACATCAAAAAATACCCCCGTCGCAGCAGACCTGCGTACTCAACGAATTACCAAATCAATAATATAATAATAATAATAATAATATATGATAAGTTTGGTCAAAATCTATCAATAAACATGAGAATCATTTGCCTATTCTCCATAATATTAACATGGGAAAGAGTGAGCAGGTTTGTTGCTATGAGGAACACTGAGAGTAGGCATTTATACCATCAAAAAATTTTAATCTTTAATATTTATAGCAACTTTCATCAACATCTGTCCATAAATAAAGGAGTTTGGCTATTCTCCATATGATTAACATGGGAAAAGAGTATGCAGGTTTGCTGCCATGATAAACACATAAACTATGCTTTTTAAGCATGAATGGATGAACCTCAACCACATAAAGCTAAATATAAATTTGTATCCAAAAATATTGGTTAATAAGAGAAATATTAATTTTTCCTTATCCTCCATAAGATTAACATTGGAGCCTCAAAATACAACGTACTGTGTTTAGATTTTTTTATATCTCGGTACCGTAGGAGATAAAGAAAAATGTTAAGGAACTAAATTGTGTAGTAGTTGATTCTAATGGTGATAGATAAAATTTGAAATTTTTTAAAATTACGTGGGAAAAATGTGAAAAACCCATTTTTGGGGTACAAACCCCCCCCCCAAACTACCCCTTCCAATTGACCGATATGTCTGGTTTACGAACTCGTCCGAGCAAATGCAGGAATACACGTCTCTACCAAATTTGATCTCAATCAGACTATTTTTACGAGAGTGTATATATATACCCAGCTAGCCCACCCTGATGTGATACGTTCACTTGTGCCAGTCATCAAAATGTTTACATGTGACGCACAATCCCGGCTGGTCCTCATAATTGGTGCAACACCAAACGACCCTTTTATGGATATTTCTCTTGCTGCATTCGTGACATCTTTTATTTTTTACCATTTAGCCGCAACTTGCCTTTTTGGTGATTCAATAAAACAGTTTTTACTATTTACAAATACACAATGTTTACATAAACATATAGTCAGGGAGGGGATGAACTTGTTAGAGTAAGACGCATGCTCTATTTGGCTCCACGATATTTTTTTATATTTTAGTGATCTAACCTGCAAGTGTAGTGCGACCTTTTGTACAATAAATTGTTTTGACAATAAATATTCTACTGGCATTGATGATATTCCTATGACCCTTATAAAAAATTCGTCACAACTATTCCTCAAACCTCTAGTTCATCTAATTAATTCTTCTTTCATCTCAGGTCATTTCCTGGACAAACTAAAAACATCAAAAGTTATCCCTATTTTTAAAAAGGGCGACAGTAGGGACATAACTTGTTACAGGCCTGTTTCATTGCTGCCATCCTTCTCTAAAATATATGAAAAGATTGTATATAATCAGTTAATTAATTATTTTGAATCAAATAATTTGTTAGATAAAGAGCAGCATGGTTTTCGACAAGGAAAGTCAACAATAACTGCTGCAGTTGAATTTATTGAAAACATAATTGATGCAGTTGATAAGGGTGAAAGAGTGGTAGGTGTTTTCCTTGACCTCTTCCGTGCCTTTGACAGTGTGGCACACTCTGTTTTAATTGATGATTGAAATCACTAGGTATTCAAGGAAAAGAGTGTGCTTGGTTTTCCTCTTATCTATATAATAGACATCAATCAGTTGAAATAAAATATCTAGATTATGGTAATTATTATAATTATTTAAGAAGCTGTGTCTGTAAAGCTCAGGTGATTAAGTACGGGGTGCCTCAGGGATCCATACTGGATCCCCTACTTTTTTTGTGTTACCTGGGTGGTCTGCCTAAGAGAGCCAGTTTCAGTTCCATTTCACTATACGCAGATGACACTAATTTAATTGTTAAAGGAAATTCTAGTTCTGATATTGAGCTCTCAGCCAACTTGGACTTAATGAGAATTCAACATTTTTTAAATCAAAATAACCTACTATTAAACACAAACAAATCAATGACAGTAAGTTTCTCCACCAAACAAAATAAAATAGTTTTGGATCCAAAGATTAAAGTTGGCAATAATTTAATAAATAAAGCAAATCAGACAAAATTTTTAGGACTTTTTATTGATCAACATCTATCTTGGGATGAACATATTAACAATGTAGTGAAAAAAATGTCATCAGGAATATATGCACTGTGGCAAATGTCAAAAATGTCAGACCTTACAGTGTTGAAAACGATATATAATTCATTAATACATTCACATCTGGCGTATGGAATTTGCATATATGGAGCGACCTCAAAACATAATTTGGACAAAATTCTGATAAAACAAAAAAAGCAATACGAATCATGTTAGGTTTAAAAAGCACAGAGAGCGTCAAAAACTTTTTTAAAGATCTCAAAATTTTGACTGTTTACAGTCTTTATGTCGTAGAAACAATAAAGTATGTCAAAGAGCATGAAAGAAATATATTCTTCAAATCCAAGCATCATTATAATACCCGTAATAAAATTATTTTTGATAAACATAATCTACATTTTTATGAAAACAAAACTAAATACATGGGAACAAAATTTTTTACTCAGTTGCCAAATTCTATTAAAAATGAGCAAAATTACAATAAATTTAAAAATTTGCTTAAAGCATATTTTATTGATAAAGCTCTCTATTCTTTTTCCGAGTTTCCTTAGGTGAGAGCTCCACTACTGATTGCCTGAGTTTAAATATAGTTTTAAATATAGCAGTAGATAATAGTGATGATTAGTCGAATTCAATTGTACCGCTTATTTGTATTTTTATTGTTTAGTTATTGAAAATATATTAATTTTAGTTGTATGTGACTCTATTCAGATGCTGTATTTATTATGTATTAATATGAATAAAGTTTATTTTGATTTGATTTGATTTGATTAGAACATTAGTGGCCTTAGTGGAAAACATAAATCGACATCTATCTCCGTGGTCGTAAGTGATTTAATCGTTTTAAGAACATTCATAGTTTAGTAACTTTACCTAACCTAAAAATATTACTGCTACTTTCATGTCCCGATCATCGCCAAACCTGAGATCTGGTACTAAGGGCAAGGCAGTGCTGATACCTGGCGGAGATAAGAGAAACAACGTCCAGCGCTCCTTATCAGCTCCATCTCCGACCTCTGCCGCAGTCGCTATCTCGAGCACTTCGTCTGTTGCGACAACAATGCCTGTCAACCATGACATCAGCCCGGCCCTGCTCGCCGCTGTTGAGGCTGCCGTACAGAAAGCGGTGAGGGTGGCAGTTGAGGCGGCGTTGACGACGTTCAACGCAACAATACGCAAGCTGCAGGACGACGTGGCCAGCCTGCAGAAGATGGTCGCTGAGGCTGATAGCAGACTCGCATACAGGACGGATGAGCTGGAACAGTATCAGCGGCGAGAGAACATCCGGATCTTTGGTGTCAGAGAGACATCGGCGGAGAACACGGACGAGCTGGTGTCTGTGATATGCCGGGAGAAGCTTGGGGTCGAGCTGGTGGTGGACGCCATCTCCCGCTCACATCGTGTCGGCAAGAGGCAGGAGCCGGCAGCCGATGGAAGGGAGCGTCACCGGCCCATCATCGTGCGGTTTGCTTCTTACAAGGCCCGTCGGACAGTCTTCAAAGCTAAGAAGAAGTTGAAGGGTACGGGTGTTACCATCAGGGAGGCCCTGACTTTGCTTCGACAGGAGTTGTACTGACGAGCAGTGACGCGGTTCGACGTCCGAAATGTATGGAGACAGGATGGCAGAGTGCTGTATGTCGATGGGACCGGTAGGAAGGGGGTGACCCGGATGGCCGACCTGCAATCTACAGAGTAAAACTTTCGGTACTCAGATAAGATTGATTATTTTATAACATTAATACAGGGATCTTACTTAGTTTTTACTTTTTTTTTAATATGTATGTAAGTGTAATTTTTCTGTTATAGGCTATTATTTCTCTTTCTAATTATTATTATTTCTTTTTTTACAATTTATTTTTTTTGTATTTGAGTTTTTAAATTTAAACAAGTTGAAAATTCTACGCTCAAAATCTATTGATAAAATGTTCTATTTTTCTTCATATAGATTATTGTTACAAGAGAGTATTTTTTAAATTTATATTGTATTGTTAACTTGTTATGTACCAGAGAGTTTTTTTTTGTTATTATTTTAAACTTATTGATGTTACCTTCTTTTTCTTTTGTTAGTTTATGTAAATTGTTATACTTAACTTAATTCTGAAAAAATAATTTAGAGTCAATTACATACAAAAATGCAGGTTTACTTTAATTTATCATACAGTATTTATTTGTTTTGTCAGATCTATTTATTTATTTAAGTATGCAAATGGAAATTGTTGTATATAATTTAAAAAATTTATACGTGGGGTCACGCAAGCGCATAAATTGTTGTAATGCTTCATACTTTGTTTTTGGTTTTTAGTGTGAGTGTGTGTATGACTGTGTGTGTAAACGTATCAGCTGCCGCAGTGTATGTAGTCGCCTGTTGCTCGCCCGTCGTGATGCCGCGACCTGTGGACCCAGGATAGCGAGTCCACAGCAGCTCAGTGCTCGCCACGACAATCTCCTTATCACTCCCCCGTCCCCCTCTCCCCCTCGCCCTTGTCCACAGCTGATTGCCTCTCTCGTGTTGTGTCTCGCTATCCCAAACAACTAAAGGTGGCGCACATCAACGCCCAGTCCTTGCCTGCTCATATCGATGAGGTTAGGAAAATTTTTTATTCTGGAAATTTAGATATAATTGGGATTTCAGAGTCCTGGCTTAAGCCGAGCGTTTACTCTAGTGAGATGTCCCTCCCTGGATATGTGCTGCAACGGAATGACAGGGTTGGTAGACGGGGCGGTGGCGTTGCGGTGTATATAAGGGAGGATCTGAAGTTCAAAACGCTTTGTTCTTCATCCTCTGAGTACTCGGCTGAACCAGAATTCATTTTTATTGAAATCAGTTTACCCGGAGCCGATGCACTGCTACTAGGAGTGTGCTACCGTCCACCGAAATCGGGGCATCTGCTCCATTTCGAAAATTCATTACTCAATGAAATGTTTAGGTACAGTCATGTCTTGATCATGGGTGACTTCAATACTGACTTACTGTCGACCCTTACTGTAAACTTACTGTAATCCGTTTTCTGTAAGTAGAAGGATGTAGTGCTGCGGAAATCCATCACATAATGAGCGAAATGTTTGTTAACAATGGTATGAGTACTGATAGTGTTCGGGAATGGTTTTGAAAAGACGAACAGACATCCATGACGAAGGTGGACAAGGTCGCAAGTCTGTCGCCACTATAGGCCTCATTGATCTTGTTGATTAGGCGGTAAAATGCAATCGAAAGTTTACAATTAGCAAGCTGTCTGATGAATTACCAGACATTTTAAGGTACACAAATTGTGACTCAAGACCTAGGCTAACTTAGACGATGAACACAGAAGAATGATTTCGTCTGGCATAGTTTTGATCCATGGCAACGCCCGACCACACAGAGCCAACATGACAAAAGACCTCACAAATTTTAAATAGGAAGTTTTTGAACATCCACCCTACAGACCGAACCTAGCACTAAGTGATTATCACCTGTTCCGAGAAGTCATGGTTAGGGCGGCAGCACTTTGCTACTAACAAAGAACTTCAGGACACCGTCAAGACTTACCTGTCCTCACGAGTAATAGTGTTTGAGGAAGGCATGGAAAAGCTTGTGTGACGGTATGACAAGTGACTCAATCGTTTTGACAATCATATAGCAAAAAAGCTAAGTCTTTACTTTACTTTTGGTAATAAAATTATTATTTTCTGGGATTATTCTTTAATTTACAGCCAATCGCAAATTAAAAAAAACCCTTGTATATTATATTGTTGAAAGATGTATTTGATTTAAACTGTAACATATATAGATTTATTGTCATTAATAAATGAGAATATTATGGACGACTACTCTTGATTTTACTTCTTTTTCAGGTTAAGGTTATCTAGCATGGGTTCTAATCCATTTGGCGACTACACCAATGCCAGTGTGGGCAGTAATGATTTCCAGTTCGGAGAAGATGCTGTGCAGAGATTAGAGAGTGATGAGAGACAATTTTCTTTGGCAAGCACTGGCTCTCTATCTGGAATATATGGCGACACTGATGTCTCTGTGAAGTATGCTATTATATTAACACATACACAACATGTATTTACTTTTGTATCTTGTATCTGTGTAGTGTATAATCGTTAATCCTAAAAAAAAATGTCAAGTTACTTGAATTGTCTTCGGGATGAATCAAATTCTTCTTTAACTTAAACTATTCTCTCGGCTCATGAAACTTATATAGTTTTATTTTAATTTTATGTTCATTTTAATGACATTTTTTGAGCGGTTATAACTTTTAAGAAATATTATCCCGTGATTTTTTTAATATTTATGTTTTTTAAGGTAGTAAATTACTAAACTTCTGTCTCTAAACACTGTTGGGCCTGCTATTATAAAATTATGAGTCTATAAATTGACAGATAGCTGAAAGGATAGAGTGCTGGCCTACCACCCAAAAGCCCGGGTTTGATTCCTGTTCATGACACATGAAATTTTATTACTCAGACTGCCACCATACTTCAGAAGGCACGCTAAGTTGCTAGTGTTGGCTACATAAAGTACTTGTGAGGTCACGTTAGGGACACGAATGTGACCTGAAAACTTGAACACTAGAATCTTTGCCAGAAGGTTTCACAAAACTTACTTTTTACTTTATTTGTTAAAAATATTTGACTCCAGTCAACATTTACTGGTTTAGTATCAATGGAGAGAAACTATCGGTGAGCAGCTACATGCGTGGTGGCAGCTACCCTCTTGGCTCTCTGGAGACTGGGCACAAGGACTCTCAATCACCACAGTTCGGCATGCCCTCACAGAGTCCAGAGAAAACCGGAGTGCCTAAGGCTATCCTCCCACCTCCACAAGGTACAGTAGATATGTAATCAGTATTGTATCCGGATCAGATTAAACAAATTTAATGATAGTTAAACTGCGAGTTTTATCTCAGGCACCTTTAAAATTTCAGACGTAATCGCAGTACTTGCTGTCTGCAGCAAGTATCACTAACTATGTTTGCATAACATACAAATACACACCCAAAATAAGTCATCTTTTTTAATTGAAGTGTTTTGGCGAATTTCCCATAGAGAAGAAGCTATTACTGTAGGTCTCATGGCAAGACTCCCGCGACCATATTACTTTTTTTGTTTTGAGCTGCCTAGAAATAAATTAATAATATAATATATATAATAATATTCGTTACAAATTTTATATATATATGTATATATTTGTATATATATATATACAAACCTTGCCCGTATTATAGTATTGGATATATCATAGTGGATACATACATAACTTGACCGACTGTACGTCAGCTCAGAGCATACAAACATAAGACAACGGGTTATCAAGTGCAGTGTGCTCTGAGCTGATGTACGTAGATCTTGCTTAATGGAGACAGACATAATCCAACCAAAATGATATTTCCATCTTGAATCCAACATTTTTTCTAATGAACTTCAATATTTGAAATGTAAAGGTATGAGTGTGAGACATGATTTAAGGGTAGTTCTTTTTTAGAAATACGATACCACAATCAGATTTTATATATTACTATGCGTTTATCATATATTCTGCAAATTATATTTTAGATTTTTGCTTGTACATCCTAAATGCATAAAGATAATCAAAATCTTATTGCAGTGTCGAGTTCCTCACGAAAATTCTAAACTCATGTGTCACACTACTACCTATATATTTTATTTATTGAGGTTAATTAAAAATGGTGGATCAAAGATGGTGATAGAAAAATTTGATTCGTCAGACATTGTCAAAATTAGTCATCAGCTATTTTAGGAAGTTTATAATTCATACCTTGAGCTATATGGGGAGGAGTATTATAAATAACCCCCTGAATGTTAGGAGTATGTTGAGCACAGCCTAATAATAACTGTATGGATAATTAAATAAGTATATGATCAGCTAAAACAATTGAGGTTTGCTAAAAGACCCTAAACGATGTTTCAAGACGCCGCAGCTCAGTTCTAGTGTGTAGGATTCATATGCCGAAGGTTATGAGATCGATCCCCATCAAGGGACACTACATTTTCGTTCAGTGTTAAGACAAGTTAATCAAAAGTGTTTATGCTATACTAATTAAGGTGTATGAAATCGGTTTTATTTAAACAACATAAATGTTTCCATTGAGTAATAAATGTGTTTTAACTTTGCTAATTAATAGAGGTGTGCGGATATCCGAAAATTCGATTCGGATCGGATCGGATATCCGAAACCGATCCGAATGTATTTAAGATATCCGATCCGATAAATATCCGAATTTTCGGATAGACTGTATAATACAGCAATTTGAACAAAAACAACGAGATTTTCGTCGAGTTAATACCCGCGAAGCTGGAATAATTTTTGCTTCAATCTTGATAAGACGACGAAATTACGTAGTCTTTCATCAAAACAATGTCGTTGACTGGTAGACGCGATACACTTATAGCGATTCGAATGACGAATGACGACCGCAGATGACGAAATTACGCAATTCATATCCAATCGGAATGTAAGAACGTCATTGGGCGGTCCGAGGATGCGGTATGATTATTCGATTCTTCAACTACGAATTTAAGTAACCGTAAGTTCAACACGATATTTCATTTTGAAATACAAAGCATAGCGTCATCGATAGTTGCACCGAGTATCAGATTGCGGTTTGATATTGTTCCATATAAAATTTCATTTCGGCTACGAAAAAACTTGAATTGTTGATTTAATGTTACTGGTAACAAACCATCATAATAGCTCGTTTTGCGACGGAGTTTCCGGCAAAAATAATACTACTTCATTCTGATCGTCTACGTAGACGATCAATTGTTTAGTTATCACATTCTCAACTACTCCGGGTTTGAGCAATACGATAAAGTGTTGCCCAATTTACATTTGGCCTATTTCGTCGTTCAGTGTTCACATAACCAACAAATTTTCCACTTGTTTTCAATCTACATTTTATCTTTGTTAAATGAATTTAAGCGTTATTAGTTTTACATTTTTAGATAATTTTAAGATGAATAACTAACTAGATTACGACGAGGTACCATAATTTCACGGGTTTCAATATTGTTATACAGCCGATCGGGGTATTTTATCTGCCAAA
Source organism: Nephotettix cincticeps (assembly GCA_023375725.1). Classification (NCBI taxonomy): domain Eukaryota; kingdom Metazoa; phylum Arthropoda; class Insecta; order Hemiptera; family Cicadellidae; genus Nephotettix; species Nephotettix cincticeps. The sequence continues at coordinate 39,004,023 of CM041786.1, forward strand.
TACAGTAAAACCTCGTTAATCCGGACCCCATTAATACGGACTTCGCTTAATCCGGACAGCCATTGGATCGCAGTTTTAATGCGCAAACCGTTGATTAGTAGCATGCGATCGTCATTGTACGACTGCGCCCGGTGAGTGAATGTGAATGTGAGTGAGCGTGTGCCGAGTGCGGGCGGTCACAGCGCAAGGTGTACGTGCCATTACCATGGTTACTGTCAGCCAATAGTAGCTCAGTCACACGATTGTGTTTCTCCTGCTCGTGTCAAGCCGTCAGCCGCAGCCGTCAGTTGCTCCACAGAGGTCAATTGCACTGCACGATTTAGTTGCGTTGTTTAATTGTAAAATTAACACAAAAGAAAGGCAAATGAAGTTCAACTCCTTCTTCAAACTAGTTCAGTCACTTGAGGACGAACCTCAGCCCTCAAGTTCAAAGTAATTTTGTCTTTTTTCGTTGTCTCATTTTTTGTATGGACGTAAATACAAGTGTATATTTTTGTTCAAATGTAACCTACTGTATGTACTGTTTGTACAATATGTATTTTTATATTCAGAATATACATACTATATAAGTTTATCTGCAAAAGGTGTTTCATTATATACAAGGGGTACCCAAAAATCTCTGTCTTTCTTCGTTTAGGGACTATTTGTTTTAATCCGGACTTTCGTTAATCCGGACGACTTGAAGCCCCAATTAGTCAGGATTAACGAGGTTTTACTGTATTCCAACTCTGCGCCTGCGCACAGGCCTTTGTTTGATAGCAGCTGCATTGCACTGCCCCTGCCGATACGCAGATAGCCGATGGCATCGAGCGAACGACGTCGGCCGCAAAATCTTGATTCTTTGTTAATGGTGATTTGTTTTTATCATTGTAATAAATAAAATAATTGAATCGTGAAATAAAATTGAGAAGTAGTTGATTATGAGTAGAATGAATTGATGAATTAGTAGAAAGTTGATGTCATTTAATGGTGAATTATAAGGTTTCTGTTGATTTAATTTGTGAATTACGCCATATTAAAATTTGTTACTGGTAATTGTTATTTTGTAAATTTGTATTTATTAATGGAATAAACTTATTATTATTAATTTTAAATGCAGTGAAGTAAAAATTTTAATTTTGTTGTTCATCCTATAAAGAATTTATGATTTTTTATGTACCATTTAATAATTTTGATAGGTAACATTTTATTGATTTTTTCCCAATTTATTCTTAGATAAGTCTGATTTCACTTTTTTATTGCGAGTATCTGAATCCGAAAACTATCCGATCCGAACCCTAACTATCCGATCCGAATCTGAGCTATCCAATCCGAACCCGATCCGAAAAAATAATTCACTATCCGCACACCTCTACTAATTAACTTGTAAAATACACGTCTTACTCTATTTGAGCAAAGCTCTTTCACCAGGTACTAAATTCTTATAAGCAGTAATTGTGGCTATGATCCCCTATTACTGTGATAGCTTATTTATTCTTACTATTCAAGCGGATGTTTACGTCTGGGGGAAGTACTTGGTTGTTAGAAAACATAAGGTGTTGAGAGGTTGATCACTATCGAAAAGTAAGAACAATAAATAGAATTTCATAAAAAATCAATCAAAATACGTGAGTCTCTAAAAAATTGCATTTTCTTGTTTAACATACATTAAACCACCTAATATTAAAGCTGACTTTCATTACCATATTTACTTTACTCACAACTGTGTGAATTTTTAAGGTGTAAAATTTAAAAAATGAGACATTCAGACCATAAAAATAAAAACAATATTTTATTACCTACTTCTTAATTAGTCGGTTTTGGATTATACTCAAAATATAAGACCAATACTGACTAATAATATAATTACTGACTTGTTTGGTACTTTTTTACACGAAAGATTGTGTCGTTATGCTTTCGAACTCTTAAATTAATGAGATTATTTTGTTTTAATATAGAACATTCTAACCGATTGTGTAATTTGTGATGCCCATTGTGTAACGAGCGTTACACAATGGGCAGTCCCTGCCACGGCGGTAATTTCGCCGTCGCCACCTGAAAGATTGAATCAAAGTTTACACACTGAGTGGCTGAAATACCGTGCGGTCATAAATGAAATGCTGTTGGCGATTTTTCTGCTGCCTTTCGGCATGCAGTTTTGGCTTATGTGACCAAATACAAGTCTTCACTTTTGGCGGATTTGTTGCCGTTGCTGCGGCGAAATCACTGCCGCGGCAGAAGCCGCCCAGTATGTGATGAGCGTATTATTTCAAATTCCTTATGTTTAACGGTCTCTCGCTAATCCAGCATTTCCGTAAATCCGGCCCGGCGTCCACCCGTTCAGGCTGGATTATCGAGGTTGTACTGTACCCAAATTATATATCCTTTATGTATTATTCATGCCAGGTTTTACAAGAATAAAAAACATGTATCTCAAGTGCCTGAAAACTGTTAGACGAACTCTCATTACCTTACTGTTTGTGGCAAGTATTTTTTAAATACTGCATTCTATATATATATAAATACAGACAAAACACATTTCATCAACTTCCAAACCCGGGAAACTGTCTGTCAAAAGAAAACTATCCAAGTAAACAATAAAGTAAATGAAAGCGTAAACAGCTTACAATTTCTAGGGTTGAAAATAGACAAAACACTAAGATGGAACTGTCATGTTGAAAAGTTACTTTCTAAAATTTCATCTGGACTATATGCACTTACACGATTAAAAATGCTTTGTGAAAAAGGAACGTTAAAATTAATCTACTTTTCTTATATTCATTCAATAATATCTTTTGGAATTTCGCTCTATGGTGCTACCAGTCAATACAATTTAAATTTAATTCTAAAAACACAAAAGAAAGCAGTCAGAATTATTTGTAATTTACAACCAAAAACCTCAGTTAAGGAACATTTCATATCAGAAAACATAATGACAGTTTATGGAATGTATGTTTTTGAAACTGTTTTATCGGTAAAAAACAGGTCACAAGAGTTACAGCTGGTTGGGGATAGTCATAATTATTCCACTAGAAATCGGGATGACTTAGCAACAAGTCCACATTCATTGCAACTTAACAAAAAAAAAACTAAATATGCTGGTTCAAAATTTTACAACAGATTGCCTGAAGAAATAAAATTGGAAGTTTCTAAAACAAAATTTAAAAATAAACTAAAAAAATACCTCATCAGCAAAGCTATGTACTCTTTTGAGGAGTTATGAGCTAAACATAGTTTGTAAGAATTGATTGTTTCTAACAGCTGTTTCTTCTTCTTTTTTCTTCTTTTTTTATCTTTATAATTTTCAATGCTTGTAGATAAGATAAATATTGTAATACTGTATCAAACTGACACCATTCATGTATACTTGCTGTACAAATATGAATAAAGAGCATTTGAATTGAATTGAATTCTAGGTTGAATGCTGCAAGATGTATCAAATTTTTATTATTCTTTTTTAATCCTCTAATAAGTCTTTTCAATTCAATTCAAAACATCTTTATTCTTCAGCATATATAAATATACAGGAATGGTGTCAGTGTTAAAACTATTCTAATTGAATATTAATACAAAATTGTTTAAAACTAAATAACGTTGATAGCATTTGTATGTGTATGGAATAAAATATGGTATTTCTAATCATATTAGAGCTCATCAAAGGAACACAATGCTTTGTTGATGAGAAAGATCTTTAATATGGATTGACTCTCAGAGGACTTAATTTCGTCTGGGATTTTGTTAAAAATTTTGAACCTGCATATGTTGGTTTTTTAGTATATAAATCCAACCTATGAAAATTTAGAGCAATTTCCCCCCTGGTTCTAGTGTTGTAATAGTGATTGTCCCCTACTAAAACTAGATCATTTAATTTATTTTGTAATGATAAAATTGTTTCAAAAATAGATACCCCATAGACAGTCATTATTTTCATTGTCAAGAAATGTTCTTTTACCGAGGTTCGCGGTTTTAGATTCAGGATTATTATTATTGCCTTCTTTTGTAATTTTAAAATTGCATCTAGGTTTTTAATTGATGTTGCCCCATAGAGTGATATTCCAAAAGAAATAGTAGAATGAATATACGCAAAATAAACTGCTTTTAAAGAATCAATGTCAAAAAACTTTTTTAGTCGTGATAACGCGAAGAGCCCTGATGATATTTTGGATATAACTTTCTCAGAGTGTAAATTCCAAGAAAGTTTGTTATCTATCTCTAACCCTAAAAATTTTAAGTGGTCTACTTCAAACACATTTTGCTTATTAATTTTTATAGAAAGATCATATGATGTTTTTGATTGCCTAGTCCTAAAAGTAATGAATTTTGTCTTACTCAGATTGAATAATAACTGCCTACCATTGAAATATTTTGTCAAAAGATGTAAGTCAGATTGAGACTTTGATTGTAATTCATATTCTGAAGACCCTGAAATTTTAAGATTTGTGTCATCTGCATAGAGACATAATTGGCTATTGGTTGATAATTTTGGTAAATTTCTTTTGTAACAAATGTAAAGTAATGGTCCAAGAATAGAACCCTGGGGCACTCCATGTTTAACTGTTCTAATTTTACATTGTTGAAAAATTGTTATATTATGTTTATTGTAATAAACTACTTCTACATATTGTTTTCTATCAAGTAATTGTGTTTTTAACCAATTAAGTGCTGTTTTATGAATACCAAGATCAAACAATGTTGATAAAAGCATTTCGTGATTCAGAGAATCAAATGCTTTGGTTAAATCTATGAAAATACCCATTACTTTTTCTTTACAATCCAAGGAGTCAATTATTGATTCAGTGAAATTTGTAACTGCCGTTATAACTGACCGCCCTTGCCTGAAACCGTGTTGGCAATTTTCTAAAAGATTGTGTTTTTCTAAATACTCTACTAATTGATTATAGACTGCCTTCTCAAAAACTTTAGATACTGCTGGAAGGAGTGCTATTGGACGGTAATTATTTACATCAATTCGGTCCCCATTCTTATGAAGTGGTATTAATTTAGAAATTTTTAATTTATCGGGAAATATCCCAGTTATAAAAGAAGAGTTAATTATATGAGCTAAAGGTTTAGATAAGAGAGTGCTTGATTTTTTAGGAGTGTCACAGGAAGTTCATCATAACCAGTAGCAAAAGAGTTTTTCAGATTACTTAAAATACTATTTACATCTTTCTCATCAACATGCTTGAGTCTAAATGTACAAGAAAGTTCACTAACTAAGGCTTCGGGTTTACAACTGTCTGCTAAGTTTAAATTAGGTATAACATTATTGTCAACTAAATCACAAAAATAATCATTTAAAACATTACTCACTACTTTCGCATCTGATGTTAAACAATTTTCTACGTTTAAAGCAATGTTCTGTGGCTTGAATTTAGTTTTACCGGCTTCTGGATTAATAATGTCCCATACAGTTTTAGTTATGATTTCATTATTTTGTCTTTATAATATTGTTTTTTTAGGGTTGTAATTTTTTTCCTCAGATTTTTGTTCAATTTTTTTACTTGTTTATTCATAGGTTTAATTTTGGTTGCTCTGGCAATATTACTAAGGTTAACAATTTGCTGTTTTTCATATTTTAATTCAGGTGGGAACCATTTTTTACCAGAGTAGCGTCTAACAAGTTGTTTAGGGAAGCACAAGTTAAAATATTACATCAATGTTTGTTGGAAGATGTCAAACTTCCAATACACAGGGGCCATATACAACTGCAGCCATATCTCCGATTTAAGAGCCTCAATAAATGCTTCAATGTTTACATCTGAAAATTTCCTACAGTATTCAAAGTAAATGGGGTTTGGTTTATGGGATTTGTTACTAAATATTGTTAGGAGCTGACCATCATGGTCTGACAACTGGGTGTTTACGCCAATCACCTTATAGTTAAGCTCATTTAAATTTGTAAAAATATTGTCAATAGTACTGTGGCTGTTGTCAGTAATTCTTGTTGGAAAACTTACAATAGAGCTGAGACCATTGGCTACAACTATGCTATGGAGCTTATTCCTGTTTTTATAAGTGTAATCTAGCATGTCAATATTAATGTCACCCATAAAGACAATGTTCTCATATTTGGAAGTTAGTGTTTCTAATAAAGTATTCAATCTGTCTAAAAATTGTGTTTCATTTTTTGTAATAGGATTTCTGTAACAGCCAATTAGAAGTAATTTAGAATTTTTTCCAGGCAAAATATTATAATATTCCACCACACAAAATTCAAATATAATTTCACACCAAAGGTCATATATATCAGGAATATTGATTTCTTTAAATTTGAGCCCCGTTTGAGACAAGATAATAACCCCTCCACCACGACTTTTTTTGCGCCCAAAAAATGAATTAAGATGGTACCCATTTATGTTAACCCGTTAATTTTGTTTTTTATTATTCCCTGACGGTATATCGTTATATCACGTTTGTTCATTGGCCTTTTTCTATAAATATACAATTTCACTGTGTTATAATTGAACTATGTTACTACAAGACGTTTCGCCTTCTAACGGATTTAGGTTTTATCCAAAACATATCAATTTATATGTCAAACCATATGTTTTTGTACCCAAGGAGTTTAAATTTTTAACTTTTGACCCACAAAAACTCATAGTTTAGGCTATACACAGAAAAACATGGAAGAACTTAAATATTTTTAAAATACTTGTTTTTAAATCAATTTAATACCCAAGAACATAAAACGATTCAGAGAAAATACTGAATAATAAAATATAATAAAAAATACTGAAAATACAGGATAAGCAAATATAACACATCTTTTTGAACATATGATGTTGTCAATGGAACACCTTGTTTTGTACCCTGTGAAATTTCATAGCAGTATAACTGATGCTAGAAGAAAGCAATATTCAGAAGATAAGAATGTCAGAAAAGAAGAATATTGCAGTAACAAGACTGCAATATCATGATATTGCAGTCTTGTTACTGGCTAAGGCTGACATATTCCTTAGATAGGACTGTTGTTTAATAGATCAATAGCCATTGGTATATAAAGGACCTACAGTTTAATGTGGGATCCGAATTACAATTTTGCCTTTGAATTACGAACTGGTCTAATTATGAGAACGGTCTTTGTGGATGAACATAGTATTCAATAAGGCGGGTGATAAGAGAATACCATATCCACCGTAAATCGCTCACAAGTATTCACAATTCATTCTGAGTAGCTGGATTACAGGACACGCCACCATCCCAGTTGATAATGTCTCATATATCTTATAATATCAGATCATCAATTATAGCTAAAATATTTTAGTTATAATGTTTATTAGTCATGTATATAGATAGTCTGCTATGATAGTTATTACGTATAAGGCTAATATCAATTTAACATCCTTTCCATAGAGAATCCCACGTTTGTGGTGGACGAAGAACCAGTCAGAGACAATCCATGGACACCTCACTCTCTGATGGAGCAATACTCCAACATCCACAACACAAGCTTGGATTTGACAGATGCTGACACATCAGTGCCGAGTCTCTCATACATCAGCGTCATGTTGGACAGGCTGCAGCATGGGGCTAACCCAAAGGACATAATGGCACAGCTTATGGGTAAGAGGTGATGAACTAAAGTTCTATACTACAGCATGAGTGAAATTTGCCCATCCAACACTTTTAACATTATGTTTAGCAATAGAATATCTCGTGACATATTGTTATTGGTTTTCCTTATTTACCATAACACATTCTTCAGCTTCATATTAGACCTTATATGTACAGTAGAACCTCGATTAACCGTCAATCTCTATTAACCACCGCCGCTAGTGCCATGCGTCAGCGCCGAGCCGGATCGTCTGTTGAGGCTCTTGTTGAGTAGTGACGACTGTACTGCACACCTGCACTGTGCGTTAGTCATTGGCGGCAAGGGTACTGACCCAGCTGGTTACACTTCACACTGTCTTACACTGTCTTCTGTATTCCACTGCTACTATTTCAGTTCAGTTCAGTATGGTGTGTTTTATTTGGTGCTTTCTACAATGAACTGAATTTTTTGCTGATTTCGAGTGTGATGCCTACTATTGCTTTTTACTGTTATACGTTTCTACGTGCTTTACCATTTATTGTTGACAGTGCTGTTTATACGTAATATGTGTTGCTCTTCTGTTATGGCTGAGAAATGGAAACGTGTGGTTTTGGGACTCGACAATAAACAATAAGTTATTAAACGCTGGTGCTTCTTCTGAGAAAAATAAGAAACATGGCCACCTAAAAAGCTTGACAGGGAAAGAAACAAAAGAAAATGATGGATTTTTTTTAAAACTAAATACCGTTAACGTAAGTTTTTAGAGTAAAAGTACGTACATGTATAGTTGATATTTCATTGTTTTCTTAGTAAAATATTTTTCACTTGAACTGGTGTAATTTTGTTTTTCTCTTTTAAAATTAATTCAAAATAAGTACTGTGCAGCAATCATGAGAATTAATTAGGACTTACAATGGCACAGTTATAACATGCAAGGCAGTGAATTGTGATGTTGCTACGCCAAACACTGTCTAGGTGCTAAGTTGTAGCAACGTTATTATTACCGTATTTCTGTTATCAGTCTATTCGGTTATCCGTCATGGTCTCGGTCCCGAGGATGACAGTTAATCAAGGTTCTACTGTATACTATTAGCTCGGGCTGGGATTATATAGTAAATAAACTAATTTGTGTTAACAATAAATTAAAAGTGATAGACATTAATTTTAGTTTTGGAAACACTTATTTTCAGAAACAGAGGATTTATGAAAAATATGTGAGAGAAATATGTTTTGTGAGAGCATTGAGGCAAAAGAAACACCACCATGAATTCTACCGTTTGTTTCGCGATTGTTACCCATTGTGAGTTACGATGGCGCAGTATATGTGGCTAAATGATTGATCGCGTCTAATGCCGATAGCCGCGTCGTGCAACTCATGTGCTGCATCTAAGGGCGCTAGCCGCCTAGTAAGGGTTAAAATAGCAGCATAGGTTGAGTTAAGTATCAAATTAAAGGGCTCACTTAGCAGAGTACAATGCCACAAACCGGACTTCAAAATATACATTCATTCAATAGATATAGCAGTTTGAATGTAAATTTATTATTACAAGTAAACACTAATTTTGAAGTAACCATAATCAAAGTAAGAGTTCAAAATGTTCCCCTCCTATCATCTGGCAATGTGTTGATCAAAGCCAAGAATGACTACTGTTAGAATGTGAAATTGGCCGAATTAGACCTATGCTGCTATTTAACCCTTAAACTGGCAAGCGTCTCGATCGTGATCCATTTACGCCATTCTCAACCAGCAACATCACGATGCATTATGTCACACATTTTTTATTGCGTTCATACAACTACATAATATCTTGTTTGTTATTTTATATTATTATTTTCATGTATATATAATAAAATCATTTTCTTTTTTTAGACATTTATATTGGCAGCATTGAAAATATCAATATTTTCGCTAGTTAAAGAACTATGCATTATCGTCTGTCGAGCGTTGTTCTTTGTGGCTTCTTATTCTAAGATTTTGTTTTATTTCTCAATATGAGTGAATTATCAAATAGTAGAGATTTTTGTGGATGTTTACTTGATATAGAAAATGATGATGGTAGTGATGTTTGCATTGGTGATCAAAATGATACTTGAGTGGCTTTTCATCGGAAAGTGACGAAGAGTGTTTCTAACCCAAGTGAATTAAGTTATTCTGAGTAAGACAATGATAAAAAATACAAGAAGATATGAAACCAGAAGTTCAAAATTTAAAAATAACACAAATTAGATCATTTTTGGAGGCCAATGGGGGTAGGTGGAGCTCAAGAAAATGAAGAAGATGGTGATAACCCGGAATAAACACTACTGAGGCACACATGTATATCAGACATATTTCTTTGTATAATTTTGTAAATATATACATTTTTAGGTAATAAGTGTATATTGTCTGAATCTATATAAAATTTTGATTATTGTGAGTGTTATGTAATTCAAATAGTGTTCAAGGACAGAAATATACTAGTGTGTAAAAGTGAAAGTTTTTTCAAATTTATTTTTTTTTATTTTTTTGCCTGAAGAATCTACCCAGAATTTTTAATAAGCTTAATTTTTACATATTATTAATCCTTGTAATTTACAGAAAACATTGTATATACTACTTAGTATTATGATTTTTAAAATTATTTTTACAATTTTTCAAAACAATCTTTGCAAATAAGCCAATTTGGGCTTGCCAGTTGAGATAAAAATACCCACCGGTTGCAGGATTAAGAATTTTGTCTGACTCCTTGTAGACAGTTTTCCAACAGGGTTATCCAGTTAATAATTGGGCAGATGTGTGCATTGCTATCATCAATATGTGTGACCTTTGGTATTTTTTTATATTGTGGTTTAAACACTAAAAAAGAGATTGTATATTTAATTGTCACCCTGTATATTATTATGTATAAAGTAGAGTCCCGATCCTCTGGAAGTCTGCTTAATCGGAAACTGAAATTGGGTTAAAAACAATAATTTAACTCTTTGAGCAGTTACACAAAAATTTATTTTGTATGTTTTACACAAAAAAGATATAATACAAGATTGAACAAACACAAGTTTTTCACTTAAAGTCTGCTATCTTTTACTATCAAAGTGAAGAAAACCTTCACATGGATGCAACCCAGTAAGAGTGGGGGTAGGGGAGAGTGATTATTTTTATGTCTTGGGACATATATCCACTCGCCAAGGTCACTGCCCTTTGGAACACTGAGTCACCCAGCCTGTATAACCCCAATTGCCTTATCTTCCATCGCTTACTGTGAATACAGTAACAAAATAAGTGCGTAATATTATTTCCCGGGAAATCTGAACATGCTTCAGCCCCAATTAGTTCCGATTTGAGGGGCTCCACTGTTTAGTCTCATCTGGTGTATTTAACCATATATTAGGCTACTTAATATTAAGTCTATTGCATTGTATAGTAGTATATATCATTTTACACTCATTTCTCATTCATACTTGGCTTAAAATACCTACCTGGTTAGGTCACCATTTCAAAAGGTAATCTAATCTCATCTATGTTCCAGCTTCAAAAAGTAATACTAAGAACAAACCTGATACATCGTTTAAAGCAAATAGAATTTCTTCCATTGTTGAAGGTAAGAAAGAAGTAAACTATCATACTTAAGAAAGAATATCCTTATATATACCCTATATCCTTGTTTAAAATCCTATATCTTTCCTATATACAGTACTATAAACTTTTAAATTCATATTTTGATCGTTTTTGTTGGGGTGCCTGTGGTCTCAGACTGTGGTAATATAAAACATTCTCATCAATTATTTTTTCCCCTGTTTTACATGGGCTGTTCGGAAAATAATCTCCATTTGCCTTTGTTGCCAAAATTTGTGCGGCAATTAAAAATCCCACCACATATATATATATATATATACACACACACATATATATATATATATATATATATATATATATATACATATGTATATATATATATGTAAGGTGATTTACTGTGATTTGATTTGTTACAGCTAAAAATATTCAGCAGCAGCTATTTATAGAGAACTTTGTGCTTCAACCTATCTCTGCGACCTATCCAGTCTCAAGCATTACAATAAATATCCATAAAATAAAAGCTACAAAATAGCTACTATCGTGAAAAAACTAACTGAATTAGATTTCAATTATATCAGCTTTTAGAAAATACTATTAAAATTACTATAAAACAAAATGAAAATGGAGAAATATAAGCTTTTATATAGCTACTTCAGTTTTTCTTAAAAAATTAAAAAACCCATTGGTGGATGTGAACTCAACTTATTACAAGTTTACCTGAAAAAATCTTGTCACACCAACTGCCAATTACCTAGTATAATTTTGTTACATGATAAAAATGGCTGTGGTCACCTAAGTTAAATAGTTTTTTCTATTAGTTTCCTTTTCTCAGGTGAAAATAGCTTCTGTCAAGGTATTGAAGTTGAAGGGGACAGAGGTGATGGTTCCAAGCCAGGACATCAACTTCCCAGCAGTGACGCGCTGTTGGATGTGTCCATCTGCAACATTACTGGTAATTTACAACTATTTTCAGTTGTTACTTGCAGCACACCTTTTTAAGAAGAACCTGGTGACTGAGTGTTGTGCGGTGAAATATTATGTAGACATAAACATTTATAAATAGAAACACCTCCTAAAAGAGCTTTTTTAATTATTTACGTAGTTAATGAAGGAGTTTTAAATATTTTTATAAATTTACATAGTTTAAACTAAGCATGTAATAAGAATGTTATACATTAATAGTTAACATAAACAATTTGCTTACTAATTTTCTTAAACTTAAATGAAAATAGCGCTTCCTAACCGGGAATGTAACCCCATAGAACTATAAAAAGGGGTGCTGACTGAGCGGGCAAAGGCTGCAAAAAACGAGCCTGCTCAGTGGGGTTCCCTCACTACCATACGGCATAGATGCTACGCTGATGCAAGGGTTTCGTAAATCTGCCACTGTAGGTTTAGTTTTCAACCGATTTTAAATATCTTCATGTTTTAGCGAATTTTCATAAGGAAGAAGCTATTGCCATAGGTCTCATGGCAAGACTTAAGCCTGGGACCGTGATTTTTTTTGTATTTATGTGCCCAGACACCGTAAACAATAGTCGTTGAAATGTATATATATATATTTTGTTTTATGAATGTTCACTATTAGGGCTACTATTATTATTATTTTGTAAATGAATACCATTGTACCCTTGTATCATTTCATTTTATTTCACACTATGAAACTTTTATTTCACTAAATTAAAATGAAATGATACAAGGGTACAATGGTATTCATTTACAAAATAATATATATATATATTTGATCTATATAGTTCACTTTTACAGACTACGGTACTGTTATATTAAGTATAGTTAAAAAATCAACAGAGTATCCTTTAGAAACCTTTTTTTATTTTAACTACATGTTTCGAACTTTAGGCCATTTTCAAGTTAATTCAAAATGATAACTTAATATAAACAATATTCAAATCACATATGTTTAAATTAAATAGTTTCAATTTAATAAATGTACATGTGTTCTTGAAGAAATTGGTTAAAAAATTGTTGTATCTATATAAATGTAAAATGTAATTATATGTTTTGTTTGAGCTTTCTGATTTTTTCAAAAGTTGGATTGTTTTTTGTTATGTGGTTGTTCAAAATGTTTTTAGGGTCAGTTTTTTGCCCTGAATAAATGTAATATTCTTCTTTTGTATCCATGATATGTCCTTTGGTTGTGAATTCAATTATTTCAAGATTTTCTTATACGTTCTTGTAATTATGATTTTGTGTTAGTAGGTGTTCTGCAAAATTAGATTTCATGGTTATTGTGTTGTTGCTTCGAAGTGCTTCAATGTGTTCTCGGAATCTTTCTTTGAATGTTCTTCCTGTTTGACCTATGTAATAGTTGTTGCAGTCTGTACAGTTTAATTTATAAATGCCTGATTGGTTGTAATAAGCTTGGGAATTTTTTAAAAAGCTCGGCTCGGCTCAAACTTATAATTCCAGGCTCGCCCACCCCTAGTTTCGGCATTTATGCCATTTTCAAGCCATATTTGCCTAACCTATTTTAAATTACAATTTTTATCAAATTTGTTTACAATGTTAAGTTGATAAGATGTAATTTGCATCATATGTTAATTTTGGAGAGACTAGTGGGTTGTGCTTCAAATTGTGTGATTTTTTTCAAATATAGGGTTGTTCATATTTATATAGTTATTTAATATGTCCTGTGGGTGTTCTTTGTGTCCTTTGTAAATTAGGTATTCTTCTGTAGAGTCCATTATTAATCCTTTGTTCATGGGTTTCAATATATTTAAGTTTTCTTTCATTATACCTTTAAAATTGAGATATATATGTAGTAGATGTTCTGCAAAGTTGGATTTCATTGATGTTCTGTTGTTACTCTTAAATGCTTGAATGTGTTCTTTGAAGCGTGATTTTATTGAACGACAAGTTTGACCTTTGTAAAATTTTGGACAGTCTGAACAGTTGATCTGATATATTGCGGTTGTGTCAAATTTGTCAAGTTGTGTTTCATTATGTTTAGCGTACTTTTATATTAAGTTAAAAGCGTTATTTGTTTTCTAACCGATTTGATATTTTGTGTTAGTAAATGTTTTCTCATGGCTTTATTTAACATGGTGTTAAAAGGCATATTGATGAATTTATCTTCGTTTATTCCCGACGGGGGTATTTGTTTATGTTTTGACTCTAGTTGGTTAAATGAATTAAACACAGAAACACATAAGAAAAAATGATTTGAGTATTTAATTATGTTGAGAAAGAAAATTTATTTTAGATTTGTTCCTTTAAAGTTTATGTTCAAGTGGATTCCTAGTATTCAAAGAAGAAACAAAATATGGTGGCCGTGACAGGATCATGAATTAAATAAGTTGAAGAAACAGAGAATGGCACTTAAGAGATCTTTTACAAATGCCATTTTTTTAACCTTTTTTTTAAATTTTATTTTTCATCGTTAGAATCAGTTCAAAAAACAACACAATTTAGTTCCTTAAAGGTTTTCTCTATATACAACGGTTACCGAAATTAAAAAAAAAAATCCAAACACAGTACGTTGTATTTTGGGGCTGCAATATTAATCTTATGGAGGATAAAAAAAATAATAGTTCACTTATAAATCAATATTTTTGGATTAAACTAGGCATTTAACTTCATGTGGTTGAGATCTTATGCTTAAAATTCTTAAAAAATCATAGTTTATCTGTTTATGATGGCAGCTTATCTGCATACTCTTTCCCCATGTTAATCATATGGAGAATAGACAAATTCCTTTATTTTTGGACAGATGTTGATGAATCTTGGTATAAATTGTCAAAGTAAAAATATTTTATGCTAAAAATGCCAACTTTCAATGTTCCTTGCAGCAGAAAACCTGCATACTCTTTCCCATGGTAAACTTATGGAAAGTTGGCAAATAACTCTCATGTTATCGACAGTTTTTTTAACTTGTCATATATTATTATGTTATTGATTTGGAAAAACGCTGAGTACGCAGGTCTGCTGCGACGGGTGTATTTAACTATAATTATTAAGTAATTAAAACTGTCCAGTTTTTATAGTTAAAACAATATTTTTCTTTAATCATAGAAGTTAAATTGTTTTTAAATCAATATTTAATACCACAACATTATTAGTCTTAAATTGGATGGGTGAAATGCAGTTACATTATGTAGTACTTCACTATTGTAATGTGTCTAAAAAAAAATGTATGTGTAATGTATGTTGTAATGTATGTGTAAAAATAAATTATAGTAACAACGATTTTGAATGGTTATCAATGTTATTTTATTACCCAAATATTTATCAGTCGTAACAAATAACTTTTTATGTGTTTAGTTAAGGGTTAGTCAACAATAAAAATTGTTTATGGTAGAAATGCCTACTTTTAGTGTTCCTCACAGCTGCAAACCTACATACTTGTTTCCATGTTAATCTTGTAAAGAATAGGAAAACTCTCATACTTATCGACAGATATTGATATAACTTGTCATTTATTAATATTATATTAATATTATTATTATATTATTGGTTAGAAATTCGCTGAGTATGCAGGTCTTCTGCGACGGGAGTATTTGTTAGTTATTAATTTTTACAAATTTTATTGTTACTGATTTTTCAGACTTCGAAGGGGACAATGATGCCTGTGTTTGCATTATGACTCCACAATCTATGGACTTTGATATTTTTAATGAACTCACTCACCCTGTGGAGTACAGCTTTGCAAAAGCCTGTTACATGGATGGACAAAGAAAAGACGCGGCTGCTTTCGTCCACTTCCCAGTCTCCAAGTTGATGCTTTATCCTGGCCAGAAGCGCACCTTGACTGTAAGTCTGGGCAATGTTTCTATTAACATAAAGATAGTTAGAAAATATCTAAGGGTAGTTTATAATTTGTTAATCATTTCAATGAATGGAATGTCTTCTTATCTCATGAAATACTCTTTATCCTGATGAGAGATTATGATAATTATAATTTTTTTGCTGAAACATATTAAAAATACTCAAGTTGCTTATACAGTCGAATGTGGATAATTCGAACTTCTGTAATTCGAAAACTTCTTTATTTCGAAGTTTTGACTTGGTCTCTATAATTTTATATAAAATCAATGTTAAAATATCCTGGTTAATTCGAATAATTATTTGGATAGTTCAAAATTTGTGCAGCGTAAATCTATAAAGAGAACAAGTCATTGTGTGCGATTTTCCCGGAAACAACATTCGGGCATCCTGTCCATATTTTTAGCTAGATCAACACGCCCACCCCTCGCCAACCCTTCTCACAGCACGTACACCTGCTGTTGACTGGTCACATGATACCCCTCTCCCTCGCCAGTCCACTACTGCTCATAAATCACAACATTTGACATCTCTAGTTTGTCACTACACGGCGCCGGCACAGTTCAGTACCGTGTGTATCATTGATGGTGGTTAGTTCCGATATTCGTCATCTTTGTTTCGTGTTAGCATTTGTGACGTCTGCGTTCATGTTAACACGTGGTGTGCATGAAATGGTTCCCTTCGTCAAAGCAAACCTACAAATCTCTGACGTTGCAAGAATAAATAGCGGCAATCAAGGAGGTAGAGAAGGGATTTAAGAAAATGTTTGAAACAGCTAAATTTTCGGGATCCCTCCAAACACATTATCAACATTTAACAAAAATTAGGATTTTTAATCAATAATATCTTCATTAACCTAACTTTTTTAATATACAATGTTAAAACATGTTGTTTTACTGTTTATTTCAACCACTTGCAAAAACTTTTCTAACTCGAATTTTTTTCTGGTCCCTTGAGGTTCGAATTATCCAAGTTCTACTGTACCTATTTTGTGGAGGTGGGAAACACTTAATGTGTTAATTTTAAGGAATTTCCCATAAGGAAGAAGCTATTACCGTAGGTCTTAACATACATATATATACACAGGGTATTCATTAAAGTCAGGGACAAACTTCGAGGGGTAATAGTACTCATCAAATAAACAAAAAATTACCTATAAACATTTGTCGAAAAATCCTTCGTTTAGCCGCTAGCCGCCATTTTGTATTTTTTACAAAAAACTTTATATATCAAGAACTATTCAAGATACAGAAACCAAACTTTGCACACATATTTATTGCTTAACAAGAAAAATATTTTCAAAGTATCATTTAATTTGCTTTTATATTTTTAATAAGGCGGTGGTTAAAAATATTTTAATTTAAATAACATTAAACCCATTAACGTTATAAAATTTTTACAAAATACAAAAAAGGTTGGAATTTTAATTTTAAATTGAACGGGTACTTTGGTGAACGAAATCCGTCCACGGATAACTGAGAAAATACACTTTTAATGTTAGAATACAGGGCCCATGCGCCAGGGTGGAGCGGCTGTGGCTAAGAAGCGGAGTTCAGCTGGCACAACGCGGCTTCTTTGCCACGGCCGCGCTGCGGTGGAGCGTGGGCCCCATAATATAACATTAAACCTGCATTTTCTCGGTTATCCGTGGACGGATTTCGTTCACTAAAATAACGTTCGATTTGAAATTTAAATTTAAATCTTTTTTGTTTCTTGTAGAAATTTTGTAAAGTTAATGGGTTTTTTGTTATTTTAATTAAAAGATTTTTAACCACCACCATTTTGAAAATATAAAAGCAAATTGAATGATACTTTTAAAATATTTTTCTCTTTGACCAATAAATATTTGTGCAAAGTTTGGTATCTGTATCTTAAATAGTTTTTGATATATAAAGTTTTTTTGTAAAAAATACAAAATGGCGGCTAGTGACTAAACGAAGGATTTTTCGACAAATGTTTATAGGTGATTTTTTGTTTATTTTGATGAGTACTATCACCCCTCGAAGTTTGTCCCCGACTTTAATGAACACTTTGTATATATATTTATATATATTTGATCTATATAGTTCACTTTTAAGGATTACTGTTATATTAAATAGCCTTTAAAGGTTGAAACATGTCGTTGAAATAAAAAAATGTTTCTCAAGGATACTCAGTTAATTCTTTTAACTATACTTAATATATATTTATATTTTTTTGTTTTATGAATATTCACCAATAGGGCTACTTTTAAAACTATTATATTGTAAATAATACCATAGTACCCTTGCATTATTTCATTTTATTTAACACAACATGTTTTGAGGATTATTCCATTTTCAAGTTTATTTTATTATTTATTATATATATATATATATATATATATATATATATATATAATAAATATATATATATATATATATATTATTTAAAAATTCACAATCTAGGGCTACTTTTAGCAATATAATAAATAATAAAACAATTAGTACCCTTTTTTTATTCTTTATTGGCAACATGTTTCGGCATTTATGCCATTTTCAAGCCATATTTACCTAAACTATATTTAAATTACAATTTTTTATCAAATGTGTTTACAATGTTAAGTTGATAAGATGTGATTTGTATCATTTGTTAACTTTGGACAGACTAGTGGGTGGTGCTTTTAAATTGTGTGATTTTTTTTCAAATGATGTATATATGTAATTAATAAATAAATATATATATATATATAAATGATCCGATCTAGACCAAATTTGATAGACTTGTGTCCCTACATTTGCTCGGACGAGTTCGTAATCCAGACATATCGGTCAACCGGGATGGGTAGTTTGGGGGTGTTTTGTACTCATAAATGGGGTTTTTGCTTTTATCATTTTAAAATTGTTTCATGTAAAAAATGTTTAATTTAATCTTTCACCAGTAGAATCAGCTTAAAAAACTACACTATATAGTAGTTATTTAAAGTTGCTCTAATTCCAACGGTTACCGAGATATAAAAACATCTAAACACAGTAACTTGTATTTTGGGGCTCCAATGTTAATCTTATGGAGGATAAGGAAAAATGAATATTTCACTTATCAATCTATATTTTTGGATGAAACTTGATATTTAGCTTAATGTGGTCCATCCATCCATTTATGCTTAAAAATCATGATTATCATGGCAGCTAACTTTTTGCACACTTTTTCCCTATGTTAATCATATAAGGAATAGGTAAACTCCTTTATTTTTGAACAGATGTTAATGAAACTTGGTATAAATGGTCAAAAGAAAAATTGTCTATGCTAGAAATGCCTAATTTCAGTGTTCCTTATAGCAGCTAATCTGCATACTCTTTTCCCATGTAATCATATTGAGAATAGGAAAACTCCTTTATTTATGGACATACGTCATGAAACTTGGTACAAATTGTCAAAATAAAAATTGTTTATGCTAGAAATGCCTACTTTCAGTATTCCTCACAACGGCAAATCTGCATACTCTTTCCTATGTTAATCTTATGGAGAATAGGCAAATAACTAATTCTAATATTGTTATCAACAGATGTTGATAAAACTTGAGATATAATATTATTATTATATTATAGATTTGGAAACTCGCTGAGTATGCAGGTCTGGTGCAACGGGGGTGTTCAGTTTTGTTATAATTATAATAATATATAGGTGAAGCTGCTAAGGGTACTGTTTGTTACTTATAACACGGTTAATATTTTTTTACAGATAAATATCGCTGCATTGGCTCCAGGAGAAATAAAAATAAAAATTGAAGTTGCTCGAAAAAATCCTTTAACAAAATTGAGAGAATCTACTTATGTATATGGAAAGATAATTGCAGAGATGCCAAAGGTATGTGACAGTGACTGAGTGGGGTGTGCCAGAACTTTCCACTCTCATTCTCTCCTCTACTTTGTTCCATCAGTGTGGCCAGGTTTATTTCTGTCGCTAGGCTTCCTCACTATCTATTTTTCTCTGGTCAGACCACTCCAATAGAGTATTTCCTTATATTGCTATATTCATAGCATACACAAACGCATGTAATGCATGTGTAGACACACTGCATGTCTATCCAGCCCATCCCAATTTCTTACTGTTTAACCCTTTGGTTTAACCCACTGTTGGCCGGTAGCACTGGCCGTGCCAACTGCTTGACAGCTCAGAATTATTTTCTGTGATGTTGTCCACAACGCTCAGGTGGCCAGCAGTACTGGCCACGCTACATTCCTTTGTCAGCTCGGCAGCCATGATCGACAACCTTTCCCACCAGCTCGGAATTATTTTTGTACCAAACCTGGTTTCTTTACGACAATGTTTGTGAGGAAAGTAAAAATCAAACAACGAGCGAAAATAAAGAACAATGTCAATACAACATTATCTATTTCACAATTAAATAATATAACAAAACATTTTCGTCATACTGCTCCAATAATTGTGTCAAGTAATCCGAATTTAAATTATCATTTATTGTTATGTTTACGTGTATTATATACTGTGGTTACTACCAAAATAAATAATGAATTATTAATAAAATTTATTTATGGTTATTTACAGAAAAACAGCTGTTAAATATTACCACATCTTAGTAAACGCAACAGTATTACAGCAGAACAACGTACTAAGTATAACCTTAATTTCCAACACATGTATGGTTTTAGAAGCGGGAATTCATCCGATTCGCTAGTTCATTAGTTTCCCTAAAGATTGCAGCACATCCTAAACCTAGCACATAATATTAAAAAAGAAACAGATGATTATATTTAGTGGCCTGTACTGTTGGCCTTCCGACCGCAACTTGGATTTAATCTCATCCAGTACCACTGGCCATCCGAGTGGTGAGGTTAGCTCATATAAAAATTAATTCAACTTCGGCGAGGAAATGGTGACGGCCAGTACAGCTGGACAAGTTATAAAAACTCATCCGAGCGCAAAGGGTTAACACTTCTTAAATATTTGGTTCTTGATACAGATTGGCCTAAATAATTATTTTTTACTTAAAGATTTTTTCTGTTCAAACTCCAATTTCAAAATCCAGGGCTGAGTCAAAATCCTTTCATAGCTCTTTCATTTCTAACATGGTTTGTCGATTCAGGTATGTGCACCGTCATTGATATCAATGTAAAATAATGAAACAAACTAGTGTTTTGAGTTCCTTATTTTAAGGAAAAACTTCTAAACATAAGTATTTATTTTGTGTATAAGGAACTTCACTATTTTATTAAGTGTAAATACAGAATTTGCTGTTTGGGGCTATGAAAGTATCTTTGCTTTATGCATACCATGTGAGAAGTTTTCCGTTAAAATTTCAATTTGATTATAAGTGAAAGGTTAGTAAGATGATGATGTATTTAGCTTTTTCTGACAAGCTAATTGCTAGAATCACATATTAACATCCAAATTAAAAATACCTACCGAAAATACCTGGGTTGGTTGGCATTTTGATAATCTAATCCAATATAAGTATACTTTATCAAATTTTGTGTGTGGCTTTACCTTCTTTTGAATGATATTTGAAGACCTTAAGTAAAGTTGGATCTAAGTGCCATTTTTGAATTTTTTAGTTATACCTGGAAATGTGCTCTATAAAGCAAGTCAGTTTAGGGTATATTCTGATCCAAGTGACCCAACTGTTTTCAGTTGTTGCTATAGTTACCAACGAACAGAATGTGTGGGCCATATGGGCCCATCTGTTGGTGAAAAAACCTTGATATATCAAAACTTTGAGAAAGGCACTTATATCTTTTACTACAGGTCTTCATTTGATTAGAACCACACATTATATTATGCTTTCCTGA
Organism: Nephotettix cincticeps; assembly: GCA_023375725.1. Classification (NCBI taxonomy): domain Eukaryota; kingdom Metazoa; phylum Arthropoda; class Insecta; order Hemiptera; family Cicadellidae; genus Nephotettix; species Nephotettix cincticeps. The sequence continues at coordinate 39,025,642 of CM041786.1, forward strand.
TGCAAATTCACATAACCATATCTAATATTATTCACAATAAACTCTGAAATAGTATTAGAATTTTCTATTCTCTATATTATTTTTTGATTCTTTAATTATGATATTGCCTCCAGATATCTTTGCTAACATCAGCTCAGTGTGAAATGATCCATAACCTGGACTGTGAGTTTGATGGTAAATATACACATATTATTGTGTTGAAGAATGAAGGTCGTTCCACAGTGCCTTTGAAGCTGTCTGTGACCAAGGTTAGTAGAATGCTTAGTGTCAAACTATTAAAGGTTGCTGAGGATGTATTTTTAGAAGCACTGCTCTTCCTAAACAGTTTCCCAAAAATTTAAGTGACTGTTTTAAACAACCAGCCACAGTTACCAGTTTTTTAGTTATAAGTTATGATAATAGCAGTTCTTACATGAATTCTTTTAGTGGGATGCAATGAAAAACTAGGTACTGCACTTCCGAGCTTGACACGAAAGTTCAGTACCATACGTTAATCCAAGGTTAATAATAAAGTTGTTACTAAATTTTTTTCAGATAATTTTTACTTCCGGTATTTAGAAACTTATTTTGTTTATTGACAACACTTATAGTAAGTCAAGGTTATTGCTACTCACAACAATGACTAGTCTGCTTCTGACATCTTTTTTTGTTATAACGTCTGTTTAACATAATGTCTGCTAAAAATTTATTAGTCTGCTTGGACCCTGTGAATCCACCATCCAATCAGAATCGTTCTGTAGGGTTTACAATAGTCTGTCATTGTACTATCCTACAACAAGTTTGAACCAAACTACTTGACTGTCTTAACCGGCCTACTTAAAGCTTATTACAACTTAAATGACAATTTTTTATAATTATTTTGATTATTTTTAAATACGGTACACATTAATATAGAATTTGTAGCACTATACAGTTATGTATTGTTTTATTTTATATGTATTGGATGATTTGCATCATCATTTTATGATACTGTTTGACTTTTGTCTATAACTTATTGTTTGTATTGATGACAATAAATTGTTTATTATTGATAACATAACAAATAACCACAACACTCCACCTCCAAGCTAGCAGGATGACACAACATAGCGTGCACTCAAAAGAGAGTTGGAGCTCTACGGTGTGTTTGTTGTGTGTTGTGCATGATAGATAAGTAAATTATTATTGACAACATGGTATGATTGATATCTGTAACTTAAATCTTCAATTTTTAATGTAAATTATTAGTTAGTAACTTGAAAACAGGAGGATTTTCTTTACCCCTAGAAACGTTTTGTTGTTAAAAACAGACGGTTTGGAAAAGTCAATTAAAAGACATTGAATAAATACTGTAATATGGCCCATCCAAGGTTTCCAAATATACGCCATTTGACAAATTTTGTTGGTCTGTTCTATTAATCTGTCTACTCGTTTCAATCAAACGTTAAACATTTGACTGTTCAGTGAATATGTGGTATGTTAAAGGCTTAAAGTAATATAAGAGTTTTGTTTCCAGATGAGTGATGACGATGTGGAGTTCAACTTTGGTGGGCGGGGGAAGCTCTGCATCACTGTTATGGTGGAGCCAGGACAGAAATGTAGACAAGTTGTTCAGTGTGAGACCCCACCAGTCTATAGGCACCTCCAACCTCCAGGTAGTGTGTTTGCAACTATCCATTTAGGCCTACTAGGTGTTTCATATTTTAATTTAAAACTTTCTTTTAGTTTTGATTTACTTTGATAACCCTCAATCGGAGATCCACAAGTTGTCCACCTCCCCCAGTTTAACTGAGGGAGTAGGCGTTACGGTAGCCGATGATGCCATGCCATCACTGAAATGAGTTTCTCTGTCCCTTTTTCAGGAGGAAAACAGGTTCTAAATCAAAATATACGTTGGTTTATTTATGAACTTTGGAGCTTTCCATGTTTTTGTGGAAGAATGTCCAGATGTAATTTGTGTTAGTAAACACAATTTTGCTCACCCCGAATGTCATCAGATCGAAGGTTATGCAACTGCAAGTGCTTTTTAGAGAATTTCCCATAGGGAATAAGCTATTACCGTAGGTCTCATGGCAAGACTTAAGCCTGGGACCATGTTATTTTTTTGTATTTAGGTGCCCAGAGACTAAACACAATAGTCGTTAAAATTTTTATACATATATATATATATATACAGAGCGTTCATTAAAGTCAGAGAAAAACTTCGAGGGGTGATAGTACTCATCAAAATAAACAAAAAATTACCTATTACCAGTTGTCAAAAAATCCTTCGTTTAACCACTAGCCGCCATTTTGTATTTTTTACAAAAAAACGTTATATATCAAGAACTATTTAAGATACGGAAACCAAACTTTGCATACATATTTATTGATCAAGGAGACAAATGTTTCCAAAGTATCATTTAATGTGCTTATATATTTTCAAAATGGCGGTGGTTAAAGATCTTTTAATTAAAATAACAAAAAACTTATTAACTTTATAAAATTTTTACAAGATATAAAAAAGGTTGAAATTTTAATTTCAAATCGAACGGTATTTTGATGAACGAAATCCGTTCCACGATTAACCGAGAAAATGCAGGTTTAATGTTACATTGCAGGGTCTATGCGTTTCCACGGCGCGGCCGTGGAAAAGAAGCCGCGTTGTGCCAGCTGAACTCCGCTTCTTATCCACGGCCGCTCCGCGGTGGATCACGGGCCCAAAATACAATGTACTGTGTTTAGATTTTTTAATATCTCGATAACCGTTGGAGATAGAGAAAAATTTTAAGAAACTAAATTGTGTAGTTTTTTAATGTGATTCTAATAGTGAAAGATAAAGTTTGATATTTTTAAAAATTACATGGGAAAAATGTAAAAAACCCATTTTTGGGGTACAAACCCCCCCAAACTACCCGTTCCGATTATCGGATATGTCAGGTTTACGAACTTGTCCAAGCAAATGCAGGAATACACGTCTCTACCAAATTTTGTCTCGATCGGACCATTTTTTACGAGAGTTTTCGTATTCACAGACACACACATATACATAATATATATACAGGGTGTTCATTAAAGTCGGGGACAAACTTTGAGGGGTGATAGTACTCATCAAAATAAACAATGACAGAAACCAAACTTTGAAAACATATTTATTGGTCAAAGAGACAAATATTTTCAAAGTACCATTAATTTGCTTTTATATTTCCAAAATGGCCGTGGTTAAAAATCTTTTAATTAAAATAACAAAAAACCCATTAACTTTATAAAATTTTTACAAGATACAAAAAAGGTTAAAATTTTTATTTCAAATCGAACGGTATTTTTGTGAACGAAATCTGTCCACGGATAACCGAGAAAATGCACTTTTAATGTTAGAATACAGGGCCCGTGTTCCACCGCGGAGCGGCCGTGGATAAGAAGCAGAGTTCAGCTGGCACAACGCGGCTTCTTTGCCACGGCCGTGCCGCGGTGGCGCGTGGACCCTGCAATGTAACATTAAACCTGCATTTTCTCGGTTATCCGTGGATGGATTTCGTTCACAAAAATACCGTTCGATTTGAAATTAAAATTTTAACCTTTTTTGTATCTTGTAAAAATTTTATAAAGTTAATGGTTAAACGTTAAACGATTTGTAAACAAGTCGTACAACCAATTTTGAAACATATTACTTAGTTATGTTTTCGTAAACAAATTAGTTTTATAGGTTTTTAATCTTTACTTGACCTTTTTCCAGAAAAGAACTCCCTTGTAAAAGCAAAGGTAGAGGTTAGCCTGGCGACAACCGACTTGAATCAACTCAACCTTATCGCTCCAGTTACTCTGGTTGCACCTCTCAAACCTTACTTCTTTGGTGCTCCGCCATTATTACTTGTACCAGCAATCCTCTCTTTGTACAATGGCTGGAATATTCCTGTATCCTTCAAAACGGTTACTGCATCTGGATTTGTCGTGATTCCACCCACGTTCACCATCCCTGCCAACGGAACGTTTGTTGTAACTGTGGCAACAGCTGAAACAAAGACCTGTCAGAGGTAACTGTCATACAATACTAATTAAATTAGTTTGATTTAAATTACCATTTGACAATGGGACAAAACTCTCTTATTTATGAAAGTTATGTTTGTACGTCAGACTCATTTGGTATTTTGGTAGTAGGGTAACCTATGTTAAGTATACATTGTACTTAGTACATATTCATATTAGTTTTAATTCACATTCCTATCACGTCTGGGCCTAGATACAATGAGTACATTTAGAAAAATAACAAATACACTCAAAAACACTTGAAAACAAAATGTAAAAATAATTTTATTTAATAAAATGTAATTTTGATAGTACAGTAATAACTGGTTAAGTTTATGTCAAACCAATTTTACATTTTAGTCACACATGATACTTTTTCTTGTTTCTACACCAGAGACATTTCCATAGTGATTTTTTTTACTGTATAAATGCCTTGGGGATGTGATTAAAACCCAGATGGACATCTCAGAATTTAGATCTATAAACTTTTGACCCAAAGCACATAACACTAACCATTTTATTCTAGTAAGAAGCCTAATTTAAATTTTTTGTAGATGTGGAAACTTAGTTCTGCATGCGTCGTATCCAGAAGGTCAACACTCCTGTTTCACAATCCAGCTAAGAGATGAGCAACAATTATCTTTTTCATCCAACAACAGTCTTGGTAAACTTTAGAATATTTCACGTTAAAAGTAATTTATACTTATATATATACCGATTTTTTATATTTTCTCTCGCCTATACGATAGTATTAGAAGGTGTTGTTTAAATTTTGAGTTTTCAGTGGATATATCAGTTTTGGGGTCACATAAATCAGAAAAAAGATGTTTCTGAAGTGATATCTTTGTGTGTGTGTTTGTGTGTGTGTGTGTGTGTGTGTGTGTGTGTCTGTGTATGGATGTATACAGAAACAAAGCCCATACCAGTGGTATGATTTAGATCAAATTTGGTATATGTATGTATTTTGTTATGATATTATTAAGCCTCCAGATTGTTAAGAATAAATTAAATGGTTTATATACCTTTCTAAAACAATCTTAGTAGTTGAAGTGGCGCAATTATAGTTTCGGCCTAATTAGGCCATCATCAGGCACAAGGATAATAATTTTTTTCTTGAATTTTCACTTCATTAAAACTTGAATAAAAACATGTTTTTATTCAAGTTTTAAGGCCTAATTAGGCCGAAACTATAGTTGCGCCACTTCAGCTACTAAGATTGTTTTAGAAAGGTATATAAACCATTTAATTTATGTATTTTGGTATGTATTTGGTGGTCGGTATATGCTTCCAGGTTTTTTTTTAATTTTAAGAGTAATTTCACCCTCTAAAAACCCATTAATTTTATAAAATTTTTACAAGACATAAAAAAGATTGCAATTTCAATTTAAAATTGAACAGTTTTTTTGGTGAACGAAATCGGTCTACGGATAAGCGAGAAAATGCAGGTTTAATGTTAGAGAATACAGGGCCAACGAGCCACCGCGGCGCGGCCGTACCTAAGAAGCGGAGTTCAGCGCTCAACGTGGCTTCTTTGCCAGGGCCGTACCTAAGAAGCGGAGTTCAGCAGGCACAACGTGGCTTCTTTGCCAGGGCCGTACCGCAGTGGCTTGTTGGCCCTGTATTCTAACATTAAACCTGCATTTTCTCGCTTATCCGTAGACCGATTTCGTTCACCAAAAAACCATTCAATTTTAAATTGAAATTGCAATCTTTTTTATGTCTTGTAAAAATTTTATAAAGTTAATGGGTTTTTTGTTATTTTAATTAAAAGGTTTTTAACTGCCGCCATTTTGAAAATATGAAAGCAAATTAAATGATACTTTGAAAATATTTTTCTATTTGGCCAATAAATATGTGTGCAAAGTTTGGTTTCTGTATCTTAAATAGTTCTTGATACGTAACGTTTTTTGTAAAAAATACAAAATGGCAGCTAGCAGCTAAACAAAGGATTTTCCGACAAATTTTTTTAGGTAATTTTTTGTTTATTTTGATGAGTACTATCTCCCCTTGAAGTTCTTCCCCGTCTTTAATGAACACCCAGTATATTTATATAGAGTAGAACTTGGATAATTCGAACCTCAAGGGACCAGAAAAAAATTCGAATTATCCAAAAATTTGAATTAGAAAAGTTTTTGAAAGTGGTTGAAATAAACAGTAAAACATCATGTTTTAACATTGTATATTAAAAAAAGTTAGGTTAATGAAGATATATTATTGATTAAAATTCTAATTTTTGTTAAATGTCAATACTGTGTTTGGAGGAATCCCGAAAATTTAGCTATTTAAAATTTTTTCTTAAATCCCTTCTCTACCTCCTTGATTGCCGCTATTTATTCTTGCGACGTCAAAGATTTGTAGGTTCGCTTTGACGAATCGAACCAGTTCATACACACGACGTGTTAACATGAACGCAGACGAAGTCACAAATGCCAACACGAAACAAAGACGACGAATATCGGAAACCACCATCAATGATACGCACGTTACTGAACTGCGCCGGCGCCGTGTAGTGACATATTAGAGATGTCAATGTTGTGATTTATGATCAGTAGTGGACTGTTGAGGTGGAGGGGTATCATGTGACCAAACAACAGCAGGTGTACGTGCTGTGATGGTTGGCGGGGGATGGGCGCGTTGATCTAGGTAAAATAGTCTACGGACAGGAAGCCCGAACGTCGTTTCCGGGAAAATCGCACACAATGACTTGTTCTCTTTATAGATTTACGCTGCAAAAAATTCGAATTATCCAAAAAAATATTCGAATTAACCAGGATATTTTAACATTGTTTTTATATAACATTCTAGGGACCAAGTCAAAACTTCGAATTAAAGAAGTTTTCGAATTACAGAAGTTTGAATTATCCATGTTCCACTGTATATATATAATAATTATTTAGCATACTTTTAGATTAATAATATCATTGAATACCCTTGTAATGAATTAATCATGGCAGGGTCTGAATCTGAGGCAGCGATATCCGTGGTATCTTGATATTATTAATCAGGTCTTGATTAATACAATTGATCAGGTCAGGTCAATCTAATTTTTTCTTCATGTAATGTTTTTCAGCCACCCCAGTCAGTTCCCGTGCCACTTCCCCCACCTCACCCTCCAGCATCACCAGGGCTCCAGGTGTGTATAACATTAGGTTTGCACAGTTATAGTACAATAATCACTTATAATTAATCAATAATTGTGATTTTGCTTAGAACCAAGCGTTGCTCAGTGAAATATATAAATGCCTATTAAAGAATCACTCACAACAACAAACTACTTTTATTTTTTATTAAATTTACCTAGTTAAATTAAAGACTAGACTAAATTATAATTTTGTATAACCCTTCAAGGCAGTAGCTTTTTAAAGTCCGCTGGACCCTGCTATTGTTGGTTTTTACAGAGCGTGGGAAGTCCACTTCGTCCTCCTCACTCTCATCTGATAATATTCCTATATCATCTAGGTCCAACCAACGGTCTATTTCACTAGGTCTATGCATCATGAAAACTATTGAAATAAAAAATAATTATTGTCTGAAACTAGCCACCCAATTTTCAGTTATAATAAACTGGCTTACTAACGTTACACTTCAACACATAAGCGTCTGTCACAAACACATCACTAATTTACATTTTCAAACAAAAAAAAGACACAATGAATACTTAATTATCAATTATCATATTCTAGGCAACAGCTTAGAATATAATTTGATGTCAGTTTACATCGTCAAAAAACTACTGTAAACAAGACGTATGAACACCAAGCCGATGCAACGAACAAAGACTGTGCTTGGAAACAACATATCTCTATGTCTGTCACACTCAAAGCTGACCAAAATTGGTTGGAAAATGTAGAGAATAAGCAATATTCTCCACACAGTCCGAGTTCGAAAAGGTTCACTAGGTCGTCGTAAGAATGGGCCAGCTAATTGGTTGCATTATGACCAGAAACTAGTCAAATCACAACAGTGTATTTTTTGCATGACGTGGAACTCTCATCAAACTGCCTTAAAGGGCTAAACTGTCAGCATAAATCATTTGTTCACTAATTTGCTTGAACTTAAAAATACCCCTGTCGCAGCAGACCTGCGTACTCAGCGAAATTTCAAATCAATAATATAATAATAATAATATATCACAGGTTTTATAAAAATCTGTCCATAAACATGAGAATTATTTGCCTATTCTCCATAAGATTAACATGGGAAAGTGTGCAGGTTAGCTGCTGTGAGGAACACTGAAAGTAGTCATTTCTACCATAAATAATTTTTATCGTAACATCTATACCAACTTCCATTAACATCTGTCCATAAATAAAGGAGTTTGCCTATTCCCTATCCAATACTATAATACGAGCAAGGTTTGTATATATATATATTTGCACACGGATCTCGAAAACGGCACTAAGGAATTTCTTTAAATTTTGGAAATAAACAATTTCCGAGTAGAAAATAAGTTCTAGATAGGTCTAATGTCCAGGAAAATTCGTGTTTTCTTGTAATATTAAGATTAAAATCTAAAAATTTAACATTACGCTTATGGAGAATAAAATGTAAACAATACAAACCAAAACAGCTGTTTATAACCGTGTGACAGTTCTTGATTGAACACGGCGGGGAACAATATGTGAACGGAGGTTTTTCATAAATATTTATTTTATGTATGTAATAAATGTAAAATTATCAGGTTATTAAACAATTTGTAAAAACTTAAGGGTAACATAACTGTGCGAAATAAAAGCAGGAAAGAGTATTTCCAAAATCTTCCGTGTTTTGATAGAAAACGTATTTGTTGTATTGCTTGAAGCCACTGTAACAACCAATTAATATGTGTAACTTAAATTTCTCTTTTGCTTTTCAATCCTCATTGCGTTTATATAAAGCTGCAACGGCTGAAGCGCCTTGGGAAATCCGCCCCTTCGAATGATGAATGATGATGATGACGGGTCTTATTTCAATTTTTGTCTGTTTGTCTGTGACGCTCCAGGAGGCATTTTACGCCGTCTTCTCAGAAAAAACGGGAGAACTGATTACAATGAAACTTATTTCATATATTCTCTACATTCCAGAGAAGGTTTGTAAATGCTTGAAATCGCCCGCTGCCCCTTGAAAAGTTCTTAACGAACATTTTAAAACCCACTTTTACGCGATATTACTCGCATTTTGATTCAGTTTTTAATGAATAACCTACTGGTAACAATCAGCTGTCTTTGTAGTTTAAAGATTTAATAGAAAGAAAAACAAACAGCTGTTGATCAATATTAGTTTGTTTATATTGGTCATTGATTTAAACCCATTTAGAAATCATACTATATTAAAAAGTTATTTTAACGTATAACTAATAATAGTAATGGAATAATCCATTGAATTGTAAAGTAATGCTAAATAATAAAGTTGGGTATGGATTTATTTTCTTTCTACTAATTTGTTTAGGATTTCAGGTTTACATTTTGGTATGATGATCTTTCTTCTTTAAACTGAATCCTACAACCCGTACAAAGGTCGGGCTTACTGCTAGTTTTTTAAATAAAAAATCCATGGCTGTTACAATTTAAGATTTTGGGATATCTCTTATAATTTTCGAATGAAACAGCTGGCACACTTATATCAATCACCCTGTATACAACCCCTACCCTCCTTTTGTTTTCTTGTGAGTTGCAATACAGTGAAGCGATGTCAGTTTGAGGATGCTTTCTCTAAACGGAATACACATATGAACGTGTGTGTAAGCCAAAATATAATTTTGTTTTTATTTATTTTATAATACCTTCATTTCATATACTTGGTTTGCATCGATGTTTAATTTTATTATTGTTGCGGAGTAAAACTCCGCTTACGCCCTCTCGAGTTTCACCGGTGAAGCGCCCGCTGAAGGAAAATAATATTGTAGTTACATATATCTATGGCTATCCCCCTCCCACCCCCTCGATACCTGTCATATCTCAAAGCCCTCCTATAATACAGAGTGCCGATTTATTCATACGGTCACTCCGTTCAAATAATGGGTTTCAAGAAATTTGAAAATGTTTATACAGTTTTGGGCTGAATTAAGGGGCGACGACTTTGCTTTGTCTTTAATCCCTAAGACATACGAGGCGTTTTTCCACCAATCCACTAATTTAATTCAATTGGGCGAAAAACAAGATAGAAGCGGAGGCGGATGGCTCGTCCGCAGACTCGGCACATCATTCCATGCAAACAAGTGGAGCGAGACACACGTAGTTAGGCGGAAGCGTTGGCAGAAGAGTCGGCCGACGGACAATCGGCCGAAACAGCGCCGCTCCGTGTGTTTCAGATAGGCGGCGGTTGACTCGGCGAAAAAACCGCCTCGTGTGTCTCTGCCCTTAATCTGATTATTGGATCTTAAATTTCCGCCGAAAATACCAGGGAACTGAATAAATAAGTTTCCAATGATACGTGGTGGAAGATGCGAAGAAACCATAATACCATAAATAATCATATCCAGCTACTAAGACTCATCTAAGTATATAAACCAAGTCGTGTTTATTACACCATTTATAACTCGAAAACAGCTGGACCGATTTTAATGATCTTTGATTTTTTTGAATTCGTCTCAGCTCCGAGTAATGCTACAGGAACTGTATGCCTATAGCAATACATTAAGTTAATACAAAACTGAATACTGATTCAGTTTAGTATTTAACCTTAGGGGTAAGGCCTACTGGCCTGTAAAGTTTGTATATGTTAGCTTTTGAGGAAACGACGTGATGCATTTTGACAATATGCATGCATCAATAATGTTAATAATTCTTAAAGAGCTGATTTTTTGTTGCTTTATTTTTACTAGTCAACAGCTAACGTCAATGTGTGTCATTTCCAGCGATTATTTGTAATTGTTTTGGAAATATGCATTTATAGATTACTGGTTTATTAGTTTGTTCCAAAGCGAATGAATGTAATTAATCCTTGAGTGTTTGCGGTCTTAACCTAGAAAACACTCGTTTCTCTCATGCTCAGTTACACTTGGCATGTTCACGTGTCGGAAGCCCTTCACATTTATTTGTTCTTATGCCCGATAAAAAAACGAAAAATGTTGTATATCACAATGTCCTTAACTGAAGATAACTAACCCGAGTGCAACCGGATGCAGCATAAATTATATATCTTCAATAAACCAATGTTTGTACATAGCACTAATGCATCGGTTATTTTGATTTGTTGTTATTATTATCTATTGGATAACTAGGTGATTAAATTAAATTTATTAAGTAAATAAAATCCAAATAAGTTAATCTTAAATTTAACAAGACATGCATTACTATTAAACGCGGGTTTACACACTACGATAAATTGAACGACAAGTCGTAACTATTTGTCGAATATTGTATGTCCGTTTAAACGTACCGACTGTTCGTTCAAGTCAGTCGGTGTTTTCTCCACTGTGGGAGGTGGTTTGTGAATTGATTTGTGACAACTGTAGACCTGCCTGCTTTTGGGTCGATCTCTTGATATTTTTCACTAATTTGGCGTAAGCTAAGTCTTTATTGTTTTTATCAGAATAATCTTTGCTTTTGGTTTGCCACAAGCAAGTAGAGTTTCTATACAATTCAATAAAATGTAACAGGAGGCTTGATGTAGGTCTGATATTTCACCGAAGCAAACTCTAAAAAACTGATAAATAACAAAAACCTCCTCTGAAAACCAGAAAATACGGTAATCACATAACACTGTCTAGATGGTTTCACAACGGCAGAACTGAGGTACATAAATAAATACAATTTACAGATTGCTTGCTTCCCATTAACCTGTTTATTTGAAAATAATGTTAAATTTATTACAATAAGTTTGCACTTGTTATTTATAAAAGTAATAGCAGGAGCAGTGATTAAGTGTTATTCTGCGGTTCTATTCCGCTGTAATATAATACTAGCTCTCTACCTCCGATGAATCAAACCGGAAGTACAAAATTCCGCTACCGAACGCGAGCTTCCGTAGGCCCTAGGCTACATCTTTTAATGTAAACAAACTGCACGTGTGCAACAGTGTCTGGGTCCTTCCTCGTTCATGTAATTTTATAACAAAAATGTTTAATGCGTGAAATGTCATGAAAAACAAATCCTTCGTCACTGATCACTCCATTTCCTTTGGTACATTGTGAGGTCTTACTTCCTGTGAGGCGACACCCCTAAAACCAGACCTCATGTAACCTGTCTAATAAAATACTATGGTCTATAGTGACAAAGGCTTTCATGACATCCACAATTATACTTCTACAATATTTACCTTCATTTAATCCACTATAGACTTGACCCATAAGATGTAGAAATGCATTATTAGTGCTCAGTTTTTTAAACCAATAATTTAGTTTCTCTAGGAAATTTACCAATCTTACCTAAACTAGCAATCAGTTATCTTAGAGAAAATCGACAAGAGTGCAAAAGGATAGTAAGTACTAGCATAAGTTTTACTATGCTATTTTATTAGTTTTAAGACTGGGATGGTGGCGACATCCTGTAATCCAGCTACTTGGAGGTCACGAATAGTGGATAGTTGTGAACGATGGTCGATGGGTGTAGTGTTCTCTTGTGTAGATTAACCTCTGCACTATTGAATACTACGTTAATCCGCAAAGACCATCCACATAACTAGACCAATTCGTAATTCAGAGGCCGTAGTTTGGATTCCACGTTAACACGTTGCCTGCGGGGTACCGCCCGGGCGGTAGTTCCGCGCTCCGCCACGGTGCGGCGCGCCGCCCGGGCGGTAGTGTGTTCCCGCTTAAACTATTCAGTTTGACTGCAGCCGCAGTCCATTGAAGGTTAGGGAGTTTTTGTCCGTGCTTCGTGTATGACAGTAGCTGTATTGTGGTGCAATCCGTTTGTAATTATCGTTACTCGTTCCGAAACTGTACTTGGCTGATTTTGACTTACTCATTACGTTTGTTGAGTGTTATTTTGTGATGTATTAGTGTGTTTTATCGTGATATAATGGCATCTACTTCCCAAACTACACGTGGCCTACGACGCCAGCGATCCCCTGAGCCAACTGATGATAGAGGTGGCGTTTCAAGTTCATCGGACGTCGAGGAGGTTAGGAATACTGACGATGAGTTATTTTTGACAGATTCTGATGAGGAAATAGATTACAATACCAATCCCCCTGTCTGGTCCATAAATACAATGGGATTGAGGCAAATAGAATTCGTTAAAGAGGAAGGGTTTTTGGTTCCAGTACCTGGGCAAGGCAGGCCTATTGATTTTTTCAGATTTCTGCTTGACGAAATCATGGTGGAAAATATGGTGAGATTCACCAATTCGAATGCAATGCATATTTTCACGCATTATCCTAATCTGACACCCAAATCTCGGATACAATCTTGGAAAGATGTGAGTTCAAATGAGATGAAAACGTTTTTAGGACTTTTCATGCACACAGGCACAATAAAATTGAATCGCCTGAATGATTATTGGAAAACACACTGGTTATTTTCCATTCCGTGCTTTTCAACTTATATGTCACGAGATAGATTTCTCGCTATATTGAGGTGCCTGTATTTCAAAGACAACAATACTCAGTATGCTAATGAGAGATTGGCTAAAATACAACATTTTGTAGACTATTTCAATTCGAAGATGGAGTCCACATACTACCCACAAAAGGAATTGTCATTGGACGAGTCGATGATTCTGTGGAGGGGTCGCCTTATTTTTCGGCAATACCTGAAGGGTAAAAAGCACAAATATGGTATCAAGTTATACACATTGAGTGACCCCCAAGGGCTTATTTTGAAATTTCTTGTTTATTGTGGCGTTATAGATGAGCTTGCTGGGAAAGGCCACGCGGCCAATGTTGTCTTGAAACTAATGGAACGAAAATTTAATGTCGGCCATAGTCTATATATGGACAACTACTATAACTCATTTTTTTTAGCTAGCAAGTTGCTCAGTAAAGGCACTTATTGTACAGGGACCCTACGTATAGATCGTAAATTTACTCCAACTGAGGTCAAATCTGCTACGCTCAAAGTGGGAGAGACCATTGCTAGATACGCCGAGGGTGTATGTATCGGCAAATGGAAGGACAAGCGCGTGGTTAGTTATATCTCCACGGAATTTGAAAATGAAATCGTACAGTTTACTAACAACAGAGGCATCGTACGTGAAAAACCTCTTCCTATTGTCAAATACAATGCGTTTATGAAAGGAATAGACAGGGGAGACCAATTGATGGCGTATTACCCGATGGAGCGCAAAACACTCCGCTGGTATAAAAAGCTTGCAATACACATCATCCACATGCTGCTGCTGAATGCGCACATTTTGCATAATAGATACTCTACTAATTCCGGAGGAACTAAGTGGAACTTCTATGACTTTCGCCTCAGTGTTCTAGAAGCTATGCTGCCAAAACCCGTAGATCCACTGCCAGTCGTGCCCCTTCGTGGAACCCCTCACACACTGACGATGCTTGGACCCAGGAGAGACGATCCAACCAGAACACATCAGAAAGACTGCCGCGTGTGTAGGAAGAATAAACTCAGGAAGAAGAGCAAGTTTGTGTGTAAGGCCTGCCCCGGTGAACCAGGACTCTGCCCCGGGAATTGTTTTGAAATTTATCACAAAGGGTAGAAAAACTAAACTCAAGACTGTTGTGATTACATGTAAATATATTATACTATAAACCATTTTTTCATTATTACATATAACATAGACTAGTTTCAGTGGACCAAAGTCAAGCAAAAGTGGCTGGGCGATGCGGTTGGCGAACAATGGCGGGCGCCAGGTGCGGGCTACCGCCCGGGCGGTCACTATTTCAAGATGGCGGTAGACAAAGAAAATGCGGTGGAAACCCGATTTTAAGACTTTGTATCATCTTTAGGCATTATTTGGCTTGTTTTTCAATAAAAAAAAAATTCAGTGTTTTGGGTTTTTCTTTTTATCCTTTATAGCAGTGAACGTGTTAAACTGTAGGTCCCTAAGTTGCCATCGGCTGTTGGGCTATTAATTAACAGTCCTGTCTAAGGAACATGTCAGCCTTAGTCAGTACCAAGACCACAAGATCGCGCCACAATCATCTTACACTCCTCAACCCTCATTCATACTTGGCTTAAAATACCTACCTTGTACTATGGTCGCCATTTTAGTAATCTAATCTAATCTAATTTAGTACCTTTTTAATATAACGGTTTTACAATAGCTATTTTTTAATCATCGGGAAATCACACGAATACATACTAAAGTTTATTACATAAAAACCTAAAGATCAACTATGTAGAATATAATTGTTTTAACAATTTTAAGTTGTTTTGAACATGTATTTATTAGGAACTAGGTCGTAGCGAAGAAATAATTACACACGATCTCATTGATAATCATTGTTCAAATATTCACTTCTGGCACAATCAGCGATATCATTGATATTACTGGTACTAATAATTTAATTGTTTTGGTTATTCTTTTTCATTGTATTATTCACCTTTTAATTACAATAAATTTCCTAAGAACTACAAGAGACTCAGATTGATTTTTAAGCTCTAAATCGATAATTAAAGACACGTAGATACGCGGAACATGTGTATTGGTGTATTCGGGTAGGTTGTGGGTAATTAAGTGGGGTGGTTGTGGCGGGAAGTTTCGGCGGAAAAAGTGACGGCGCGGCATGAAGTTTTATTAGACCTGTTATTTATTAGCACTGAAGGTTCAGCAGTTAGTGAAAGTAAAAGCGTTCTACACTCTCCTATTATTGACACATATATCTCAGTAACTGAGAGTTAGTCGTTTGCTAGACACCACTCAGTGCTTTCTTTATTTACTTTGATTGAAGATTTGAAAATTGAAAAATTGCATTCTGCAATCTCTAAATTCTTTCGGTGTCTTTTTTCGATATACTGTCTGTTCGTAAAAATGCATCCGGCAATGTTTCACGGTACTCGTTATATCAGATGTGTAAATATTATACAATATTGACCCAAGACAACTTCCCTTTGGGACACCTCGGCTCCCAAATATTATTAACTTAATTATTAACTGTTGTAACTTGAAAACAGGTTTCTATATAAGATCGAACCCAATTAATTGATTTGTCATAAAAACCAAAATATTTTAGTTTCATCACAAGCAAACTGGGACAAATGGAGTCAAACACCTGAGAGTAGTCCAATAAAATAAGTGTGCTGCATTAGCCTTTACTTTCTGTTCAAAAAGGTCATGAAAAAGATTAAGTAACGCCGTACAGATGCTTTAGTTTTTACGAAAGCTAGATTGAAATGTAGGCAAAATATTTTTTTTAATTAATGTATTTTTCTATCTGACGAGCTACAATATTTTCCAGAACGCTTTTCCTCTTTTTTTAGATTAAGCTGGAA
Source organism: Nephotettix cincticeps (assembly GCA_023375725.1). Taxonomy (NCBI): domain Eukaryota; kingdom Metazoa; phylum Arthropoda; class Insecta; order Hemiptera; family Cicadellidae; genus Nephotettix; species Nephotettix cincticeps. The sequence goes on from CM041786.1 coordinate 39,041,945, forward strand.
ATACAGAAATAGGTCTTAAGTTTTGAACACCAGAGGGGGATTTAATTTCGGCAATGGTCGGACTATACTATTTTTCCAATTATCAGGAAATATGTCTGAAAACAAAGACAAATTTATAAGACGAGTGGTTGCCGTAATAATGTTATAAGTAAACGTAATATTTTTTATTTCGGATTATATCTCTCTAAAGGTAATGCAATTTTTATTTCTTACTTTATATCCTCAGTTGTAGAGTGTAATTTATGAACAAATCCTTTATTGAAGGCTACAAGTGATAAAATTATTATATGCCTTTCTGCAAATATTATATGCTTACCCTGTACTATATAATTTCCGTAGGAGCGAAAATGAATCTTATACTCGTATAAGTTTGTAACCGGTGTACGAGATTGAAATAGTTATATTCTTTGATTATGAAACAACCCCTCTAGTTCAAATATATGTTTACCAAGCGGTCAAGATTTCAGCTAGTGTCACCGCGGCACGTCTGTTAGGCTCAGTGCACAGTGGGGACCAACTTAACAAATTTCCTACCAAGCTCGCTCGGTGTGTAGCTGCAGTCGTAAACCACAACAGTGGTACACCGCATTACAAACTGCACAAGACTTTGTGCAAATGTAGTCCAGGAAAATATTCAAAATATTACGAAATGAGAAGGAAAAAGAAAATAATGGCAAAATGAGAAAAACTGAAAATTAAATTCCCAAAAAGAGTCTTAAAAGTCTTAAATTAGGAACTAAAACGTCCGATATACACTACAAAAAAAATGCACAAAAGCCTGACCAAAATAAAGAAGAGTACAATTTAAAAGCTCAAGAATTTTTTGATAAGTTTGAAAAGAACGGAAGAAGTAAATCAAAGAGTCGAAAATGATACGAGACTGCAACATGAAAGTGTGCTATGGAGGGAAGAATGGAGAAAACCTTTAACTGCATCCAACTTTGGGCTAGTTTGTAAAAGACTTCCTCATACAAACTGTGACAAACTAGTCACTAAACTACTTGTACAGCAACGAAATAGACGTTCAAAGCATGAGGTATGGTCGGGAAAACGAGGCAATTGCAATTAAAGAACTGAGAGCGTTGAACATGGAAATTAATGAATGTGGCATTTTTATTGATAGAATAGCGACACCAGATGGACTACTAGGCGAAGATGGGATTATTGAAGTGAAGTGTCCTTCAGCTACACTCCTGATAAATGCATTGCCCAAAAGAAGTTCAGCAATGTTTTTAGGATAAATAAGGAAACCAAAATACTCCCGTCACAGCATACCTGTGTACTCAGTGAATTTCCACCTCAATAATATGGCAATAATAATACAAGTATATGACAAGATTGATCAATCAATACCTGTTGATAAAATATATATTTTGCCTATTCTCCGTAACATTAACATGGGAAAGAGTATGCAGGGTTTCTGCTTTGAGGAACACTGAAAGTAGGCATTTTTACCATAGACTATTTCTATTTTGACCATATACCAAGTTTTATCATAGATAAAGGAGTTTGCCTATTCTCCATAAAATTAATACAGGAAAGAGAATGCCTGTTTGCTGCTGTGAGGAACACATAAACTTTTTTTATCATAAACGTATGGATAAACCACATGAAGCAAAATACCAAGTTTAATAAAAAAATATTGGTTAATAAGGGAAATATTAATCTTGATATTTAATATATAATATTGTTAATAATAATGATAATAACTGTTAAATGTTATAACAGTTGTGTAATATTGTAAATATATATTATCATAACTAGGCTAAATAAATTTTCTCAATTTATTTAGTAGACTATTTATTGCCAATTTAAGTAACACATATTTTATTTACTTGAGATTTAAAATTTAAAGTGAAGTATAAACAACAAAAGTAAAGTAATTATAAACAGAATATTAGTAACACAGTTTTAAGAAAATATCAAGATAAAATAGGTGCTCAAAGCGTTAGAAACCGCTAACACGGTATCAACCACTGCACGGACGGACAGTTCATTGAGAGATGAGGGAAGAGTCAACCCTGGCTGGTGGCCCGTACAAAGGAAGGAGTATAGGCAAAGAGTCGTGTAACCATCGCCAGCATCGGTGCGAAGTAAACACCGTTATCAACATTAAAACCCATTATTGTCTTGACTGGCAAGTAGCCACATCTTTGGACATTGCTCAGTCGCGGGAGGGGGGGGTTCAAACGCGAGAGGTAGCGGAAGGCAGTCTGAGAGTGGGGTTTGTTGAAGGAAGATCATGGTGGCGGCAATGAGAGAATAAGTTAGGAACTTTTGGGGAAGGGAAAATTCTCGGGGTCATTGGTTCGCAAATTGGATTAAACTAGCTAAATTCTAAATTATTTATTGGCAGAGTATTTTTAACATAAAATAATTAATAATGGCTACTCAGCAGTTGCGGGGTTGACAAGATTTTACCGACGGCTGGGCGGGTTGCACGTGGTACGCAAGCGGCACGCCGGTACGGCCGCAATAGCACGCCGCAGGTGGTAGCAGAGCGTCAACATTATCAATAAAATAAACCTCGCAGCTGTAGTTTAGTCGTTCAATTTTTAAATAGTTTTCTTTAAAATTAAAACCTTTTAACTTAACCAATCAACGAGTAGGAGCAGACGAACAGGTTCGTAACACGAATGAGCAGGTAGGCAATCTTGTGAAAACGTGATATAGTGATGAATGAATTGAGAAGAGTAACGGGTACAGTAAGTAAATAATTAGTTAGCATAATGGAAAAATTTGATTAATCTTTTAACGAAATATACATTTCTCATGTTTTAAAAATAATTTATCCAAGTTTTTTAACTTTTTAGCTTACAGTTTATTAACAAAATTCTACAGAATATAAAATAGCTAGATAATTGAAAGCAATTACCTACAATTACTCTCATAAAATCAGAGCATTTAAAGAATTCACTTTTGAGTTATTAGAGATAGGGACGGCTGCTTGATATTATTCCAGTGTTTGCAGCGTCAAGTTCAGGGTCACGAGTCTGACTATGACTCAGCATTAGCCGATTGTGGTGGTAATAATGTTACAATTTTAGTATTCTCACAGTGAGTAGAAGATGTATTTTAAGTTTGATTAATTATAGCTTAAGTTAATTGACCCTGATTTATGATTTCGATGTTTTGATATATCTTTTACTACAGTTATTAATTTATAATTAAGTGCATTTATTGAAAAAATTAATATATTTCGGATTAAAATTTGATTTTGATTATTATTACAACTAATTAATTTATTAATATTCCAATAACATTTTCAAATTCAACTTAAAAAAGGGTGTTCTACTATACACTGTATAAATGAGTATTTATATTAACCTAGTGGGTGACTCACAAGTTATTAGGTATCAATATTTTTTAAGCAATTGCAATCAAAGTAAACCACAGTTGGTAGTTCAAAATTCAATAGCAATATCTGGTATAAAAACAGGGCAATTAAAACATCATATCAAAGCAGCAAAACCAACCTTAGGGAATAATTGCCCTGTGTTGATGTTAGGCATTAATGATTTAGTAAAAAATACACCATTTGATGATTTTAAAAACCAACTGTTATCATTAATAAAGATTATTAGAAAATTTTACTCTCCAAATAAAATATTTATCCTTTCCTTGCCACCATTTCCACGTTTGCACACAAGCCACCTGACTCAAGTTGACAACATAAATAAATTTTTGGCAACTCTTAACAACAATAATACACAAATATTACATTTACCAATTACAATTCAAAATGCGCATAAATTCTTCCAGCACTATTATCCCTCTGGTAAAACTGATCAAATAGACTTAAATAACAATGCTTTCGTCCAACTCACTGAAATAATAAAACATCAGTTACAGTAAAAGAAATTATAAGAAATGGGCATTTATGGGTCAAATTCAGTTGAAACCATGACTCCAAACAACTTATTTTCTCAAAATCCAAATTATTACTAACACACATACTAATATATCTCACACCAAAAAAATATATTAACCTACAATATGAAGGCTATTACCAAGTTAGGAACTACATCCGACTCTATAGATTAGGGGTTGCTAAATGATACCAAGGGCCTCCTTGGACGGACTGTCACATAGGGTATAGGGGTTAGGGATGTCTTACCCTGGATCGTTGAAGCGTACACAATTATTAAAAAACTCAATAAGTACATTGATAAGATAAGGGTCTGTGATCTTGTAAGTTGGCACACATGGGCCTATACAAACCTTACCCTACAATTACCTACAATAGACCCTAGAAGGAAGTAAATTTTTATGGCCTCCCCCCCCCAAAAAAAAAAAATATAAAAAAATAAAAAATAAATAAATAAAAATAAAAAATAAATAAATAAAAATACAAATAAATAAATAAATAAAAATAAATAAATAAAAATAAATAAATATAAAAAAAACGGGGTAGGCAAGGACCTGTCGCAGATTGGTAGCAGAGCAGAACAAGGTTAGTGTCCCTCCAAACCGCAAAATTAAATTCTTTTTTCAAAAAATTCATTAAATTCAAAAATTAAAAATTCATTATTTAAATTACTAGAATTATTAAATAGGTAAGAAAATTAAAGCTTAGAACATGCAGCACCGTTGCACGCATGCAAGGACAGGAGCCGAAGCCACGTGGCAACGTACGCTACCGTACAACTATTTTTAATCAACTATCAACCGTAACAATTTTTTGGGTTAAATTTAGTAAGGATATCGCAATATTTATGTGAATAAAAGTATTTATATGGATCAATTGTCAGGTACTGGTTTAAAGAGTTAAATTTCAGGGGGTTAATGGTTGATGGATCATAGTTTGTAGATAATATTGTTTCATGTTTTAAAAATAAAAAAATGTTATAATTGGTTGCTTAGGTTTGTATGAATATTTTTAAATTTATAAACTCACACATCTATAATCCAAATTGATTCATCTATGCATTTACAACCAATTTATTATCTTATCGTTGTGCTCGCCAGGGCAATACTTTACACCTTGTGCACCTTCATGTGAGAAATGTAATATTTTTAAGTTGTTAATCTAAGAACTTTCAGCCTTGTATCTATTAGATTTTATTCTATAATTAGTAACAATATGTCTTGCAGAACCATATGTTATTGTAATTTACATGTTATTATGGTATAGCATAATAATTGGCAATCATATTAGCAATTAATAGTTCAAATAAATTCATTTGAGTTCCATTTTCGTCAACAGATAATTTTAATAGTTCAGGTTAATAAGTTTTGGTCACTGTTAGTTTAGTCAGTTTCTAGATGACATTTAATTAAATCAGTTATTTTAGTTTTAGTGATTTATTAATATTGGCCTATATCACATTCGAATGAAGTTAATAATTGTGTGTCGAATTTCCTCATATTATAAAAATAGAATAAGTTAGGTCTACCAATAAGCTATGTTTATTAGCACCATGTTCCCCCCACACTTCAAGAAATCCGGCTTTATTGTTACTTATTACAATTTGAAACGGAACCCAGTACAGATAATGTGCATTTGAATTTACAAATTGATTAAATTAAGGGATTGTAATGGTGAATTTAGTTGATTGAATGGGCAACTCCATTTGATTTAGTTTGCTGATAATTTTGGTTAGGTTTTGAGATGACAATTAAAATAATATCAAATCAAAATTAGTAATAGTCTTAAAGTATGTCCATCAGATTAATTGAATATGCCGCTCTTTACAATCCAGAAACCTGTCGTAGCCCTTATCAGTTCTCGGCCCCTCCTAGCGAAATTCCAACTTGATCTTTAAGTTATTACATTTATATAAATTACAATTATATTTGTTAGAATTTTTAAAGCATGCTGAAAATCAATTTGATCGGCGATTCGCAATTGAAAAGGTTTCAAACTTATTTTGAATATACCAGCCATCGTAATTATGGATTTAGCATAAACCAGTCAATAACCGTACCGGGATTTACGTTATTAGATATGAAGCGTTACTTAAAAACCGTAAAACATGAATTAAATTCTCAAACCCCAACGCTACTGTTTTTAGGAACTAATGATGTATTAAAAGGAGTTACATTTGATGACTTGTGTAACCGGTTTCGAGCACTCGTGCGGCTTATCAGGCGGTTATGCAATCCGCAACTTCTCATCATCCTGGCAATTCCCCCACTACCTCGACTTCACAACAACAATACTGCCATGCACGTTATTGACCAAACTAACCAATTTCTCTCAACGCTACAAGACGACTGCACTGTTTTTTTGCGCATGCCAATAACTTTGCAAAATGCCGGCGAATTGTTTCACACATTTTATCGCAATTCCACGCGGAGGGACGGAATTCACTTAAATGATAGGGCGTTTCACATTTTGAGCCAAATGAAATGAAATATTTTACGGGAAAAACTTCTCCTTCTCTCTCTCTCCGCCCTAAATTAAAAAAAAAAAAAAAAATAAGCAAACGTATCTCAGAGTGTATGAACATCGACTGGCCAATTATACTTGTTACAGGCTAAAAATTATTAAAGACATAAAATGTCATAGTGCGCTCCGGGATTGAATAATGGATGAGGGCAGAATAAATGGCTCGAACCTCAATAAACGTACCCTCTATCCAGAATCAATCGCCCGCAGTGGCAATAATTTAATTAGGACCCACTAACACACTAACCGACCATACCCATACCTTGGTACCAGTGAGCCGCCTACAGTAGGGAAATGTCTATCTTTAGTGAATCACTCGATTCAAATTAGATTAGGGAGTTGTGAAGGCATAAACCCTTCCCCTACAAACGACCGTTTGCATAGGGACCACTACAGGCACCCACTTGAATACCCTATAGGGAAAAGTCAGGCAAAGCATTGAGATGGTCAAACATTTTGCCCTGGGGGGATAAATATTAGCTGGCTTGGAATATCCTATCGCACCTGCATCCTTAGTAAATAACAAGGCATTAAGTTAAGGCATGAAGTTAAAGGTTTAGAAAAAAAATGCAAGCAAAGAGACCTTCAGCCAACCCTGGTGGAGTTGGAGCAAACGGTTTCAGCACTCCTGGGGTCTCAAATTGTTGCCCTCGGCGGTAGATGCGCCCTTGCGGTGTAGATGCAAGCCGCGGTGGCAGTGCCGAGACCGGGCGGAAGGTTCTCGGAGCTACGCATAAAAATGGGCCCACCAAAAAAAAATAATAAAATTAAAAAAATAATAAAAAAAAATAGTGAGGAGTTTGCCTTGTGTTCAGTGTTTAATGTCCTAGATTACACCCCTGAATACCCTACAAGCCACGCTATGGGATTTTTTAAATGTGGGGTAGATGATGGACCAATCAATGTTTTTCCTCTCCCGGGAACCCAGTCCCTTGCGTACACGGTCATTACATATTATATACACACACAGGATAAATAAGGGCGCGTATTGACAAGTAAGGTGCCATAGATTAGCTTGTTGTATCTCCCACCGTCAAAAAAAAAAAAAGGTGGTCGACAGTTTGGTCGCTCTCTAATATCTCGCATAGGAGCAAACGGTCTTGGGGAAGGAGCCTTTATGGTGCCGCTAGTCCTCTCTATTCAGATAGTGTTTTTGAGCTTAGTTAGGGGGTGGACTCACGCATGGTAATTTCCTTTGTAACTAATACCCTTATCGCACCCTCAATTAGCCTTATGTAGTTGAAACCGAATAATACTAACCATCCAAAGTTGCGTTACCGAAACTAAAGGCCAAGTCATGCATACCACTCTTGAGTAAATATTTTTTAATTTTAAATATTTTTTTCTTATTGAGGGTAGGTAAATAATACTCATATTTATTGACAGATAATGATAAAACTTGTCATTTATTATTATTATTATTATTATGTTATTGATTTGAAAATTCGCTGAGTACGCAGGTCTGCTTCGACGGGGGTATTTATTCTTATTACTTTTTAGAATAATGAACCAATTATCAGTTATTTTAACTTTAAAAAGTATTATCATTAATCGTGTTGATATTTTTGTCTAAATTGGGTCTTTTCTATTTAAATAGATGTGTAAAGTGTCAAAATAGGTAATTGAAAAATTAATGAGGTATAAAATATTTTGTAAAATTTACAAAATGATGCATACCTGATAAAGTAAGCATTTTAAGTCATAACAACATTGAAACTTTTTTTGCTTATTTTGACCTGGTAAAACATGAATTGATGGACTTAACATTCATGCTATATATATTTGTAGGGTTGAATCTTGTTGTTCACATATCTTTTTAGAGATAAAATAAATCCTATTATCGCTGAATGTTTAAGCAGTACACTCAATTTTACATTCAATTTTATGTACAAACTATGTATGGATAAAATATTAAGTTTGTCAAGTTAAATATTACTAGAGAAACAACTTTAAAAAAATTTTTAATGGATATGTCATTCTCAGGTGCTTTTAATTTAGTTTTAGTTATTAATCTATTGAAAGGAAAAGGGTAGGCCTTTTTACATAACATGAATTTTAATTTTTTGTTTAATTTTGTATTCTTTTCAAGGTTAGTCATAAACATAATCTGTAATATGCCTGCAACTATTACCTATTCAATTAATTATTTCATTATTTCACACTATGAGTTTGAAATTTCAGTTTGCTATTATCATCTGTAATGTTTAGTGGGAGAGCTAAAGGTAGCTTGCAGCCACAAGCAACTGGTTTGGGGGGGCTGCCATTTGCACCAAAGAGTAGTCAAATCATTCTGTCTCAAGAATACAGGTCTTCAGCGTGAGAAACTGCGGCTCACAGTGTCCGACCCTTCCTTCAAGGTAATGTAACCTGTAGTAGTTAGGCTCTAAACCGATGGAGTTCAGGGGATTTCAACAAGCTGTATCAAAATTTTGGGGAATCCAATGAGCATTTGTGGATTAGCTTTTAATGGTCTTATGAGAATCACTATGAATTAGACCACATAATTTTTTTAAACACCTCAGCCATCCATCACCATGGACCTGTGCCTGAGTGGAGGATAAAATACTGAGAGAGGCACTGTAGTGGTGTGAATCACATGTAGGATAGCCAGGGGCCAGAGTGGATCGCTCATGACCAGACAAAAGTTGCAGGCCTCCGGTTTCGATCTAGTAACTTTTGAATTACTTGGCCAGCATGTTACCCCTGAGCTATCGTGTCGATAAACTATAAAAATTATATGTAAACAAACTATTTTGTTGATATTTGACTTGACTTAATGAGTTTCATGATCATAAAAAACTAGAGGTGTGCGGATATCTGAAAAGTTAGATCGGGATCAAATCGGATATCCGGCTCCAATCCGATTGCAAAACAAGTCCAATAAATATCTGTACTTTTGGTTTGGCCGTATAGAATGAGCATTAAAACCGAAAGCAAAACTTTCCGTTTGAGAAGTTGGCAATACGGAACATCTTTAATCAAACGAAAATGTTGAAGCAGATGACGAAATTACGCAATTCATATCCAATCGGAATGTAAGAATGTCATTGGGCGGTCCGCGGATGCTTTATGATTGTTAGATTCTTCAACTATGCGTTTAAGTAACCGTAAGTTCAACACGATATTCATTTTAAAATACAAAGCATAGCGTCATCGATAGTTGCACTGAGTATCATATTGCGGTTTGAAATTATTCCGAATAAAATATGATTTCGGCTACAAAAAAACTTGAATTGTCGTTTTAATGTTATTGGTAACAAACCATCATAATAGCTCGTTTTGCGACGGTATTTCCAGCAAAAATAATACTACTTCATTTTGATCGTCTACGTAGATGACCAAATGTTTCGATATCGCATTCTCAAGTATTCCGGGTTTGAGCAATACGATAGTGTTACCAAATTTAAATTTGGCCTATTTCATCATTCGGTGTTCACATAACCAACAAATTTTCCACTTGTTTTCATTCTACATTAAAACAATTTCTTTCTTGTTAAATGAACTTACGCGTTATTAGTTTTACATTTTTAGATAATTTTAAGATGAATAACTAACTAGATTACGACAAGGTACCATGATTTCACGGGTTTCAATATTGTTACACAGCCGATCGGGGTATTTTATCTGCCCGATATTCCAACTCTGCGCCTGCGCACAGGCATTTGTTTGATAGAAGCTGCGCTGTCACTGCTTTTTCTAGTTCATTGTCACTAATATATCAGTGACAGAACAATATCAGTGACTTTGTCACCGGTACAGAAATATTGCATATCCCTGCCGATATGAAGATAGCCGATGGTATCGAGCCAACGTCGTCTGTCAAATCTTGGTTCTTTGTTAATGGTCATTTGTTTTAATCATTGTAATAGATAAAATAGTTGATTAATGAAATAAAATTGAGAATTAGTTGATGATTAGTAGAAAGTTGATGTAATTTAATGGCGAATTATAAGGTTTCTATTGATTTAATATGTGAATTACGCCATATTAAAATTTGTTACTGGTACTTTTAAATGCAGTGAAGTACAAATTTTAGTTTTGTTGTTCATCCTATGAAGAATTTAAGATTTTTATGTACCATTTAATAATTTTGATAAAGTTTTATTAATTTTTTCCTAATTTATTCTTAGATAAGTGTGATTCCACTTTGTTATTGCAAGTATCCGAATCCGAAAACTATCCGATCCGAAAAAATAATTCACTATCCCACACCTCTAATAAAAACATATTTTTCCTCATACCTCTACGATTAGACCTACAATAACCTGTAATTACCTTTACAGATTGTGGGTGATGAAGACACACTCAAGTCAGAAATGAAGCTCAGTCTCCAGCCAATGGAGAACAAGGAAATGAAATTGGCAGTGTTAGCGACAGTGGCTGGACCTCAGTGGGGCTTTCTCACTATTAGCAGGATTAGCTGTGCAACAGACAAGAATGTGGTGAGTTGTTATACCTGCAAAACTGTCAGGTTAGGATAATTTCTTTAAAACAGGAAATAAATGCTATTTTTATCTTTTCATTGCAGTGGTTCCAAAATCTTTCTACTGATAAACTATGAGTGGGAGCAACCTTAAACATTTTTTTATAAAGTTTTTCCATAGATAATGCACATATATGTTTTTAAGAAATAATTAGGCCCCATTGTTTAAAAAAAGGGATGATACAATTCCGGCTCTTGATTCCTCGATACCTCCAATACAATTCTTTGATTCAAACATTTTCCTTGTCTCTTTGTCTTTTACATTATCAAAATTTAAAAAATCCTGGTGGATTAGAACAAAATGATAACAGTAAATTTATTTCAAAAGTGGATAAAGTATTTTTTACAAAAGTTCCTCCAATACAATACTTGTTTATACCCCAATAGTCCCAAGGCTATTGTAGGCCTTAGTATTAATTGTTACAAAATATGATTATGTGCTTAAATAATTATATATTAGTTTTCTAATATATTCTTTAACCCCTTGGTGAGTATGGACGTTCCTGAACGTCCCAATGTCATATGCCAAAACGAGTAGCTTATCATAACCTAAAACCGGCCCTAAGGAGTAAGGGAAAAAATTTGTAATTTGCACAAAATCTTTATTTTTACATTGGTACATGATTCTACAATAGGAAAAACAATATAAATGGAAAATCCTATGAAATATTGTTACTTTGAGTGCAAAAAATAATTTTTAATATAAAAATTGCTTAGTCCTTGGAATGATTTAGAATAATTTTTTGTATGAAAAAGTTCAAAGCACGGTTGGAAAACACATACAGTAAATCACTAGTGTAAGATCTGTAGCAGCTATTGGGGGGAGTGGATTTTCAAGGAACTAATAGGCCTTGCCCTATTACTGAAATGGAGGCGTGCTCTCCTGTGTTTCCTCAAGTGCTAGCAAGTTTATCAGAACATTCAATAACATGTTATTGTTTTTTTTAACATGTTTTAGAGTCATTTGAAACACATTTATACCTTAAAAATACATAAATAATAAAATTCAATTCATAAAAATGTTTCACAACATCTTTAATATTTTTGTCCATTTTATTAGTGGCCGTTCCGGAACGGCCTTACTCATTATGCATAAAATGCATTCTTCGTCAAGGGGTTAAATTAACAAATATTAAATTGTTAGGCCTGAAGTTTCCCCAAAAAAGTGTCAGATTATTGGGTAAATCCCTTATCAGCGCAGGGTCTGAGATTGTAGCTTCAAGGTCACTATACTGACTTTTTCCCTGCCACTTCATAACTGATTAATTATTTTGCTTTACATATGTTTTGGTGCACTCCTTTTGAGTATTCACCTTTGTTTTGCAATTTTTATTATAAAATAGCATATGATGATTAAATATTAAAACACCAGTGGCATGCATTACAAGAATTGGAAGAATATCTCAAAGCCTTGGCAGAAGGTGGGAGTGGGTATTTGTGAATGGAAAAATGAAAAAAGTGGTCATGGATTATTACTCAGATTATATAGATGTTACTGTGTTATTCTCTATTTATAAGAAATAAATAACTCACTTGAATAACATAAAGTTATATTAAAAGAAAACACTTCATTCTTGAATTAATTAAACATAAACATAAATATAAACAAATCCAAATACAAACAGCTGATTAATATAAATATTAATTTAACAGAAAGACAATCGGCACATCTCTCCCTCACAAGTTAAGCCGTTGCGGAGGTTTTATATTTCTCTTATTTGTTGTTATTTCTGATTCCGGAAATGTACTAGTAGTTCCTGTTGATGGGCTCTCTAACTTAATAATAGGAGCCTTTTTGAAAGGAGTAAGGTGTATGCGATTTCTTCGTAATAAACCTCCACCGTCAGTCTTAACAATGTACGACCTGGGATCCGTATGTGGTCGTACAATTTTTCCATTTGTGGCTTTGTCCCTCACATACACTGTCTGTCCTTGTTTCAACTGATCCTTTTCTTTTGTGTTAAATCTCCGGTCAAACCATTGCTTTTTAGAAGCCCTTTGTCTTTCTTCTCTTGACTGAAGAATAGTAGAGTCCGGTGTTTTTGGAATCAAGTTTCCAATTGCAATTGGGACAGTACCTCTTAATTTTCTGCCCATGAGCAATTCTGAGGGGGAATATCCGTTCTCTAGAGGTGTAGATGGTAAATCAACAAACCCTCATATAAATCCTTACACTTGAGGATGATTTTTTTAGCAGTAGCCACAGCTGATTCGGCTAACCCATTCGATTGTGGATAGTTAGGACTGCTAGTCTTGATAATAAATCCCCAGTCCCTTGCAAAAACTCTAAAATCTTGACTGTCAAAAGGATGGTTTGTCAGCTCTTGGTATTGTCACATCTCAATGTGTGCGGCACACCAAATCGCGAGAAAACATTCTTTAGAATGTGAATGGTGCTATGTGCATTCGTGGAGTTAGTTTGAATTATTTCCAAAAATCTCGAGTAGTAATCTTGTATCACCAGGTAAGTTTTTCCATTAACCTTCAAGAAGTCACATCCAACTAAAGACCAAGGTAAGTCCGGAAATTTTGTGCATATCAATGGTTCCTTTCTCACAGTCTGATTAGTCATACAAGTGTAGCAATCTGCGACTTTTTGAGCAATGTCATTGGATATTCCTGGCCACCATACTGTATCCTGAGCGAGCCGTCTGCATTTAGTCACTCCTGTGTGACCCGAGTGCAATTTATCTAGCATCATTGTTTAGACGGATGTCATGTTCTTCAATTGACTTTCCAAAAATCAGAATGTCATCCATTAAATTTACACACCCTTCCAGACCATTCAGTATTTCACTCGGTCGTCTTTGAAAATGTTCTGGGGCAGAGCATATTCCAAAAGGTAAACGAGTAAAACGATATCTTCCAAAAGGGGTCAGGAATGTTGTTAAGTTATGAGATTCCTCTGCCAAAGGGATCTGCCAGAATCCCATTCTTGCATCTAGTTTGGAAAAAACAACACCTCCATTTAATTTGGCTAAACATTCATCAGTTGATGGCAGCATCATCCTTTCTCTAACTACAAAAGAGTTCAATTTAGTAAAATCAACACAGATTCGGACTGAACCATTTTTCTTAGGTGCAACCACTATAGGAGAACACCATTCTGTAGCTTCTGTGACCCTTTGTATAATATTCAATTCTTCCATCTTAGCCAGTTCAGTCTTTACCTTGTCAAATAAAGGAAAGGGGATCCGTCTGGGAACCGCCACAGCATATGGTTTTACATTCTCCTTCACTTTAATAACATAGGATTCTCCTTTTATAATCCCAGGGTATGTCGAAAAGATTTTAGAGGAATCTACAGTTGACAAATTCTGGTCAACTGTATCTACAAACTTAATCAACGAAAACGCGTTAATTGCAGTACAACCTAGTAGTGGTTGTTTAAGATTTCTGATGACATACAACTGTTCTACAATTTGTTTACCTTTAAAATTCAAAGTACATGAAAATGGTACCTAAACAGCTCAAAATATTTTGTCCTGCTGACTTGATACTGCCTCGAAATTTTTCTAGCTTAAATCTGGACAGAGAATTTCTCCAAACTATTTCTGGTATGCAAGAAACATCAGCTCCCGTATCGATTTTAAAAATCGTAAGAACGTTATCAACTTCCATACAGACTTGATAGGGAGGTGCAATAGATACATCTTGAACACAAAATTCTACAGTACTTAGACGAAGGAAGTTATGCTCAACACCAGAATTCTCATTTTCAGTAGCAGAAAGTTCTTTAACCTCCTTCTTCTTTTTATTACAACAACGCTCAAAGTGTCCTAATACACTACAATAATTGCATCGAACCTTGTAACCAGGACAGTTTTCTTTCGTGAGATAATTAACATCCCCGCATCGGAAACATTTAAAACTTTTGCCTCTGATACGGTTTGATTCGAGTTTGTGTTTGGGCGTGGGTTCGATCCCACTTCTGACACCATGTGTTATTCTCTATTTATAAGAAATAAATAACTCACTAGAATAACATAAAGTTATATTAAAAGAAAACACTTCATTCTTGAATTAATTAAACATAAAAATAAATATAAACAAATCCAAATACAAACAGCTGATTAATATAAATATTAATTTAACAGAAAGACAATCAGCACAGTTACCAAAGTAACAAATAACTTATCAGGGCAGTTATTTGGATCACTAAAAACGTCATTTGAAAAACATTGTAATATATTTTCAACCTCATAATAAGAAAACATGAAATCAATAACAACTTAAACCTTTGAAATCGGTTGGCCAGCAGTACTGGCCGTGCTGCGTTCTTGTCAGCCCGGCAGCCATGTTCAACAACCACTCCCACCAACTCGTCAGAATTATTATTTGTGTTATTTTTGTGAATTATTTATAAAGAAACATTTACGCCATACTTCTCCTAATTGTATAAAAATAATTGCCTCAAGTCATCTGAATTTAAATTATCATCCATTGTTATGTTTACCTTTATTATCTGCTGTGGTTACTAGTAAAATAAATATTGATCTATTAATAAAATGTACAGTTATTTGGAAAAAACCAGCTGTTTTTAGCACTTAATATCACCACCTCTCAGTAAACAGAACAGGAGAACAGCAGAACAACGTACTAAGCATAACCCAAATTTCCAACACATGTATGGTTTTAGAAGGGAGAATTCATCTGATTTGCTAGTTCATTTCCCCGAAAGATTGCAGCACATCCCAAACCTGGCATAAAATATCTAAAAAAGAAACAGATGGTTATATTTAGCAGGCAGTACTGCTGGCCGTACGATCGCAACTCAGATTTAATATTGTCCAGTACCACTGGCCATCTAGGTCAGTGGTACTGTGGCGAGGTCAGCTCATATTGAAATTAATTCGACTTGGCAAGAAAATGGTGACGGCCAGTGCAGCTTGCCATTCAAGTGCACAGAACAAGTATAAATACTCGATCCGATAGCTAAGGGTTAATAACATATGATTATTTATAAAGCCAATCCCAGAACAAACTACAGAACCCCAATTGATGTAGGCGAAATATTAACATTTTGCTTTGTTATGGTCATACAAACAATTAAACTGTTCAATGAATAACACACAATGCAAATTTTATTTTTAATTGTTATTCTTGAGCCATGTTACGTACGGTCTGCACTTTACAAGAGCAACACAGCAACTGGCAACCACCCGAATTTACAGCATGTCGTGACTTGAGTTGCCTACATTGCTCAGTCACGTTTCGGTTGAATTTGATATACACATGCCATTATACTACAATGCAACTTCAAGTTGGTAACTTCACCAATTTTTGTTTCAGCTTCCACTTTATGCTTTTGGAGGTAAACCAAAAGTCAACTTGCCTAGAGGTATCTTTGAGATAGAAGCTAACAAGTACCTTTTCCTTGACGATTCTTCACTCGAAAGCTCCTTCGATTTGCAGAACAGTGGTGATAGTTCCGCCTTCTTCAGGATCTCCGAAGGTGGGCTTTTTAAAAAATTTTATAATTGTATCTTGTTAGTTTATACTGTGCTTTGTATAACTATCGTTATATTTTGCTAAAGCTTTATTCACGTCATCCATTGTATTGAGACAATTTTTTTATCGTTAAAATTTCAGTGTTTTTTAATTATTTTATTATTTGTTTACTGTTTAGTTTTGATTAATCATTTCAGTATCTTAAGTCAGTGCTAGTTCTTGGGTACAGAGAACCGATATTGAAATTTTGATACTGGTACCAACCATGGTACTTTAGTTTCTTTAAACTATTCAGTTTTTAATTTTATTTACATTTTTTGCAGTATATTTGAGTGTTAGCTTGTCGAAATAATAGCTGACACTAAAAGGGTTAATTCAGCTGCAGAAGAAGAACCAATAAAAGGTTTAACACTTTCGGATACCACTCTCGTGTTGGCCGTGGGCCGTCATCGAGTATTCTGTCATTTAATAATGATTTCCCTTGGTTTTGACCATTTAAATAGCATTGTGTTTGATTTTAAATGTCTTCCTGACTTAATTATAGTATTTAGACAAAAAATAGTCATATTTTTTATTATTTAGATGACTTTTCAAGCTGTGTTGTCCTAGTTACGTTACCAAGTTTTCCTGTCTGACATTTTGTATCGGTCGCCAGTGGCATTGCTTTTTTTTGTTGACATTTTTGTACGCTTTTGTTTTAATTTATAGTTATTATTGAAATGTTAACTAATGAAAATGAAAATTATTATTGACTCATTTATAATAGCAGGTAAAAAGTCTGTTATTGATCGGGAAGTAGAATTGTTTTTTGAAGATTTGTTGTCGCCAGATACAGTTATTTTTAGTAACAAAGAAATAGGTTACCTAATAATAGGTTAATAGGTTAGTTTTGGTCATTTTATAGAAAGTACCTGGTGACCGAGCTTTGCTCGGATAGAATAAGACATGTATTTTACAAGTTAATTAGCAAAATTAAAACAAATTTACTGCTCAATGAAAACATTTATGTGGTTTAAATAAAACCGTTTTCATACCCCCCTGATAATATGGCAGAAATACTGAACAAAAATATAGCCCTCGGGTGGGGATCGATCACACGACCTTGCGTACGTTAGAACTGAGCGCTACTAACTGAGCTGCGGCATCGGCCAAGTTCGCATCGTCATTTAAGAGTTTTTGGCCAACCTCAATTGTTTTAGCTAATCTTATACTGAATTTAAATGTCCATACAGTTTGTTATTATCATCCTGTGATCAACTGATTTGCTAGAAAAGGAATGAGGATTGAAAAGCAAAAGAGAAATTTAATTTACACCAGTTAATTGGTTTGTTACAGTGGCTTCAAGCAATAGAATGAATACGTTTTCTTTCAAAACACAAAAGATTTTGGAAATAATTTTCTCTGCTTTTATTTCGCACAGTTATGTTACTCTTAAGTTTTTACAAATTGTTTAGTAACCTGATAATTTTACATTTATTTCATACATAAAATAAATATTTATGAAAAATCTCTATTCACATATTGTTCCCCGCCGTCTTCAATCAAGAACAGTCAAACGGTTATAAACAGCTGTTTTGGTTTGTATTGTTTACATTTTATTCTCCATAAGCGTAATGTTAAATTTTTAGATTTTAAACTTATATTACAAGAAAACACGAATTTTCCTGGACATTAGACCTATCTAGAACTTATTTTAGAACTTATTTTCTACTCGGAAATTAGTTATTTCCAAAATTTAAAGAAATTCCTTAGTGCCGTTTTCGAGATCCGTGTGCAAATATATATATATACAAACCTTGCTCGTATTATAGTATTAGATATAGTCAAGAAATAAATTTTTCATAAAAAAATTATTAAAAACCGGGGTCTGTCGGAGCATCGATGGGTCTAAAAAACGGTAGTGGAAAGGGTTAAGTTACCTCAATCAGCCAAGTAGTCCTGGGTTGGGATAGGAACTACCACGGTTTTGAGTCTGGGCGACTTATTTTAAAGTTACAAAAATACCAAGTTAATTCCTTCTCATTTAAAAGATTATCAATTATTATTAAAACCACAATTTATTTAGGCAAAACATTTAAAAAAAACTCATATAAACTTTAGGGAAACTGGCCAGTTGGATTTTTGACATGAGCTGCCGGCGGTTGTTGAGTTGTGAGGATAGTTGACGTGTCAACCCCAACCCAGGGCCACTTATAAATATACAACTAAACTAAAAAAATATAATATACAACTTCTCTTTGGGAAATAGCTTAGTTCATGGATATGTCTAAAGGGAATGAATGTCAGCTCTAAGCAGCTGTCCTTATAATCATGTCACTAACCATATGATATCACTGTTTCACATCTTGGTGTAACGGATTTCTAATATCCTCTCAGAGCCAAGACATATCACGTCTCAAAAGTCAGTTCTAAAAGATAAAAAACAACAAATCCATACTAAAAAATTGCTCTTTTATGAATATGGTTTCCTATCATCCAGTTCTCGCCATAAGTTTACTATCACTAATGGAAAGTAAAAATTATTTTTTCAGTTGTAATATTTGTAAAAGCAGTTAATTTAACTAAGTACCATTTATGAAATGGAATATCTGAACTCTGGTCAAGACTGCAGACAAGTACCAGAGTGTTATCAGTCCCAGATTCCTGGCAGCAAAGTTTCACATACTGTGGAAATGATCAGCTTCTATTTAATTCCAATATTTTAGATATTAACATTCAAGCAAAGCTACTTTGATTTGAATTCATACATGAACATGTCTGAATAAATGTTTACTTCTTCACATTTTAACAGCTGCAAAAAGAGCTGTTAGAATTCATTGAACCTATATAAATTAATATTTCCCAAAATCTATTGGGAAGTTTCTGCATAAAAATATAATATACAACTTCTCTTTGGGAAATAGCTTAGTTCATGGATATGTCTAAAGGGAATGAATGTCAGCTCTAAGCAGCTGTCCTTATAATCATGTCACTAACCATATGATATCACTGTTTCACATCTTGGTGTAACGGATTTCTAATATCCTCTCAGAGCCAAGACATATCCACGTCAAAAGTATGTTACTGGTCTTCATTTATCTAGAAGTGTAAGTACTAATTAATTGTTTATTATGATTAATATAGCTAATTCCAAGTCTTCTGTGGGACTTTCCATATCCCCCCAGGAGGGCCTGTTATCTGCTGGCTGCACTATGACAGTCCAGGTCGCCCTCTCTGTTACTTCAGAGCGGTTAGGTAAGATTCAGATAGTACTTTTATTAGGGGTTTGTGGTTAAGTATTATCCAGAACTTAATTAGTGAAAACATAGAAAAAGGAGTTTAAAAAAAGATATACAACGTCAGAAGAAATATTTTACTGTACTAATTTTTAAACAGTAATATGATTTTTTTAAATCCATTCTTTAAAAAACATATCACATTAAACATATTAATAATTATTTAAACATTATAATTTATGTTGTAACTAATTAATAAGGGGAAATAATCTTCTCAAGTCTATATGAAACTAAGGATGAACAAACAAAATAAAAAACTATAATGTATTTTATTGCAGAACAAAAAATACAGAAAATATATTGAGTCAATACCCTTAGCCAAGGGTTCATTAGACCTATGTTTTATATTGTCCTGGTTTATTATTTTTAATTCAACCAATCACAATCATTGTTGAAATTAAATCAAACACTTTCATAAAATGTCAAAGAGCTCTTTAGACTAAAATATTTATTTTAGTATAAAGTGGTTAATAGTTTAATATTACAGTGAAACCCCTCAAATCTGAACACGTTCTCAGGAAATCTAAAAAAGAAATAGCTGCAAATTTAAAAAAAAATTAATCACATAAACTTATTTTTCAAGGTTCAAGTCTGTTATCTTTAACTATTTAAGTGAAGAAAATCTTCACACGAACCTAATTCCAAGCCACGTAGGTTGTTAGCAATACGCACTTACCAGCAGTTAAACGCTCACTAAAGTAGACAGAGAGACGGCTGGTTGCCTGAAGTCCTGGTGACAGTGAGGTTTTAAATTATCATTCACCAACACGCTATAATAAGTCTGTCTATATATCTCCCTACAACATGATTTTTAATTCTTCCGCCTGTTTTATGTGATTCTTAAGTTGGGTCCTTGTCATCTTATAAATGACATATCAGATTATTTTTCGTCCAACCTCTGCTTTCTTTTTTCAAATAAAGCTTGAGTTTTATTTGAGTAATTATTTTCTGAATTTGTCATTTCATCTTTTAGATTATCTATTTTATCCTGTAAATCCTAGATTTGATCATCAGCTTGCTTTCAAATTTGAGTGTATCATGTTTTAAGCCTTTCAATCCTAGCATTTTCTAACTGGTATTTGCCTGTTTTTTTACCGCGAAACGATGTATCACATCAGTGGCTCTTTTTTAGCACTTTCTTCAACCAATCACAATCATTGTTGAAATTAAATCAAACACTTTCATAAAATGTCAAAGAGCTCTTTAGACTAAAATATTTATTTTAGTATAAAGTGGTTAATAGTTTAATATTACAGTGAAACCCCTCAAATCTGAACACGTTCTCAGGAAATCTAAAAAAGAAATAGCTGCAAATTTAAAAAAAAATTAATCACATAAACTTATTTTTCAAGGTTCAAGTCTGTTATCTTTAACTATTTAAGTGAAGAAAATCTTCACACGAACCTAATTCCAAGCCACGTAGGTTGTTAGCAATACGCACTTACCAGCAGTTAAACGCTCACTAAAGTAGACAGAGAGACGGCTGGTTGCCTGAAGTCCTGGTGACAGTGAGGTTTTAAATTATCATTCACCAACACGCTATAATAAGTCTGTCTATATATCTCCCTACAACATGATTTTTAATTCTTCCGCCTGTTTTATGTGATTCTTAAGTTGGGTCCTTGTCATCTTATAAATGACATATCAGATTATTTTTCGTCCAACCTCTGCTTTCTTTTTTCAAATAAAGCTTGAGTTTTATTTGAGTAATTATTTTCTGAATTTGTCATTTCATCTTTTAGATTATCTATTTTATCCTGTAAATCCTAGATTTGATCATCAGCTTGCTTTCAAATTTGAGTGTATCATGTTTTAAGCCTTTCAATCCTAGCATTTTCTAACTGGTATTTGCCTGTTTTTTTACCGCGAAACGATGTATCACATCAGTGGCTCTTTTTTAGCACTTTCATATATTTTAGTGTGGTTCGATATCTCATGCACCTAAAATCATAAGAATTAATTCCTAATTCAATGGAAATTTGCTTGGTATGAAGATTTGCTGCATACCATGGTATGGTTTGTTGATGGGGTATTTTATAATATCATACACTTTTGGTCACGCCCAACTCCATAAATTTAACTTAATATAGCCGGTGATTCCTGTTGCAAGTATCTTTCAATTATAGCCTACTCTTCAGACTGTATCAATGTTTTACGTTTTTTCATTGTTTGAGGTTTCATAGTGTCACAAAATTAGCTCACTGGAAACAGAAGTAATCAGTAATCTTCAAATGACTTGGTTCTAGGAGCAATGTTACTAAACAAAAACAATAAACAGATAACAAGCACAAACCTTCAATGTTTGGACAAGTTTCCTCTACTCTTCAGCGACAGTAGTGCTCACACTTTTGAGAACAACTGCAGCTGCAGAGCTTTCAGATCAAGTCAGGCCTTCCTGCCCAAACAGATACACCAACCTTCGGAATACACAGAATGTGTTATAGTTAGAAATTGTTTAAGCATGAGCTTTAAAATGTTTTTTGTTGGCATTGAATTAACTTGAACTACTATGCTCTGTACAGAGTTGCTGTTACGTCAGACTGGGATGTCGGTGTGTGTGGCGCAGCTCAGTGTAATGTGTGGCGATGAGAGCACCAGGCAGCGACTGCTCAGGATCAGGGGCTTGTCGGGTGTTCTAGCCGCCAGAATCTCCCACATCTCACAGATCCACTCTACTCCCATCAATAATCTGAACAAACTCGATGGCTCCATGGTAGTATTTAAATTGTTCTATGTGTGTTGTTAAAGTATCATTTTCACTGCAATAGAATTCACTGAGTAAGAATCAATACAATTTTCTATTTAGTCTATGAACTACAATTTTAAAAACAACTTCACCGCAGAGTAGGCAGCTGCACTACTCCAGAGTTACATAAGTGCAAAATACTCAAGAGTGAAAGAAAATAATACAATATGAATATACTACAGAAATTATACTGTATCAGAATATAAATACCCCTGTCGCAGCAGACCTGCATACTCAGCGAATTTCCACCTCAATAATATGGCAATAATAATACAAGTATATGACAAGATTGAACAATCAATACCATCCTGTTGATAAATTATAGTATTTGCCTATTCTCCGTAACATAAACATGGGAAAGTGTGTGCAGGTTTGCTGCTTTGAGAAACACTGAAAGTAGACATTTTTACCATAAACTATTTTTATTTTGACCATATACCAAGTTTTATCATAAATAGAGGAGTTTGCCTATTCTCCATAATTTATAGGATTTTTAGCCTTACTCGGCGTAGTGAAAACTCAGTGTTGTGAAACGCTCCCAAATTTGCTGAGTACGCAGGTCTGCTGCGACGGGGGTGTTGTTACTTACCATGACTATTTGAGCCCTCCACGGAGAACTAATCTCTTCAAGAAGGCATTACTTCTTTCAAGAGGTGTTGTACTTCTGCATCAATGAATTTCCTGTCATTAACAGAAAAACGCCTACTCTTGGTCGAAATTGGTTAACAGTCTCTAGAAAGATTTTCAAATAACTTTGCATCTAAAACGTTGGCCCTGGTGAAATTAAAAATCTCAAGTGATGGTTTATTTCCACAAAATTTAATTACTACTTTCTCATATTCTTGTAGAGTATCATGACCAATTATAAAATAAGCACGTGAATTGGGGAGTGCAGAGACTGTTACGTTATTGAATATATTATCCCTAATTTTTAGATTAAGATTGTAATTGGTCCTGATTGTGCAAGATAGGAATTTCGAAGCCATTGAAATTTTGTTTGAAGTCAGATGTAAAACTAATCATATGTCTTTTGCAAATTGTTCATCAATATATCTTGAAGAGCTTCCACTATCAACTTGTATTGACTCCATTGATATTTACATCAATAATGAAAGTTTTTTAGTCACAATAGGCTATAACAGATACAATTTCTGTATTTTCTTGTTGCCTGGAGTCTGCTGATATCAGTGCAACACTTTTATTCCTAGAACAACATGCGACAGAGAAATGACCTAACTTACTACAACATTTACAAAGAAATTCTATTGCGGGACATATTTTCCGTGGGTCCCTTGGTTTCCCACAAAAATAACATTTTTGAGTGGAGGAGGGAGCTAACGTTTGAGATTCGGGTAAATGACTTACTTTTAAAAATTCATTTTTTATGCTAGTAGATGAGAAGATGGTAATACATTTATATGAAAAGTTTTGTTATTATATGAATCAGAATGACTTTGAGTCATCTTCAGGGCCAAAGCTTGGTCATATGCTTGTTTTAGAGTGAGAGAACTGTTCCCTAGTAAATGTTATTGCTAACTGACGTCGAGCAAAGATTTCATTTTTTTGGTTTGATAAAAGTTGTCTTCAATATGTCTATTACATCTGAATAAGATTGGCATTCTTGAATTATGGTAAAAACTGAAGGAGATAAATGATTAATTAGAATGCTTAGTTTACCTTTGTCATCAGTTTCTGATAGACGCGAGATAAAGTTCTCGAACGTAGTGTACCAATGAATCCATTCGATTGCAGACGTTGATGAGGTAGGATTACTGTTCAATTTGTATGGTCTGAGTATTTGATCCATTCCTACTAGTTGAATAAATTGAAATTATAAATATTGAGGAATTAGAGTTTGGAATTTAGAGAAATCTGGCTTTATTTGACTAAACATTCATTACATGGAGTTGAATTTGACATGACATTTGAAACATATGAAATAAATATTAATAATTTACAAACAGGTAAAAGGAAATGTATTATATCAAAGGTAAAGCTATTTATTTACATTTGCCTATGCAAAAATAATTTAACATTATCGTTTTTGGCGACCCATCCAGGTAGGTATTTTGAGCAAGTATGAATGAGAAATGATTGTGGAATGACCTTATAGTCTTATTAGACATGTTCCTTAGACAGGACTGATAATTAATAACCCAACAACCAATGGAATCTAAGGGACCTACAGTGTAACTTGGGATCCGAACCACTTTTGACTCTGAATCTACAAACTGCTCTAATTATGAGGATGGTCTTGGGGTATGAGCATAGTATTCAATAGTGCGGACGTTAATCTACACCAGGGTATATACCATCCACCGACCACCACTCATAACTATCCACAATTTGTGACCTCCAAGTGGCTGAATTACAGGACACATTACCTTCCTTCCGACATATAAATTATTACCTGATTGCTTATAATTAAGCACACTCAATTATCTGTTTTGACATTGCCTTTAGCCCAGAGAGAAGCAACACAGTTGCTGATATATTATCCCGAAACTTAGGCACATCACTTGAGTCTTTAATTTTAAAGAACTGCATGGGATGATATGCCATCCCGGTGTAACTCATATGTCACACGTCACTGGGTATGTTCAAAAAGTTTGCCATTTTCCATTAAAGAAATATGAGGTGTATGGAAAATAAGAAAAACAGTAGGTTTGTGTGAAGGCTCGAATCATCGTGCTTTTTAAAGCTCGGCTCAGCTCGAGGCGTTTTGAAAAAGCTCAAAATTTGAGCCGTGCTTTTGCCAAGTAAAAACACTCTTAATTTACACCGTAATTTTAAATAACTCTGTTCATACGGTCGTTTTTTACATCTGTGATCGTGATAAATTCAGATGGAAGAAGTAATATTGTTACTTATTTTGAGATGTCGTAATAAGAAGCGAAACATTGTTCTCAGTCAGATGAAACTTAACCAAGAAATCAGCTGTAGCGCTGCTGACTCAAAATTGTCTTCTACAATTGATTAATTTTCCTCATTCAAACTAATTTTATTATTATTACATTAAGTACATTCAAAGAAAAAATACTAATAATCAAAATTGAATAGTATTGAATTAAATCATAGTTAGTTAATAGTTTAGTTTTAAAAATGGCTTTTTTTCGTCATCAACTGACAGCTTCCATTGCCTTCCGCAGCAAAAAATTAGATCCATAGTTGTTTAGTAATATTTATTTCAAAAAATAAACCTTGAGTATATGACAAATTATTTTAAATTGTTTATTACAATATACATCTATCATATTAAATGATCCAGCATTCTGTTTATTTTCAAGTAATAAATAAAAATAATTCTATTAATCAAAGTAAATATGTCTATTTTCACAATTTTATAAATTTACTACTTACAAAATATACAACACTGTTTTTATGTTCAAATATCTCATCTGTAAATAAGAGAATTGTTTAGTTCTGTGAGTTGGATAAGGCTGCCAGGCTAGGGTCAACGGTCAACTTAGGACTTTTCCAGTTCTACTCTGCTGCAAGTTCACAGACAGTGATAGTGGTGTGGTAGAAACTTTTGTGATTTCATGTGTAATGAAGGACATTTTCATCATGTAGCCGTGAGTCGAACAATCATATTTTTAAAGGATCATCAGTATCCCTGTTTCACATAGACATTTCATTTTGAGGGTCATCAATATCCCTAATTATTACAATTAGTTATACATAACCTGTCTGAACAATCTTACTTGACTCAAACAATTGCTCCACCAGCTTGCCCGTAGAAGTACAGCAAAGCCATTGCAGCCAATCAGCTCTGTGGTCAAGTGGTTAGAGTTTTGGACACTCATCCTCAAGATATCTGGTTCAAATCCCCTGGCAGTCACAGAACTTTTACATCTTGAATTTTTCAAGGAATATTTTTCTTTGTATTTTAAATTACGTGAGATCATTTTATGTCACTTGAATATTATTTTGTATCAATATATTAAATTTTTTTCGCTCATTGTTTACAGTATTTTATTCAATTCTCAATCTGTCTGAATGAATCAGTATAGTTTAAATTAGGGATTTTAAAGTAAGGAATTTATTATTTTGAAAGTTATAAATTTCTCATTTGCCCCAACATTAAATGTTTAATCAGCATGACGAATCATAAATGAAAACATTGAATTCAAGATTCTCAGTTAAACCGGGTGTAAGCTGTAGTGATAAGAGATGAGGGGACATGGACAGGCAATAGAACAATGGGTAACAAAAAATAAGACCTGGGGTGAATGGGGGAGGGGAAGAGGGGTTTGTTGACGTTTGGAACTGACTCTGGAACTTCACTATTTTATTTTACAGTCAAATACCTTCATTTCTCTACGTATCTAGTTAAAAATTGAGTCTTATGTTTTCTCGTTGAAAATCATTAATCGGAGGAGAGAGAGTAAGATGAGATAAGTGAATCCCAACTATAAACATTTCAGGTTGGGTAACAGGAACGAAACAATAGTTTGACCTCAATAATTGATTCCTAGAGGGATAGAGGAAGTATATCAGACAACATTCAACCATAAGTTGATAAGTATATGCACCATAACCATCCAAGAGACAATAATGATTCTCAGATTTAGTTAATTAATAATTATCAATAACAAACTAAATCACAAGAAAATATCCTACATATAAACAATACTGAAAAACTAAATAAACAGAAAACATGCGCCATAAACTTTGGATTGATGACCATAAAAGTAACCTTATTGCCAACTTACAGAAAGGACTATAATATTTCATCTTTTAGGCGGGAAAATGATATGATACTTCCTTTTTTACAGCTTATGAATTCATCATTACTGCTTTGACCATGTACAAAATTCAAAACCAAACCATATTATATCATTATAATTTAATAAAGCCAGATTCTGTTTGTGTAATTATGTTAAGCATAAGAGTTTACATATATATGTATATATATACTTATACATATATATTTATATATATATGAATGAAAACACAATAATGTTTTCATGTTGTACACAGTCACTATTTCTATTTGCTTGAAAACGTTTTTTATAATTAAAACGAAAATTTGCAAAACCAACACTCATTCATTCAGTACACAACTATACAAATATATATACTTGTGGGTGTTTCAGAAGGGTGCTGAGAAACTGTGGGAAGAAGATACTGATGATTGGACTGTTAGAGTTTTTATTAACAGGGTTGCTTTAGAAGCTCTGCGTTTGGACACTTCTGAGGACTACGTTAATCTATCTACAACCATAACCAGTAACCAGTAACCAAACCACAGCTATAAATTTAAGATTTTAACTTGTAATTTACTCTAGGAGAACAACTAATATAATTTATTAAGAACAAATTTAAAATGTACTCACATTGATATTGAATAATATAAAACCAATATGAGTGAAAAATTATATACCTAGGCCTACGTTTAGTTAAGCTATTGATTCCTTTGAACATGTTATTGTATACCCTATATGTTCCCCATTGTTTGATCAACTTTGTAAAGTGTTCTAAGAATAAATGAAACTATTATTGTTTTTGTATTTCCTTTTACATGCCTTCTATGTCCATTTGACCATGTCAATGCAACACATTAGAACACCTCATAACTGGCCTCGGTTTTCCTGGTCCTCAGAATATCCTACCGATTCCTTGAAGAGATGTCAAAATGTATTTCCCACGTTTCTGCTACTTAACTCTTCTCACGGTTTTTGGAGATTACTACTCAGTTGAGCTACTTTACTAGGTTTAACACTTTAGATCTGAAGCCTTAGGTCGGGCTAGTGTCCCATTGTCCGACGCCCGACCCAAAATCGGGCTGCCTTCTTTAATTCCATAGCAACAAATTTTTGGGGTAAATTCAGGTTTTGGTACTTCATATTCTACATATTCTTTTGTCATTAAACCATTGGCTACGATAGACAGGCACTGCCCGTTACGGGATAGCCAGCGCGAAACTACCGATGACGAGCGGTTTCCGTCATCGACGTAACTATTGATTTATTCTTACATTTGGCGGTCTTTGGCTGTTGTATTACGATATTTGACTGTCGATTGTTATATTCAAAATATTGCATCGCTATATATTTTGACTCTTGATTGTTTTTTATCGTTCTTTGTTTACAGTTTGTTTGTTTACATCGTCGTGCAGTATGCGGTTTGACAACAATGGTAGTTTCGCAGCAATACATTCCTTGTTTCTGAGGATTGTTCTGATTTTGTTAGACAGATTTAATATGAAAGTAGTAATTCGGAAAGTAAAGATAGTGATGAGTTTAGTGTTTTCAGCTGTCAAAGTGACGTAGAATAACATATAGGTAGGCCTAACCTTCAACAGTCGAACTGGACATCGAGTAATAACAGTAAGTGTTCACACTGATGTTCATTTCACGTGAAGCAAGTGTTGCGAGGCAAAATGTTATGCTGGGCACTAGCGCCCCGTGTATTTCAATGCAAGGCGCTTCGCAACGTTTGCTTGGTGAGTGTGCAGGCTCCCATTGAAATACACAGGGCGCTAGTATCCAGTGAAACATTTTGCCTTGCAACACTTGCTTCAGGTGAAATGCTGCATCAGTGTGCAGCCGGCCTTATAGAACAAAAAAGTTTTTTTCGGCCTATATAGTGTAAACAGGCAGTGAAAATTTTAAATAAATTAATTTAAATATGCGTAGTACCAAATTAGAAAACATTCAGCTAGATATTAGGGAAGAAAATGTTCATTTTCTTCGTGTTTATTAAGTATTAAGCTTAAACCCTGATAAATGCTTATATAATTCAGAACCGACATGCTTCAAAAGTGTACATTTATTCAGTAGCCAATGGGTTACTCTTTACACATCTTTGGTTTTCTTGTAGTCTGCATGTATTTACAAAAAAAATTTTCAAACAATTTTTCAATCCCTTGCTCAGAACAGACAGCCGTTGATACTAGCCGTGTTATGTTTGAATTGTTAGCGAATTTCCCATAGGGAAGAAGCTATTACCATAGGTCTCATGGCAAGAGTTAAGCCCGGGACCATGTTATTTTGTCTTCTTTAGGTGCCCAGAGACCAAAAACAATAGTCATTAAAATTTATATATATATATATACACAGGCAAAATGCAAAAAGTAACCAACTAATTTTGAGAAATTCTGAATTGGCACACCAGTTGGATCTAAAATCAAAATTTCCATCCGGTTTGAATTTAAGATAATTTGATAAAAAACAATTAATTCAACTCAATTGAAAATTAAAAATTACATGTATAAACCTCTATATTTATTTATTTTAAAATATACCAAATCATATGTTCCGTATTTAAAATTTTCCCAAGACAATCCCTGTTAAACCTGTTTTACCCTGTTTTTTATCCCTGTTTTACCTGTTAAAATATTTAGTCACTGTTTATTATTGTTTATTGTTCTCTTATTTCTATTTTCTCAAATGCTTGAAAACGTTTATATATTTAAACAAAAATTTGCATACCTTTGAATTTTTCATTTATTCTATCAAACCAGTTGAACAATTATATATATATATATATAATTATTACTATTTATTTGTAAGAAAACCTTGTCTGGCGGACTTATTTAACCTGTTTCGGCAGGTACAAAACTCATCACTACCAAAACCAAATTATAGTCTAATCAAGATCCATCGGCAAAAAATATTCCTCTTTTTAATCAAACTGAAACTAATGTTGAAAATCTGTCCTCGTACAAACCAAATAAAGAAGAAAACTTGGTATTATCAAAAGGTCTAACATTTTCGCCCACTCCTTCATTTAATCATATAAAATTAGTATCTGACTCTCTGGAATTCGCTCAACACATAAGAAAAAAGTATCACTGTGAAAAAAATTCAATTCAATTTGATACCAGGAACAAAATACCATCCTCACTTGTAAAATTCAAAGAAAGCACATGGGAACCAGAGACATTACCACCCGACCATCCAATTGAACAATTTATAAACATCATAACATCAAATTTATCGGATCCTTCCTTCCCGGATACTTTACCAAAATCTAAGAACCTTACAAACGAAGAATATAAAGCAATAAATTCAATACAGCGTAACAAAATACCCCCGTCGCAGCAGACCTGCGTACTCAGCGAATTTCCAAATCAATAATATATGACAAGTTTAAAAAAAATCTGTCCATAAACATGAGAATTATTTGCCTATTCTCCATAAGATTAACATGGCAAAGAGTGTGCAGGTTTACTGCTGTGAGGAACAGTGAAATTAGGCATTTCTACCATATATAATTTTTATCTTAACATTTATACCAACTTTCATCAACATCTGTCCATAAATAAAGGACTTTGCCTATTCCCTATATGATTATTATGGGAAAAGAGTAGGCAGGTTTGCTGCCATGATAAACACATAAACTATGATTTTTAAGCATAAATGGATAGATCTCAACCACATGAAGCTAAATATCAAGTTTCATCCAAAAATATTAGATAATAAGTGAAAAATTAATTTTTTTTAATCCTCCATAAGATTAACATTGGAGCCTCAAAAATACAACGTACTGTGTTTAGATTTTTTAATATCTTGGTAACCGTTGGAGATAGAGAAAAACTTTAAGGAACTTAATTGTGTAGTTTTTTAAGCTGATTCTAATGGTGAAATATAAAATTAGAAATTTTTAAAAATTACATGTGAAAAATGCAAAAAACCCCATTTTGGGGTACAAAACCCCCCCAAACTACCCGTTCCCATTGACCGATATGTCTGGTTTACGAACTCGTCCGAGCACTTGTAGGAATACACGTCTCTACCAAATTTGGTCTTGATTGGACCTTTTTTACGAGAGTTATCGTGTTCACAGACACATATATATATATATATTTTAACGACTATTGTTTTTGGACTCTGGGCACCTAAAGAAGAAAAAATAACATGGTCCCGGGCTTAAGTCTCACCATGAGACCTACGGTAATAGCTTCTTCCCTATGGGAAATTCGCTAAAAATCGTCATACTTCCTGCAGACAAAGGTAACAGTATAGTTATCCGCCTCAACAGAAGTGATTACATAAATGAATGCAATCAGCAGCTAGAAGACTCAAATACCTCCAAAGAAATGCAGGAAGATTGTTCTATTCAGTACAATGAGGAAATTCAAGAGTTTTTAGAAAAGTGTGGTCCAAATGAAAATCTTTCAGTAAAAACAATCCAACTGCTAACTCCAAGTGTACCTAAAACTCCTGTGTTTTACACACTTCCCAAAATTCACAAGTCTGCAAGATCACCTCCAGGAAGACCAATTGTATCCAGCATCGGTTCACCTACAGAACGAATTTCTACTTTTGTAGATGAACATTTACAACCTTTGGTTAAATCTCTGCCATCCTACATCAAGGATACAAGTGACTTCCTCGCTAAAATTTCTGATATCAACTTACCTCAAAATTCTGAATTAATGCTTGTAACAGTTGACGTTGAATCATTACATACAAATATTCCCCACGTAGATGGTCTGAAGGCTGCTAAACACTTTCTTAATTCTAGGCCAACAAATTCTTTACCTTCTAATTTTTTAGCCATTCTTATTCAAATGATATTAACAATGGATAACTTTAAATTTATGGACAAAAATTACCTCCAAATCAGAGGTACAGCAATGGGTACTCGAATGGCTCCATCATATGCTAATTTATTCATAGGTCTAGTTGAGCAAAATTTCTTATCTCAAAATCCTTTAACTCCTCTTATTTGGTTAAGATTCATTGACGGTATTTTCATTGTTTGGCAGCACGGTATTAGCAATATTGAAACCAACATGAACATATGGCATCCAGCTTTTGGGAAACCTTCCAACACTAATATTGACATGTTTCAAATCAAGTTATTCATCGTGATCTCAAAATCCATTCTGTTCGTGAAGAAATCTCAAACTTCAGTGATAAGTATGAAAAAAAACTCAATAACCATCCAAATTACTTAGCTGTGAACCTTTTGTACAAGAGTGAGACGGTATACCGGCTGAAGAGGCACGATTTTAAAAATCTAAGTGATCGTTTCAAATAGTTATATCTAAATTATAATAATGTTAGTTCATTCAATGGTTTGTCACTAACAACTAATGTCAATTTCGTCTCTCATCTCATTTACTTATTGTTATAATTTGATATGTAACAGATTGTAAATAAATACCGGTTATAAAAATAATTTATTTACAATCTATACAAGTTAGTAGAACATTTAGTAAATGAAAATAACAATATAAATCACATGGGTTTTAGTCCCTAGTCAGCACAAGGATTAACAAATTACAAAATCGAAATTTAGAATCTATGAGGCAGGTCTAGCACAGAGCACCTTTTAAGTTTATATATATAGACTAGGCATACAGCGTTTCTGTTGTCCAACAGACTTAGCGCTAGGTGGTTAGGGTGAGCTTTTGGTAGCGGTTGCTAAATTTAGTTATCTCTTGTCTCACTGAAAATGTTTGTATCTCTATGTAGAATTTCATTATTCCCCCTGGTACGTACCAGGGGGAATTCAGAATACTTCTTATAAATTTGGACCGAAAGCGGTGTATAATTTCAATGTTGGAATTACTTTGTGGTGCCCCAAAGCTGAACACCGTAAGTCCACAATGACTCCAAGATGTAAGACGTAAGACCAAGATGTTTAATAAAATCTTGTACAGTAGTAATTTGCTGTTGATGGATAGTTT
This sequence comes from Nephotettix cincticeps, assembly GCA_023375725.1. Taxonomy (NCBI): domain Eukaryota; kingdom Metazoa; phylum Arthropoda; class Insecta; order Hemiptera; family Cicadellidae; genus Nephotettix; species Nephotettix cincticeps. The sequence goes on from CM041786.1 coordinate 39,074,936, forward strand.
TGATTTTCGATTGAGATGCCAAGGAAGTTTTTTTTTTAATTTAGAGCCATTCTTTTATTCCATACATGAGAGCGCCATATGTTAATCTGCGATCGATCGAGATGTATGCCAAGATATTTGCCTTCTTCTACCTGTGGGAGTAACACATTGTCAAAGAGAGTGGAGGGCAAGTTTCATGTCTAGTTGTAAATGTAACATGAGCAGACTTGTTTTCATTTACTTTTACTCTCCAACTTACTAGCCACTCTGACAATACATCCAACTCCAACTGGAGCAAATGTGAAGCAGTTTGCCGATTTTCATGTGATGCCAATAGCGGTATTTTCGTCCACTATTTTTCAGTAAGCTGACCCTTAAGCGACACTGTAGCGCTAAACACAAAACAAAAACTAAAGAAGAAAAATAGCAAAAAATCGAGAGTTCAGTAAGATAGTGTAAAGTGTATTTCGTGAATTTTATAGATTTATATTTCCTGACCGTAAATATTATCATAACAGAGGCCTGCTAATATTGTTTGTCTGATAATCAATCGAACCATTTAATTTACATATTTTGTAATTTACACACTTACGTGGTTATAAAATAAATTATAGAACCCAGTGACAAATAATAGGATTTCGCTGTGAGATTTGTGGATTTACAATATTGGGGCATACCAACAACTTGCCGTTGTCAAATAACTAAACTCAAAATCATTTGTATTTGGTATTTGGTAGATTTGTATTTTGGTATTGATCAATAGCCAGTGTATGAACAGTTACGGTATTTAAAGATGACAAAACAGATTATTTTCCTTATTTTAACCAATATAAATTATCTTCAGCAAGCTATATAAATCTGTCACTGCACAGACTAACTTCTATCGTCTACTGTCAATCTTTATACCGTACGCTATATATCAAGTTTTTTACACGCTTGTAAATTTAATTAGTGTACATTTTTGGCATTTTAAAAATGAAATGAAATATTTGAATTTGTACAAAGTTGTGATTTTGTAATAATTTATGAAGGGAATGCAATTGAGTATAAACATATTCATATATATGTGTCAAATTTTGAAACTTTATACTTCCTTGAAGTAGCCTCCTCTTTGATGCCATTTCCAGCGCAATAATTTCTCACAGTGAAGCTGAGCAACGAAAGTTCTCTCTTGGATCGCCATTTTACACGGGCAGGGCTGGCAACTTATAACAGTAGGTACTTTTTGGTTTTAATTTGTAAATTTTGTTTGTGGTGAAAATTTTGTGTTATTGAAGTATCCTGAAAGTTAGGTTTAGTATTATAGTTGAGTTGAACTTAATCTTTAACTTTGTATTCTAGAATTATTTGGCACCATTATCGTGGCGATGACGAAGTTACTTTCAAGATTCCAAAGACAATTTATCACTATTATAAAATTTTGGTAATTCACTATCTTAGTGGACAAATTAAATACCATTACCACCTGCGTCGAAATCTATTTACATAACCTTAAATGGTAAACAAAGTACATAAGTGAAGACAGTTTTGTGTTAAAAAATGTTGGTGGTCAGAATGTGAAGCCAATTACAGAGAAATAGGGTCTATGTTTGAAGGTAGATAGCTAATGAGTAGTTTTTAACCTTCTTGGTGATAGTAATTCGGTAAAGTATTTCTCAACTCAAAAACCCTTAAACCCTTCTTGTCAACTTGTTAACTTATTTATTAAAAATGTTATCACATATTTTAACTGGTTGGCCTTTCCTTAATATATTTTACTCAAACTTCAATGCAAATATAATTCTGCCATGGTTTAAAAAGTTTCTGCAAGCAGACAGTTCTGGTTTTTTATTCTGTTCAAACATTTGGTTTGTAATATTCAACATTTTTAGAATAAAATGTCTTAAAATGAATGTGTGCATCACAGTGTTGATTCAATATCAACCAAATAAATGTATATATAGTCTAAATTAGATTATAGTTGAAAAGTGCTATTTGTTGGAATAGGCTATGTTACCTTATTAAGCTTATTTAAGCCTATTTAAGCTTCTTCGTCAATCTAAAGTCAAGACAATCACTTGTCACAATCGTCATGATTTATTAATCGTCCTCTTCCTTGTTGAGTAATTACTTAAAGATTTTTTTCCGTGAGCATTTTAGTTCTATTTATATTATTTTGAAGCCTAGTGTAGTTATTGAGTAGGCCTATGTTTGTATTTGTAATACAAAACATTTTTAAACAAAGTAGACCTAAGTACTGTACATAAAGTAACATGGTTTCTTATGTTGGTTCTTATTTATTAAAAAAATGCTTATACATATATATTGGGGCCTAGTCATATAGTTTAGTTCCCCTAGATATTGCTGTTTAGGGTCGTAATATGGTCGATTGAAAAAATGTTGTTTTAGCCTTTAAAAAAAATTGTTATTATTTATTGTTTTGGATATAGTTATGAAGGTAATAGTTATGGAGTTATAATTTATGTGGTTTGATAGTTTTTTTATTTTTTGTTGATTTATATTAAACTTGGATTTGTCTTTAAAAAAAGTTGTATATATGGCTCATATCTCTATGTTACTTGTTGAGTTTTCATGTATTTTAAAGTTCTAGGGTGTAGTGGATGTGACTAATGATTTTGTTGCGTTGGAATAGCTGATTGCAGCGTTCTTGTGGCTGAATCTCTTCTATTGTTTTTACTGCTTTCTGCGTTAGGATTAGTATTTTTACATTGCAGTGTCGGAGATAGCTCTCCAGGCAATGATTTCATATAATTGATGTGGGTGGCAAAAAGGGTATGATAGCCTTTTTTGTAATTTCTTTGTGTTTTTATTCTTCTCAGGACGAAAAGGGCTGATAACAGTTTACCATGTAGGTTTTCAAGATGATTTTTCCAATTTAGGTTTGTCTATTGTTATGTCAAGGAATTTGGTGTGTTAATTGTTTCTTTAGTTGTTTGTATCTGGATATTACTATATCTATTGGGGTTTTATTTGTAGTAGTGAACTGGATTTTATTGTTTCACCCTACTAGAGGTAGGGTGAAACAGTGGGAATGGGTAGTTTGGGGGGTTTTGTACTCAAAAATTGGGTTTTTTCCGTTTTTCATGTATAATTTAACAAATTTTAAACATTTATCTTTCACCATTAGAATCAGCATAAAAAACTACATAAATTAGTTCCTTAAAGTTTTTTTTCTATCTCCCAACGGTTAATGAGATATTGAAATATCTAAACACAGTACGTTGTATTTTGGGGCTGCAATGTTAACCTTATGGAGGATAAAGAAAAATCAATATTTCACTTATCAATCAATATTTTTGGATTAAACTTGGTATTTACCTTCATGTGGTTGACATCTACCCATTTATGCTTAAAAATCATAGTTTATGTGTTTATCAAACCTTGGCAGCAAACCTACATACTTTTTCCCCATGTTAATCATATAAGCCGCGTTTACATGAGGCCAGTAGGCGGGCAGGTTACCTGAGCAGGTGACCTGAGGCAGGTTACTGTCCCGGGGACTTGCTGATGATCCTGTCCACACAACGTGGGTTGTGAGCGAGCCAGTTAAATGTGGAATATGGCAGAGAGTGCATCTTCTGTGTTATCTTATGATGACTAAAACAAATTACACGAAATCTTATACTGGAATTTGTAAGCGAGTCAAGTGAAATATTATTGGAAGAACTGGAAGTGTTCCTTTTTCCATTATTGCTTTCATTATATACAACCACTTTACATTTGGCACGTATAAATCGGTTGTACCGTAGCCTGATTTTGCACTTTTCACTGATTTGGCCATTTCATCAGAGTAAGTGGCTCGTAAAGCTTTTATTTTAGATTTAACTTCAGTTATTACAAACCCTTCAATTTTCATAGCGGAAAATATTTCGCCAAGGGCTGTCTCGCGCGCATTCTTGTTCTTGTAGAGGTCAGTAAACAGGCCCCATAAACAAGGCCGGTCCTTATAAAGTTCCAAAAACGTTATTGTCATCACTTCAGACCAACGTGGAGCCATTGAATTAGTACAGTTTTATACAAAATATAAATGTTAAAAATTTAAAACATGAACAAACATCCAATAGCACTGTTTATTGTTTATCACAAATAAGCTCGCTTGCTCTGATCGACAGACTGAGCTGTCCACACGGCGTCAGTGCGAGGCAGGTTGTGTAGCAGGTCAGTTTTTGAGTGGTGGGGGAGCAGGTTGTCTACTCCTCGTGCAAGTCGACCTGCCAAGCATTTTGGCAGGCAGCTGGCCTGAAAATTCGAGCTTGGTCGTCCACACGGGGAAGGTTACTTACCTCAGGTTACCTGCCCGCCTACTGGCCTCGTGTAAACGCGGCTATAGGGAATAAGCAAACTCCTTTATTTATGGACAGATTGATTTTGATTTCCACAGAGAAAGTTGGTATAATTGTTAAAAATGAAAGTTGTTTATGGTAGAAATGCCTACTTTCAGTGTTCCTCACAGCAGCAAACCTGCATACTCTTTCCCATGTTAGTCTTAGGGAAAATAGGCAAGTAACTCTCATGTTTATTGACAGATTTTGATAAAACTTGTCATATATTATTTTTATATTATTGATTTGAAATTCGTTGAGTACGCAGGTCTGCTGCGACAGGGGTATTTAGTTATGCAGTTTATTGAAACATCACTTTCACATATACAATATACATAGGTTTTAATGAATTTGTGTGTTTAGTTATATAAATATGACATAATAATAGGTACTCGCAAATTATACCGACTACATTCCAACAATGTATTGTATATCCAACATCCAGACTCTGCGGATAGGTAGGCCTATATGGGGGGCGGTACCCATTTTCGCTACGATTTTGCATATTAAAACTAAACAAAGTACTGTAACCTTATGTGAAGTGATTGTTGAATAATTGTTATAGGATGTAAAAAATTCTTTTATTAGGATATAACTAAGTACACAAAAAATATTTTACTCATTAAAGAAGAACAGAACTTATTTTTTTACAATAGTACAAAATACCCCCGTCACAGCAGACCTGCGTACTCAGCGAATTTCCACCTCAATAATATTACATGTATATGACAAGATTGATCAAACAATACCAGTTGATAAAAGAGTATTTGCCTATTCTCCGTAACATTAACATGGGATATAGTATGCAAGTTTGCTGCTTTGAGGAACACTGAAGGTAGGCATTTTTCCATAAACTATTTTTATCTTGACCATATACCAATTTTGATCAATATCTGGACATAAATAAAGGAGTTTACCTATTCTCCATAAGATTAACATGTTGAAGAGTATGCAGATTTGCTGCTGTGAGGAACACATAAACTATGATTTTTTTAGCATAAACGTACATGGATCCCAACCTCATAAAGCTAAATACAAAGTTTCATCCAAAAATACTGGTTAATAAGGAAAATATTAATTTTTCCTTATCCTCCAGCCACAAGATTAGCATTGGAGCCCCTAAATACTATTGTATTTCTACATTTGCTCGGACGAGTTCATAATCCAGACATATCTGTCAATCGGAACCGGTAGTTTGGGGGAGGTTTTGCATCCCAAAATGGTTTTTTTGCGTTTTCCCAAGTAATTTTAAAAATTTTCACATTTTATCTTTCACCATTAGAATCCCCCTCAAAAAACTACACAATTTAGTTCCTTAAAGTTTTGCTCCATCTCCAATGGTTACCGAGATATTGAAAATCTAAACACAGTATATTTACTGTGTTTCCATTTATTCTTAACCCTTGGGCAGGTGCTTCACTGGTTAAACGTGAAGGGGCGCATGCAGAGTTTTATTCAACGGGGTTTTCTGCGACGGGGGTATTTTGCTTTTAGAAAAATGTACTGTTATTAATTTCAATCTAACTAAAGTGAATGTTCTTAAAGAAAACATTGTGTAGTCGTCAATCAAAGAATAAAATCTTAATTTTAAAAAACTTAATTTTAATTAGAATAGATTATTGAAATCCCCAAGGTAGGTATTTTAAGCCAGTATAAATGAAGATTGAGTGTAAGATGATTGTGGCACAATCTTGTAGTCTTATCTCTGACCAAGGCTGACATCATCCTTAGACAAGACTGTTAATTAATAGCCCAACAGCTGATGGACACTAAGGGACTTACAGTTTAACATGGAATCCAAACCACAGCCTCTGAATTACGAGTTGGTCTAATTATGAGGATCGTTTTTATGGATTAACGTAGTATTCAATAGTGCGGACGTTAATCCACACTAGAGAACACTACATCCACCGACCATCGCTCACAACTATCCAACAAATTGAACTGACAACTAATTGAAATGTTGTATTACATTAATGTTGTTCCTCAGACTTTAGATGAAACTACTTAAAGTATGCCTATAGAGTAATAATGTAGTTGAAAAATGAAAACCGGGCTAATGTTAGATTATTTTTAAAGATCATGAAAGATTCTTACCTCATTACATGGAAAAGATCGTAAGAAACCGGTGTCAATTGACTACTGGAACTAGAAATAAATATAGCATATAGTATATTATATAGTAGAAATAAATTTGCTCCTTGTCATAAAAAGGATATTAGATGTTACTTTGTACAAGCCTCTTGGCAGTTAAAATTATCAGCTTAATTATGATAGGGTTAATAATCTATTTGCTGCTAAAAATTTGTGTTTAATTTTATTGTTCTTAAATGTTTTTCAGATTATGAGAGATGACTGCTGACACAGAAAAGTCCTCTGTCTGCAAAACCACATCCTGCCTGATTTGTGATGCTAGTGTTGGTGTTTCAACAAGAAATAGTTGTCCTATCTTTCAGCAGCATGTAACAACATCGGACAAGCCAGTATACAAAATCATTGGATTAGTTTTGGATCTTGAAGTCAAGGAGGACCTAGTGCACAGTGTGGTTGTTTGTAAGAAGTGCTTCAAATTGTTAAATGAAGTGGATGAACTGCAAGAAAGAATCACTGAGATTCAGTTAGAAGTTAAAGGAAATTATCATAAAACTTTGAGGTAAGATTATGTTGTTATAGCTTCATAGACCCTAACATTTTGTCCAACAATTGCAAAATTGTAAACGATGACTATTTCATTGAACAAAAGTCTTTCACTAACTTTTGTGTAGTATTTTGGTAACTACTCTAGCGATTATTATCAACTCAGGAGGCAAATAACAAGGGTGGAAATTACCAAATAAAAATTTAATTTGGTTATTGGGGGTATCCCGCTAAAAAGTTCTAGTCGGCACAGCAGCCTTTACCAAGAACAGTTTTGTGGAAAAAATTAGCCTGTTTAAAAACTTAGCTTTCCTATTTTTCAACAACTGTTTTGGCTTTAAAATCTTTAGACATTATTATTTATAAGGTGTTTTTAGTCTGTGTAAATCAAATATATATGTACATCCACTCATAGTCGTCAATTATAGTTAAAACACTTAATGAAGCCTGTTTAACACAAGTCTTATCCTGCTCAGGTGTTAAAAAATATCTTTGAACCCATTGGGTTATTATTTTCTCAAGGATTTACTTAGGCTTGTATATTCTCTGTGTTATTCCTACCGAGAACAAATAAATTTAATTATTAGGACTAACATCCATATTTAACTAAATCCTTATTTTTCATATAAAAAAAATTCCTTGTGTAAAATTTGGTATGTGCATTAATTATATCTTACTAGAGAGTAGTTTTTATCATGACAAAAAAATGAAAAAAAAGGTTAAAAATCAATAGTTATTTGATAGTCTGCTGATTTATATATGCTGTCTATGATTTTACTTGGTGATCCAGGAAATACGATAGCACACTACCTCTAGAGGAAGGATCAGATGATCATAAGCTAATGCTAGATACACCCAGGATCAAACCGGGACCAGGAAGACCAAGGTGAGATTCTAATAAAATAAAAAGAAATTTGTATCTAAACTAATATAATGAAACATCAGATTAATATTAAAATAACATTATACCATATATATCATAATACCCCCGTCGCAGCAGACCTGCGTACTCAGCGAATTTCCAAATCAATAAACTATAGTTTTTTAGCACAAATGTATGGATCTCAACCACATGAAGCTAAATATCAAGTTTCATCCAAAAATATTAGATAATAAGTGAAAAATTAATTTTTTTTAATCCTCCATAAGATTAACATTGGAGCCTCAAAAATACAACGTACTGTGTTTAGATTTTTTTATATCTCGGTAACCATTGAAGATAGAGAAAAACTTTAAGGAACTTAATTGTGTAGTTTTTTAAGCTGATTCCAATAGTGAAATATAAAATTAGAAACTTTTAAAAATTACATGTGAAAAACGCGAAAAACCCCATTTTGTGGTACAAAACCCCCCCAAACTACCCGTTCCCATTGACCGATATGTCTGGTTTACGAACTCGTCCGAGCATTTGTAGGAATACACGTCTCTACCAAATTTGGTCTTGATCGGACCTTTTTTACGAGAGTTATCGTGTTCACAGACACATATATATATATATATATATATATATATATATATATATATATATATATATATATATATATATATATATATATATAAATTTTAACGACTATTGTTTTTGGTCTCTGGGCACCTAAAGAAGAAAAAATAACATGGTCTCGGGCTTAACTCTTGCCATGAGACCTACGGTAATAGCTTCTTCCCTATGGGAAATTCGCTAAAATGGGAAAGAGTGAGTAGGTTTGCTGCTGTGAGGAACACTGAAAGTAGCCATTTATACCATCAAAAATTTTATTTTTAACATTTATACCAACTTTCATCAACATCTGTCCATAAATATAGGAGTGTGCCTAATCTTCATATGATTAACATGGGAAAAGAGTATGCAGGTTTGCTGCCATGATAAACACATAAACTATAATTTTTTAGCACAAATGTATGGATCTCAACCACATGAAGCTAAATATCAAGTTTCATCCAAAAATATTAGATAATAAGTGAAAAATTAATTTTTTTTAATCCTCCATAAGATTAACATTGGAGCCTCAAAAATACAACGTACTGTGTTTAGATTTTTTTATATCTCGGTAACCGTTGAAGATAGAGAAAAACTTTAAGGAACTTAATTGTGTAGTTTTTTAAGCTGATTCCAATGGTGAAATATAAAATTAGAAAATTGTAATAATTACATGTGAAAAACGCAAAAAACCCCATTTTGGGGTACAAAACCCCCCCAAACTACCCGTTCCCATTGACCGATATGTCTGGTTTACGAACTCGTCCGAGCATTTGTAGGAATACACGTCTCTACCAAATTTGGTCTCGATCGGATTTTTTTTACGAGAGTTATCGTGTTCACAGACACATATATATATATGTATGTATAAAAATTTTAACGACTATTGTTTTTGGTCTCTGGGCACCTAAAGAAGAAAAAATAACATGGTCTCGGGCTTAACTCTTGCCATGAGACCTACGGTAATAGCTTCTTCCCTATGGGAAATTCGCTAAAAACAAAGTCGTGTTAGCTACACCATTTATAATGAGAACGGCTGGATCGATTTTAAAGATCTTGATTTTTTTTTGGGATCGTCACTGCTCCAAGTAACATAATAGGTAGCCTATAGCTGTATTCAAACTGTGAACAGTTTCTTATTTTGATGTTGTGTGAAATCAACTCAACTATTTACTATATTTAATAAAACTATATTAAATAAAAAGTTCCTTTTCTCGAAAAAACTCAAATATCTTCAGTAAACTGATTAATATTTCTTCTATTGTTTGAAACAAGTTAGCAAATGCGAACAAGGGGGTTATCCCGGACTCACTGTACCGCGGACTACGTTGCCTACCCCTTGGTCTCCTATACTGCAGTGGAAGCAGGTTACCTGCAACCTGCAGGTCCGAGAGCCGATGAGCGAGTGTAGGTTGGTATGCACCCTCGGTCGTCGTCCGTCTCCAGAGCTCCCCACTCCTTCCCCCACCACCGATGGTAGTGCGGTTCGTGGTAGCTCCGTACACTGCAGGGCTAGCTGTTCGACCTCAGCCGGCCCGAACATTTAAATTCAACTTAAATTAAAATTAAATTATACCCACCTAATTTTTGCTCATCACATGTTACATGCACTTATTGTATCAGGTTGAAGAGGAGCCCACAGGAGATGAAGCCACCTCAGCAAGGAGCATTTGGTGAGAATGCAGCTGGAGACAGTGAGGTTACTATTGTGTACAGTGACCATCAAAAGGTATAATTCAATTAATTTTTTGTAGGAAACTAATTTTAATAGGATTTTGATCATTTAGTCGTTTAAGAACCTTTTTTGCCCCAAGATTTTGGACTTATGTAGGCCTAAATAAAACAAATTCTGGTTAGTTGGAATATTTTGGATAGTCCTAGTTCTTATACACGGTGTCCCACGAAGAGGTTTGACTTTAAGCACCAACACGATTTTTTCCACTCTCCCACTGTCTGCCAAATTTTATTTTTATTTTTTTTAATACTATTTTGTTGTTTTAATTTTAAGTAAGTACCGGTATGTATATTTTAAAGTTTTGAGAGGTTTTTATTTATTTAAACTTTTTAAGCGTCGGGTATTTCGGCCAGACAAGATAGTTTTAAAGCTGTAATTGTAAAAAAAAAATCATCGTAGGGCCATTATACCGTGGGACATTACGACAGTACGAATAAAGTACAGTTGATATTTCTGCCACACCCAAAATTCATTAAGGGTCATGTTATACGAGCGCTAATGCTGTCACACGAATGTTGTGAGAAACGAGGCAATAAATGTCCATGTTAAACATTCACTAAACATGCAACACTAACATGTATCCCTGTAAGGCCCATGTTATACGAGTGCTAATGCCGCGGCATTAATAGCATCAGGGTTGTCTAGGCAATTGTACATCCATAGTGCAAGTTATACAAGTGTCATTAATGCCGGCGAGTCTGCGTTAGCCTGGTGTCAAATGTTGCTAGTGCAACCTGCCACGCCAGCAAGGCGGCGGTGGCAACCAACACTGAACCAACGCTATACGCAGCGTTGTTGATGCGGACCTGACGTGCAGTATGGCAGTAGTAGCCTGTGGTTGTTCAAGTGCTTCACAGAGAGAGTAACCAACAATGCCTAGTAAAATAAAGAAAGAATTTATCTTCGTGCATTTTATTTTGGAACTCACTATCCCGTTGATAGACGAATGCTAAGCAAAGTGTGTTTACTCCACCGCCTATCACTCCTATACATTTTTCAAATCCTTCCAAAATAAGGAGGAGTCCTATACAACCTAACTGGATGGTGTCCATCTTAGTGAATGATGACAAATGACGTGCTGACAACGCTCTGTATAAGCGTCTCTAATTTACCTCTTAAACGGTGTGTTGACTTTATTGTCTTGTTTCGTCAGTCTCGTCTTCGTTTGGTTTCGTATCAGAAACCACATCATCAGTGAGTTGCTTACGACCAATCACAGCAGTCTATTAAGATTTTAAATCTCCCTTTTGAGGCATATTCAAAATATTTATACAAATGAAACAAGCATTATTTATTAATTTTGTTAAAGTAAAACTATTGATTTTGCATTTTTTCCACTTTATTTAAATCAAATAACATTTTGATTCTTAGAAATAATTTCAATTAATTGTAAAAAATTGCGTCAGGTATAATGGCCCGACGGTGAGAGCGAAAATGGTCCATGATAAACAACTTGATTTTTAAGGTAAAAAGTGAATTTGGAAGAAAGTACAATTTGAATCTGTAAATCTGGGACTGTACACTTGATGGTACTTGTGATGGCACCTTACTACGGTAAGGTATAACACACCTCAGAATGCAGCAGTGTCGCGAGGATAATCAAAATGGCGGAAGCAATGCTGTTACCATTGCTTTTCATCTTCTAAAGAAACAAACAAAACAAAACAAAAATCACAAACATTCAATTGTGTGATGTCAATTGTGTGTGAATGTTTTAATTACAAACAAAAATCTGTTTGTAACTGTTTGTGAATTCTTTTTATGGGGTTTAACTTGAAGTTAAAAGTTAATACCCATAGCTTCAAAAATGATGAGGAACTAACGATCAATAGAAGAGGGACTTCTCCGAATACCGCAGAGTTTTTTTGTAAGAGCTTACGAATCCTTTCTTAAGCGCTGTTATCCGTGTGTAGCTGTGGATGGGTTACAGTTCGAGTATTTTTGGACGTTAAGGTTTTTCATTATGTTTTAGTTTTTCTATTTAAAAGTTATATTGCCCTATAATATAACAATAATAATATTTTATAAAACCAAAAACACCTTATTTAATATTTTTAAAGTATCGGTTTTCAGTATGCTGCCATTTTGTTTCTATGAAGGTTAGGGAGCTGATATTTTCCGAATATTTTAAGAATCTACTTTGTAAACTGTGTAAAGTTTAAAAAAGTTTGGTGCATGAATGGGCATGTAATATAAAAATTGAATGATTAAACCTCTTCGTGAGACACTGTGTATATGAAAACTGTTAAAAATTGTTTTTTTTGCAACAGAAATTTCTACTAGTGATTGAGATCAAAGTCGGCCACCAATTCACACGAAGTTTCTCCGCCACCAACATATTTGGTTCGCAAACCTTCAAAATGAGTAGTTAGAGGGGGTTTTGTCCCCCAAAAATTAATTTTTTGCCTCTTTCATATGTAATTTTAATTTTAGATTTTACCATTACAATCAGCTTTAAAAACTACACTATTTAGTTCTTAAAAGTTTTACTCATTTCCAACGGTTACTGAGATCTAGTTATTATTGGACGGCCTTGCATGCCCTCTGGTACACAAACAAACATTATAGATAACATTGAAAAACAAAATATTCTGCTATTCAATTTTTACTAAGCAAATTATTTCAAGATATATAAAAAGGTAAATAACTGCAAAGTGACCAACTTCATTGTTGTGCCTAATGAGCTTTGCACGCTTGTCTCATAAACGAGTAATTTCATATACATAATTTTGTAATGATCGTCATTATTGAAATAATTATGTAAAACTGATTATCCTGCCATCTGTGGGCGAAATACGGAACTACGCTGAACCTCGAGCAGGTGACAGTACGATTGTATCACGGTAAGATTATCGTTTTGGAACAGTTCTGTATGTCTATGTGTGGCCCGAATCGCAGTGCTACGGAATAGTTCCTTATGTCTAGGCTAATGGGTTAAAAATCTAAACACAGAACGTTGTATTTTGGGGCTCCAATTTTAATCTTATGGAGGATAAGAAAAAATTAATATTTCACTTATCATTGTATATTTTTTTTTGGATGAAACTTTGTATTTTAGCTTGATGTGGTTGAGATCCATCCATGTATGCTTAAAAATCATAGTTTAATTTGTGTTAATTATGTTAATCAGCTAACCTGCATACTCTTTTCTCATGTTAATCATATAGAGAATAAGCAAACTCCTTTATTCATGGACAGATTTCGATGAATCTTTGTATAAATGGTTAAAGTAAAAATTGTTTACACTAGAAACATCTCCTTTCAGGGTTCCTCACAGCAGCAAACCTGCATACTCTTTCCCATGTTAATCTTATGAAGAATAGGCAAATAACTCTCATATTTATCAACAGATATTGCTAAAACTCGATATACATTTTTATTTTTATTAGGTACCTATATCATTGATTTGGAAATTCGCTGAGTATGTTGTGAAGGGGGTATTTTATTTCATTTCCATATATCTATGAATATTTTTTGAAGGAGAACAAAAGCAGTAACAGTAACGATTTTGAACAACATGAAGTGGAAAAAATGGATGATGAGGGTGATGAGGACACTGGAGATGCAGGCGATGCCGGTAAGTAGTCTCATCTGCTATGTCTAAAATAGGCTATTAAGGCATCGTTAACCAGTTTAGAAAATGATGAAGTTGAGAAAATTTTTACCCTTAAATCTACTTTTCTTAACACAAACAATAATAAACGGTATAGGTGGACTGACACATTCTTTATCCCATAGGTAAATTTAAAAACTACAACCTTATATATAACTATCATATTCTATAAAGTATATAAAAATATCATTTAAAAATTTACTGTCCAAAAAAATGTATATTTGTTATTTCTGCCCCAGCACAATCTCCTCACAACATATTAGCAAATAACAAATCTGAATGAAAGAAGCTATAATAAGAAATTTTCATTAGCTCCTTAATTACACAAGGCTATAGTTTAGTTCAGAGCTTACACACACACACACACACACCAACTGTTGACCCATAAAATGACAACTACTAACACTGAGTATCGCCAGTGCCGTGCCAAGATACAATGGTGCACAGGATTAGATAATCGCTTCTACACACAAAGATTTTTTGCCGGCCAACCATCCTCGGCAGACCTTGCTAGACATCATTCCCATGAACAAATATTTTGATACAATTTGTTATTTTTTTATGCTCGTATTTTTACTTTCTCCCCTTATACATAGTATATAGGGGTGCGCGATACATTGAAAATGTATCAAAATTTCAATTTGATTAGATGCATCAAATTGTGCGTTGATGCAGAGGTAATCGAAATCTGGATGCATCGGGTACTCTTTCAGGTTGCCAGGTTTTGAAGCAAATAACTTTATTTTATGTCTGTTTTTTTCCAATCAAATTTTCCTTTTTTTATTGTTATTTGAACTGATTTTTAATCCGTTCTCAAAATCAACAAACGAGTCAGCTAAGTTTTTATCAAGACAACAGCCAGGCCCGGATTAGCAACTATTTACGCCCTAGGCCAGAGTTCTACATTACGCCCCCTCCCGGCAGACGTTCGGGGAGGCTGGCATTTTCGGCATATTAAATGGTGCGCCTTACCTTTCCGGCAAAACTAAAAAAAATGATTACAAATATCTTGGTTATTATTTAGGTTATCAGTGATCTTACACATTCATTCGCAAGAAAATAATTTAAATTGATCAGTCAGTTACAGCGAAATTCCAAAATGTGTGAGGAGAAAATACTTACAGAAAAGGTTATGTTAAAAAATAAAACACACTACTTAATTAACACAAATAACACTGTATAATTAAGTAAAAACATTTATTAACACAAAAAGGTATCTACTAACGAAATTACTTTTAAATCATTATTTAAAAACTTGCGGTGCGAGCGGCGTTAAGGACAACTGAAATCCGCTAGGTCGGCGCTAGTGTCGCTTATTCGTTACGCATATGTGGTTGATTTTTGCAAGCAACAATTCTGTTTTTTGTACATTTTTAAACCTTTTTAGATCCCCAAAATGACATATTTTGTATATTATTATTTTTTTATATTTGTGTATTTTGTGTTATTATCGGATCAAAAATAGTGCTTTAAAAACCATTTCCTGTAGGTAACAGATTT
Organism: Nephotettix cincticeps; assembly: GCA_023375725.1. Classification (NCBI taxonomy): domain Eukaryota; kingdom Metazoa; phylum Arthropoda; class Insecta; order Hemiptera; family Cicadellidae; genus Nephotettix; species Nephotettix cincticeps. The sequence continues at coordinate 39,090,199 of CM041786.1, forward strand.
GTTTTCTTCTTATTATAAAATTTCACATAGGTTACGTGAAAAAGGTCTGTTATTTATCCACATTCAAAAATTTCTGCTCAAAAACATAAGCCGTATTCCCACACTCCTTGACGCTCCAGGAGGCATTTTACGCCGTCTTCTCCGAAAAAAAAAACGGGAGAAATAATTACAATGAAACTTATTTCATGTGTTCTCTACATCCCAGAGAAGGTTTTTAAATGCTTGAAATCGCCCGCCGCCCCTTCAAAAGTAAATAACGAGCATTTAAAACCCCACTTTTACGCGATATTACTCACATTTTGATTCAGTTTTCAATGAATAACCTACTGGTAATAATTAGCTGTCGTTGTAGTTTAAAGTTTTAATATAAATAAAAAACAGCTGTCAAATCAATATTAGTCAGTTTATATTGGGCATTGATTTTAAACCTATTTCGAAATCATACTATATTACGTTATTTAACGCCATTTTAACATATAACTAATTATAATAATGGTATAAATGTTCTAATCTATTTAATTGTAAAGTAATGGTAAATAATATAGCTGCTTATTGATTTATTTTCTTTGTACTGATTTGTTTAGGATTTCAGGTTTACATTTTGGTATGATGATCTTATCTTTAAACTGAATCCTACATCCCGTACAAAGATCGGGCTTACTGCTAGTCAACAAATAAAAGTTAAAATTATGATTTTTTTAAATACTCGATATTTTTGCTCGCACCACCTTAAAACATCGTTTAAAATTTTCCTCTTCCTGGCTTTGGCCCAGGCAAACGATTGGATGGTGTTGGTGAAATCCAATGTTTTGGTTACATAATTTTCAATATTGAGGAGAGCGGGAGAGTTGAACTTTGGGTCATGTTTGACCTATGGTATTCCTTGATCCTTTTTAATCAGGAAAATGACCTAAAAATACAATTAAATTGTGACACAAAAAATATACAGAAAACAAAGCAATAAAAAAGTAGGCTATTCGGTTTTATGAAGTGATTAAAGATTAATAAAAATTGTAGTATATTAAAAGTTAGAGTAATTTGTGGAATCTTACTTTCCCATGAAAAACTGCGATCCTAAGGAGCTGACAACAGAGTAGACTTTGTTTAATATTTGTTTACGTTATTTTAGTTTAGATTAAAATCTAGGGCATTGAAATTGTAATACAAAGTAAACGGGTTGTTATTGTTTGACTTACCTCTCGGCTGATGCGTTTGTTCCTGGAGTACAATTTAACATTCGAAGCAAAATTTAGACATTTGGATAGATATCTTTTAATTTGTTTCCTATGATCCACTTGTACAAAGACAACGGCGTTTGATTTTTATTTTCCATTTTGTTTATTGACATGTGCGATCACAGGTGGAGAAGTTCATTAAAGTTCGCCGGCTCTAAATCATTTTAAAATACACCGAGAAGTTTGTTAACCTCAACTTCGATTTCTTCTGTCGTGAGATCTGAGAGTTTGATTATTGCAACAAACCTTGTAACAAATTCCTCATAGGCATGAATTTGACGTTTGTATAGTAAAATAAAAATATACAAAATTTTTCCATCCCTTGCCCTGCGCCCCCCGCAAGCTTGCGCCCTAGGCCATGGCCTAGGTTGGCCTTATGGGTAATCCGGGCCTGACAACAGCTGAATGGTGGCAATACAATTTTAATGGAAGTTGTTTATGTTAAGGTATTCCTCCGCAGGAGACAGCAGAACATCAATACTAACAACAAATACATCAACAAATACAAACAATAATAATTGAATCATATTTAGTTAAATCATAGTAATAGTTTATTTTAATAATGACTCATTTTCATAACAGTATCAATTGATAGCTTCCAGTGCCTTCATTACACAGCAAAAAAGTTGACCATAGATTTTTGTTAAAATGTACATCTATCATATTAAATGATTTATCTGTATGATGAGTCATAAATAAAATAGAGGTGTGCGATGCATCGAAAATGTATCGAAATTTCGATTCGATGCATCAAATCGCGATTCGATACAGAGGTAATCGAGATCCCGATGCATCGAGCGTCCCGACGCTCGTTTAGTTTAGTTTTAATAATGGCTCCTTTTTCATCGCAGTATCAATGGACAGCTTCCATTGCATTTCTTACGAAGCAAAAAAGTAGATCCATAGTTTTTTAATAATATTTATTCCAAAAACTAAACCTTGAGCATTTGACATTATTCTAAATTGTCTATTATAATGTACATATTAAATGTTTTATCAGTATGATGAATCATGAATAAAAACATTTAATTTGTGATTCTCAGTTTAATCGGGTGTAAGCTATTATTGTTAAGAGATAAGGGAGGAGGACAGGTGGTAGGACAATAGCGGCAGTAGGTAATAAAAATTGACCTTGAGCCTTGCTCCGGGAAAGGGGTTTGTTGATATTTGGAACTGACTGAGCGACTTCATTATTTTATTTTTCGATCAAATACTTACATTTCTCCACATAGTAATCCAGTTAAATTAAATAAAAAATTAAATTAAATTTTTTTTGTTTAAATTAAATACTTTTAAATAAATATGTAACCACAACTAATTTCATTTTTAGAAGTTTTATATATTTTTAAATTTAAAAATATGAATATGATTAGAAACTAACGATTTGAAATGGATGGTACTAAAACTATTTTTAAAATAACAGTTTACTTCTGTTTTTATATTTTCTATGTTATTACTTTTTGAATTTTTTATTTATAGTTTTCACTACAATACTACTAATTTCCTCTAGTAATAGCTTTTATTTTTCTCATTTCCAAATTTGTTAGATATGTTATTTTTTTAAACCTATACAAAAGAATTTTGAAATTGTATCAAAATTTTAAAACTAGAGATATATTTGTTTTTGTCATACAATAGTTTTTTATTTAATTTAGTACCTAGTTTATTATTGATATATAATATATTTTTACTAATTGTAGACCTACATTAATTTTTTTAAATAATTCTTGTTTAGTCTTGTCAAGGCTAGCTGTACATATTCCAAGTTATTAAAAATTTTAGCGAATCTTGGAAATCTTTTAGCGAACTTTGCTTTATTGATATAATATACATAGATAAAATACCTTAACGCAAATCTTTGGAACTTGAAAGTTATCAAACTAAAAATTATCAAACTAATTATGAACTGTAAAATTTAGTGAATAGTCTAATAATATATTTTTTGGCTTTAATTCCATGTTTTTTTTATTATCTTCTGTTATATGATGTACATATCGTGTACATTCGTCGTGTTGTGTGTTTGTCGTGTTGTATCGAATCGCATCGATTCGTATCGGAATTCTTTGAATCGCATCGTTGTATCGAATCGAAATTTTTTCGCTGCATCGCACACCCCTAAAATAAAACATTAAATTTCTGATTCTCAGTTAAACTGGGGGTAACCTATTAGTGTTAAGAGATAAAAGGTGAACAGGTGGATGGACAGACAATGGGTAACAAAAAATACATCCTTGAGCCTTGCTGAGGGAGGAGGGGGTTTGTTTGTTGATGTTCGGAACCGACTGTGCAACTTCATTATTTTATTTTGCTGGTCAAATAATTACATTTATCTTCATTGAAATATCTTATTGGAATAAATTTTTGAATAAATAGCCACACTATTTTTGTTATAGATGACGAAGATTACATTCCCACTCTGGCGGAGCTGGGGAGTATTTCCCGATCTGAGTCTGGGGACGTCCAGATCAAGGTGAGTATTGAGCAACAAGTGCAGTAGGCCTATAAACTTGTGCATTATCGGATTGGATGTGGTAGTTAAAATGTGGTAGTCAAATGAAGGTTCCATATGTGTGTTCATATTCTGTATTTCTGTATTTTGGGGCTGTAATGTTAATCTTATGGGGGATAAGGAAAAATTCATGTTTCACTTATTATCCAATATTTTTGGATGAAACTTGATATTTAGCTTCATGTGGTTAAGATCCATACATTTATGCTTAAAAATCATAGTTTATGTGTTTATCGTGGCAGCAAACCTGCATACTTTTCCCCCATGTTAATCATATAGAGAATAGGCAAACTCCTTTATTTATGGACAGATGTTGATGAAAGTTGGTATAAATGTTAAAAATACAAATTATTTATGGTAGAAATTCCTACTTTCAGTGTTCCTCACAGCAGCAAAACTGCACACTCTTTCCCATGTTAATCTTATAGAGAAAATAAACAAATAATTCTCATGTTTATGGACAGATTTTTATAAAACTTGTCAAATGTGCTATATCCAATAACTGCATTTTATAGGTTATGTTAGGTAATCTGAACTACAATTGTTTCAGATTTTTGACGCTCTACTGCAAAAACTAATTACTCGTCTATTTAGTTAAGATAGTAAAAATTAAACTGTAGTAAATGATATAAATCAGCTATGTTTGTCGACAAGTAAGCTGATGAAATGCGAAGTAGCAGATTGACACTTTGCGTTTAGTCAGTTTTATTTAACTTTTATGAAGTAATATCGTTATTTGTGGTTTTGATTGATATAGTTGAGTTAGTGTATGGTATGATTGTTTGTGTCTGCGAGTGATTGTGTAAAAATGACAGCCCTTGAGAATGAAATGGACCGACGGATGGACAGTCCTTTGTTGACATCTGATAGTGATAGTGAAGTGGACTATGCACAGTTACAGGTAAGCCTAAATGATATAAATTTAGGTGATAATACTAGCACTGAGGAGGAAATAGTTAGGGCTGAAAATAACGACAATTATATTGACTGGAGTAACCCTGAACTTCAGATTCAAAATATTGATTTCGCTATGCCATCAACAAGTGGTTTAGGACTAGGACTTAATATTGATCTCACTGCTAGAATGAATGTAGAAATAGAACAAGGTGAGGGAGTTTTTAAAGTTGGTTGGGGAAACAGGCCGTCAAGTAGAAGGAAAATATAGGACAGATCCTGGTATGGTATGGGAAAGTGTAGAATTAACACAAATTTATGTGCCCCATTAACCTTTGATGAACTCTATATAGTTCTAGGGATTATTTTGCTAATGCGTATTGTCCAAAACCTTCTTTGAGTTCATACTACTCAAAAAACCTCTTTTTGAAATCCCAATTTTCCCATCAACAATGCCTTTGGAAAGATTAGAAATGATTATGAAATACCTACATTTTAGCGACAATACAAAAATAAATCAATTTGAAGGCCCTCAAAAATTATTTAAAATTTATTCTGTTGTTGAACTTCTGAACACTAAATATAAATCAATATATGTCAATGCATATCTCTATCAACGAATCCCTTACTTTTGGAAAGGATGCTTGGGGTTCAAACAGTATATAATGTGAAGGCTTCAAAGTTTGGAATCAAAACTTTTGAACCTTGTGAGTCCTCCTCAGGATCAAAAAGTTTTGATTCCAAACTTTGAAGCCTTCAGATTATATACTGCAGCCCTATTTCCCCCTCATCGCTAGTATTATCACCTAAATTTATATCATTTAGGCTTACCTGTAACTGTGCATAGTCCACTTCACTATCACTATCAGATGTCAACAGAGGACTGTCCATTCGTCAGTCTATTTCACTCTCACGGGCTGTCATTTTTAAACAATCACTCGCTGACACAAACAATCACACCATACACTAACTCAACTATATCAATCACAACCACAAATAACGATATTACTTCATAAAAGTTAAATAAAACTGACTAAACGCAAGAAGTCAATCCGCTGCACAATCTGCCACTTCACATTTCATCAGCTTACTTGTTGACAAACACAGATGATTTATATCATTTATAACAGATAAATGCATACGCAACAAATAAATACAACATACATGCAAAAATACAACAAATAAATACAACATACATGCAAAAATACAACAAATAAATGCATTCATACGAACAGAAAATGCATAGAGAAACTCATATTTAGGTTAGAATCATTCCTTGATTCGTACAGAACGTCCTCCATTTCGCAAGGAACCGAAATAGTTCCAGTATTCACCGAAAGACAGCAGCAGAGGACGGGTTGACATGGAGTGTTAATATAGCGTCAAACCACCAGTGGGTCGCCTTGCACGCACGTTAACACTTAAAACGAAACATCGGTCAAATTGACCGATCGATAATTTTACTACGTAATAGTGGCTAAACTGCTTGATCTTGATGGCTGTCACCCCTAGTACCTTCCCCCAAACCCCTCTCCGTAATATTTGGTCATTTCCAACTAGTTGGCGCGACGTTGTCGTACTTATTAGACACATTGTGTGAATACGGTCGATGAGATTTACCACGTGTTTCGCTTACCGGTGGCAATCGTCGGTCATATATACCTTGAATTTCAGTAAAAGGTTGTGGTGAAACACAGCAAACAAAAGAACACCTGCTAGAAATAAAATCTAGATCTAAAATGCTAGATTATCTGCTATGAAACCACCAGCTCTGGCCTTGAGCAACAATCCTTTACGGATTTTTGCCCGAGGCCAGTGCTGGTCATCTTGGAGCGTGAAGTTTGAAGTTTCATTTTTTTCCGTAATAAATATGATTTGTCATAAAATGCTGTAAAACATAATTTGTTACTCATGTGATTGCCAAGTGACATATTAAAACAATAATAAAAACACTAAACACCAATAAATCACAGTAACAGTCAAAGTGACCTTATGTTTCTCTTAGTGTTTTAAAAATTAGTTTTCGTTATAAGTGTTATTATGATGAAAATGAGGGGTTAATATAAATATAAAAAAATAGGTCCCAAAATGGAACCCAGAGGAACTCCACATTTTACTATTGTCCAATTTGATTTGGAAAAATAATTGAGAGTTATTTTTAACAATGATAGTCCTTAGAAACCTTTCGGAATGGTATGATTGAATCCATGACAATGCAGAAGGAGAGAAATTATAAAATTGAAGCTACTTTAAAACAATTTCATGCTGAGTGCAATCAAAAGCCTTTTACAGATAACAGAAAATTCCATCAGTACTCTGTGACCCATTCAATCCCTCTGAGACACATTTAATAAAATTGGCTATTGCAAAAGTAGTTCTTTTATTTTTACTAAAACAATATTGTTCCTTAACCAGTAGATTATTACTTTCAAGAAAGAAAGTTATTTGATTGCAATTTTTTCAAAAACTTAAGAAAATGCAGTAAGAAGGAAGAGTGGGTGGTAGTTATCCACTTTTTTGCTGCCCTTTTTAAACAAAGGTTAGGTTTCTGCAATATTTAATTAATATGGCACAATTCCTCTCACATCAGATTGATTGATAATCTTAGATAAAGGATCAGAAATTGAGGTAGAAATCCTCCTAAGGAGAAACAAATGTGTTTCATCCCTGAGGATTTTTTTTCAGAATCTCATGACCTTTTCTACCATTTTGCCATCTATAAAATTAAAACTAAAAAAGGTACATTTATGTTATATCTTGCATTGCTTCTAGCAAAACTAATTGCATCAGCTTGATATGGAACAACTTCATTTTCCAAGGCAATGTCTGCAAATTTTATGTTAAAGATATTAGCAATAATCTTACACTCTTTCATCAATACATTATTACAAATAATATGGTACAAGTCCACAGTTTCAGTAGTGGTTGTGACACAGTGACATAGAACGTTGTTTAATTTTTTATTTTGTTTACAACCAATCTGACAACCTTAATTATTTGTTACTTGACTTTGCAGGTTGAGGTGATGGAAGAAGATGTTACAGACAAAGTATTAGGGAAAAAGGGGCTTTTAAGGAAAAAAAAGAGTTCCCCTATAAAGGGTGAAATGCCTGCATTAATACCAGCCATGGTGAGTAAATATTGTAAGAGTATAATAATTCTCCCAATATAAAGTCACCTTATATTGGGAGAATTATTAGTAAGAATCAGCCCGTTCTTAATATAAATAATGATTTGTTATTTTGCTTGACCTGACCTCGGCTCAAACAATGTCTCTGACACAACCGGCTGACTCAGGCTAGTTGTTGAACTGACCCAAAAATTTGGTACCCACACAACAGTGACCAAAATTTAAGAAAAACATAGTAAAAGTTACTAACTTGTTCAACAAGTTATTGTATACTAACAAGTTCAATAACTTGCAAGTATTTTTGTATTTTATATTACAAATAGATTATTAGGTTCATAGAATAAATGTTAGTGGTACATATGTTTGGTTAGAGTGGATTGGTATATATGTTTGTAAACAGCTACCACAAGCGATATACTGTTGCCTTGGAGTACAGCCTTGCTTGGCTTGGCACTCAGGGCAGTTGGGTGTAGCTCAGGCTGTGAGGGTTAGATTTGAGGTCAGTCGGTGTGTAGGATAGTCAGCTCTGGGGAGGAGCAGATTACCCCATGGAGGCTACCTTACTCATTGGGTACTTTTTATGGAAAATCTATTTTTTTCAAAACACCTTTAAATTGCACAAATAAGGAAAATCATAAATTTTTAGGAGTTTTTATTGATAATAAACTAAATTGGAATGATCATATTGAATATATTTCAAAAAGACTCAGATCATTTACTTTTGCTTTTTCAATATTGTCTACTTGTGCATCAATCGAAACACGTAAAACAGTTTATTTTGCTTTCGTAGAATCTATTCTCCGCTATGGAGTTACATTGTGGGGCAATTCTTCAAATAGTAAAAAGGTGTTCATAATTCAAAAAGGGATTATTAGAATACTTAGTAATGTTTCATACAGAGCATCTTGTAAACCCCCTTTTAAAAATCTCAGTATCTTAACCTTTCCATCCCTGTATATTCTTGAAATATTAACTTATGTTCATAGAAACATGAATGATTTCTCTGCATATCTTCCTCAGTATAGTTATCAAACAAGAAATAAATATATTTTTAACTATCCAATTCACAGAACCTCAGCAGTAGAAAAAGCCCCTGTTGTACATGTTTAAAATTTTACTATAAAATTCCAGACTCATTCAAATCACTTAGCAAAACTAATTTCAAGCGAAGAACTAGAAATATTCTCTTAAAGAAGTGCTACTATTCCCCAACTGAGTTTCTGTCTGACCAATATTTTGAAATTCAAAATACCAGAGCTGTAGTTTAGACCTTTTTTACTGTGCCTATGAATTTTTATCCCGAAAATTCGGGTAATTGCGTGAACCCGAGTGGTCGAGCAGGCTCGGCTCGTCTCGGGTTTCTATTCGGGTGGGCTTCTATTAGATGTCGGGTCAGGCGGGTACCAACTACCCAAAAGGCATCGGGTTGTACACAATACCCGAGATGATATTGAAAATAACCCGAGACCCCGGGTAATAACATATCGTCCAAAATTTCTGACTGCGTGAACTAATATTGTTCACACAATATTATCGAATACATATGTTCTCGATCGAGATGTCAAACTTCGAAGTAATTTTTACTGTCTTAATACATTGGATTGCACAACCTCAATGATGTAACCAGGACTTTCGTGAAGATGAGGCAACCAGCCGTCTCCCTGCCAGCTCAAAATTATTGTGCGTTTGCAGCTTATTATCGTATCCACGTGAAGCAGCTTACGCGATCATTGAACCGTTCCTCCTTTTGATACAACAAAGTAGTCGTACCAGTATGAAGCTCGTATTAGTCATGTTTCAAATAGTGATTGGAATACCTGTGATTTTTCGATCACAGTGAAAACCTTTTAAACTGTGATTTATGATTCTTTCAAGTGATTCGTTGTTTTTGCTCTGACAGACTTTTTTTGGACAAATTTTTTTCTGAAAGTGATTCGGCGATTCGGATAGTCGGAGTTAGGATAATTGGAGTTCTACTGTAATAAGAAAAGTTATGATTTAACCCTCCGTGTGGTGGACTGATTTTTGCATGTGTTGTGAGGAGTGACAAGCTCATTTTAAGAACTTTGCAGACTACTTAAAAAAATCATATAAAATCTGATTTTAATGCAAACATATACAATATTGTTCAAAATAAACAGAAAATAAATAAAATTTCTAGATCCTAACATAAAAAAATGCAGGAGGGTATATGTTTTATAAAAATGATAAAAACTGAACATTTTCCAAATTTTTGCGAACACATAAAAATTAGGAGTCTGCGGTGCACCGAAAAAATCTGTACGTTACGGTTCCAGCCTTGTACCGAATCTCGGTATGGTACAAGATTTTTTTCGGTACAAGTTTGGTACGGTACAAATAAGGAAAAATTGAGTCACTATCCAGTCTATGTTGCCATCAAATATAACTATGGAACATCTCCTGCTGAAAACATTGAAAAAACCCGACCGTTAAAGGCTTTATACTCTACAAGTAATATAGAATTACAACACTGCCCAGATGTACGGCAAATACTGAATGTATGACTGACTCATAGCGTGTTGGTGAATGATCATTTAAAATAAAACAATCCATCTCCCTGCCGGCTCTAAATTACTGTGCATTCGCGGCTTATTATTGTATCCACATATAGCAGCTTACGTGATCAGGGAACCGTTCCTCCTTTTGATACAACAAAATAGTTGTACCAGTATGAGGCTTGTATTAGTCGTGTTTCAAATAGTGATGGGAATACCTGTGATTTTTCAATCACAGTGAAAACCTTTTAAACTGTGATTCATGATTCTTTCAATTGATTCGTTCTTTTTCCTATGACAGCCTGTTGACGATGTTATATGACCAATACAGAACTGTAATTTGCCGTATTGATCTTGCTCTTTCGGGATTTTCACTCAAATAAAAAAAATCATAATGTTAAGGATATAACTGAATAAAGGACATAAATAAACTGTTTTATTTTTAACAATATGTTCTGGATTTCCTCATTAGTGGAACCCCTAAAATCCGAACTGATTGGGACTAAAGCCTTTTCGTCCCGGGAAATAATATTACGCTCTTATTTTGTCATTGTATTCGCGCGGTAAGCGTCGGGAAACGCGGTGATTTGGGTTATACAGGCTGTGCGTGATTTAATAAATTCATAAGGGCAGTGACCTTGGCGGGTCGAGCCTGTGCTAAAAATAAACCACTGTCCCCCTGCCACCACCCTTACTAACAGGGATGCGTATCGCGTCATTCTACTGTCTGTGTCTAGTTTAGTGAGCGTTTACCTGCTGATAAGTGCGTATCGCTAACAACAGACGTGGCTTGGAATTACGTTCGAACGTGTGAAGATTTTCTTCATTTGAACAGTTGAAGATAACAGACTGGAAGCGAGAAAAACCTGACTTTGTTAGACCTTAAAAAATAAGTTAAAATTGTTAAGTAATTAAGTTAATTTTTAAGTAAAAGTTAATTTTTTTAAGTCATTAAATTTTTTTTTAAATTTACAGCTATTTCTTTTTTGATTTCCGGAGAACGTGATCAGATTTGAGGGGTTCCACTTTAATTTTAAATATTAACCACTTTATTCTAAAATACCTATTTTAGTCTAAAGAGCCCTTTGACATTTTATGAAAGTGTTTATTTAATTTGAACAATGATTATGGTTGGTTGAATTAAAAATAAGAAACCAGGACAATATATAACATAGGTCTAATAAACCCTTGGCTTAGGGTATTAACTCAATATATTTTCTGTCTTTTTTATTCTGCAACAAAATACATCCTTAGTTTCATATAGACTTGAGAAAATTATTTCCTACTATTAATTATTTACAACTTAAATTATAATGAATTATAATTAATAAAATGGATAAAACTGTTGGGGTTAATATACCAAACAGAAAACTGTACATATAATGTGTTAAATGACTTTAGGGCCTATATGTGAAATTAATAAGTTGGTAAATGCAATGATAGGTTTCTGACTTGCATCAATAATGCTAAGTAGATCAATCAAAATTTATTTAAATTAACATTTTGCTTACTAATAAAATCCAAAGCCAACCTGAATTTTAGACTTACAATACCCGAACCCGACCCGAATATTAACTTGTAATACCCGAACCCGACCCGAAAATTTTTGGTAATCTACTACCCGACCCGAACCCGACCTGACAGTAAAAATCACTACCCGCAGACCTCTAATTTAGACTAGAATGAAATCTGACAAGACACCAATTATGGCTTTTGAAGCAACTTTTGTAATGTTCTCTTTGTGTCAATAAATAATTTAATTTCATTTCATGGTTTATTTTATGCAATAATCAACCAAATAAAGTTTTTTGTGTTTTCGTCATTTTAAAAATGTAGAACTCAAGTGGACAGTAGCCTAGCCTAGCCTGTAGTGTTACCTTTCAAGTTACTGCAAGAATCATGTAAATAGGTTGTCTCATAGTGAAGAAATATACATTTCAGTAATTGTTTGCACAAAAAGGGTTGTTAGCTCCAAATAAAGTACTGTGATCGATAGTCTGTATAGTAATGAAAATGGCCCGTGTTGAAGGATTAAAATATAACAGTATTTATGGTAATGAAACTTAAGTTATTCAGTTGGATGGTGTGCTCTAGATCTACTTCATAATTTTGATTGTAATTGGATTCGTCCAATATAAAATTTTTTGGAGTGTTAATTCCAGGAATTAATCTTTAATCTTGAACCCATATCTTCAAAAAACGTAGCTCAAATCCTGGCTGGTCCAGACTAAGAAAAGCGATAGCAGCAATAATGAGTTTCCAGCTACCATGACATAATATTAATGCCTGTGAAATTATTCAGTAATTTTATTCCACTTCAGTAAGATTTTGTTATCTAGTTTATGTAACTTTATTACTTTAAATGTGCCATTTTATAAAACTCTTGAACTACTCAACAATCAGAAAAAGGAATAAAAAAAAGTTGTAAAAGTAAATTTAGATGTACACTCCAAATTCTGGGTTATTCTCAATATCAGCGTTTTTGTAAATGTTGATGTAGATTCGCAGACAAGTAGTCTATTGCATCAAAAGAATTCACATTAATTGTAATCAATCAAAATAAAGAATTAAATTATCAGGTTTTTGTAAGCTTCACAAAAATCAATTATATGGCAAAATCGATGTTATGCTTTGCTGTCCAATTGCAGATCCGTTTCAAGGTTATAAATACCAAAAATGTAATTCATGAGGAATAAAAATCGGTAATCGGTAATAAACGATATGCTTTGTATTTATGTTAAAAATAGAATATCAAGTTTAAGTTAATCAGCAAAATCCCATCACAACCACAGGTGGGCAAATGAAATTCTTTCGATTTGGTCAGATACAAATTACATAATTCCATTGTCTGACAATTTTTTTCATTTGAGAAAATATCTCTGTTACTGACATATCACTAAAAATAACTAAAATGTCTCAGATTTTAAATGGCCTACCCAAAAATAGGATGTTATACAATGTAATTTTTGCCTGTGGCCTAGAAAGCAAGCAAGTTGTTCCGTCCACAAAACATATACATAATCTTGCTGTGACAGCGAATTTCAGTCTGAGGACTTGGCCCAAGATTCAATTCTTGAATCTGTTGAAAGAAATAGAGAATCCAAATCTTTTTCGTGGGATTCCAGATTCGGATTAGACACATCCCCAGTATTTTCTAATGTTTTTTGATACAAAAATGTTAGCAAAATGACGCAAAATCAATATTTTGATTTTTACCACGTCAAAATACTGACAAATTTTTCTTTTAACATACACACTTTCTTTTAACATAAACCAGGTGGTCCTGCAATTGACTATGTCAATGCAATATTGTAAACCGACAAACAATTTTCATTTCACTGACTTGGTTGGAATTAATTCTTCAGTAGTAAGTTCCAGTATTCAGTTCAACTTCTTCATATGGTTAAGTATAATGCATTTTGATCAGGTGGTAAGCAGAGATGCTGCAGTTTACACGTGCCTGGTTTGCTCAGCGGAAGAAAAATTTATTGCAGATGCAAAAGGCATCACCCATCATTTGAAAGAATGCCACAACCTTAGACTCTATATTTGTGATATATGTGGTCAGGAGTTCTTCAAACGCAATGAGCTTTCTACTCATCTGGATGAACATGTCACCAATGAAGAGCGAGACTTTCAATGTGAAGTGTGTAACAGGATATTTTCTAACTTAAGGCTGTATCGCGTGCATAAAAGAATGCACTATCCTCAAGTAAAAAACTGGACCTGTGATCAGTGTGGAAAAAGATATTTGTAAGTCTGTGATTCATAGTATTTATTGTAACATACTCTTTACAGTGAGAGAGTAAGTATATATACTCAAAGTTTAATTTCATGTTTCTATTAATTAAAAGTGTTTAAATAATTTATTTTGTCAAAACAAGTGGCTTCTTGTAAGCATTTGCAGTTAATAAAAGTTTACATATATTCTAATTGAGTACTGTTCTATTTGAGTGCAATTGTTATATTTGTTAAATTTTTATAAAAATTCAATTTGACCTTACCACTTTATCAAAGGTACTTTGTCTAGAAAAGAATAATTAATTGATAATATTTCCAAGTTTCATCTAGTATATATAGTTATTTAACCCTTTAACCGTTACACACGAGATACCTAGTGCAATGCCCTTGTTGCATTAGCCACAACGCACAAGTTTAGTCGGATTTGACATTATAACCTAATTCATTTTGTTATACAAGTCGTCTTTTTTTCCCCAGCTATGACCGTTAAACTGACAGAGCATTTGGTGCTGCATTCTATTGAATTTTTCTGAAACAACGTCCACTCTACGTGTTGCAACTATTCAAAGTTGTTCAAAACCCCGCTGTGGGCCATCGTAATTAAAAACTGCGGTTAAAGGATTAATGAAAAGAGTTTATTTTTATAAGCCTACAACTTATGTTTAGCCTGTTGGGGCAAAATGTGAATCTAAATTATTATTATTATTCAGTGAAATTATTATTATAACATCGCCTTTATTGGCTCAGAGTCTAAGATTCGAGAGATCGATTGAGTGGGCTGGATCAAGTGCTCAACCCTTCATCAACTGTTTAGTTATCTTGACTACAAGAGCACTCTTTTGGAAGTTGTTAGGTTAGGTTAGAACTGTAACTGGTGTAATGCAGACTGCTCATCCATTTCTTTAGTATTTAAAAGATTGTATTCCCAATCAATTTTTTCAGATCCCGTAATATGTTAGAGGAGCATATGAATACTCACACAGGCAACCGACCGTACATCTGCTCTTTCCCAAACTGTGGTAAAGACTTTGCATCTAAGTACACATTCAAGGCTCATGAGAAGACCCATTTAGAGCGTCCACGACCATTTGTGTGTTCGAAGTGCAACAAGTCATTTCTGACCCAAGCTAACCTGCAACAGCATGAGAGGACTCACAGCCCCACAAGAAACTTTGTCTGTCAGATATGTGGTGAGACTTCTGTTGTTGAACTTCAATTTCCTAAATTGTCAGTTGTTCTAATCGCCTGACTCTTATTATCCAAGGGAGTATGCAAGGCAATACATTGGAGTTGTATGCATAAAATTGGAGTTTTGTTGTATGAAATGTGAAACATCTATATTTATTGTGCTAGCATCCCCAAAGTAGTTTCCTAAAACTATTTAATAACTTATCAATTTAATTCATTTTACTTTCTCCCCTTATACGTAGTATATGGAGAAAGTATTGTTTTCGTCAAAATTTTTGAATTTGAGTTGAGGGTGGATATATCCGTTTTGGGGTCCCCTGAATCCAAAAAAGTGGGTTTTGACGTGATGTCTGTCCGTCCGTGTGTGTGTGTGTGTGTGTGTCTGGATGTGTACAGTGCCACAGCCTACCCCGTTGGTCCGATTTAGATGAAATTTGGCATGTATGTATATATTCACGGTATCTCCAGGCGTTTTTTTCATTTTTTTGAATTTTTTATTTTTAAGGGTAGTTCACCCCTAAAAACCCTTAAAAAACGTGAAAAATCCAAATTTCTCAAAAACGGCTCTAACGATTTTTATTAAAATTTGACAGTTTATAGTGTACAGAGTACTAAATAATTTGACACCACCCGCATATCTGTAAAAATGACGGTTCAAAAGTTATGGGCTTTTAAATGTCTAAAAAATCAAATTTTTAAATTTTCAGCGAAAACAAAAGTAAAGTATAACTTGACTGGCACCATTAAAACCAGCTTAAAAAACTAAACAAATTAGTAATTTGAATTATTTGTCTACGACTAACGGTTCCAGAGAAAAGTTAAATTTACTGTCCACGATAAACGCAGTACGTTGTCTGAAAGCGCCCAATGTTATTCTTATGGAGAATATAAAAAAAAATCAATTTCTTCCTTACTTTCCAACCGTTTTCCATGAAACTTGGTATGAAGCGTAAGGTCAAATCACCGAACAAAACCAGCTCAAAAAAGCTTGGTGTTACGGGGGGGGGGGGTTGTCCCCCCCATATAATTTGAACAATTAATTTAACTTTGTCTCTCGTGTTTTTATTTTTAGAAATTGGATGATTATTTTTGAAACAATAAATTATTAAATGGTATTTAGATTAACTTTGTAGAACATGATAGTTTTATTACAGATTGTCTTTTTTTAATTTACTTAAGGGAGAAAGTATGTGTCAGTTCACTGGTACCTTTTATTTTATTCTTTTTGATCCTTTATATTATTGACATCAGTTTAAAATATGTTTCATACAAATTTGAGTATTTGTGTCTTAAGTCAGTAAATATTTCAATTGATTTCAATTTGAGTAGTTTTAATTTATTGATGTTTAATATAGCATAAATGGAGGATTTTTTACAATAATAAAAATAGCTGTATTTACTATACAAATGCCTAAAATAAAATTTAAAATCAGTTCGGTTTAGTAAAAGTTAAATAAATAATTTAATTTGACATAAAATAGAAGTATTTATTATCATTGAGATGAACATTTATATTATACTGCCTTGTACTGCAGGGAAGGGATTCAGCACGTCTCGCAACCTTGAAGTGCACTCTGTGATCCACACGGGCTATAAGTCGTTCATCTGTCGCATGTGTGGCAAGGCGTTTGCTCGCAAGGCTGAGATACGAGACCACGAACGCACACACACAGGCGAGAAACCCTACCAGTGTGAGTTCTGCGGTGCCACCTTCAGGTAACATAAAGGAACTGTCATATATGTGGCAAGGCGTTTGCAAATAAGCATTTAGAACCACTGTTAATAATAATAAAGTCACAAAGCAGTGCAGTATTTAAATATAATATTTATTTTTTCAAAAGAATTCAAATCACTATCAATTAATAGTTTAATATTTAATTTAGTTTCAATTGAATATAAACATGTATTCCCTCTGTGTGGACGTCACTATTTACATGTATACACATTTACACTATCACATGCGTCTGAATACAGACGCTGTGCGGTCAATTTCGGCCTCTCATTGCACGGCATCTAAAACTGTTTTACGGTCATCTAAAGTGTTCCGCAGCTCTTGCTGGATGAGGACCACTGCTGGTCATCTTTGCGGGAAGCGTTTATGTTGTACGAGGACTCTGGGAGTCCCCAGATGCTAAGAAGCTGATATCGACCTCTGAAAAATGACGTCAATTTTGGTGAATTGGAGGTATTTTGATAAACAGGAATAGCGTTTTCATATGGGGGTAATTTCACCATCAATATTTTTCAACTCCGCTATAACTATTATAACTTTGTTCAACATTGAACTTGTAAGTACATTTTTGTTATTAACCCTTCATCAGGAACACTGATCCTGATGCGCAATCAGGCGCATGCGGAGGCTATCTCCACATTTTGAAAAATAAAAGTAAATACAAAAAAAGTACTTAGTTGAATTGGCTCCTTATAGCATAAATGAATTCATCAGTTCTAAAAATAAAATCATTGATATTTAATTTTAGAGTTGGAGTTATTTTTTGTTTTTGGCTGCTTTTATGGTTTGGTGATGCGATGACCTCAACCACTAGTATAATTTCAGCCACTTGTTGAAAAAATGGAAAGAAAAAAAAATTAATTTCTCTCTCTCTCTCTCTCTCTCTCTTTTCTTTTTTCCAATGTATTTATGTATTTATATACTTTAAGTTAGTAAATTTCAGTTGATTTTTTCGGATTGAATAGCTCAAGTTCGGATCGGATAGTTAGGATTCGGATTGGATAATTTTCGGATTCGGATACTCGCAATAACACAATGGAATCATACTTATCTAAGAATAAATGAAAAAAAAATCGATAAAATGTTATCAAAGTTATTAGATTGGACATAAAAAATCATAAATTCGTCATAGGCTGAACAACAAAACTAACATTTTTACTTCACTGCACTGAAAAGTAACAAATTTTAATATACGCCATATAATTCTAGGAATTAAATCAACAAAAACATTATAATTCGCCAATAAATTACATAATAGTTCTTAAAAGTTAGTTATAAAAAAACCATGGATAGTTTGATAAATAATAATTCTCAATTTTATTTCATGATTCAACTATTTTATTTATTACAATGACAGATGAATCGCCATAAACAAAGAACCAAGACTTGACAGACGACGTCGGCTCGTTACCATCGATCTGCAAATCGGACAGTATCGGTAGGGATATGCGATATTTTTGTTCCGGTGACAAAGTCACCGATATGGTTCTGTCACTGATATATCTGTGACAAGGAACTAGAACCAGCAGTGCCAGCGCTGCCGTTGACTATTGGACAAAGGACTCTGCGCAGGCACAGAGTTGGAGTATCAGGCAGAACAATATTTAAACCTGTGAAATTATGACATTTTGTTGTAATCTAGTTAACTATTCATCTTAAAATTGTCTAAAATGTTCCATTTAGAAACTAATGACGCATAAAATAAAGAGAAAATGTAGAATGAAAACGAGTGGAAGATTTGTTGGTTATGTAAACATTGAAAGACGAAATAAGCCAAATGTAAATTTGACAACACTTTATCGTATTGCTCAAACCCGGAGAACTCGAGAATGCGATAACAAAAAATAGTCCATCATGTCAAAATATTTAAAGTTTAATTTGATCTGATGATCAAAATTAAATAGTATTTTTTTCTGCAAATACCAGAGCTATTATGATGGTTGAGCTTTGTTACCATATATTAAATCGATAATTCATGCTTTTTCGTAGCTGAAATCATATTATATACGGAATAAGATCAAACCGCAATCTGATATTCGGTGCAACTATCGATGACGCTATGCTTTGTATTTCAAAATGCAATATCGTGTTGAACTTAATGGGTAGCTTAATTACGTAGTTGAAGAATCGAATAATCATACTGCATCCTCCAGAGGACGTTCTTTCATTCCAATAGGTTATGAATTGCATAATTTCGTCATCAAACGGAAAGTCTTTCGGTTTTAACCTTATTTTATACAGTCTATCCGAAAGTTTGGATATTTATAGGACTTTTTCGGATACTTGTTTTGCATTTCGGGTCGGAGCCAGATATCCGATCCGACTTTTTGGATATCCGTACACCTGTAGTAAAAATTGTATACTCTAAGGAGTTGTATTTGAAGGAAAAATACTCACACAATTAAACCTGGGTGATAGAAATTAGAGTGAGCAAATCAACAATTGACACTACCAAGTTATAAGATACACACTTCTTGCCAGGCTGGGCATCAATAGTCCTCCTCTGAGCTGAGCTCACACTGACAGCATTAGTTGCTATGTGACGAGAGGTCGAAATTGAATTGAACTGCTTAAACGGAACGTGTTAGTGATGAGATACGGTCAATTAATGGTAAAAATACATATTTACAGAAAGTTGGGAAGCTAGCTACTTAAGTAAAGCAAGTAGGCAAGTGTAAAGAACTAATGTGTTTATGGCATGTACCTGTATATGTGTTATGTTGTCAGTCAGAGGAGTAACCTGCAGTCGCACAAGCGAGCCACACACTACGATGACAAGCGATACAAGTGCATGGAGTGCGGCAAGGGATTCAAGCGGCGCAGGCTGCTGGACTACCATATGAAGGCGGCCCACACCGGCGAGCGCCCCTACAAGTGTACCGTCTGCGCCGCCACCTTCATCTACCCAGAGCACTTCAAGAAACATCGCCGCATCCACACGGGCGAGAAGCCTTTCCTCTGTGAGGTAGAAATTAAAAGAATTACAGCGAAAATTATTTTTATTATTTTACTTATTTTTATTTCTAATATTTTTTTTATTTATTTATTGAGAGAAGGCTCATTTTCAAAAATAAGATTTTAAGAAATATTTTTGCAACAGTATGTGAAAATGGAGAATGAGACATAATGAAGATTTAAGGAATCTATACAGAAATTGTGATGTCACAGCCCGTGCTAGAACTAGACATTAGAGATTGAGAGGGTATGTCTTGAGAAGAGACAGAGGATCACTATTAAGGGAAGTAGGAGAAGAGCAGCAATGGGGAAAGACCACCAGGAAGGCCCAAGAGAAGATGGTGGGACAGTATGAAAAAAGACATCGCAAGAGCAGGAGCAGCAATTGACGAGGCATAGTATAGGGAGAGGTGGCGAGCAGTTGTTGCCTTGGGTACCAATGGTCTTGAGATTAAGAGTAAGACTATTCCAAAAAAAGAATCCTTGAGTGGATGATGCAATATGAAAAGTGAAATGAAATGAAATCTTTATTCATCCAGTAAAAATACATAATATACATAATACATAAAAACAATTACAGTACAATATACTTCAAGTATAGATATTACAAAAGACGTGTCATATCAAGTGATGGTATTGGTATCGTAAAAGCCATGGCTAGTCAGTAAAAGTTCAAACATTTATTCTTTAAAGGTGATTGACACCCTGAAATTGGGTTATAGTATAAATTGTGGCATATTAAATGAGCTTATTTGTTTTAAAATTCCCAGAATATTGTTTTAGGTACCAGAATATCAAGAATCATTGTTTGCTTTGAGGGGGGTGTATTGGCAATCCGTCAGACCAATATTTGAAACAAGTCATGGTTATAAAAAAAGCTGTTTAGAGCTTATTATCCAAGGTATTATCCAATGGGGAATAAACACAGATTTTTTCAGTCATGGTTTTACCATAATAGCCATTATTTGTTGAGTCACTCGACTCAGTGAAAGAGATTTACTCCCGTCTGACTGAACCATTCACATTATGTAACTCAAAGTTGACTTTTGGTGGTTCTTACAGGTTTGCGGCAAAGCCTTCAACAGCAGAGACAATCGTAATGCCCACAGGTTTGTGCACAGTGACAAGAAGCCGTACGAATGCCTAGTATGTGGCATGGGCTTCATGAGGAAACCCCTTCTGTATAACCATATGCAAACTCAGGTAAGATTGCTGTGGATTGAAGGTTTTCCATCGATCAAGTTAAGGAAACATCTTTTTATCAATAATTTTCACAATACTACAATAACTTAGCAGACCAGTATCAACTGTATAGATGACCGTATTTGATGTCCCACACAAAAATTTGATCTAAATCGTGAAGTGAGAAAGTTGTATTTGTTGTTTTCATTTGGTCTGTGGGTGAGGTATTACCACTGTAAACAGTCCCCCAGATTGTGGTTGGTTGAATTAGAAATAAGAAACCAGGACAACATAGGTCTAATAAACCCTTGGCTTAGGGTATTAACTCAATATATTTTCTGTCTTTTTTATTCTGCAACAAAATACATCCTTAGTTTCATATAGACTTGAGAAAATTATTTCCTACTACAGTGGAACGTGGATAATTCGAACTTCTGTAATTCGAAAACTTCCTTAATTCGAAATTTTGTCTTGGTCCCTAGAATTTTATATGAAAACAATGTTAAAATATCCTGGTTAATTCAAATAATTTTTTGGATAATTCGAAGTTTTTACAGCATAAATCTATAAAGTGAACAAGTCATTGTGTGCGATTTTCCAGGAAACGACGTCCGGGCTTCCTGTCCTCAGGCTATTTTTAGTTAGATCAACGCCGCAACACTGCTCATAAATCACAACATTGACATCTCTAGTCTCACTACACGGCGCCGTCGTAGTTCAGGAGCGTGTGTATCATTGATGGTGGTTTTATTCCGACATTCGTCGTCTTTGTTTCGTGTTGGCATTTGTGACTTCGTCTGCGTTCATTTTAACATGTCGTGTGTATGATGGCTTCGTCAAAGCGAACCTACAAATCTCTGACGTTGCAAGAATAAATATGTTGTTTTCATTTGGTCTGTGGGTGAGGTATTACCACTGTAAACAGTCCCCCAGATTGTGGTTGGTTGAATTAGAAATAAGAAACCAGGACAACATAGGTCTAATAAACCCTTGGCTTAGGGTATTAACTCAATATATTTTCTGTCTTTTTTATTCTGCAACAAAATACATCCTTAGTTTCATATAGACTTGAGAAAATTATTTCCTACTACAGTGGAACGTGGATAATTCGAACTTCTGTAATTCGAAAACTTCCTTAATTCGAAATTTTGTCTTGGTCCCTAGAATTTTATATGAAAACAATGTTAAAATATCCTGGTTAATTCAAATAATTTTTTGGATAATTCGAAGTTTTTACAGCATAAATCTATAAAGTGAACAAGTCATTGTGTGCGATTTTCCAGGAAACGACGTCCGGGCTTCCTGTCCTCAGGCTATTTTTAGTTAGATCAACGCAACACTGCTCATAAATCACAACATTGACATCTCTAGTCTCACTACACGGCGCCGTCGTAGTTCAGGAGCGAGTGTATCATTGATGGTGGTTTTATTCCGACATTCGTCGTCTTTGTTTCGTGTTGGCATTTGTGACTTCGTCTGCGTTCATTTTAACATGTCGTGTGTATGATGGCTTCGTCAAAGCGAACCTACAAATCTCTGACGTTGCAAGAATAAATAGCGGCGATGAAGGAGGTAGAGAAAAGATTTGAAAAAGTTTAAAATAGCTAGTTTCGGTATCCCTCCAAACACATTTTATCGACATTTAACAAAAATTGGGATTTTTAATCAATGATATCTTCATTAACCGAACTTTTTAATATACAATGTTAAAACATGATGTTCAATTGTTTATTTTAACCACATGCAAAAACTTTTCTAATTCAAATTTTTGGATAATTCGAATTTTTTTTCTGGTCCCTTGAGGTTCGAATTATCCAAGTTCTACTGTATTAATTATTGCGGATTTAACTAATGCGGATCTCCCGGGGCAATCCTCTTCAGAGCTCCAAGTTCATGGGGGAATTCCTCCAAAGTCAAGTCCCATGCGTCCAATCTTCGAGCTGTCGATCCTGCGCCAGCAACAGGACGACGCCGAGGAAGAGGAGAGTCAAGCATTGAAGAGAATCCATGCGATCCTCAAGGAGATGGAGAAATCGGTCAAGGTGCAGAGGAATGTAAACACCCGCATCAAAGATGGCATTCCAGAAGCGATGGACCTCCTGAACACGGTCATGCAATGCCGGCAGGTCAGGGAGAAGGCAAAGAGGCGAGAGCGAGCAATGGCGGACCGCTCTTTTTCTGCTAAAGAAAGCGTTCTCCCAGGGAGAAAGAGGGCCCGGAACTCGCCATGTGGTAGCCCCGAGCTTGGTAGGGAGCCTATCTGTGTGAGCAAATCCACCCAAACCTCCCCAGGTGTCGGTGTGGCCAACAATCCTCCCCCTGTACCGCTGGAGGTGTCCCCACAGCCACTAGGGATCCAGGAAGCAAGGGTGGAAAATCGAGGCGATGCAGGCTTTCAAACTGTCCTCACCAGGAGAGAGAAACGCAGAAGGAGGCGGGATCAGAAACGCCTGGAACGTTCTCAGGCCTACCCAGCCGTTCCTCCTGCTGGTCAGACTCCAAGCAGGATTAAGCCCAAAACTCCTAGACCATCCAAGGCTCCGTCGAGGAAACCTGACGCTGTTCTTATTAAGCCAGCTCAGGGACGCTCTTTCAGCGAGGTACTCTCGGGGATTCGACAAAAAGTAAATCCTGAAGAGACGGGTACTGTTGTCCGTTCGGTCAGGAAGACAAGAACTGGTGGCATCCTGCTGGAACTTGGTAGTGGAACCAAGGACAAGACGGCCTTTGAAGTCGCGGTCAGATCCGCGGTAGGTGAGGGTGCGGTGGTGCGGAACCTGGAGCACCGTATGTCCATCGAGGTCTGGAATCTGGACTGCTTCACCACTGCGGAAGAGGTCACCGAGGCCTTGAAGTCGACATTAGGGGATTTGGCCCAGGGCGCTAAAGTGTTTGTTGGAGCAGAGAACGGGCGGGGACAGAAGCTCGCCATTGTACCAGAAACTGTCGGGTCTTCCGAGAGGAGCTGGAAAAATCCCGTAAGGCCATAGAAAAAAAATGAAAATTTTACAAGGGAACCTCCATAGGAGCATACTGGCAAACGACCTCCTATCCCAACACTCGAGAGAGCGGAAAGTGGACTTACTCATTATTTCTGAGCAGTACTGTGAGAGAGAAGGTTCTGGATGGTTTCGGGACGCCCTGGGTACGGCGGCCATCTGGATTCCAGACCCCCGGAACTTCCATGTCCTTGACAGCGGGGCCGGTCGAGGTTTTGTTTGGGTGAAGAGTGGGGGCTTCACTGTTGTGAGTGTCTACCTGACTCCAAACGACCCTATGCTGGCATTTCAGGCAAAGCTGGATGCCCTGGAAGACCTTCTGGTGAGCACTGGTGGCAAGTTCATTGTTGCTGGTGATTTCAACGCCAGGGCTGTTGAGTGGGGTATGTCAGAAACCGACACCAGAGGCAGAAAAGTCCTTGAGCTCGCCTCCAGAACCGGACTTCACGTTGCCAATGTTGGTTCCACTTCCACTTTCAGGAGACCAGGATACAGAGAAACAATCCCTGATATTACCTTCGTTTCGGAGGCTCTTATCGCGTCGATATCTGGCTGGAGAGTCGTCGAAGATTTCACAGGCAGCGGTCATCAGCATATCCTCTTTGATGTGAACTCAGGCCGTCATCCCGCCATTCCCGAGCGACCCAACCGCCCAGTGAGATGGAATGTCGCCAAACTCAATGCTGCTGCTGCAGCTGCAAAAATCAATGAGGGGAAAGATGACGTGCTACTGCTCGATTTTCAGGCTGAGGCAACCATGCGCCTCATTCACCGTGCCTGTGATTCTTCCATGCCAAGGAAGAACACCTCTCGTTTGGCACGAAAGCCAGTATACTGGTGGACGAACGAGATCGCGACGTTGAGAAGAGCGTGTCTCCGCTGCAGACGGAGGTTGGTCAGAGCCAGGAGGAGAGGCTTCGATGCTGCTGCTCCAGCTGCCCTGGAATTCCGGGAGGCAAGAATTGCCCTGAAGAGAGCTATCCGCCGCAGCAAGAGGGAGAAGTGGGAAGAACTGAGGAGGGACGTTAACCTTGATCCCTGGGGCCTCGGATACAGACTCGTTATGCGTAAGCTTTGTGCCAAAACAGCGTGCCCTGTCTTCGACCCACCAACGATGGAAAACATCGTTCATTCCCTCTTTCCCGATCACCCCAGCAGAGCGGTTGAGCAGTATGCGGAGGCGATTCCGGAAGTTCCTTTGTTCACGGAAGCGGAGTTGTGCGTGGCAGTCAAGTCAATGCGTGTTGGCAGTGCTCCTGGTCCGGATGGTATTCCGACTGAGGTGCTCAGGATTGTTGCTGGTACCTGCCCTTCTCTTCTTTTGAACATGTACAATCGATGTCTTCACGAGCGAGTTTTCTGTGGCAGATGGAAGCTCCAACGCCTGACATTGATTAGCAAGGGCAAGGAGCGATCACCAAGCACTCCCTCGGCATTTCGACACTTGTGTATGTTGGACACAGCCGGAAAACTTCTTGAAAGACTGATAAAGCCCCGTCTGTTGTCTGCGGTCGATGCTAACGGTGGGCTGTCAGACAGGCAGCATGGATTCAGGAGAGGTCGTTCTACCATCGGAGCAATTCAAGAGGTTGTAGGTGCTGCCAGAAACGCTCAGCGAGGAAATCATTACTCCCGCTGTATCACGTTGCTCGTCACCTTAGACGTGAGAAACGCGTTCAACAGTGCAAGTTGGTCCGTCATTTTGAGTTCCTTGGAGGAAATGTTCCACGTTCCTGAATATCTGCTTCGGATCATCCGAAGCTATTTGAGGGACAGGGAATTAATCTTTGAGACGTCGGAGGGTCCTCGTCGGAAGACTATCACCGCTGGTGCCGCTCAGGGTTCCATCCTTGGTCCAGATCTTTGGAACATTGCATACAATGTTATCTTTGGACTGGACTTACCTGAAGAATGTTTTCTGGTGGGTTATGCAGACGACATTGCGGCAGTTATTGTCGCTAGAAACGTCCAGCGCGCCCAGTGGATGGAGGATCACCACCTGAGCTTGGCAACCGAGAAAACGGAGATTGTCATGATGACAGGACGTCAGATTCCGACTTTGGTAAACTTTCGTGTCAACACGGAATATATTCGTTCTAAGCCAGCCGTAAAATACCTGGGGGTTAGACTTGACACCAAGCTTTCCTTCAGAGAACAAATCAAGTATGTGTCAGAAAAGGCGGCAAGGATTACGACTGCGCTCAGTCGTCTTATGGCGAATGTTGGCGGCCCATCAGCGGAGAAGCGGAAACTCCTTCTGTCCGTCACAAACTCAATCCTTCTTTACGGAAGTGAGATTTGGGCGGACGCTCTCAAGAGGGAGTGCTACCGCAAACAGGTGGGAGCTGTGCAAAGAAGAGCCGCGTTGAGGATCTCCTCAGCTTACCGGACGGTGTCGGAGCCGGCTGCACTGGTGGTAGCTGGTGTTGTCCCGATCGACCTGTTGGCCCAGGAAAGGAGAAGTGTTTATATCACCAAGTCCGAACTTGGCGCCAGGGAAGCGACACGGGTGGCCAGGGAAGCCTCCATGCACCAGTGGCAAGAGAGGTGGCGAAATGAGTCTAGAGCGGCTTGGACGCGGAGACTCATTCCGGACCTGTCTGTGTGGGTTGATCGTGGGTTTGGGGAAGTAAATTTCCTCATCACGCAGTTCCTCACCGGACATGGGTTGTTCCGAGCCTATCTTCACAAGATGGCTAAAGTGGATAGTCCGGCTTGTATTTACGGAGACGTTGTCCACGATGACGCGTTTCACACGTTCTTCCAGTGGGACCGGTGGGCAGTTCTAAGGAGGCAGCTTCTGCTGGAGATCGGAGAATTTTCGCCGGAGACCGCAGTAAAAAAAATGGTGACATCTCTTGAGAACTGGACTCTCATCACGTCCTTCGTGGAGAAAGTTCTCAAGAGAAAGAAACTTGAAGATCCATAACATCCTGGATCTTCCCTCAGAAGGCTAAATTGGAGTTGAAGTGCATTTTGCATTTAATATACGAGGCTCATTAGCCTTAATTATTAGTGGCCAGGAGGCGGGGGGTTTTAGTTGGGTGCAAGTCCCACACACCGGGTGAGTGCACCGCTCCTATTTTTCCCCTCGAAAAAAAAACTTCAACTTTTTATTAATTAATTATAAATTATATAAAACTGTTGGGGTTAATATACCAAACAGAAAAATGTATGTATAATGTTTAAATGAATTATGTTAATTAAGTAAATGCAATGATAGTTCTTTGCATCAATAATGCATCAATAAATTTAATTTATACAATCATTTACTCTAAAAACAGCTTACTAATCCTGAATTTTTAGACTTACAATACCCGAACCCGACCCGAATATTAACTTGACCCCGAACCCGACCCGAAAATTTTTGGTAATCTACTACCCGACCCGAACCCGACCTGACAGTAAAAATCTCATTTCATGGTTTATTTTATGCAATAATCAACCAAATAAAGTTTTTTGTGTTTTCGTCATTTTAAAAATGTAGAACTCAAGTGGACAGTAGCCTAGCCTAGCCTGTAGTGTTACCTTTCAAGTTACTGCAAGAATCATGTAAATAGGTTGTCTCATAGTGAAGAAATATACATTTCAGTAATTGTTTGCACAAAAAGGGTTGTTAGCTCCAAATAAAGTACTGTGATCGATAGTCTGTATAGTAATGAAAATGGCCCGTGTTGAAGGATTAAAATATAACAGTATTTATGGTAATGAAACTTAAGTTATTCAGTTGGATGGTGTGCTCTAGATCTACTTCATAATTTTGATTGTAATTGGATTCGTCCAATATAAAATTTTTTGGAGTGTTAATTCCAGGAATTAATCTTTAATCTTGAACCCATATCTTCAAAAAACGTAGCTCAAATCCTGGCTGGTCCAGACTAAGAAAAGCGATAGCAGCAATAATGAGTTTCCAGCTACCATGACATAATATTAATGCCTGTGAAATTATTCAGTAATTCCACTTCAGTAAGATTTTGTTATCTAGTTTATGTAACTTTATTACTTTAAATGTGCCATTTTATAAAACTCTTGAACTACTCAACAATCAGAAAAAGGAATAAAAAAAGTAAATTTAGATGTACACTCCAAATTCTGGGTTATTCTCAATATCAGCGTTTTTGTAAATGTTGATGTAGATTCGCAGACAAGTAGTCTATTGCATCAAAAGAATTCACATTAATTGTAATCAATCAAAATAAAGAATTAAATTATCAGGTTTTTGTAAGCTTCACAAAAATCAATTATATGGCAAAATCGATGTTATGCTTTGCTGTCCAATTGCAGATCCGTTTCAAGGTTATAAATACCAAAAATGTAATTCATGAGGAATAAAAATCGGTAATCGGTAATAAACGATATGCTTTGTATTTATGTTAAAAATAGAATATCAAGTTTAAGTTAATCAGCAAAATCCCATCACAACCACAGCTTGGCAAATGAAATTCTTTCGATTTGGTCAGATACAAATTACATAATTCCGTTGTCTGACAATTTTTTTCATTTGAGAAAATATCTCTGTTACTGACATATCACTAAAAATAACTAAAATGTCTCAGATTTTAAATGGCCTACCCAAAAAATAGGATGTTATACAATGTAATTTTAGCCTGTGGCCTAGAAAGCAAGCAAGTTGTTCCGTCCACAAAACATATACATAATCTTGCTGTGACAGCGAATTTCAGTCTGAGGACTTGGCCCAAGATTCAATTCTTGAATCTGTTGAAAGAAATAGAGAATCCGAATCTTTTTCGTGGGATTCCAGATTCGGATTAGACACATCCCCAGTATTTTCTAATGTGTTTTGATACAAAAATGTTAGCAAAATGACGCAAAATCAATATTTTGATTTTTACCACGTCAAAATACTGACAAATTTTTCTTTTAACATACACACTTTCTTTTAACATAAACCAGGTGGTCCTGCAATTGACTATGTCAATGCAATATTGTAAACCGACAAACAATTTTCATTTCACTGACTTGGTTGGAATTAATTCTTATTAATGGAATTAATATTTTGAAATGACCCCCTGACCCAGGTAAATATTTCATTGATGTAATGCTAAATGGAAGGAATAAACGTTTTGAAGTTGATTCAGGGGCTCAATTTTCCTTAATTTCCAAAAATGGCTTCAATGATCTCAAATTAGATGTAAACATTAAACCTTCAAATATTGCTTTCCGTTCCTATTCAGGGAACATAATCGAATCCATAGGAAAAGTCGATGTTACAGTTAAGTATCAAAATAAAGAAATAGAGAGTGAGTTACATATAGTTTCGAATGGACATGAACCTCTCCTTGGTAGACAATGGATAAGAGGACTAGGTATAAAATTTAAACAAATAGATCAAGAAATGAACAACTCGGTATCTCAGATTATGCAAGACATGAAGAATGAAATCAAAGAAGTGCAGAAAAGAAAACTTAAAGTGGGGAGAGAGAGTTCAAGCAAGATTTTTTTAAAACAATGGCAGTTTGGAGAAGTATTAAAGAAGCTAGGATCGTGCCACTACATTATTAAGCTCGATTCTGGAAGATTTTTAAAACGACACGTCAACCAACTAAGATTTTTTTTTTAAAGATCGACTCTTGTGCCCAAAAAGAACTTTTAAGCCGATTATACAGTCATTCACCGAGGTTGTATAATAATCCTCCAACACAACATGAAGCTCAACCTGTTTGTGAACCAGACAACACCCAGCCTCGGCCTCAGCCAGTTCAACGGCCATCAATGGCCACAACGACAGAGGAGACCACCAGTTTGGCTTCAAGAGTGTGTGTGATTCAAAGTGGGAGAGAATGTTATATCTCTATGAACTTAAAATATAATTATCAGCTGTGATACAAAACAGATGATGTTAATCTGTTTATGTTTACTTACAGTTCAGTTATTTTTCCAGTTTCAAAAATGTACCTAATTTGTTTTTAATCTATAATAAAGTTGTATATTCAAATTATCATGTGTGCATTATATTTTCAAGTCACAACATGGATCAAAATAATGGGTGAGCTTTGATGAATTATTTATTATTTACATTGTAATACTACTATAATTTGTGGAAATTGCAATATAAAATCAAACACAACTATTGTATTGTTATTATTTGCCAACTATTATAGTGTTACTACGGTAATGCAGATTTTGAAAAAGTTGCCAATTCTCGGTTATGGTGTTATGATAGACATACAGATGTGTAAAAGCCAATCAAACTATATGTTTTTGAAAACTAGATAAAATGTATGACAGTTTGTATATTTTGGAAAATTATATTTATACCATATTAACTATTTTTTTGAATTTTTTGTTTTTTTCACTTATAAACTATAAATCTACAAAAAATTAATAAATATAATCATAAAATATACTTCATTCTAAAATAGAGTTAATTGTGAAGAAAATGATGTATTACAATGTAGATTTTGACCACATTTACTATTTTTCTTGATTTTTTAAAAAAAACCCTTGCAAAACATCAAAATATGGCCTGCCAATAGAGGTGTTTTAATAGTCAGTTGATGGGTTAACCCTAGAAGTGGCAAGCTTTTTACTCTTAACTGTAACATAAAAATAATTACTAATATCTTCATGAAATATCAAAGTTTAAACAAAAAAAGCTTAAAACATGTCCCCCCCCCTTATAACCACTAACCACAAAAGCAAAACAGGTGTCCACTGCAATCCCAATTAAGCCTACAAATGCCGTCAACTTCCACCCAAGCCGGTCACCGTTTATTTAAGGTGGGCCCTCCACTCCGCTACACCACACATTTGCAAGCCAAATTGGGATTGCTCATGGTCGGGATTCGAACCCTAGCACTTCCGAATGGCTAGAACGTTACGCTCGTCAGCGTAGCGCGTTAGCCGGTTCGGCCACTCAGTGCCTAGGAGTAGAAAGCGCTTACTTGGTTATAGACCTGCCCGGTGGCAGGCTCGTGTACTTCGAGACCAGTTTCGGTTGTTTGCCCCCAGAGGGAAACACGGTCGCGTAGGCGATAGTGTCTAACAAATACACTAAACTGACGACAGATGCCTCCACCTGCCAATTCTTATTGAATATGTAAATGCGTCGTAAATTACGACTTTGCCATTTATAGGGTTAAATATAGATCAATCTTATAGTGTCATATATTTTCTAGGGTCATCTAAACGATACAATTGTGGTAAACCAGCCACGACTAACCACAGATGAGGACAACATTGTTCTATCACAGAACACAAGTGAGGGAATGGAGATGGCATTTGTTACTGACAGCGATGGTAATACCAAGCTCATGCCAGCCGACTCTGTAGTAAGTGACTTTGATCAAAGCAAATAATTTATTGTTGCATCAGTTTTTACAATGTATGACAGCATGATATATATATATCGTGCTGAAAATTTATTGAAACACGTAAATATATTATCACCAACAATAAAATAAAATTACCTGGAGAAATTCCAGAAAAATATATCAACTTCCTTGACATTACAAAAGATAGAACAAAACACTCATTTGACATATACAGAAAACCTACCACAACAAATGTCATCATACCCTATCATTTCCAACTACTCATTATCAATCACCCATGGAATCACAAAATAGCAACATTTCACTCATTTATTCACACACTCGTTAATATTCCACTCTCAATAGAACATTTCACTAAAGAATCAAACACCACAAAATATATAGCAGAATAAAATGGATACAGAACAAAAATGATAGACAACATTATAAAGAAAACCCCTAAAAAAGAAGATTCAAGTGACAACATCAAAATCAAATAAAGTAAAAAATAAATATATGTGTGTACCATACAACAATTACATGGACCAAGCCATAAGAAGAACTCTCAAAAACACAAATGTTAAATGAAGCTACAAAACAAAAAATAACATTTTTCATTTGATAAACAAAAAAACGAGTCCTGAAACAAAAGATACTACTTCCTTCCGTTTAATTCCTTCCTGATAATTTCAACAAACCTGGGGTTTACAAAATCAAATGTAGTGATTTTGACAGCTACTACATTGGACAAACTCATCGAACATTCAAAAAAAGATTTAAAGAACACCTTCAAGCACTTAAATCCAACAACAAAACTACATGAAAATCTAACTTCACAGAACATTTAATGACATCAGGATACAGCTACAAAAATATAACAGAAAATTTATCAACATTAGAGTTTAAAAAGCAACGAGAAAAATTAAATGTTATAGAAGAATTGAACATCTAAATACTTCAGAAAAAAGATCCAACAAATATTCTAAATTCAATGTCACCACAACAAATACACGTAATCTACGATCAAATATAAAAAATAAGAAATTAAAAAAAATATAAAACATATATATATACATATAACAACACCCTTCTTCTCTCTTCTTTACTTTTCAAGATTTACCATATGACTTTTATATATTTTATTTACATCAAGTTAAATGAAATTCTTGTTAACACACCACTTGATAATGGATTTTTTTAAATAAAATAATTTCTCACAAAAAGGGTACTCAGTTATGAATAATTGCTTGATATATATATTTTATTTTTTATTGATCGTTCACTTAATATATATATGTATGCAGTGTATGTACCCTTTTATTTATGACTTCAAAAACACTACACTGTTTAGATATGTTTTGCTTTTAAAGTTAAATAAACACTGTGACCATGGGGTAATCCTTGAAACACGTGTCAGAAAAATATTAATGAAAATAAAAGGGTACTTTGGCATTATTTATTTCGTAATATATATATTCATTTCCTAAGATAGTACCAGTTCTAGTACCTGGCCAAAATAAATTTTTAATCCTAAGTACTGGTAACATCAAGTACTGAAATTAATAGTTCTCGTTCTTCCTTAGTAAATCTGAACTAGAGGTGTGCGAGAGAGTCTTTGAGCTTTTTAACCTGTTGACGAGTAGGCCCGAAATGTGACGTGGCTAAGCAGGGTAGGTGTATTGCCCTATAAAGTACTCCCGGGAGTATGAAAAAAATCATGAATTTTTTCACTTATTTATTACTATGATAAATGGATAAATACCCCCGTCGCAGCAGACCTGCGTACTCAGCGAATTTCCAAATCAATTATAAATAATAATAATAATAATATATGACAAGTTTTATAAAAATCTGTCCATAAACATGAGAATTATTTGCCTATTCTCCATAAGATTACCATGGGAAAGAGTGTGCAGGTTTGCTGCCGTGAGGAACACTGAAATTGGGCATTTCTGCCATAAATAATTTTTATCTTAACATTTATACCAACTTTCCTCAACATCTGTCCATAAATAAAGGAGTTTGCCTATTCCCTATATGATTATTATGGGAAAAGAGTATGCAGGTTTGCTGCCATGATAAACACATAAACTATGATTTTTAAGCATAAATGGATAGATCTCAATCAGATGAAGCTAAATATCAAGTTTTATCCAAAATATTGATTAATATGGGAAATATTAATTTTTCCCTATCCTCCATAAGATTAACATTGGAGCCCCACAATACAATGTACTGTGTTTAGATTTTTAATATCTCGGTAACCGTTGGAGATAGAGAAAAACTTTAAGGAACTTAACTGTGTAGTTTTTTAGGCTTATTCTAATAGTGAAATATAAAATTAGAAATTTTTAAAAATTACACGTGAAAAACGTAAAAAACCCCATTTTGGGGTACAAAACCCCCCCAAACTACCCGTTCCCATTGACCGATATGTCTGGTTTACGAACTCGTCCGAGCATTTGTAGGAATACACGTCTCTACCAAATTTGGTCCTGATCGGACCATTTTTACGAGTGTTCACAGACACATATATATATATATATAAAAATTTTAACGACTATTGTTTTTGGACTCTGGGCACCTAAAGAAGAAAAAATAACATGGTCCCGGGCTTAAGTCTCACCATGAGACCTACGGTAATAGCTTCTTCCCTATGGGAAATTCGCTAAAAGCATATTACAAACCTGTTTTGACTTCTTTGATACTATTTACATCTCTTAGAACGTGTTATATTTGTGGGTATGATATATTTCAAAACAATAATATGGACATAGCGGAAATTAACCATTACAAACCTGTAATGGTTACAAACCAATGGTTAGCCATAACCATTACAAAGGAGTCAATTATTAAACGGCAACACCCTAACAGACGCACAATCACATTCTTGCCAAGTGAAAAGGCGAGAAATGCCGACGTTTCTGTCACCTCTCTCGTTATACCAACCTAATAAACATAATTTACGGTGCATAATAAATTATGGAGCAGTTTTAAATTACTCGTTTTTAAATAATATTATATCACTTAAATGTTTTCAGATGTAAAATCATTATAAATGTTTAATTTATTAGTAATGTTTTAAGAAATATCAAACATATAACATAACGTCATATTACGTGGATCTTTAAGGGGGAACAAACGTCACTTGACAGGTGCACTCAAATGGGCTCATTTGTCGTTACTCCTCAACAGGTTAAAGCTTGGCACGACTCCAGGTGTTTTGAATAAGCTCGAAGTTTGAGCCGAGCTTTTAATGAAAAGTTGAAAGAACACTTAATTTTTGCAGTAAATCTTAAATTATTCTATTTTACTCATACATTTGTTTTTAAATTGTTGGATGTGATGGGTTCAGAAAGAATTATGTTTGTTTTCCTTGTTGTTGAACGTAGTGTAAGAAACATTGTTCATTGTTTTGATGAAACTCTGATGAATAAACCAACTGTTGCCCTGCCGACTGAAAATTATCGTACACTTTCAGTTTATTTATTGTGATATAAAAACCAATATTATTTTCAAAGCCTTTGGCGATCGGATATCTAGCTCAGACAGGAAAGTGTAACAAGTACCCAGTAAAATTGGACATAGGTCCGAAATTACAGGTAGATAGTATACTAAACGAAAACATTTCGTTTTAGTTTATATCGGCAATGTGGAACATCTTTGCTTGAACACAAAAGTGTTGTAGGAGACGTCAAAATTACATAGGCATAATCCGTATCCTTTTGAAAATAATGCAAGAATGTCATTAGTCGGTCCAAGGCTGCAACATAGTTATGATTTCAGTTAAAAATATACTTCAATATAGTATTGAATTTTTAAATACAAAGTTTTCGGCAACAATATCCTTAGAACGTAGATCTGCAGTTCTACAGCAAACCATATTCATTTTCCATGATAATTAATTTATGTAACAGGATTTGTGGTTAGAAAATTATTGAATAGTTGTGTTGTTCATCTACTGTTATGATTTCATTTTTTCAATAATGGACTAATGTTCTGAATCTGATTCACAAAATACATCACCATCACCATACAGGAATGCCAAATATACGGCATTTGGCCATTTATCGTATTCAAATATTTGTGCACCCCTACTCAGTGTTTTTGCTAACAAAAAATGTCAGAGAATGTTTTTTTTTATTTTCTCAGTCTACATTGTATAAACTCAAAAATTTAGTTACCGAAGTTCAAAATCCTTGAATTTTGGGCTAAAACTGTAATTTTCAGGATCTGGACCCTAACAACCAAGATACCAAGATGTATATTACAGAACTTAAGGAACATGTAATATTGAAGGAAAGAGAGGACGGAGGAATGGTAGAAACTGATGAAATAGTGGAGGCAGCCGAATATGACGACACTGTGCAACATCTTATCATTGATGGACAGGTATTGCATAATTTGTTCTATTATACTGTAGATAAAATATTAATATAGTATTTCCATTCGTTGGAAATTGAAATGGAGTGTGTGAGGCATGTGTGTACGATATTGTATATTTAAAAAGAACATTCACTTAATGCAAGGATTACTTTAAAATTTGATACTTCAGTTAACTCTGGTGCACCAAAATAATTATGGATTGGACGACCATGTATTATTTCATTAAAAAATGGAATAACAGTCAATCAGATGTTCAGTGACTTTTTCAGTGTGATATGAGGCGGTGACTTGTTTTAATTTTTTTTTAATGTCCCGTTTTATCTGTTTGAATACTAAACTAAAGAATCCAGTTGCACTTCAAACAAATTTGTAACATGGCGATGCAGTGGGACAAGCCTCCACTGCACTCACAAATGAAGGTTGACACGTGATCTCAACCTTCCTAAGTACTGTGTGAGTGGATAGTTCTTAATCAGTACCAGAGGCAAAGTTATCTGTTGAACTTTTGGTCAAAGTCAACTACAGGCTAATCATAGTTAAAACAAAACAATGTGAAATACTTGTAAAAAACCATTTTTAAGAACAAGTTTATTTGCTTCTTTAACACTGCTGATAAAAATTTACAATAGTTTTAGCGGAGTTGAAATAATTTTTTAAAAATTAGTTAAATTACTTTTGTAGGAATTATGAAAATGTTGTTCCTGTTGATCTAAAAACGTCCGTTTCGTAAAAAATGATGTCATTGTTGAGTGGTCGATATTGGGCTCTCAGTGCCCGAGGATGTCTTGGCATGATCCAAGTCCACGTTATAACATAGATACTTCCCGCCACGCCATCAGACAATAGTCCTCCTCCAGCAACAACTGGGATAACATTTGACAGTTTTGGTTGCTATACGACAATAGGCTGAAATCAACCGTGCAGCATCCAGGCGTGGCAACGATTGTGTATCCCCACAGAGAACTGTTAATTTATTTCAAATTGCAATTTTACATCACCTGTTGGAAAGGTGATTATCCATCCAATTTTTATCCATTACTCATTTGCCAAAAAAAATTGTTAGATTAATAAATGGGTATTGATTGGTTTGAAAATTCATTACTGTGTTTAAATTACTTCATATATTTCTGTTAAGATATCTTAACACGTTTAATAATAATTGTTTATGTTAAGATCTAGTCATTTTATAGGTAATTTGTAAGTTTATTACAATAGTTTAAGATCTAGAAATTTCATAATTACTCCTCAGCCCCTCAATGTGTTTTATTAACATACAGTAAAGTCTGGTTTATACTAGGGGTCTGCGGTGCACCGAAAAAATCGGTACGGTACGGTTCCAGCCTTGTACCGAACCTCGGTACGGTACAAGAATTTTTTCGGTACAAGTTCGGTACGGTACAAATAAGGAAAAATTAAGTCACTATCCAGCCTAGGTTGCCATCAAATATAACTATGGAACATATCCTGCCGAAAACATTGAATAAAATCCGCCGACCGTTAAAGGCTTTATACTCTACAAGTAATATAGAATTACAACACTGCCCAGATGTACGACAAATACTGAACGTAAGACCGATTCATAGCGTGTTGGTGAATGATCATTTAAAATAAAACAATTTCACCAGGACCTCAGGAAAATCGGGCAACCAGCCATCTCCCTACCGGCTCTAAATTATTGTGCATTCCCGGCTTATTACCTTATCCACGTCTAGCAGCTTACGCGATCAGGGAACCGTTCCTCCTTTTGACGCAACAAAATAGTCGTACCAGTATGAGGCTTGTATTAGTCATGTTTGAAATAGTGATGGGAATACCTGTGATTTTTCAATCACAGTGAAAACCTTTTAAACTGTGATTCATGATTCTTTCAATTGATTCGTTCTTTTTCCTCTGACAGCCTGTTGACGATGTTATATGACCAATACAGAACTGTGATTTGCCGTATTGATCTCGCTCTTTCGGGATTTTCACTCAAATAAAATAAAAAAATCATAATGTTAAGGATATAATTGAATAAAGGAAATAAATAACTTTTATTTTTTTAACAATATGTTCTGTATTTCCTCATTTGTGGAACCCCTCAAATCCGAACTAATTAATTGGGACTGAAGCCTATTCTTCCAGGGAAATAAATATTACGCACTTATTTCGTCACTGTATTCACGCGATAACCGACGGGTTATACAGGCTGTGCGTTAATAAGGGCAATGACCTTGACGGGTCGAGCCTGTGCTAAAAATAAACCATTCTCCCCCTACCCTTACTAACAGGGATGCGTATCGCACCTGTCTACTGTCTGTGTCTAGTTTAGTGAGCGTTTACCTACTGATAATTTAATTGCGTATCTATAACAACCGACGTGGCTTGGAATTACGTGTGAAGATTTTTGTCATTTCAACAGTTAAAACATTGATTTTATAATTACGAAGTATGTAAATTCAATGGTTAAAGATAATAGACTTTAGGCGAAATCTCTTACTTTGTTAAACCTTGAAAAATAAGCTTATGTGATTAATTTTTTTTTTAATTTCCAGGTATTTCTTTTTTTTGATTTCCCGAGAACATGTTCAGGTATGAGG
This sequence comes from Nephotettix cincticeps, assembly GCA_023375725.1. Classification (NCBI taxonomy): domain Eukaryota; kingdom Metazoa; phylum Arthropoda; class Insecta; order Hemiptera; family Cicadellidae; genus Nephotettix; species Nephotettix cincticeps. Next base: position 39,128,519 of record CM041786.1, read on the forward strand.
GGTTCCGCTGTAATTTAAAAATATTAACCACTTTATACTAAAATAACTATTTTAGTCTAAAGAGCCCTTTGACATTCTATGAAAATGTTTGATTTAATTTGAACAATTATTGTGATTGGTTGAATTAAAAATAATAAACTAGGACAATATAAAACATAGGTCTTGGCTAGGGGATATTGAATCAGTATATTTTCTGTATTTTTTGTTCTGCATTAAAATACATTATAGTTTTTTATTTTGTTTGCTCATCCTTAGTTTCATAGACTTGAGAAGATAATTTCCTCTTATTAATTAGTTACAACATAAATTATAATGTTTAAATAATTATTAATATGTTTAATGTGATATGTTTTTTATGGATTTAAAAATCATATTACAGTTTGAAAATTAGTACAGTAAAATATTTCTTTTGACATTGTATATCTTTTTTTAAACTCCTTTCTCAATGTTTTCACTAATTAAGTTCTGGAAAACACTTATGAATAAAAGGATGAGATCAGTCAATGTTACTAGCGGCATTATTCTCGTGTACCGTACCGTACCGACCTCATAATTTTCTGTACCGCAGACCCCTAGTTTATACGGATCCTAATCATCCCGATCCCGAATAAGGTTTTGAAAATAATTATATAAATAACTGTTCCCAAGCTCGAGCTTTTTCGAGCCTAGCTTTTTCAAAGCTTCACCTGATCTGAATAGGGGTGTGCTATGGAGCAAAAAAAATTTGATTCGATACAACAATGGGATTCAAAGAATTCTGATTTGAATCAACACAACACGAAAAAATTTCTTGTTAGACAAAACTTGTATAACTGAAGATAATAAAAAACCTTGAAATTAAAGCTAAAAATATATTAGACTATTCGCCAAATTGTACAGTTCATAATTTAGTTTGATAATTTTTAGATTGATAACTTTCAAGTTCTAAAGATTTAAAAAAGATGAATTTTATCTATGTATATTATATCAACAAATCAAAGTTCACTAAAAAAATTAGACATGCTTGCGACTAGAGTAAAATGGAAATATTTTTAATAACTTTGTAGGTAGCTTGACAAGACTCAAAATAAAACCAGGAATTATAAGAAAATAAAGTATGACTGCAAATAGTAAAAATATATTATATACCTATTATAAACCACTCAACTAAATAAGAAACCGTTTTAACTGTTGTATAACAAAAAATAGGCCTATATCTCTATTTTTAAAATCCCAAATCTCAAACCTCTTAAAAATATATATACAGTGCAACTTGGTAATAACGTCATTGAAGGGACCACACAATTAATGACGCTATATCAGAGTGACGCTATAAAAGAGGTTACATAATTTTAATTTAAAACCGAGGAAAAATAGGGAAACACATTTTTTACATGAAATTATGACATTTAATGAAGGTAATTTGAAATACACCGTAAGTTTATGTTTATGACTGACAGAACTACTCTACTATATAAAAAATCGAATTTGAAAATATTGCTCTGAAGTTCGGCTTGGTGAATTCAACTGTTGGTTCGATTTTAAAAAACAAGCCCGAACACACGTCTGCTATCTTACGTCCCTTCTCACACGCTCTTATAACTCACACCTTTTCTTCAGCAAAACCTTTCTCTTAACACTTGCCATTATTTTTTAATATTGTATTCGTAAATTAAAATAACGAAAAACAAACTGTAAAAGACATACATTGAACTAACGATATCTGCACGAACTGTAGGTACGTACGAACGGCATCACAGTGCTTTGATGCGACGTGAGTCACTGACACTGACCTTGATGACCGGCGACAGCGGATGTAGGGGAGGGGGTTGGGGTGGTTAGCGGTAAGACAGCAATAAAATACCGTTTCTAAAAATAGAATGTAGCTAAACAATAGCCGCAGCCCTCACGTTGCACCACCGACCGAACTTTCTCTATTTAGCTATATGTTGCCTTCATCTCGGCCCGATATATATATATATTTAAAACATCGGGAAGCAAGAAACATACATACTATTTCTAGATAGCATAGATTATTATTGTGGTCAAAACTATAAATAAGAAATTCAAAGAGTAATAAAATATAAATACCCCCGTCCCAGCAGACCTGCGTACTCAGCGAATTTCCGAATCAATAACAAGTTTAGTATATGACAAGTTTTATAAAAATATGTCCATAAACATGAGAATTATTTGACTATTTTCTATAAGATTAACATAGGAAAGAGTGTGCAGGTTAGCTGCTGTGAGGAACACTGAAATTGGGCATTTCTGCCATAAATAATTTTTATCTTAACATTTATAGCAACTTTCCTCAACATCTGTCCATAAATAAAGGAGATTGCCTATTCCCTATATGATTAATATGGGAAAAGAATATGCAGGTTTGCTGCCATGATAAACACATAAACTATGATTTTTAAGCATAAATGGATAGATCTCAACCACATGAAGCTAAATATCAAGTTTTATCCAAAAATATGGATTAATATGGGAAATATTAATTTTTCCCTATCCTCCAAAAGATTAACATTGGAGCCCCACAATACAACGTACTGTGTTTAGATTTTTTAATATCTCGGTAACCGTTGGAGATAGAGAAAAACTTTAAGAAACTTAATTGTGTAGTTTTTAAGCTGATTCCAATGGTGAAATATAAAATTAGAAATTTTTAAAAATTACATGTGAAAAACGCAAAAACCCCATTTTGGGGTACAAACCCCCCCTCCAAACTACCTTTTCCCATTGACCGATATGTCTAGTTTACGAACTCGTCCGAGCATTTGTAGGAATACACGTCTCTACCAAATTTGGTCTCGATCGGACCATTTTTACGAGAGTTATCGTGCTAACAGACACATATATATATATATATATATACCTATATATATATATATATATATATACATATATTTATCTTTAAATAAGTCAACCGAGTACCCTTAGTAAACATTTTAATTATTTCTTCGACATGTTTCGGGAATCATCCCATCTTCAAGAAGTCCACATAAACATATATGTGTATATATATATATATATATATATATATATATATATATATATATATATATATATATATATATATATACATATATATATATATACATATATATATATAAATTTATATATAATAGTATAAATTTTAACGACTATTGTTTTTGAACTCTAGGCACCTAAAGACGAAAAAATAACATGGTCCCGGGCTTAAGAGACCTACGGTAATAGCTTCTTCCCTATGGGAAATTCGTTAAAACAGAAGCAAGTTAAGCCGTTAGGCCCTATTTAAAAAATCTAATTTTGGTATTATTTCAAATAGTTAGTTTTTAATCAAATTCATATTTATAAATTGAAAATAACATACAATCTTAAAAAATTAAATTAGTTATTGTTACAATATTTATTTAAAACTATTCAATCATAACTCTTTATCCCCTCTGATTAATTATTATTAAAGAGAAAACATAAAACTTGATTTTTAACTAGATAATAATATGTAGAGAAATGAAAGTATTTGACCACAGAATAAAATGATGAAGTTCCACAGTCAGTTCCAAACAAACGTCAACAAACCCCTCATCCCCACCCCCTGAGAATGGCTCAAGGTCGTATTTTTTGTTATCCACTGCCGCTATTGTCTGTCCACGTCCCCTCATCTCTTATCACTAACAGCTTACACCCGTTTTAACTGAGAATTGCAATATTAATGTTTTCATTTATGATTTATCATACTGATAAAACATTTAATATGATATATGTTCATTGTAATGAACAATTTAATATAATTCGTCATATACTCAGGGTTTATTTTTTGGAATAAATATTGTTAAATCTATGGATTTACTTTTTTCTGCATAAGGAAGGCAATGGAACCTGTCAGTTAATGACAAAAAGGAGCTATTATTAACGCTTTGCGCTCGGATGAGTACAGTAAAACCTCGTTAATCCGGACCCCATTAATACGGACTTCGCTTAATCCGGACAGCCATTGGGTCGCAGTTTTAATGCACAGAACGCTGATTAGTAGACTGCGATCGTCACTGTACGACTGCGCCCGGCGATAAGACTGCGTGTGCCGAGTGCGGGCGGTCACAGCGCAAGGTGTACGAGCCGTTACCATGGTTACTGTCAGCCAATAGTAGCTCAGTCACACGATTGTGTTTCTCCTGCTCATGTCAAGCCGTCAGCCGCAGCCGTCAGTTGCTCCACAGAGGTCAATTGCACTGCACGATTTAGTTGCGTTGTTTAATTGTAAAATTAACACAAAAGAAAGGCAAATGAAGTTCAACTCCTTCTTCAAACTAGTTCAGTCACTTGAGGACGAACCTCAGCCCTCAAGTTCAAAGTAATTTTGTCTTTTTTCGTTGTCTCATTTTTTGTATGGACGTAAATACCAAGTGTATATTTTTGTTCAAATGTAACTACTGTATGTACTGTTTGTACAATATGTATTTTTATATTCAGAATATACATACTATTTAAGTTTATCTGCAAAAGGTGTTTCATTGTATACAAGGGGTACTCAAAATCACTGTCCTTCTTCGTTCAGGATTATTCGTTTTAATCCGGACTTTCGTTAATCTGGACGACTTGGAGCCCCAATTAGTCCGGATTAACGAGGTTTTACTGTATTTCTAACTTGTCCTGTGCACTCCGATGTCCAGCTGTACTGGCCGTCACCTTTTTCTCGCCGAATTATTTTTTATATGAGCTGTCCTCACCGCTCTCGGATAGCCAGTGGTACTGGACAAGATTAAATCCGAGTTGCGGTCGGAAGGCCAGCAGTACTGGCCACTAAATATAATTTAACTGTTTCTTTTTTGAATATCATGTGCTAGGTTTGGGATGTGCTGCAATCTTTCAGGTAACTAATGAACTAGCGAATCAGATAAATTCCCGCTTCTAAAACCATACATGTGTTGGAAATTAAGGTTATACTTAGTACATTGTTCTTCTGATCTACTGTTGTGTTTACTGAGAAGTGGTGATATTTAATGCTAATAACAGCTGTTTTTTAGCGAATTTCCTATAGGGAAGAAGCTATTACAGTAGGTCTCGTGGTAAGACTTAAGCCCGGAACCATGTTATTATTTCTTCTTTAGGTGCATAGAGACCAAAAACAATACCCCAGTCGCAGCAGACCTGCGTACTCAGCGAATTTCCAAATCAATAACATAATAATATACGACAAGTTTTATCATTATCTGTCAATAAATATTAGTATTATTTGCCTACTCTCCATAAGATTAACATGGGGAAGAGTATGCAGCTTTGCTTCTGTGAGGAACGCTGAAAGTAGGTGTTTCTAGCGTAAACAATTTATATTTTAACCATTTATATCAAGTTTCATCAACATCTGTCCACAAATAAAGGAGTTTACCTAAACTCTATATGATTAACATGGGAAAAGAGTAGGCAGGTTAGCTGCCATGATAAACATTTAAACTATGATTTTTAAAACATAAATATATGGATCTCAAACATGAATCATTCCTTATCCTCCATAAGATTAACATTGGATCCCCAAGCGTGAACTGTTCACGCACATTACAAAAATTATGGCTAAGAGCAAATCAAATACAAAAAGTTATTAAATACATTTTATTTATGAATATGTGAAGTTTATTTAGATCCAAAGTTTGAAATTTTCCACTGATAAACAAAAATAATACAACAGAATTAGTTATGTTAAATCCTTATGGTATTTTAATTTTCAAATTTCAAAAAAATAAAATATTTCTAAACCTTAGTTTTGGTAGTTTAACACATCAATATTTTGAAAAGGACCAATAAAATACTTTGTATTCGGTATTTTGTTTTAAATAAATTTCCTTTACAAGCAAATATAAGATAATTAAACCCATCCCATGTCAAGCGTGTGAGCGCCTGGACTGACTCCTGCCGCCTCTTAAGGAACTAAATTGTGTAGTTTTTTAAGCTGATTCTTATAGTGAAAGATAAAATTTGAAACTTTTAAAAATTACATGGGAAAAACGCAAAAAAACCCATTTTTGTGGTACAAAACCCCCCCCCAAACTACCCGTTCCGATTGTCCGATATGTCCGGTTTACGAACTTGTTCGAGCAAATGCAGGAATACACGTCTACCAAATTTGGTCTCGATCGGACCATTTTTACGAGAGTTATCGTGTTCACAGACACACATACATATATAAATTTTAATGACTATTGTTTTTGGTCTCTAGGCACCTGAAGAAGAAAAAATAACATGGTACCGGGCTTAAGTCTTATCTTTCACTATTAGAATCACCATAAAAAACTACACAATTTAGTTCTTTAAAGTTTTTCTCTATCTCCAACAGTTACTGAGATATTAAAAAATCTAAACACAGTACGTTGTATTTTGGGGACCAATTTAATCTTATGGAGGATAAGGAAAGATTGATGTTTGAGATACATACATTTATGCTTAAAAATCATAGTTTATGTGTTTATCATGGCAGCTAACCTGCCTACTCTTTTCCCATTTTAATCATATAGAGTTTAGGTAAACTCCTTTATTTGTGGACTGATGTTGATGAAACTTGATATAAATGGTATATGTCATATATTGTTAGAACACCTGGTGAACATTTTTAAGCTTCGGCTTTGTTAGCGAATTTCCCATAGGGAAGAAGCTATTACCGTAGGTCTCATGGGAAGACTTAAGCCCGAGACCATGTTATTTTTACGTCTAGGTGCCCAGAGTCCAAAAACAATAGTCGTTAAAATTTATATATATATATATATATTTTTTATATATGTATATATATGTGTGTCTGTTAGCACGATAACTCTCGTAAAAATGGTCCGATCGAGACCAAATTTGGTAGAGAGGTGTATTCCTACAACTGCTCGGACGAGTTCGTAAACCAGACATACCGGTCAATGGGAACGGGTAGTTTGGGGGGGTTTTGTACCCCAAAATGGGGTTTTTTACGTTTTTCACATGTAGTTTTTAAAAATTTCTAATTTTATATTTCACCATTGGAATCAGCTTAAAAAACTACACAATTAAGTTCCTTAAAGTTTTTCTCTATCTTCAACGGTTAGCGAGATATTAAAAAATCTAAACACAGTACGTTGTATTGTGGGGCTCCAATGTTAATCTTATGGAGGATAGGGAAAAATTAATATTTCCCATATTAATCAATATTTTTGGATAAAACTTGATATTTAGCTTTATGTGGTTGAGATCTATCCATTTATGCTTAAAAATCATAGTTTATGTGTTTATCATGGCAGCAAACCTGCATACTCTTTTCCCATATTAATTATATAAGGAATAGGCAAACTCCTTTATTTATGGACAGATGTTGATGAAAGTTGGTATAAATGTTAAGATAAAAATTATTCATGGTAGAAATGACTTCTTTCAGTGTTCCTCATAGCAGCTAACCTGCACACTCTTTCCTATGTTAATCTTATGGAGAATAGGCAAATAATTCTTATGTTTTTGGACTTATTTTTATAAAACTTGTCATATATTAAATTATTGATTTGGAAATTCGCTGAGTACGCAGGTCTGCTGCGACGGGGGTATTTTGAATGTTGTATCTAGTATCATCAACCCAATTCCTATCGGATTGCAGGTACCAACCTGCATAAAGCCTGAGACGAGTAGAACCCGTCAAACCTCAGGCTCGCACGATTGAGTTACCCAAGTTACTGAAATTTTTGCTCCCATTTTTTTAAATTAAATTATTATTATTAAATTATCCGTATTATCCGGTATTAAATTATCCGTAATCGTGTATTAAGCATTGTTATACAGGATAGTAGCTTTGTGCTGTTATCTGCAGTCTATATTGTCTATTGTTCCTGTAATTATCACAATGGTTTGGTTAATCTGTATTAAGAAACCTTGATAAATAAAAACTAATTGAGAACATACTTTGATACTTTTTGTGATCTAACAAACCGTTGTCCTGGTTTCAGGTTCATTTTGCTAATCCAGGGGGGATTGAGACTTTGGAAGCTGAAGGAACCGAAATAGAATCAGTAGCTGAAATAACAACTTTAGAAGATGGCACAAGACACTTGGTAGTGCCATCATCTCGCCATGGTTACACAGAGCAGACTGCCACTATGCAGACAGGTAAAACAATAACACTTTGTTTAAAAAATGTATTGCTTTTTTTTCAAATATGATGTTTACAATCAAAAAGGCATGTTAAAATATAATTGGAAGGATTTGTGAGTTAGTTCACCACTATGGTTATGGCGTTCTGTTTATTGTGATGTTTAAGAAAAGTGTAGTAAACTATATATTTTTCTTTTTCTAAATTTGATTTTGAGCAAAAAGTATATCTTCAATTTTCAATTTATTACCGAATTTCCTATAAGGAAGAAGCTATTACCGCTGGTCTTAGGGCAAGATCTAAGCCCAAGATAGTGTTACTTTTGCATTTTCAGGTGCATGAAGACCAAAAATAATAGTCTTTAAATTAATAGTCACGATAACTCTTCTGAAAATAGTTTGACCGAGACCAAATTTGGTAGATATGTGTATTTCTATATTTTCTTCGTAAAGAGGGTAAAGAAAGGTTCCGGGGAAATTCATTCCCAGCTGTGCGAAAAATATGGAGAAAAGTGTATGAGCCTACAACATGTGCGCAAATGGTGCAGGGAGTTCAAGAACGGGCCTACCGACATCCATGACGAGAAGTGTTCCGCGAAAATTCAATCAAACGCAAATTGCTGAAAAAGTCATGGCAACCGTCTTTTGGGACAGGAAAGGCGTATTGTTGTGAGAATTCTTGCCCACCGGTGAAACAATCAACGCTGCCGGCTATTGCGAGACACTGAAAAAATTTCGCTGTGCCATTCAAAACAAGAGGAGGGGTATGCTGTCCAACTTCTTCCTTTCCTTTGGAACCTTTCTTTACGGACAACCCTCTTTACAGAGAAAATGTAGGAATACACATATCTACCAAATTTGGTCTCGGTCGAACTATTTTCAGAAGAGTTATCGTGACTATTAATTTAAAAACTATGGGGTGCGTTTGCATCAGGATAACGCTCGACCGCGCACTGCTAACGTTACCAACAAACTCATCGCTAACTTTGGATGGGGTATCGTCAAACACCCACCCTACAACCCGGACGTAGCCTCCAGCGACTACCACCTCTTCCCTGATATGAATAAAAAGCTGGGTGGAACGCATTTCAGCGGCCGAGAAGAGCTGGAAAAAGCGATTCTAAGCTATCTGCGCGACTTGTTGGCAGACTTCTTTGACTCGGGCATTCGAAAGCTGGCATGCAAAAATGCATTGACCTCGGTGGCAACTACATAGAAAAATAGGGAAAAGTCTGAACTTTCCGAACCGAATATATACGAGTTTTAGCAAATAAACATGTTTTTCACTGTGAAAAATCACTAGGAACCTTACTTTACGGACAACCCTCGTCAATCGGAACAGGTCGTTTGAGGGGTTTTGTTCTCAAAAAAATGGGGTTTTTATGTTTTTAATGTATAATTTTTAAATATTTTAATCTTTTTCTTTTACCATTAAAAAACACATAATTTAGTATACTAAAGTTTTACTCTATCTCCATTGATTACCGAGATATGGGGTTTTTAAGGGTTAAATTTAAGCAAAGTGTTAACTACATAGATAATACGAGTTAAGTCAAGCTCCAAATTATTCACATCCTGTGCATCCTAAAAAGCTTTTATATTCCTATTTAAAAAAAAAAAACTAATAAGAATGACGTAACATGTTTAAAATATTATTGGAGGTTGATAATATAACTAAATATTAAGTTATTAAAAGAGAATTAAATCCATCTTTGTTTAGTTTTTGAAACTTGAATTCTTTTTCTTACGTTTCTTTAGCCATGTCAATTTTAATTTGCCAATCTTTAAAAAAATCACTTGAACATTTAATTTCTTTTAGAAATCTCAAGTCGAGTTGAGTATCTAGAAAGGTTCAACGTTTGCACACTTGCATATTAGCACACCCTTATTACCTTATTTAAAATACCTGACACAAGATAATAGTTTCATTATATCCCGAAACAAAACAATAAAATTGTTGTATATCTTTGTAAAGAAAATTGTAATTATCTTGAAAATGAATGAAAATTGGGTGCCGTGTGCAGTTATTAGTTATATTTTTTATTGTATCATATTATTTAAATTATATTTTTTTCTAGTACAGGGATTATTAAGTTGAGTGATCTAGAGAATTGCGGTCGGACTGTAGGTCCCAACATGTCAACCTTAGGCTAAGTTGGATTATAAAGTTACTAACCTCTCGCTCTCATCGTTTGGTCCTCAGAAGGTGGAACAGTGCAGTTAGTGCAGATTCGTATCCCAACTGAGGGTGATGGTTCAACCCATTGGATCAACATTTTACAGCCCCCTGATCAGTAACTTCAATTTGCACCTTCTTCTAGCCTACATACTAGTAGAACATTTTGTAATTTGATTGTAGTTTTCTATGTTATAACCTATATCCATTTTAAGTTAGCAATATGATTTGATTTAGTTTTAAAATAGTTTTGTTTGTAAATAATTCAGAATAATTGTGTTTTATAGCATGAGTAAAAATTGTTATTTTTATTATTACATAAGATTTTTTCAAACAGTAAGTCTTCAAAACTGTAACAAAACAACAATACCTTAACAACTAATTTTAGTCAAAACTTATTGGCTAATAGTTCAGTTAATTTTTCAAATACTATATAATTGAGTTGAAAGACTTTGTTTTAATATTGAATGTGTGAAACTAAATATAAGTCAATTTTTTATTTATTATCTGAAAAAAGCATTGTATGTAATATAAGAACTGAATGATGCTGGCATCATAGTTTTCCTCATATTTTACTTTTACCTATCCTAATATTAGTTTTACTCTCATTTCTTACTGTCGTAAACAAAATTCCCAGGTAAAATTCAATGTTAATCTATGAAATAAAGCCTTCTTTGTACCATATAGTATTAAATATGAGAGATTATCTAAAATTGTTCAACCCAATGATATGAACTCCATACAATATGATATTTATTTTTCTAAAATCTATATTTATTAATAAAACTTAATGGAACAAATTTCTTAAGAACAATCAACAAACTTGTCGACTATTAACCACAATTAATAAAACAATGAAGAAACTACAGCTTTATAAATGAACATTAAAACCTGTTTATCCAGTTTTTATAGGACACCGCCGATAAGTGAATTACCGGATAAACCATTTTTAACGATTTTCAAGAAAAAACTCATTCAGTTTTTTAATACTGTTAAATTTACTGTAAAATTTCTTCACATATACTTTTTATCCAAGTCAAATTTGTGTTTAGTTGGCTGAAAAAGCTGAGAGTACAGTCCCCGCCATCAAAACTGCCGCATGTTCAGACTTATGCAAATAAAGCTATACATTTTTTGCAACTTTTTTATTTTATCTCTCAGAACCATCCCAAATAGACCAGAATATTGGATATGCGAGTACCATATGGACGAGGTTTTAGTGTATAGTAAACCAAAGTAATTTGTGTACAGAATATTTATGGTTTCAATTCTGTGATTTTAAGATTTTTCAATAATATTATATTGTAAAAATAATTATAACAATAAAACATATCTTTCACATTGACATAACTGATTTGGATGGGAAAACTCAATCGTAGCTGTAACGTAATAAAATGTATTATTATAGCTAATTTACACATGATTTAGTTGTTTTTAAATGCCTTTGTATTTTATATTCATTCCTATTCGTAGAATTTAATAATTTTCTAAGTGTGTGAATAGTAGAGGTTTGCATACTTCGGTAATGATCTATATAACTAAAGATGTATATTTTTCATTAGTGTTTAATAAATTATAGAATTTTACAGTGTAAAAATGTTATTGTATAAAAATAAATCTATTCAAAATAAGTATGTATTAATCTGAATCTCTTTTAGTTGATACATGAAACTTTGCTCACTCCTTCCAGGGATGATGATAATGGATACTACCTAACATTTTAGTTTTATTAGTAATAATTGTGTTGCTTTCTTAGCTATCACAGTAAAGTAAACCTTAACATATTCGCTGAAGCTGCGTCCGGTGACACATCACATGGCGGCCGGCCATCACGAGCGGCTATGTCACCGTAGATGCAGCATGCAATGTTTTGTTTGCCCTGTAAGTGTGGCTCAGGCCTTTGTTGCATACGCTTGGTAGGTTTCAGTATTGTGTCTCAACATACAGTCAACAACATTATGGTTTCATTTGTATTGGAGAATGTTTCTAAAGTGAGTAAAGAGTACTCACTCACAAAATTTTTTTAACTAACCGTCTTTTGACTCCAAAATCAAGAATAAACAGACGGAAGTACTGAACTGTCTGTCCCGGAATCAAATACAGTAGAACCTCTTAAACTCGATTTCTGAAAACTCGACATTCCGTATAACTCGAACTCTGAGAATTAATATTTTTTACCCCACCCATAACCTAAAGCAGTACATAGAGCGCTAGAGACCCAGATTTTGGGTTTTCTAAAGTCGTTCATGCACCCTTTACCTGTCTAGCTGTGGCGGGCTATTGCACAATTATATTTACACATTTTCGGGATTCCTGTGGCCCACTTTTTGTATTGTGAGGCCATGTGTTGACCTGTGATTCCCGGGCAGGTCATAAACTACCCTCGCTTCATTTTCGTTGATGGGTGTTAAGCTTAGTATGAATGTTGATATAATTGTATATAATAAACAATATGTGTACCATTTTAATACATTTGCTGCGGGCGGCAACACCGCTGCTGCGCCGGCTTCTCCCCAGGTACACGCATCAACAATCGCTGCCGCCATTCCATTGTTTCTTAACACGTCAGTGAGCTGCTAGCACTTCTCCAGTGCCTGTGTTTGTTATTGCGCTTGTGGCGAGGTTCATTTCTTTCATTTTTGGCGATATCGGTTTTTTATTCACATGTTTCTATGAAAATATATGTTATGTAAACATGGCATGTCTTCACTGTTTTCCATCAAACGGTGATTAAAAACTTAAAAAAATTTTTAGTATAGGCCTATTTATACCACTCTTTATTTCATGAATTTTAGCAGTGAACGTGTTTTAATACTCTTCGACAACCTTTATGTCCACATTGTGTCGAGTTTGAAAGGTTCTACTGTACTTACATTGGGTTGATTCTGTGGTGTGGCAAAAGAACTGTCACTTAATATCAATAGAGCACGAGAACGAAATTATTACTTTCACTAATAGCCGACAGCAATCAAAACTCAAATCACTTCCAATAGTGAAATATAATGCCTTTATGGGTTTTATTTACCGTGCCACCCAAATTTTGGGTTACTACCCATCAGAATATAAACCATTTGATGGTGTATGAAGATATTTATTTATGTTCTTCAGATGATTCTACTAAACTCTCATTCCCTGTACAAAAAGAAAAAGACATTTAATGACTATAGACTAAAACTCATAAAATCCCTCATACCGTTTAACACCGAGTTAGTAGAATCACTGGCTTAGAAACACGCCTGACAAAGTGCCTATCAGTGTGTGAAAAGCACAGAACGTGATGCTAGCAATAGACTTTAAAGAAATAACTGCAGGACTTAACAGAAAAAAAAACGGAAAAGGGTCAAAACAACCTTCATTGGTGACACCTGTGTTGACAAACCTTGCCTCTGCATTGGCCAGAGAAGACAACAGAGACAAACAAGGGTTGGTGGGAATTGTGTAAGTAATTATTTGCACTATCTCATTGCGCATTGCTACTGTATCTCCAGTAACCCCTGGAATTCGAAGGGCCATTACAATGGATGTGACACTGGAATTTCCATTTTGATGCCATATTGTCATTTCTATTACTAAAGGTAATAACGATAATAAAGGTAAGATTTCAAGTGAAAACTAATTTCAGATTTTTAAGGTGTATAATCATTTTTTTGGCACCGGCGAATGTGTTAAAACAGTTCGACATTAGGTGGACTTCAAAAGTGGCAATGTATTGAAATATGTGGCTGCAACAACAGTCCCGCCAGCTAAGACTGAAAACCTAAGACCGCGAGCCTTGGAAGTGTTTTTTTTTAATTGTCAACTTCCATTAAAATTGTAATCGTCACCTTAATCTGTTGTCTTGGCAAAAACTTCGCTAACTTGTTTGCTTATTTTGAGAAAGGATTTAAAATCAGTTCAAATAACAAGGTAAAAAGGAAAATTGGATTGCAAAAAAATGTAGACATTAAATAAATTTGTTTCAAAACCTAGAATCCTGTATAAGCTTTAACATTAGGATCACATAGAAGCGAGTCCGATGCATCGGGATTTCGATTACCTCTGCATCGAATCAAATTGCATCGCACACCCCTACTGCCCACACATATTGTACTGGGGAAGGTTGAGGTTACGTGACAATCTTCATTTAAAAGTATAGTGGGAGCTTGGCCCACTACGCGACCTTGTATACGCTATACCATCGTGCGGGACAATTGTATAAATAAATATGCACAACCGTAAGAACAATCCTGTATTCATCTTTTTTAATAGCAATTACAATGTGCAAAAGTACAGTATAGGTATTACACATTAATATCAATACTTAATATTTAAATTAAGCTCTTTAATTTCCTCCTTAACATGATATATAGTTTGTGGGCTTTAGATTAAAATAAAAAAACTATTAAATATTGAATTAATGTAAGATTTCTTCAGTATTAATGCAAAATAACCTTATTCGGCCTCCAGGGTTCAATGTTCTAGCCAATGATAAAGTGCTGCCTCCTTTTTCTATTTCAAAAATAGATCTATAATAATTTCATTTCATTTATGTTTGAATACTGTCGATTTTTGTTTCTTTGTTTAAGTGATTCCAATTAGCAGATGTCCATTTACTATGTTTTGTATTTTCTGCCTTGGATTCCACAGCTAGGACTGTCAGTGTACACAGATGCACTTGCATTACTAATACTGTCATTAGAAATACATTCCATGCCTTTTAATATAGTTTTCCCATTCTAACTTTTTATGTTAACTGCCAAGCCTATTTCAGGCCAGATTACTAGAGTTTTGTGTTTTTCTAAACCTCTTGGAGTTTTTAACGTTTTGATGGGTAATGGTGCAAACACCAGTCTTTTTATTACCTAAAGTCAACCTGCTGTTAGGAAGCATGACTTGTTTATATCATGATAGTAATCCATGTAATTTTTTAGTGTTAAGCAATAATAATAATTTTTATGATGAAGACGTATTCTTTTTTACATTAACTTCAAGAGAATCAATATTTAGCGGCAAGTGGGGTAATTTTATTTACAATATGTAATTCAACAATAATAATTTTTAAAATATGATTTTTACAATTTCTAATATATTAACCCATCATTAGAATGAATATTTTCACTATAAATATTAATAAAGTCATTCATTGTTGAGTAAAACTATGCATTTACAAAAATTTTATATCCTAAATCACGGTAAGTTTGAATAAGGGAATAACTCCCAAAACTTTAACAATTTTTAAATAGTACTAAAAAAAACAAAAACATTTCATACTTATAGTTATATAATTCCTAAAATGATGTTAAAAAGTAATTCTCTTATTAAAAAAATATACAAAAATTCTTAATTGCTATAGTAAGTTTTTGGTCGTTTACCAAAAGTAAGGCGTTGTGGAGTTATTTCCTTTTTCCAACTACCGATTCAATTTCCTCCTTAACATGATATATAGTTTGTGGGCTTTAGATTAAAATAAAAAAACTATTAAATATTGAATTAATGTAAGATTTCTTCAGTATTAATGCAAAATAACCTTATTCGGCCTCCAGGGTTCAATGTTCTAGCCAATGATAAAGTGCTGCCTCCTTTTTCTATTTCAAAAATAGATCTATAATAATTTCATTTCATTTATGTTTGAATACTGTCGATTTTTGTTTCTTTGTTTAAGTGATTCCAATTAGCAGATGTCCATTTACTATGTTTTGTATTTTCTGCCTTGGATTCCACAGCTAGGACTGTCAGTGTACACAGATGCACTTGCATTACTAATACTGTCATTAGAAATACATTCCATGCCTTTTAATATAGTTTTCCCATTCTAACTTTTTATGTTAACTGCCAAGCCTATTTCAGGCCAGATTACTAGAGTTTTGTGTTTTTCTAAACCTCTTGGAGTTTTTAACGTTTTGATGGGTAATGGTGCAAACACCAGTCTTTTTATTACCTAAAGTCAACCTGCTGTTAGGAAGCATCATTAATTAATTAATAGCCCAAAAAAAATGGCAACTGGACCCAGATTCAACCCTTGCAGGATTCCAATTTTCGATATGTCAACGAGTTTCAAACATAATTGTTGTTTTTTCCAGTTAGCCTATATGATATTTAGGACTAATTTAGTTTAGCTTTGTTGAAATGGATTCAAAATTAAAATTATCATTTGGCACTGATCATTTATAGTAACATTTTGCTACATAAATTAATGACAAATTTTCTACTATTCTACTTTTTTAGCCATGAGTGAAACGTTCTGTTGCCAAATTTGTGAAACATTGCAAAGCCCTTGCTGCCAGTCCATTGGATTAAATGAGATTACAATTTTTTGAAGACAGGCCCTCATATGCTTGTCACTATTCTTATACTTTACTATATACTTTTAACTGAAATTGCAACCTACCCAGGTTGGTATTTTAAGCTAAGTATGAAAGAGAAATGAGTGTGCAGGATGATTACTGCGTGATCTTGTAGTCCTATTACTGACTAAGGCTGACATGTTTCTTAGACAGAACTGTTATTAATAGCCCAACAATCAATCGCATATTTAAGGGACCCACAGTTTAACGTGGAGTCTGAACTTAGGGCTGTAACAGTTCGTATGTGCTTGGTAGAAGTGTCCTGGTCCTGGAAATATGGTTATGAGAAACTCTTGGTTCTTAAAAGGTGCCAAAACATTGCTGAAGCAAACACTACAAGGATATCACCAAGAACAATTAAACCACTGGACAGGTTTTACCATTAAAGAAAGGGAGATGTCGTAATAAGAACATAGAATTTTAAATAATAATTATTGTTTTTGTGTTTTTCTTAACAAATTCAGTTTTTAACATAATATACCTCAATTATTTGAGCGGCATACTTAAGGAAAATGTCCAGTGATACCGCAATTGGAGCACTTTGGAATTGGCAATTTCTTGGTCCATGGCTTGATGCGCAAGGACTGCAGTTGCAGGTGGTTTACGCCCGATGTTTGTTGACATTTTTAATATCTTGATTGATTTCTTGGTTAGATCTTACTTCATCAACAAAACAGGTTTTCTTGGTTAGTAGATTAGATTATTTGAAATGGCGACCATACCACAAGGTAGGTATTTTAAGCCAAGTATGAATGAGGATTGAATGTAAGATGATTGTGGCGCGATCTTGTAGTCTTGTTACTGACTAAGGCTGACATATTCCTTAGACAGGACTGTTAATTAATAGCCCATATTGCAGATAACTGCTGTTCTGTCTTCTGAAAACTTAGATATCTTTATGGTGTTTTCCAGAGTAAAGTGGACAAAATTACAACAATTTTCTCTCCTTACTCATTTTGACTGGTATGGTCCTGTAATCCAGCTACTTTGAGGTCACAAATTGTGGATAGTTATGAGCGATGGTTGGTGAATGTAATATTCTCAGGTGTGGAACTTAGCACTATTGGCTTAAAATACCTACCTGGGTAGGTCGCCATTTCAGTTAAAAGTATAAAAGTATTGAGTGCTTCTTTCGCCCGCAAAGACCATCCTCATAAATTTGACCAGTTCGTAATTTAGAGGCAGTGGTTCAGATTCCACGTTAAACCACTCAGGATTTGAATAATGTGCTTGTGATTGGTGACTCTTCGTTGAGGCATGCAGGTGGTTAATGTTGTAGGGAAGAAGCTGTTTTTAAGTTTTGTCCGGGTGGGAAAATAGATGATATTAGGTTAAGAATCTTAAAACATGTTGTTGTAAGAGTTTGGCTTAATTTATATCCATGTTGGTACACATAACCTAAGGAGAGATTACAATGGGGGTCCAGGTTACAATGGCGGGCAGGGAAAGCGTGAGGCCCTTCTCAGCATGGCGGATTTGCAGACTGTTCCTACCAAGATCCCTTTGGCAAATGTTGTCCTCAACAGCATTTTAGTCCGGGCGGACTTGTCTTAAAAAGCGTTGAACAACTTGAACTTTCAGTTGGAGCTCAAGTGCCGAAACTTCAGAGTGACTTGTGGATGTCAACCGGGTGCTGTCGCTACGGAATCTTGTTCGAGATGGTGTCTATCCCAACAGGAGAGGTGTATCACATTTAGGATCATTGATTCTAGAGACCATCAGCAGTGTGCTGCCAACTCTGGAAAAAGCCTTGCCGAGGGAGCTTCAACCTCCCATCTTGACCTGTATCTATGGACGGGGGTGCACCTCAAAGGAGTTTGCCTTCCTCTGTCTTGGGAAACTAGTTGAGCGGGAGGAAACAAGGAGTCTCAAAATTGCTCATTTGAATATCCGCTCATTGAACACTGGATTCGATGAAATGTGTTCGCTTTTGTGTGACTATGACTTCGATGTCCTAGGAGTAACTGATACTTGGCTTCTTTCTGGCACTTCATCGGACAGCTTTCAAATACCGGGTTATTCAATGCTCCTTTGTGACCGCAACCAGAACTCGATGCTCCTTGTGCATGGAAGGTTGGAGGTGGTGTGGTCATTTATGTCAAAGATGGCATACTTTATGATGAGCATACCCTTTCTGAGGATCTTCCCCAGATTTGGAAACTCTCTGCATGGTTTTGAAGGCTAGGGGTGTTAGGCTTGGTTACAGGCCGTCTCATGTAAGATATCCACGTCTTTCAAACTTGTTTCACTCGCTCTTTGTTGACTTTGCAGCTGAAGTAAACTTAGTGATATATCTAGGTGATACCAATATTGACTTGTGGAATTGTGGGGTTAATGAGACAAAGTTCCTGAACCAACTTTTGAATGAAACAAATATGGTTCAATTAATTAGTGAAGCGACGAGAGTAACAGCAAACTCTGCTTCCTTGTTAGACTACATTATAGTAGACAAGGGGGCCAACATTGAGAGAACAGGTGTAATAGATACAGCAAGCATTAAAGATAACAGAGGAGTTAAAATAACTCAAAAGCTTGTTTATTGTGCGCTAGCCTGTCAAAAAAATAAGAGTAAAGCCAAGTTTATAACTTACAGAGATTTTTCAAGTTTTGAGCCGGATCATGTCAAGTGTCAATGTGCAGTTGGTAGATTAAGGGGTCTGTACCGATTAAGAAAGTTGTTGTGCAGTCACTTATTCTATAAGTATTTCAATACTGCTATCCTGCATTTGGCAATATTATCTTGAAGGAGAATATGGGGAGGATACTGAATGTTCAGAACAGCGCCATCAGGTTTGTGTTCTGCCTTAGCCGCCGTGACAGTGTGTCGCCTTTCAGGGAGGCCCTACACCTACCCCCCATGGATATCATATGCAGAGTGCTGACATGTTGTTTGGTCCACAAAGCTTTCATTGTTGGAGAGCCTCAGTACCTCTGTGAGAAACTCTCCCTTCGGCGTGATGTTGCTTTGCGTGGCACCCGGCAGTACAGGCTCCTCCATTTCCCGAGGATAAGTCGTGAGGTTGGCAGGAAGGCCTTTTGCCTATTTCGGTCCAATGTTATATAGAGGACTCCCGGCGAGCCTCAAAGACCTTTATGTTTCGACTTTTAAAATTAAAATAAAATGCAATTTGAATGACTAGATTAAGATCAAACTTGTATTTCTTTTGTTTTAGCGAATTTCCCATAGGGAAGAAGCTATTACCGTAGGTCTCATGGCGAGACTTAAGCCCGGGACCATGTTATTTTTTCTTCTTTAGGTGCCCAGAGACCAAAAACAATAGTCGTTAAAATTTATATATATATATGTATGTTGTGACCATGTTACCTTGTGGTCACATGTATTCCACCTCGATATGTGTGTCTGTGAACACGATAACTCTCGTAGAAATGGTCCAATCGAGACCAAATTTGGTAGTAA
This sequence comes from Nephotettix cincticeps, assembly GCA_023375725.1. Lineage (NCBI taxonomy): Eukaryota > Metazoa > Arthropoda > Insecta > Hemiptera > Cicadellidae > Nephotettix > Nephotettix cincticeps. Next base: position 39,148,491 of record CM041786.1, read on the forward strand.
CATGTATTCCTACAATTGCTCGGACGAGTTCGTAATCCAGACATATTGGTCAATTGAAAGGGTTAGTTTGGGGGGGTTTTGTACCCCAAAAATGGGTTTTTTGCATTTTTCCCATGTAATTTTTAAAAATTTCAAATTTTATCTTTCACTATTAGAATCACCTTAAAAAACTACACAATTATCTCCAACGGTTACCGAGATATAAAAAAATCTAAACACAGTACGTTGTATTTTGAGGCTCCAATGTTAATCTTATGGAGGATAAGGAAAAATTTATTTTTCACTTATTAACCAATATTATTGGATAAAACTTTATATTTTGCTTTACGTGGTTGGGACCCATACGTTTATGCCAAAAAATCACAGTTTATGTGTTTATCATGGCAGCAAACCTGCATACTCTTTTCCCATGTTAATCATATGGAGAATAGGCAAATTCCTTTATTTATGGACAGATGTTGATGAAAGTTGGTATAAATGTTAAAAATAAAATTTTTTGATGGTATAAATGCCTACTCTCAGTGTTCCTCATAGCAGCAAACCTGCTCTCTCTTTCCCATGTTAATCTTATAGAGAATAGGCAAACGATTCTCATGTTATGTTTATCGACAGATTTTGACCAAACTTGTCATATATTATTGATTTGGAAATTCGCTGAGTACGCAGGTCTGCTGCGACGGGGGTATTTAATTGTGTTGTCAAAAGTTATTTTGAAAAGCTGTATTTACAGAAAATCGCTTGAACAATAAAGGCATTTATTATTATTATAAACTGTAGGTCCCTTAATTGGCATCAGCTGTTGGGCTATTGATTATTAGAGAATTGTAAATTTATCAAAAGTTACAAATTTTTACAAATAAAACTTTTTAATAGGCTTCCAGTATCCTTTAGAAAACAGGAAAATATTAACAAATACAAATCAAAATTATCGAAATGGTTAATAAGTCGATCATTTTATTCAACTGAGGAATTTTTTGATTGTTCTGATTTTTCATTACTAGAAGATAATGCCAGGCAGTCTACATAACATGTTAGTTTTATAAGGTCTATATTGTTTTTTCTTTTAATTGTGTTTCAGTTATTGACTCTGACTTGCATTAATTCATCTAGTTTTGGTTTTCTGATTTCTGTTTTTAAACTTTATTGTGAATATGTAATGACTTTGTTTATTGTAATATGTGTTACTTAATGACAATAAAGATTTATTATTACTATCCAATACTATAATACGAGCAAGGTTTGTATATATATACTAGAAACAGAACCCGTTGTGGTTAAATACAACGGTCTTTAGAAAAAGGGTACCCCAATGTATTTCTTACGGAAAACATTTTTTTTTACTTTTTCACCATACATACTAATAAACGTCAAACTTTCATATTTTTTGGCAAATCTACATGATGAAAGCTTTCTAATGACATATTAATCAATGAAATTGGTCCAGTGCAACCCTAGATTTAGTTGCACAAATTTTAACAAAAAAATGTCAGACTCAGTATTTCTTCAACACAAAGAAATTTGTTGTATCTTTGGTTTTTTGTACATAACTTTTAAACGGTGAGGAAATCGACCAAAGTGGATGGTGATTTTCTGATAGAGAATTAAATTTCCAACAAACTACAGTAAAGAATCTTTTGAGAAACCTCAAAAAGACGGTAATATATCGCTTTCAAAAATAGGATTTCGTAAAAACCTATTTCAATGTATTTCTTATGGAAAACATGTTTTTTTACTTTTTCACCATAAATACTAAAAAACCTCAAACTTTCATATTTTTTGGCAAATCTACATGAATGAAGCCTTCCAACAACGCATTAATGATTAAAATCGGTCTGGTAGAACTCTAGATTTAGTTGTACAAAGTTGAACAAAAATATCTTTAATTCAATATTTTTTCAACACAAAGAAATCGGTAGTAGCTTTGGTTTTTTGTAAATAACTTTTAAACGGAGAGGAAATCGACGAAAACGGATGGTGATTTTCTGAAAGAAAATTAAATTTCCAACAAATTACTATTATGCATTCCTTGAGAAAAATCAAAAAGGCTGCCAAACATTGCCTTCAAATAAGAAATTCGTAAAACCCCATTTTCAATGTATTTCTTATGGAAAAAATGTTTTTCAACTTTTTCACCATAAATACTAAAAAACATCAAACTTTCATATTTTTTGGCAAATCTACAGGATGAAAGCTTTCTAATGGCATATTAATCAATGAAATTGGTCCAGTGGAACTCTAGATTTAGTTGTACAAAGATTTTTAAGACTGAATTATTATAAGAATAGATCTATATATATATATATCCAATACTATAATACGAGCAAGGTTTGTATATATATATATATATATATATATATATATATATATATATATATATATATATATATATATATATATATATATATATTTGCACACGGATCTCGAAAAAGGCACCGAGGAATTTCTTTAAATTTTGGAAATAACTAATTTCCGAGTAGAAAATAAGTTCTAGATAGGTCTAATGCCCAGGAAAATTCGTGTTTTACTGTAATATTAAGTTTAAAATCTAAAAATTTAACATTACGCTTATGGAGAATAAAATGTAAACAATACAAACCAAAACAGCTGTTTATAACCGTTTGACAGTTCTTGATTGAAGACTGCGGGGAACAATATAGAGGTTATGCATTAATATTTATTTTATGAATTAAATAAATGCAAAATTATCAGGTTACTAAACAATTTGTAAAAACTTAAGGATAACATAGCTGTGCGAAATAGAAGCAGAAAAAAGTATTTCCAAAATCTTCCGTGTTTTGATAGAAAACGTATTCGTTGTATTGCTTGAAGCCACTGTAACAAACCAATTAATTGATGTAAATTAAATTTCTCTTTTGCTTTTCAATCCTCATTCCGTTTATAACAAAATCAGTTGATCACAGGCTAATAATAACGGTATGGATAATTAAACAGTAAATGATCGGCTTTGGCTAAAAGACGTTAAACGGCATCGCTCAATTGACTAACGTCGTAGCCGAGTTGTAGCGTGTCGGCCTCAAGAACTATAGGCCACGAGTTCAATTCCCACCAGGGGCGATACTTTTTGTTCAGTGCTATATTAATTATGGTGTATTAAATCGGTTTTATTTCAACCACATACATGTTTTTATTGGGCAGTAAATTTGTTTTAATTTTGCTAATTAACTTGTAAAAACAGGTCTTATTCTATCCGAGCAAAGCTCGGCCACCAGGTACTTATTATTATTAACAGTCTTGTCCAAGAAACATGTAAGCCTTAGTCAGTGACAAGATTGTGCCACAATCATCTTACACTCATTCCTCATTCATACTTGGCTTAAAATACCTACCTTGTGGTATGGTTGCCATTTCAATAATTAATCTAATCTAATCAGTGTGTTGAAAACCTTGCATTATAATAGATTTCTTTTAAAATCAAAGTCAAATCTGGACAGAATCGGTTCTAGGTCCATCGACTTTTCATCACTTTAAAAGGGCTAAAACAGTTCAATGGCTTGAAATTCATTATTGGTGATGGTGGATTGATATTATTTAGATTTTTATTGCGGACATTTTCCATCACGATTTTATGTAAAACAAAGTTTTACCACATTTCGGGATCTGGAATCTGATCCCGTCCTCAAGAAGGGGTTGTTTTCTAGTAGATACAATAGGCCGGTTTGACTTCAGAATCGACACGTTTTTCCCATAAGAATAACATGGTGAGCAATTTTTGGACATCTCGTTTTGCTCAGTTCAAAATGACTCTTATTCATTACCAATCTATTGTATGATGCTATACAACATCATTTTCATTAAAAATAAACAAATATTTCACAAATCACACACCTTTCCAAGCCTCATTGTTCATAACACAAAAGTAAACAATCTGTAAAAATTATTTTTTGAAGGTACATTGTTAGCCAAGTTTTGACGTACTGTACATTGGTCCCAGGTCCACACCTCCTGTAGCCCCCAGACAAGGATAATTGATAAGGTAGATGATTAATTAAAGTATTTAACAGTCCACGTCCTCTATAAGGCTTAAGATACAATCCTTCACCAGATTTCTTTTTCATTTTTCTTATATAAAAAATGTCATTTGTTCAACAAAAGAACAAGTTTAAAATTGTATTACATGACAAAGAGAAGAAAGTTAACAAAACACTATTTCCTCATAATATTCGTGCAATTATTTGTGGGAGCTCTGGGTGTGGGAAAACAGTTGTCATGTACAATTTAATAGTCAACAGAAATGGTTTAAAATTCAGCAATATTTACATTATATCAAAGACTCTAGAACAAGAAAAATACAGAAAATTAAGTGAAATTATTAAATTGAGTGAAGAAGATGTAAAATTACACACTTACTCTGTATGTGAAATTACACCAAATGATGTGAAACGGCACTCAATTGTAGTGTTTGATGACATAAATTGTTCAAATATTACACAATTCTTTGCAATGGGTAGACATAGAAATATTAACTGTTTTTACTTGGCTCAGTCGTATAGTAAAGTAAATAAATATATTCGAGACAATGTAAATTTTCTGATAATTTTTAAACAAGATGATTTAAATTTAAAACACATTTACAATAATCATGTTGGTAATGACTTTACATTTAAAGAATTTCGTAATCTATGTCATCAGTGTTGGAACAATAATTATGGTTTCATAGTAATTGACAAGGAAAGACAAAAAAATAATGGAAGGTATCGATATATGTTTGACAAATTTTTTATTAAATAATGACAATATGTAATGCTCCAAATTATACCACCCTGTCAGTAGTGATTCGCCAATGACCTAGGGCAAGGGTGGTTATGCCATCTTCAAGAATAAATCTCTTGTCGTCGTTGTACGAAAGGACCTTCTTGTTTAAAGTTGTGGTTTTAATATGATGACTGGATCCGTGTGACGTCTTCGAAATTATCTACTCCTGACTTTAAACAATTAAGATAGTGTTGATGTCTTAATATGTGTTTAACCGTCGCTCGATCACAGCCTTTCGCTCTTTTGGTCTCGAGGTTGGGATTATGAGACTCAATCCTCTCTAGGGGAATATATGAATATCATTTTGGTCCACAAAATTCAAACATTATTGACGAATTAAGTTCATCTTTAAACTTACCAGTAACTTTGGCATTCATTCTGGAGTATAGAAAGTGGTCTTTTGGATAACCAGATGTATCAAAATGCTTCAAATCAGCTTCAATATCTCTGTAAAAGTCCTCAACGTAGGCCTATATACTGTACATTAATGAATCCGTATCAGTAAGTAACAGGTTCTTTTTCTTAAATTTTGACATGTAACCATAGTGAAAGTCATACATGATTCGCTTACTCAAGTCCAGAATTGTCATTCCCAGATATATTGGTTTGTCGAGTTTTAAAACAAGCTTGTTCAGATGAACTGCATGGAGATTATTATCAAATTTCTTTGTACAGTCAAACCTAGTCTTATTGACATATTTTGTTAGTTTGGACTCGAATACAAGCTTAATATCTCGAAACTTTCTTTGATTCATGATTGTTCGACCAAAGAGACTGTTGTTCATAAGCTTGTAAAAGTCTTTTTCAAAATCATTTCTAGCCTGTTTTCTCTTCTCTATATTGAAATTAACATAAGGTGCCATCCAGTTGGACTGTCTAAATTTTAACATTCTGTGATATTTAGTAACCACTAAACCTAACTCTTCATATTTTTGCAGAGTTTTGTAGTGAAGGATGTATTTGGTCTTGTCATGTAAATTTGGAATTAATTTGGAATTCATCTTCTCTGGGGCTAGTGGGTAGTCATTATGTAAATCGTGTAAGCTCTTGTCATATTTGAGATCCACTTCAAGAATATATCCGAATTGCTCATCAGTAGGGTCATAATTATCTGTCCAATGAAATGTGTCGACGGGTAACCACAAAAAATGTGGTCGTTTTATAACAATGAGACTTGGCATATGGTGGCTGTGGTTTTATTTTTCATAAAATGATATTGTCTAATATCAGGCTGTAGATTGAATATGAATAAGAGTCATTTTGAACTGAGCAAAACGAGATGTCCAAAAATTGCTCACCATGTTATTCTTATGGGAAAAACGTGTCGATTCTGAAGTCAAACCGGCCTATTGTATCTACTCTTTCTCTTTATTTGACAGAGCAAAGAGCATTTGCTCAAACCAAGATGGGCTGATTGCCGAATTCAATAAAATAGAAAGAGATTTGGTTAGTAATGGATACACTCAATCTATCATCAGAAAGAGCAAAAATCGTAGGGTTAAACAGAAAGTGGCTGATGCAGAAAAGTTCGTTCCCATGTCAATTCCTTATGTGCTGGGACTGTCGGAAAAAATCAGGAGAGTAGCTAGGAAATTCAAAATAAGAACTGCATTTACAACTCAAAATACACTTAGGCAATGTCTCGTTAAAACCAAACCAAAAAATGGCACTCAGGAATCAAAAAACTGTATTTACAGAATAAATTGCAATAATTGTTCTAGGCCGTACTATGGCGAGACAAAAAGACCATTAAACGTTAGAATAAAGGAACATAGAGAAAATACGAGAAAGGGCTTAGTTGAAAAGTCAAAAATTGCCCACCATTGCTGGTCTGAAAATCACCAAATGAATTTCGAAGAAGCTAAGATAATACACCGGGAACCTCATTTTTTCAAAAGAAAACTAATTGAAGCCTCCTATATGAAACTACAGACCAACCAATTAGTCAATCTTCAGTTGAGATCCGGCCATTGTGGCTGCCAATTCTTAGCAAAGAACTTAAGGATAGGGAAGATAAAGTATCTGTAAATGATATTCATATAAATCCGTAACAAAATTCTCATGGTATGCTAACTTGTAGTAAAGCTCGTAAGGGGCATTAGATTTTTGTTTTAAGCATAAAATTGTAAAAATAATGAGTTTTTTGCTCTGTAAAGTTAACTTAGTACTACAATTTTTTCATGTACATTAGAAAGGATTTGCATTTGGATACAAAATAATAATAATTATACTGTTGGACAAGTTTCGCCTGGATTTAGGGTTTTGGCGGCGGCCATTTTGTTTCCGGTTCCGGTGGGACACCCCCATTTCCTTTCAGTTGTCTTTGAGTCTCCGTGACGAGCGGACGTGTTAGGTTTCTTTTGTGTGTAATGGTTAGTGAATGGTTTGTTTGTAAGTTTTTTTGACTGCTTTAAACTTATGTTTTCAGCTTTATACCGGTTTGGTCCGGATTATATGTTAATTAATTGTGCTATGTTTTAGATATTAGTTCACCTGAGGACGGGATCAGATTCCAGATCCCGAAACGCCGTGAAACTTTGTTTTACATAAAATCGTGATAGAAAATGTCCGCAATAAAAATCTAAATAATAGTTCAATGGCATCGAATATCATATATCCAATATCATAATTTTAACTGTTATAACAGAATATAGGAATATTTTTAGGAAATTTTAGATGAGCTGCACCTCTATATTTTCTAGTTAAATGAAAATGGTCTCTTACTTTTATTTTTTTTTATCACATCAAAACCACTATCATCACAAATATTTGCTTTTTGAAATTCAATCTCCTCTTTTTCAGTTTAATTCATGGACTTCTTGTTTTTTTAATTATATTTCTCATCAATATATTTTGATATTTGATCTAGATATTTAAATAATTTATTTGGAACATTGACTTTAGTTTTTGCTCTATAACAAACTGACTTATACATTTTATTTGTCACTCTAGATACTACACTTTGATAGTATCTAGAGTGAAAAATAAAATGTATAAGGAATATTTGTTTCAATTTTGTTTGTATATGATTTGTGTGAATTATTTTTACAAGAATCTATCTTTTTCAAAATTCATATAAACCACATGTGGGTGTTCAAACTTTTTGTAATAGTTTTCAAATTTAACTATTTGATCAGGAAATGGCATTACAGGTCTACATGGTTCTAATGTTCTACAAATAATTAAATGATTATTCAAGTCTTCATTTTTATAGAAGTGAGTTATATACACTTTTCCAATAAAGAACAATCGAAAGCACCTTCTACAAATGTATTTTTTTGTTCTATGTTTAGAATTTTGAGAATACACTAACTTACTTAAATCAGTTATCAATACATAATTTGAATTACTACCATTTTTAATATACAATAGATCAATATTTAATTTCACATCAGACTTTCTTAAATTTGTAATGGAACAACCTTATATTCTTCATTAATTCTATACACATTAATTGACAATGATGGGTTGTTATATTTGAACTAAACAATCTTTTTTCAAATAATTTGATAACTTTTAATGTTACAGGATAATCAAAACCTTTAAAAATGTCATCATCAATATAATTTTGGTATTGATTTGCTCTTTTAGCATGTTTATTGGGTTTATCAATGGCGCATCTGATTGCATATATGAAACATTAATCATCTTTATTTTTAAAGTTGATGCAACATTTTAGCGAATTTCCCATAGGGAAGAAGCTACTACCGTAGGTCTCATGGTAAGACTTCAGCCCAGGACCATGTTATTTTTTTTCTTTAGGTGCCTAGAGACTAAAAACAATAGTCATCAAAATTTATATATAAAAGGGTACTGTGTTTTTAAATGTTTTTTACATTAGTAACAATTATAATAGTAGCCCTCCTTACCTTAAACAAGAAGATAAATATATATATATATATATGTGTGTGTGTGTGTGTGTGTGTGTGTCTGTGAACACAATAACTCTCGTAAAAATGGTCCAATCGAGGCAAAATTTGGTAGAGACGTGTATTCCTGCATTTGCTCGGACGAGTTCGTAAACCAGACATATCGGTCAATCGGAACGGGTAGTTTGCAGGGGTTATGTACCCCAAAAATGGGGTTTTGCGTTATTCTCATGTAATTGTAAAAAATTTCAATTAAAAAAAAATTTGACTGCAATTTCAGCCAATTTTTTTTAAATTGACTGAGATGGTGGCGACGTCCTGTAATCCAGCTTCTTGGAGGTCACGGATTGTGGATAGTTGTGAGAGATGGTCGGTGGATGTAGTGTTCTCTTGTGTGGATTAACGTCCGCACTATTGAATACTATGTTAATCCACAAAGACCATCGTCACAATTAGACCAATTCGTAATTCAGAGGCCATGGTTCGGATTCCACGTTAAACTGTTGGTCCATTAGTTGCCATCGGCTGTTGGGCTATTAATACGTACGATTTTAGGCTGCATTATGACACAATCAAACCATACCGTCTAGCTAGGGTATCGTCTGGGCGGGAAAAAATCACTCAAATGCACTTCTTTCACTCTCTAATAACATAATTAAGAATAAAAACACCGCGGAACACAGTTTTTCCGCCGTTTTCTGATGTTTTTTGGACCAAAATACGACACTCTTTAACATCCAGTCAACATTGATGTCTACAGAAATCTGGCTTCTTGGCAGGGAGAACGGGAAATATTTGGGAAGCATTTTCAAGCAATTTAGACAGAACTCATATAGTTGTCATATAGCCCACTAAGCTAACATACTGATAAAAGAACAAGGTTTAAAAATTAAGGACTATTTTTCACTACATATTTATTACTTAAAATGTGTATCAATGTAGTTTAAAAAAGTAACTCAATGCAGAAGTGGCACCTTGAAGTATTTCTTATTTTTTTAATGATTGATATATCTTAACAAAATTGGTTATAAATTTGATGCATAATATAAATCATTGCGTTTCCTGGCAGAATCATTTCTCAACTACCATACTCTAGCATACTCCTGGCTTTTTCTAGTTCATGAAGGAAGGTATAAAACTGTTCGAGACCCATTTCCACATGAAAGTTCTTCAATTCTTGGTCGACTTTGTAGGTGATTCGCAGTTGTAATAATGTTTTACCTTCTTGGTTTTTATCACTGCTTTTTGCTGTAACTGAAATAATGAAAAGTTAAGATATTTGTTAGAAAATACGTAAGATTATGTGATCCTTTAGTTGTATTTACTAAATTACCATTATTTCAAAAGTGCTTTAATTCTTATTATAAAAGACACATCATGCTAGCCTATTATTGTCTGTCTGTATGACCAAAGCCTATTAACAATATCAATCATCCTTACCTTGCTTATTACTTTAAAATAATGTATCATTACTTTCGGTAGATAGCTGATCAGTTGAATCATCAATTAAACTTGTATTTTTAAAATGAGTTTTATATTTTAATAGGTATTTATTATAAACCAATTTTTCCGCCATGCCATGTTTTAAAAATTGATAAGGAAAATCTAACAGTGTAAGTAACTACTCTAAACAAAGATTATGAACAACTATTTATTTACAATTAATATTTCAGACACAATAAATAGTTAGTTATTATTTCAGTAATTCTGTAAACCTTTCTGGACCCAGGCTTTAATTTAGATATGTAATTTTTTCTATCCTAGGTAAATTTCACTGTCGTGTTATTCACTATCCATATTTATTAAAGATAACACCTTTATGAATTGTTATACTTCAGTAAAAAAGACGAATTATTTAAATAATATGATACTCTATCAATAAATGACAACTAAAATACAAGTCAAAGAGAAAATAATTGTTTAAGATTATGAAATTAATACTGAATAAAACACAATCATTCTAAAAAATATATCTTTTTGATGCAAGAGTTTCACAATTTTTAAGATAGATGTTATTTTAGTAATTTTTTGTATTGGCCTAGGCCTATTCAATATCAAGAGTTCAACTTAAGGTGTATATGGTCTCTACACCTTATCACAAATAGACAGATGATTAAGTAAATAAAAAAAATCATCACTAAAAATAATTGGAAAATGGGGTTTAAACACTTATTATTGTAAATTATAAAACTTATTATTAAAATTGCAGTAAAATTGTGAAAATATAGAGATATTTATCTTTGATTTAAAACAAACTTTGGGTAACAATTTGGCTAAGCCCTAACGTCTCGAACAATCATATTTTTGAACGTTAACCCCTGTTGTTTTCTTGGACCCTTGAGTAAAATTCAGGTAATCTAACCCTAAAACTGGCAAATCTTTGAAAGATCACGTAATTTAACTGGCAAGTCTTTTTCTTTAACTGTAACATTCACTAAATTAAGTAGGCCTACATATTCTTAAAATATTAATCATAAACAAAAAAAAATCATAATTCATGCCCCCCCTTAAAACCACTAACCACAAAAGCAAAACAAGTGTCCGCTGCAATCCCAATAAAGCCTACAAATGCTGTCAACTTCCACCTTAAGGTGGGCCCCCCTCTCTGCTAAACCTCACATTTGCAAGCCAAATTGGGATTGTTCATGGTCGGGATTTGAATCCTAGCACTTCCGAATGGCTAGAACAGTGTAGCGCTTTAACCAATACATCTACCATGCATAGGAGCAGAAAGCGCTTACTTGGCTAAAAAGACATACCCTAGTGGCAGTTTAGTGAACTGCGTGAGCATGTATCAGACATGTATCAGCTCCCAGGGGGCAAAACGGTCATGAAGGCGCTGGTGTCTAACAAGTTCACTAAATTTATGAAAGTGCCTCCACCATCCACTTCTTATTGAATTTGTAAATGTGTCGTGAATTACGACTTTGCCAGTTCTAGGATTATAACACTAATTGATGGATAAACAGCTTAATGAATACTTCTCATATCATAGGATATAAAAAGGAATCATAGAGCATACATTTAAAATTCCAATCTGATTCCTACAGCCATATACCATTGTGACTTGCACAAAAAAAAATAAATACACCAATGAACATTGAAAGTTTAATCCTGCGAACAACAATGAACATGTTACATGGATGTTCCCGCTTTATCCATCCATCAATTACATAATTGTTCCTCAAATGAGCAGAAAATTTTTGATTATATACAGTAGAGCGTCAAAAATCCAGAAGTAAAAAATCTGGAACATCAAAAATCCAAACCACTCCATATCTGTTTGCAGCACCATATTTTACAATTTTTTAGGAGAAACTGCCAGCGCGGGGCAGGGGATGATTAGCTCATCGAACCAGTTAAATGACCTTTGTGTCTATTTTAACTAGGTGACTCAGCCTTACCTCTTACCCTGCCCCACCAATATTATTGTTCCACCACTGACCACCTGTCATTGCCAGTAGCGTACAGTTATCAGTGTGGTTAAGAGCGTTTAGTTAGGTTTTGTAGTTTAATTGGTTTACTGTGTGTTTGTTTAGATTATGGCTTCCTTATCAGGTACATTGAAAAGGAAACATACATTTCTTACTATTCAAACTGAAATTGAAATTTTGAATAGGCAGCAAAAAGGTGAAAGTGGTTCATCTCTTAAGAAAGAGTATGGAGGGGCTTACTGGAGTGGCACTACTGTAGGCCTAATTATGTGTTAAAGGGGCATTTGTAGGTCATGTTCGAAAATCCACACAAATCAATAATTGGAACTACCACCGGTTTCAATTAGTTCGGATTTTTGACTGATGATAAAAGTTTATTTGAGAATTAATTCCATGATATTTTGGTTATTCATATAATCATTCAGTAAAAGTTTATATAGAGAGGCGGTTAAGCAGTAAATAATTATTGAGATTTGTTAGAAAATTATTAATTAATTAATATCTAATCTAGTTTTAAACTGCATTACACTTAATGCCGTTCATCTGTCATTACAGCTTTTGGTCCTACCTTAATATGTGAATTTTTTTATAAGATCTGGTCAAATATACTCTTGACAAAAGATGTGCTCTTCTGTCCTGATGAATCTTGAAATATGTATGATAGTTTTTCACGAATTTCGGCTCTAGACAAATCTCCTCTAAGATTCAAGAGACGACTGAGCTGATCTTCTGTTATATCTGGATATTTGTCAACCAAACTATGAATATCCAAAGACAAAATTTCCAGATCTTCACTTTTTAGTACCTCAGCTAAACTCTTGATTGTTTCCAAAGGAGAATCAACTCGACTGCTCAGTTTAGGTGCAATTTTACAGAATAGAAGCTTGATTTGATTGACTTCCTTTAAAATCTTGTTACCGGCTAATCGCCTTTCTTCATAGGTTCTAAAAGTAACTTTTTTCTGAAGCATTGCTGATATATACCGTCTGGCAACTAAATTTTCTGCTTCAGTTATCACATACTCAAAATTTTTCACTCGTAGATGCACATAATCTTGGAAATAGTCATCTAGAGTAACACAGATTGTATCAACCGGGATTGAACTTGTAACCCATTTAATTGTTATTAGGTCTTGAAAATGGGACTCCAAATCAAGGAAAGCTTCCTCAAGCAGAAACTTTGCAGCCTCGTCGCGAAGATCTTGATAGGTTTTTAGTAGAAGATTGAATTGACCAGATGATTCTTCATTACTAAAGTCAGTCTTCCAATAGTGTTGTCTCATTTGCTGGGCTAGTTCAATAAATAGCATACAATTATTCACAATAGTTATCATATAATGTGTGAAAAAGGGCACTTTACTCCGATCTTCAAAATGCCTCAATTTAAATTCCCTGATAGCTTCTCTATACATATTTCCATATTTCGTTACCTGGTCAATACTTAATACCATGGCTTTATGAGTTAATGCCTGACTGATAGTTTTTGTGACTTGCAAATTTTGATCAATCATTTGAAATATTATAACAGGGGCTGCAGTGTGAAAATAGCCATCTTGATCTCCTTCAGGAGCTACTCCATTGATCCAGTCTTGTTTTTCTGTTTCAAGAGTTTTTAGCATCCAGTCCTCATAATTAGATTCCATGTTCGATAAGTATTGTTGCTGCAACTCATGTATCACATTGGGTCTCAATAGAGGGCCTACTAGAGCAATCCCGATGTTAAGTTCGGGATGTTGCATCAGTTCCGGCCCAGGGTATGTATTCACTACCCAAGCTAGAACAGATACATACTCATTACCTTGAAGTCCACTTTGAATTATCTCTTCCAAGTGCCTTGATAGTGAAGTATGATACATACTAACAAACTCACTAATTATGTTGTAGTGAGGTGGGAAACAAGGTCCACATAGAGTTTTCACAACTCGCAAGTCCTCTAATATTAACTGACGAGTTAGCTCTAAATACATGACAAGCCACATTTTATTGTTTTCACGTTCATCCACTTGAGTTCCTTCAATTCTTTGTGATACTGATTTCTCAAGTACCTCCATTGCCATTGATCTCCATTTTTTCGGTCTCCCAGGGGGCAAAAAATTAGTTCTATTATATCTCTGCTGAGCAAACTCATCAGCTTTTTCTTCTCGTTCTATGATCCTCAAAGCAGTGACAATAACAGTAGGTTCTTTCCGGACGGTATTTAATGTTCGACTAAGAACTAATCTCAACTGTTTCTCCAGCTCTTGAGAAACTCCTTCCACTTCTTCAAAATAAGCCTTAAGTAGGATCTTATCAGCTTGCTTTTGGTTTGAAATTTTGTGAAGCTCATACAACAAATCATCACGGGAATTTTCCAAATCCATTAAGCTCTGGTGTGCATGTAAAAGCTTTCCTTCATTTATCCATTGTTTAGTTTTTTCTACACTTTCCGGAACTGTGAACAGATGTTTCAGGTTTTCCATTGCTGTTACAAACTGTGAATGTTGAATGTTTTTGTTTTTCACTTCATTGAGTTTGTTACCTAATTCTGGTATATGTGTAAAAGAATCGTTGAGCTCCTTTAAATTTTGTCGTATTTCTTGAATATCTTGAAGAGCAGTTGAAAGCTGATGCAATCCAACACAAACTCCATCTAATTGACTTTGCATTGCTGTTTTGAGCATGGCTTCAACAGAAATCTTTTTCCTACTGACTCGTCTCTTAAACTGATCAACTTTCTCTAACTGTCCAGGTCGCTGGAGCATATTAATAACATGTTTTGAAGCTGTAGCTTTGGCTTCATTTTCAAGCTTTTCCAATTCCATTATGTTTAAGTTGCCACCTTAGAAAGCTTGTTTAACTGTAATGCTTGTTTTTTTGTAATGGAGAAGAATACTTAAATGTTTTAGTCACTACAAAATCAAGAAATATTTTTTTAATTGGTATATTCTTGGTATTGATGATCCACCTGTAAGATGAATGTTTCTTACTATAGGACGAAAAGTAAAAATACTATGGTCTATCTTAGGTAGTATTAACTATTCAGAGATTGTATGAAAACCAACCTCCAAATCTCCAGTCGATATCCACAACTTGTTTTTCCATTTTTGATCCTTCTTAATCAAATAGTTCTTGAATGCTAGTTCCTAACGTGAATTTTGATCTCATTATAGCTAGAAACATAAGGAAAGATTTGTTTTAAAACGATATGACTTCGTGTAATCAAACTGAAAATGAATAGTGACCAACTTTTTACCTTATTCAAGAGTGATAGAATAATTACAATTTCTCGAACTGACATTAGTTTAGTTGATACAGCAAGACAGCAGCTAACCAGTAACCATTGACAAAAGGTGATGACAATCCTGTCGTTGTCCAGCTGTTGCACTGTCTGCTACCAGTCCATTTGAACAAACATTACTAACAAACAAACCTACTTACTTGTTCAGTACATACGGGGACAAGATACACTGTTCTCGTTATAACGTATCAGTATAAAGGTCGATAAGTAAACAAATATCATTAGTACCTCCATCCTTGAGAAAAATAATGATAATAGTTTAATTATTAATTTAAGAGTTTATTGTCTAGTTAAGACAGGGTTCAACAAATAATCAAAACACAGTATATTGACTGGAACGGTGGCGACGTCCTGTAATCCAGCTTCTTGGAGGTCACGAATTGTGGATAGTTATGAGCGATGGTCGGTGGGTTTGGTCATTGATTATGAATAGTTCTTCTATCATCTATGGTTTGGTGTTCTCTTGTGTGGATTAACTTCCGCACTATTGAATACTACGTTAATCCTCAAAGACCATCCTCATAATTAGACTAATTCGTAATTCAGAGGCCGTGGTTCGGATTCCACGTTAAACTGTAGGTCCCTTAGTTGCCATCGGCTGTTGGGCTACTAGTTAACAGTCCTGTCTAAGGAACATTTCAGCCTTAGTCAGTAACAAGACTACAAGATCGCGCCACAATCATTTCTCATTCATACTTGGCTTAAAATACCTACCTGGGTAAGGTCTCCATTTCAAATGGTAATGTAATGGTTATCTGGTAATTCTGGTTCTGGTATTCTGGTTCATTTTCCACTGGTGCATAAATTAAAAACTAAATTTTATAAACTACCTCAAACCAATGAATGGGAAACTTGTAGAATAAAGATGAGTATCCATCCATGAGTGCAATCCATCCATGGAAAACTAAAGATACTCAGTCGCCTTACACAAGTTAAATGAAACTATTTTCGACAAATGTTATAAAATGAAATGCTTAATATCAGTACCAAGTTTAAGAACTTCATGTATAGGTTTGTATTACAATAAATGTACATTGAATAATTTTCTCATATATATATATATGTGTGTGTGTGTGTGTGTGTGTGTGTGTGTGTGTGTGTGTGTGTGTGTGTGTGTGTGTGTGTGTGTGTGTGTGTGTGTGTGTGTGTGTGTGTGTGTGTGTGAGAGAGAGAGAGAGCGTGTGTGTGTGTGTGTATGTGTCTGTGAATACGATAATTCTCGTAAAAATGGTCCGATCGAGACCAAATGTGGTAGAAACGTGTATTCCTACAATTGCTCGGACGAGGTCGTAATGCAGACATATTGGTCAATCAGAAGGGTAGTTTGGGGGGGGGTTTACCCCAAAAATGGGGTTTTGCATTTATCCCATGTAATTTTTTAAAATTTCAAATTTTATCTTTCACCAAAACTTTCCAAAACTTTTTATCTTTCACTTTCAGTTTTTCTCACATTAGCAAACCTGTACACTCTTTCCCATGTTAATCTTATGGAGAATAGGCAAATAATTCTCTTTATTTATGGACAGATTTTTATAAAACTTATAATATTCGGTATTATTATTATTATTATATTATTCATTTGGAAATTCGCTGAGTACGCAGGTCTGCTGCGACGGGGGTATTTTGAGTCATAGTTACCACCAGATAAGAATCGATGACCAAGAGTATTGAAAAAGTTGGTAAAATCATCATTGAGTGTCACTAGAAATGTCTCGGTGGACAGTATACAGAGGTTAATGTTATATGGGACCAAGCCAATCTTCTAACCTTATTTTTGTACCCTGTAAATTGTCTAATTGATATTGAGGATGCTCATAGTTTTTGATGTTGTATTTGATTAGAATTGCTGTTTTACCGTGAACCAGTATTATCGTGATGTTAAGTAAAATACGTAACAAAGTTGGGAATTTTGAAATTATTTAAATTATAGTAAAGTGAGTTTCTGAAACTAACAGTATATCTAACTTGTCATGTGATGTATAATAACGTTAATGTCTTTGGTAGTGTTTGGCCAAGCCAATCGCGCATTCCATAATCCCATTCTGTAAGAAGGGTTCATTTAATTTTGCTGACTACAGGAGTCTTAATTTTAAGACATTTTACAAATAATGAAGATATCTACTTATTTAAAGTAATACTTTATATTGCTTTTAGTATATAAATTTCCTTTAAATAAATATACTTGTCCTATGTGAGCCAAAGTTTTTATTATCAGTTTCTTTAGAATGTATAAGGTACAGTAAATTTAATGAGACTTAATTTAGTAGTACGTATACAATATGTATAGTTGGTCATTTAATGAGGCGAATTAGATATTATATTACTAATGCTAAAATGTCAATCAACTAATTATATTGAATTAAAAACCAACATTATTACAATATTTTAGGGCCTAACTTACCCACTCATATTTTTAGTTTGGTCATTATTATCAAGATATATATACATATAATTTGGGATATAATGATATTTTAATAATTATTATATTATTACGTAACAAAGTTGGGAATTTTGAAATTATTTAAATTATAGTAAAGTGAGTTTCTGAAACTAACAGTATATCTAACTTGTCATGTGATGTATAATAACGTTAATGTCTTTGGTAGTGTTTGGCCAAGCCAATCGCGCATTCCATAATCCCATTCTGTAAGAAGGGTTCATTTAATTTTGCTGACTACAGGAGTCTTAATTTTAAGACATTTTACAAATAATGAAGATATCTACTTATTTAAAGTAATACTTTATATTGCTTTTAGTATATAAATTTCCTTTAAATAAATATACTTGTCCTATGTGAGCCAAAGTTTTTATTATCAGTTTCTTTAGAATGTATAAGGTACAGTAAATTTAATGAGACTTAATTTAGTAGTACGTATACAATATGTATAGTTGGTCATTTAATGAGGCGAATTAGATATTATATTACTAATGCTAAAATGTCAATCAACTAATTATATTGAATTAAAAACCAACATTATTACAATATTTTAGGGCCTAACTTACCCACTCATATTTCTAGTTTGGTCATTATTATCAAGATATATATACATATAATTTGGGATATAATGATATTTTAATAATTATTTTAATATTATATTAATAATATTTTTAATAACTTGGGATGTAATTATACAGGGAAATGAAAAATTACAGGTTATTTTGATTTAGGGTATTATTTGGGATAATTAGAAAAGTTTTAGGGTAATTTTTCTGGACCTTAATGGTAAAATGATGTTGGTTAGGTGGAGGACTGTATGTACGTATTGTTGATGTCGAGTGACTGTTGAGGTTATGTTCTATAGGTTATAACGTTTATTCACGTGCGTGGGTGAGTAAGGTATTACTTCCAATTAATCCTAATTTAATCTAGCGGTTTTCTTAATGTAAGCAACGAGAAATACGTTTATAACAATTTACAGCTCTATTTAAATGATACGTTCAAAATAAATGTTTTTATTAGGCCTACTTGTAATAATTTACGATACAACTTATTTTGTCTACCGGCATGGTGCTTTGGAATGATTTTATGGATCGATTCTAAAGTTTACATTTCTTTAAACTACATTTATTTAAACTTTATTGAACATCTATTTTGCTCTTTATTAATCTATTTTCTGTAAAAGTTCAGAATATGGTAACTTCTTAAATTAAATAAATCAAACTAAAGCACTGCACGCATTCATTATTAGCGCAATGAAGATGTAATTTTCTACAGTTCCTGATATTTTTCAACTAAATTATCACTGTTTGTTTGAAATTCGTGACAGCAATAGAATCTTAATTATTTATTCTACCAAAGACAATTTATATTTCAATAGAATTATTTCAATATTAGAATAAAATTGTCTTTGATTCTACATTTAGGCTTAATTGTTTTTTTCCTATCACTCTTATGTTTTAAACTTCTAAACGTTTCTGGAGGTGGAGAAACTCCTCACATTTTAAAATGATTAATCAATAATTTACATATAATTATTCATAAATGTCAAATAATTTATGTGATCCCAAACTAAATGACTATCAATTGTAAAGCCTAACAATTTGAAACTCCTCACATTTTAAAATGATTAACTAATAATTTACATATAATTATTTATAAATGTCAAATAATTTATGTGATCCCAAACTAAATGACTATCAATTGTAAAGCCTAACAATTTTACTGGACCACACCTCATGACATTGTGACTTAAGACTACATACAAGGTCTTGATTTTCACTTGAATTAAGAGACAAAATATTTTTACTAAACTAATCAGAGGCTATAATAGATAATAGCTTTTTAGCATATGACTCTGCCAACTGTATATCATTCAGGCTGGAGAATAGAGTGGTATTATCTGCAAACAAAACCACATTTCCACCCAAGGCATAGTAGAGTTCATTCATCACAATGATAAAAAGTAGGGGGTCCAAGGGTAGAGCCTTGAGGGCCATGTACAACATTCAAGGACTTGAATGTTGTACATGGCGTCTACTGAATGTTTGAAACATCATTGCACCAGCTAACAACTTAATGCCTATCTGTTAGATAAGATACAAGTACTCTAAGAGCATCATCCACTACTACATACTTCTTTAATTTACTGAGGAGGACATTATGGTAGACACATTCGAAAGGCACGTGAGAGATCTCAAAGGATCAGTGCTGTCAACTGGTTTTGCTCAAAAGCATTCAATATCTCTTCAATCAAAGAGTTGCACAGCCATGACAGTCGATAAGTTTTTCCTAAAACCAAATTGCAAAGGTACAAGCAGATGATGTGCCTCAAAGTATTTACATAATTGCTGAAACATTACAGTCTCATAAACCTTGGCTATCACAGGGATGAATGAGATCGGCTGGTAACTAGAGACATCATCATAATAGCCTTTGGTAAAACAGGCGCCACTCTACTTAATTTTAGGTCTGTAGGAAAAATACCTGATGTATACTTGTATTAATTAAGAAAACTAAAATTGGAGCAATCAAGCCTATACAACTTTTTAAGAAGTTGCTTGTCATACCATAAAAAACCTTACTATTACTGGCCTTAAAACTATTAACAACATTGATCTTAATTACATCAGTACAATTAACAGTACGGTATTTCAGGTAAAACTGGATTTGACATCAGGTACAGATTTTAAGGTTTCACCTACAGTAGTTGAACAATTATTTATGCTTGTTACAATGCTATCCACAGAGCCTAAAAAGTATGCAAAATTGGATAGGAGGAACTTCGACAAGAAATATTCAGAGAGTTTTTACACTGCAAAAGAGGACTGTAAGAGCCTTAGCTGATTTAAATTTCAGAGAAAGTTGTAGAGAAGCTTTCAAGACTCTGAAGATTATGACATTAGTAAATCTCTATATAAAAGAAGTCATCCTGTATGCCATTGGAAAAACACTTACATAAAATAGACAGTTCCATGGATACAACACTCGGTATGGTACAAGATACTGTCTACCAGCTAACTATCTCACCCAATATGAAAGAAACCCTCCTAAATGGGCATGAAGCTGCATAACCTACAGCCAGAACAACTGAGATGCCACACCGGGAGAAGAATGAAGACTGCTCTTACAGAATGGCTGATTAACAATCCATTCTACACATTTTACACACCAAATTTCTAGGAATGAGTATTGATAGCAACCTAATCTGGAATAATCATGTTGACACACTGTCCAATAAGTTAAGTTCATCCTTGTATGTTTTGAAAAGAGCATCAGTGATGATACTACAACCAAAACCGCCTATCATGCATTGTTTGAGTCCTACTTACGATATGGCTTTGCAGTTTGGGGGGCACAGCAGCAGGAAACCTCAACCGAATTCTGAAAAAGCAATGAGGATTATAGTTGTTCTTGGCCCAAGAGAGAGCTGCAAAAATATGTTTACTCGTAAATGTGTTAACAGTCATCTGCCTATACATTCGAGAGGTCATGTTGTTTGTTGTGAATGAACAGCTGCAACGAGGCCATGATATGCACATGTACACCGACCATGCATAAAATATCCCACCTCACACTATACCACACTGAATCATATGAGAAGAAACTGTCATACAAGGGTGTGAAACTTTACAACCTCTTACCAGAAGATCTAAAAGAATTGAACGGGAAGAAATTGAAGACACCCCTGACCACCTGGCTCACTAACATTTGACTCCAAAAATGAATTCCTGTACTGGAGGAAGAGTGAAGGAGTAAAGTAAGCAACTACTGATGGAAAAAAATAAAAATCCTGTGTAAAAATATTGATGATGCCAATGCATTTTTCAATTGATATGTAAATAATGAATTTTGTCTATTGTCTATAAGCTCTGTAAGGTTTTTAATTAATAAAAAAGCAAGACTCTCAGTAGACTCTCTGTTAACCGCCCTGCTCGGGGGACCGGGCATTGGTCGGATTAAAGGTGATTAATTGTGTTTCTAAGGATGTATGGAAATTGTTAAAATTATGAAATAAATAATTTTTCAGCTCAGCAAAAGAGGAATGTGAATGTAAAATACCAATTTAACTAATAAATATAAAATTAAGTGATTTAAAACAGTTTTATTTTATTTTTTTCAATTCTCAAAATGTCCCACAATTTGAAAATACCCGTTAAGGAAAGTATAACCAACTGTATAATTTGTATTTTATTTCAGATTAGTCATATAAAATGGCAGATGTCAATGGTTCCAACAAAGAAGATAGTCAGAAAACTGAAGATTCAAGCAATGGGGCGGTAAGTTTGTTTACCATAACATCTATCTAAAACCGTAGTGTAGTAGGTGGGAAAGTAGTGATAGTAAGGAAAAGCTAGATCAAGGATAAAGTTGACATCTTTAGTAACTATGATATAGCAAATATTTTTGGGAATGTCAAGAGCAAGCTGTTACAGTGCAGATAGTCAACATACTTCTAATTGACATACAGTAGTTCCAAATGTTAAAGCCTAATTTTTAAAATTGTCTACTATGGTTTCTACAAGAGAGTGAATAAGACACAACGTAAGACAAAATTACTTACGTAAAACTCCTTTCATTCAGGGCAAATAAAGGTTAATGTTCAGAACATGTTTTGGTATTTAAAATGCCATCCTCAGCTTCAGACTAAAACTTGATGAAGTTGATTTCTCGTAAATTGTCATGATAATTAATTTTACAATTGAAAGCATTAAAACGACAAAGAAAAATGCTCAAGACATTAAAAACTTAACAACAGGCATTTATATATATATATATTCTTCATAAGTGCCAAATGACTTTTATAACTACCTTAAAAATTGTATAGTTGTGTACTGAATGAATGAGTGTTGGTTTTGCAAATTTTCGTTTTAATTATAAAAAACATTTTCAAGCAAATAGAAATAGTGACTGTGTATAACATGAAAACACAATAAAACAAATAAATTCAAGGAAAAGTTTACAATAAAAATTTTTTTGATATCATATGGTTTTAGGCAGTTGAGTTGAATAATTGTTTATATTTTTATATTAGTAATAACCTATCTGAGATTTAATCATGTAGGAAATTTTGATTTTAAAACCAACTGGTGTGCCAATTCTGAATTTCTTAAAATAAGTTGGTTTCTTTTAAGGTTTTGATGTGGTGGAATTTTGTGGAGGGCTTTAAGTTCATAACAGCCCTCAAAATTTTGGTTGTGGTGAGCTGCATGATTGAAAATTGGCTTTCTTAAATCTTTATGAACCACATCAAAATGGTGTCATTCTAACTCGTAAGTGTTGGAAAGTAATATCCAATTTGTTATGTTGGCACTGGCAGAGGCCAGGTGAGAGAGAAATGATGAAGAAGACAAGATGGCGTATATATCTCATTGTTGGTTTGAGACGTAAAAATGTTTGTTGTGTGTTGGGAAATAAAATATAGTAAAAGTAAAACGTATATTAATTTCAGTAAAAATCCACATTTCACTAAATTAGTAAAATAAAATCTCAACAGGTTATGGGCCCAGAGATAGTGTAAGTGTGGATAGGATTTCGATCGTTAAAGTAAAACGTGGTTTGGCCTGTGTGATACGTAAGTACCTAAAAAAAAAAGACTGTAAAACCATCGTAAAAATGAAGGAGGAGGAAAGTGTTGAAAAACTTAAAAACGTTGAGAATTTCAATGTATGGAAGTTCCAGTTGAAAATAATACTAAAATCTCAGTCTCTGTGGTCGATAGTTGATAGGAGTGAACCGTATAATGACGAATCCAAGGATAAAAAGGATAAAGGATTTGTGGGTGAAACGTGATGCTGTAGCTCAGAAACTGATAATTACCACCATTGAAAAAGGGCCACTTATGCATATCATAAACTGTGAAAATTCGAAATCAATGTTTGACAAATTGTGTAAAATATATGAACGGGACAGTGAACAACAAAAATATAACCTATTACAGGAGTTTTTCAATTTTTCGTATGACAAGAATCTGGACATTGCCACTAACATCAGTAACCTTGAAAATCTTTCTCATAGACTAAAAAATTAAAAAAATGAAATCACGGAGGATATGATAATTTTTTTTGATAATGTGATAATTCTATGTGTAATTCCTGAACAATTCAAGTACTTTATCAGCGCTTGGGAGTCCATGCCAGATGAGAAGAAAACTCTATCTACCCTGACCTCACGACTTATAGCCGAGGAGTGCAGAAATGAAACGAACAATACTGGTACCGATAATTTAGCCTTCAAAACCGAGATAAAATGTTTCAGGTGTAAAATGACTGGTCACATAGCTCGAAATTGTACTAAGAACAGTTTAAGACCAGGAGTAAGTAATAATAGTAGTAATAATGTAAGTGTAAAGAGGTGTTTTAACTGCAATGACATAGGTCATTTTGCTTCACAATGTAGAAAGTAGAAAATTTGCTCAATATGTAAAAAGAACAATCACCTTGAAAAAGACTGTTTTTTAGAAAGAAAGATAAAAATTCAAATCAGGTATCCTTTCTAACCTCAAATAACAATTCTTTTATACTTTATACTTTATACTTTTAACTGAAATGGCGACCTACCCAGGTAGGTATTTTAAGCCAAGTATGAATGAGGAATGAATGTAGGATGATTGTGGCGCGATCTTGTAGTCTTGTTACTGACTAAGGCCGACATGTTCCTTAGACAGGACTGTTAATTAATAGCCCAACAGCCGATGGCAAATAAGGGACCTACAGTTTAACGTGGAATCCGAACCACACCCTCTGAATTACGAATTGGTCTAATTATGAGGATGGTCTTTGTGGATTAACGTAGTATTCAATAGTGCGGACGTTAATACACACAAGAGAACACCACAACCACCGCCATTTCTCACAACTATCCAGTAGGCCTAAGTTTAATTCTAATCCAAATGCTATGATTGAGTTTGTGATTGATTCTGGAGCATCATCACATATGGTTAATAATAGAGAAATTTTAATGGATGTTGAAAAACAAAATGTAGAAATAGGTGTTGCCAAAATGTATCAGTCGATGAATTCAAATTTGAAAGGTAGTGTGATAACTGAAGAGTGTAAATTAAGTGATGTTTTGTATGTTCCTGATCTAAGTAAAAATTTGATTTCTGTGAGTGCTATAACCTCAAAAGGAGGATCAGTAAAGTTTCTAGATGACAGAGTACAAATTAAGAAAGATGACAGTATAATTGAAGGTAATAAATTAGATAACAATTTGTTTTCTGTGAATTTAACTATGAATAATATGCAAGTTAGTCATGTAGCTGTAAAAGATAATGATGCTCTCACATTTCATAGAAAGTTGGGGCATTTTGGTTTTAAAAATATGAGTAAGCTTTTGAATTTGAGTCATGGAATGAATGTAAGAAGTAAGGATATATTGGATACTTCAAGTAAAATTTGTGAAACTTGCATAAAAGCTCGCCAAACAAGACAGCCGTTTAGTAGTATAAGAGTAAGAGCTACTAGGCCACTTCAAATCATTCACACTGATCTTTGTGGGCCAATTGACCCAGTCACTTGGGACAATAAAAAATATTTCCTTGTACTTCTGGATGATTATACTCACTTTGTTATGGTATATTTATTACAACAGAAAAGTGAAGTTTTTGATGCCATTAAAAATTACTCAGCTGAAGTAGAATCAAAATGGAACTTAAAAATAGGTCGTTTTAGGTGTGACAATGGGGGTGAATACACTTGTAACAACTTAAAAGAGTGGTGTAAGGGAAAAGGTATTGTGCTGGAATACACTGTTCCATATTCACCTGAATTGAATGGGAAATCTGAAAGAATGAATAGGACATTAATTGAGAAGGTAAGGGCTCTTTTATTCGACTCAGGGATAAAGAAAGAAATGTGGGGAGAAGCTGTTAGGGTTGCTGCCTATCTGATTAATAGAAGTCCTACTGAAACTCTTGAATGTACTCCGTTTGAAAAATGTATATATTCCTACTGAAACTCTTGAATGTACTCCGTTTGAAAAATGTATATATTCATTGGGTATACTGTAAATGGATAGATATAGGCTGTGGGATTCTGAAGCAAGAAAAATAGTTATTTCTAGAAATGTAGTTTTCTCAGAACAAGCTCAATGTAAAATACAATCTGATGTTAGTAATAAGAGTAAAGTACAAGTAAAAATGATTGATGAAATTCCTGATTGTGACACTGATGATTCTTTAGTAGAAATAGTTGATGAGATAAGAGAAAATTATTGTGAAAATGTAAATCAAGATCAAGTAGGTAATGTGGAAGAAAATGCAGAACAAAACAATGATGTAAGATCTCAAAGAAATAGGAGAATTCCTGTTAGACTTAATGACTATGTATTGCTTACTTATGAGGAAGCTGTAACAGGGAATGATAAGGACTTATGGAAACAAGCAATTGAAGAAGAAAAAATGGCTTTATTGAAGAATAATACTTGGGTGTGTGTTAAGGATAATGATCCTATAAATTCTAAAATAATAAGTAGCAAATGGGTTTTTACTATCAAAGATAGTGGAAAATATAAAGCTAAACTTGTTGCTAGAGGGTTCGAACAAGAGAAGGGAATTGATTACAATGATACATTTAGTCCTGTAGTCAGTAATGCAGCTTTGAGACTTATTTTTGCTATTGCTGCGAATAAATGTTATAAGATTATATGATTAACATGGGAAAAGAGTATGCAGGTTTGCTGCCATGATAAACACATAAATTATGATTTTTAAGCATAAACGGGTGGATATCAACAACATGAAGGTAAATACCAAGGTTAATCCAAATATTGAGTGATATGGGAAGTATTAATTTTTTCTTATCTATAATATTATAAAGAAGAGGTGGTTTCTGTATGTTTGTTTGTGGGTTTGTGTGTTTGTGGGTTTGTTGTGGCAAGTGAACGCAAAAAATACTGAACCAAACAGTTTGAAATTTTACACAAAGACAGATCTTAAACTCATGCAACACATAGGCATACTCATTTCCTTAAAATCCTCTCGGGCTACGCCCTGTGAACGTCCTAAGTTTCAATGTTTACATTTTTAGAAAATGAAAACATAAAATTACTTGAATGTCAACAGCTGTGAACACTAAAATTTGACAGTTCGAGAAGCAGAAGACATGGTTGCTGTAAATACCCTGGGATTCAATGTTTACAGTTTTTAATATCAACATCCGTTTACTTTACATTTTGACAGTTTGGTAAGAAAAAGAGATAAAGTTAATTTTTACTCATAAACTGCTGGATCGAAATTAGTGAATTATTAGTTCGAAATAGTGGAATGGTAGATTTTTAATTTTCTCCCGATGCCTGCCTCTATTACGTTAATGCTTATCCTCTCCCAATATTTGACATATGTTACTTTGTCATGTTTAGATGTATACTTAGACACGTGTTTTGTCATTTTGTAAACAATAAAGAATTAATCATCAATAACTTAAATGTATCTGTAGAGCCTACACCTCTCAGCCTTTTTTACCCGTGCGAAGAACGGGTACTTTGGCTAGTATTCTTAAAAACCTGCCTTTCTTATGGATTAACACCTAATGGACTCCAACCAAAATTCTCACTGGCAGCTCTTCCACCTTCAATGCATCAAGATATTAAAATTCTTGCCATCAAATCAAAACTAGTTTTGAATTGACAAAATTGGTTTTACAATCTCATCAAAATTTAGCTAAAAATTATGGGAAGAAACTAAAATCTTTATATAACACCATGCATGATTGTCTTTTTTCCTGATATAACTAGAGATATTAATATAGTTTTAATGGAAGTTGATAGGTTTTTTCAATTGAAATCCAAAACACTCCTCAAAAAGTTCAATGCATTATGCTTAGGAGCACTACAAAATGGACTGAGTCTTCCTACACCTTACAAAGATATTTTTGATAACTATAGTAAGCCACCTTTATTTGAAATAAAACCTTGTCTGGCAGACTTATTTAACCTGCCAAAACCAAATGCCAATGTGGTACAAAACTCATCACTACCAAAACCAAATTATAGTCTAAAACAGGATCCATCGGCAAAAAATATTCCTCCTTTTAATCAAACTGAAACTATCGTTGAAAATCTGTCCTCGTACAAAACAAATAAAGAAGAAAACTTGGTACTGTATTATCAAAAGGTCTAACATTTTCGCCCACTCCTTCATTTAATCATATAAAATTAGTATCTGACTCTCTGAAATTCGCTCAACACATAAGAAAAAAGTATCACTGTGAAAAAAATTCAACTCAATTTGATACCGGGAACAAAATACCATCCTCACTTGTAAAATTCAAAGAAAGCACATGGGAACCAGATACATTACCACCGGACCATCCAATTGAACAATTTATAAACATCATAACATTAAATTTATCGGATCCTTCCTTCCCGGATACTTGACCAAAATCTAAGAACCTTACTAACGAAGAATATAAAGCAATAAATTCATTACAGCGTAACAAAATAATTGTCATACTTCCTGCAGACAAAGGTAACAGTGTAGTAATCCTCAACAGAAGTGATTACATAAATGAATGCAATTGGCAGCTAGAAGACTCAAATACCTACAAAGAAATGCAAGAAGATTGTTCTATAAAGTACAATGAGGAAATTCAAGAGTTTTTAGACAAGTGTGGTCCAAATGAACATCTTTCAGTAAAAACAATTCAACTCCTAACTCCAAGTGTACCTAAAACTCCAGTGTTTTACACACTTCCCAAAATTCACAAGTCTGCAAGACCTCCAGGAAGACCAATTGTATCCAGCATCGGGTCACCTACAGAACGAATTTCTGCTTTTGTAGATGAACATTTACAACCTTTGGTTAAATCTCTGCCATCCTACATCAAGGATACAAGTGACTTCCTCGATAAAATTTCTGATATCAACTTACCTCAAAATTCTGAATTAATGCTTGTAACAGTTGACGTTGAATCATTATATACAAATATTCCCCACGTAGATGGTCTGAAGGCTGCTAAACACTTTCTTAATTCTAGACCAACGAATTCTTTACCTTCTACTAATTTTTTAGCCGTTCTTATTCAAATGATTTTAACAATGAATAACTTTAAATTTATGGACAAAAATTACCTCCAAATCAGAGGTACAGCAATGGGTACTCGAATGGCTCCATCATATGCTAATTTATTCATGGGTCTAGTTGAGCGAAAATTCTTATCTCAAAATCCTTTAACTCCTCTTATTTGGTTAAGATTCATTGACGATATTGTTTGGCAGCTTGGTATTAGCTCTTTACAAAACTTTTTACAAAAATTAAATCAATTTAGTGGTTTGAAATTTACTTGGCAGTTTTTTTAGACCAACGCTAGTCCTCGGTTTACTGCAGGGAATTTTCACCGGGAAAGTTGACAACGGCCACGTGCGCTATGCCTGCCTGGCCGATCCACACTTTTGCGGATTATTAGTCTATATTTTTAATGAGTTGTAATTATAAAGTTTCAATTGTTGTACTTTCTGTACAGAGAAGTAAAATTAGAACATTGGATGTCATTAGACAACCTATATACAGTCTCAGTTCTACAGAAAACTGATTTTCATTGGGTTACTCAGATTGTGGTTCTTGCTGTTAAGACAAAAGACAGCAAGAGACCTAACAGTCTTAACAGCAAGAAGATCTCTGGTGTAAGAAAACAAGTTATAATAACATGATTGTTATTATAACAACAGTTATAATATTATTGAACAACAGTTATTGTTATTATAAGAACAAATTAAAAATGATTTTTTAATTTGTTCTTCAAGTACAACCCATTAGAATGTTACTTTACATGTTGTGAAAATGTGAATACATTTACTCGTCCATTTACTCATTTATTTACTCCTTAGCAATGTCCACTTTCTTCATATGCAGGTTTTCTGCTGTGGTTTTTATTACTCCACTTTTGAACTCCACACTAAGAGCCAACAACTTGTTAATCAAAATCACAAACGAAACACTGCTACTATATGCAATATGATCTTAACACTGCGATAGATGTGCACCTTCTAGTAATATTATGTGCGGTGGGTGGAAGTAAGGGAAATTCCGCTCGGGTGGCCTAGATAAAAATAAAATGAATAATACAGAGGTCTGGACCGTTGGAATACGTTATATAGAGGCTGTGTTCGTTATATAGGGGTTTCTTACTTTGGGTATTCGCTATACAGCGGTAAGAAAATTACTAACAAATGCACAAAATATATAACATATATGTTATATAGAGGGTATTTCGTTTGTTATATAAGGGTAAATTTTCTATTGTGTTATATGGTGTTTTCAAGGGGATTGAAAAATTATGTTATACCAGGTAGTACGATACATTGAGGTTCGTTATATGGGGGTTCCACTGTGTTATTTAATTTACTACACAAGATTTGAACCTTTAAAACCCTATCCAGTAAAATTCATAACAAGTGACTATTTGAAGTGTCAACGTTTTTCCCGTTGACACTTCATATGTTAATATGAAACTAATGAAAGAATAATATTAGAAAATTTTCAGATAGACCTAAACCAGTTTAAAAAATGCAAATCGTTAACATAAAGAACGTTAAGGCTACTAACTAATTTGTATTCTGATTTGGATTAAATTCAATCATACTATAAATAACTATTTAACTATTATTTAAATTTACCTATGTTAGCACTTTTCAACATTCGGTAATGAAAAAAAATTTAAGGGTACCGTAGTAAAATTGTTCAAAATTTATTGAGGATTTTGAATTTAACATTACAGTAGAACTTCGCTAATCCGTCACCTGCAGGACCGGGGGTATGGTCGGAACAACAAAAAGGTCGGATTATCAGAGGAACTCGTATATTAACATAAATACCCCCGTCGCAGCAGACCTGCGTACTCAGCGAATTTTCAAATCAATAATATAATAATAATAATACATGACAAGTTTGGTCAAAATCTGTCGATAAACATGAGAATTTTTGCCTATTCTCCATAAGATTAAAATGGGAAAGAGTGAGTAGGTTTGCTGCTGTGAGGAACACTGAAAGTAGCCATCTATACCATCAAAAATTTTATTTTTAACATTTATACCAACTTTCATCAACATCTGTCCATAAATATAGGAGTTTGCCTAATCTCCATATGATTAACATGGGAAAAGGGTATGCAGGTTTGCTGCCATGATAAACACATAAACTATAATCTTTTAGTACAAATGTATGGATCTCAACCACATGAAGCTAAAAATCAAGTTTCATCCAAAAATATTAGATAATAAGTGAAAAATTAATTTTTTTAATCCTCCATAAGATTAACATTGGAGCCTCAAAAATACAACGTACTGTGTTTAGATTTTTTTATATCTCGGTAACCGTTGAAGATAGAGAAAAACTTTAAGGAACTCAATTGTGTAGTTTTTTAAGCTGATTCTAATGGTGAAATATAAAATTAGAAATTTTTAAAAATTACATGTGAAAAACGCAAAAAACCCCATTTTGGGGTACAAAACCCCCCCAAACTACCCGTTCCCATTGACCGATATGTCTGGTTTACGAACTCGTCCGAGCATTTGTAGGAATACACGTCTCTACCAAATTTGGTCTCGATCGGACCTTTTTTACGAGAGTTATCGTGTTCACAGACACATATATATATATATATATATATATATATATATATATATATATATATATACATATACATTTTTTTAATCTCTGATTAAAGAAGAAAAAATAACGTCTGTGTTTTAACTTTTTTTATATCTCGGTAAACTGAAGATAGAGAAAAACTTTAAAAACTGTGTATCGAACAAGAAATATAAAATTAAAATTTTAAAAAATTACATGTGAAAAACGCAAAAAACATTTTTAAAAACACATAACACCCTCATTGACCGTATCTGGTTTCAACTTGAAGAGTTGTAGGAAACAATTCTGTAAATTTGGTCCGTCGGACCTACGAGAGATCGTGCCAGACACAATATATATATCCACATATATTATTATATATCGAATATATATATATATATATATTAATTTATAAAAAAAATTTTCGACTATTGTTTTTTTTTAAAAAAAAAATAAATCTCGACCTGATGAGACCTACGTTAACCCCCTATGGTTCGCCCAAACTTACTGTATCGAACAAAGAATATTGCATCAAGATTTTATAAAAGCTACTGTACTGATGAACGCTACAGGAAGCCTAAAACATTAAATAAATAACACATATACACACTCATGATGTTACCTGTCGATGCGTCATCGACAGGTTTCAACTTGAACGGAGTTGAGGAAACAAATTCTGTAAATTTCCGCTAGCGTGTCGACTAAGCGAGGAGAAGCCGCCGAGGACGAATTAGCGGAAGTCTGTTATGCCGACGGGCACGGTCGGAACAACCTAGGAGTTGGATCATCGGAGGTCGAAGTTTCGAGGTTCTACTGTATTTTTAATTAAAAAAAATAATGCTCGTTATTGTTTTTTAAAAATAAGATAATCTCGACCTGATGTCACGTTAACCCCCCCTGGCCCCCTAGGATTAAGTATGAGTCCAAAACCATTGTTCTTTTTAGCCGAGATCAAGCTCCTTGCACTAGAACTTGACTTGTGAAGCCGAGTCCATCCGTCTGCGCTCGGGCATGGGTAACCCCAAGCTCGTGAAGCCGATTTTAGAACTGCGGCACAAAAAACCTGTTATAACTGGATTTTGCACTCGGGCTTAAGATAAATTCAAGTTTTGATTGACTTAAGAGGTGTTCATTTTAATTTGCCCTCTTGTCTTTTCACTCATTTGAGGAAAAACTCTTATATAAGTTTCTGGCTGGATTATTATAGTATTTGTTATAAAGCTCTTTAAATACATCTTAATAAGTTTTATAAGGTACCACTTTTTTATAATTATTATTATATGCTCTAGGAACTCAATGGATCAAAGATAGGAGACGTTACTACAGAATCTCAAGAAGAAAATAAATCTGATAATGTAAACCCTACAGTCCAACTGGACCCTGAAACAAGAGCAAAAAAGATTAAAAGACAAATTGAGGTAAAATGTTATTAATATATAAAATAGGCTATCTTATTTATTTATAAATTGTAAAATGTGATACTCTAATACATAATTTGAAAAATTTAGCTGTTTTTGAGAAAGATGGAATTTTTAAAAGATTTTAGGAGCAAACTGCAATTAAATTAAATACCTCTGTAGTAGCAGATATGTAAATTTCTATTGACTATCTTACCACGTTCGCTGCTAAAATGCATGCAATAGGGAATGGCAATTGATGAAAAACAGTGAAGAAGTGCCAAAAAAACAGCATTTACAGCTTTTTTTTGTGGCAGCAATCGTCGGCGCCCGCACCTGGGAACATTCTTTGATCACCCCACACACGTTTTAAAACTCACTGTTATAAGTCAAAAACATATTTATTTGATTTTAAATCATAATACCCCTGTTGCAGCAGACTTGCTTACTCAGTGAATTTCCAAACAAATAACATAATAATAATAATAATATATGACAAGTTTTACCATTATCTGTCAATAAACATGAGTTATTTGCCTATTTTCCAGAAGATTAACATGGGAAAGGGTATGCAGGTTTGCTGCTGTGAGCAACACTGAAAGTAGGCATTTCTAGCGTAAACAATTTTTTATTTTGACCATTTATATCAAGTTTTATAAACATCTGCCCATTAATAAGAGTTTGCCTCATCTCTATATGATTAACATGGAAAATGAGTGTGCAGGTAAGCTGCCATGATAAACACATAAACTATGATTTTTAAGCATTTGAAGCATAAAATCTCAACCACATGAAGGTAAATATCAAGTTATGTTCCAAATATATTGATTGATAAGTGAAATATTAATTTTTCCTTATCCTCCATAAGATTAAGTACCTGGTGACCGAGCTTCGTTCGGATAGAATAACATATGTATTACACAAGTTAATTAGCAAAATCAAAACAAATTTATTGCTCAATGAAAACATTTATGTGATCTAAATAAAACTGATTTCATACACCTTAATTACTATAGCATAAACACTGAACATAAATATAGTCCCCGGATGGGGATCGATCTCACATCCTCCATAACGTGAAACCTGCAAGCTAGCCACTGCTACGGCGTCAGCCAAATTCAGGACGTATTTTAAGGGTTTTGGGCTAACCTCAATTGTTTTAACTGATCTTATACTGTATTATTTAATTATTCATTCAGTTATTACTAGCCTGTGATCAACTTATTTTGTTGTAAAAGGAATGATTGAAAAACAAAAGAGAAATTTAATTTACACCAGTTAATTGGTTTGTTACAGTGGCTTCAAGCAATATAATGAATACGTTTTCTATCAAAACACGAAATAATTATGGAAAAACCTTTCTCTGCTTTTATTTTGCACAGTTATTTTACTCTTTAGTTTTTACAAATTGTTTAATAATTTGATAATTTTTCATTAATACATAAAATAAATATTTATGCAAAACCTCTATTCACATATTGTTACATCATCTTTAATCAACAACTGTGAAACAGTTACAGATGTTTTGATTTATATTGTTTACATTTTGATTCTCCATAAGCGTAATGTTAATTTTTTAGATTTTAAGCTTAATATTACAAGAAAAATGGAATTTTCCTGGACATCTATCCTAGACCTATCTAGAACTTTTCTACTCAGAAATTAGTTATTTTCAAAATTTAGAGCCGTGTTCAAGATACGTATGCAAATATATATATATATATATATATATATATATATATATATATATATTTCACTATTTAGTTCATGAAATAGGGCTACTAATATAATTATCTTTAAATAAGTCAACCAAGTACCCTTAGAAAACATTTTAATTATTCCTTCGACACGTTTCGGGATTCATCCCATCATCAAGAAGTACAAATGTTTAACCTGATTTGATAATCTAATGTTTTCTAAGGGTATTTGGTTGACTTATTTAAAATATATACAAACCTTGCTCGTATTATAGTATTGGATATTGGAGCCCCAAAATACAACGTACTGTGTAGATTTTTTTGTCTCGGTAACCGTTGGAGAGAGAGCTAAACTTTAAGGAACTAAATTGTGTAGTTTTTAAAGCTGATTCTAATGGTGAAAGATTAAATTAAGGAAAAATTTTAACTGCATATGAAAAACACAATGTTTACATAATCATATTTTAATAGAAATGTGTGAATCAAAAACTGATACCACCAAAAATGAAAGAAATGTACCTCGCCACAAGCGCAATAATAAACACAGGCAACCACAGGAGTGCTAACAGCTCCCTGCCGTATTTAGCAACAATGGAATGGTGGCAGCGATCGTTGCCATACGCACCTCAGCAGAGGCCGGCTGGCAGCAATCGTTGCTGCCCGCAGCAAACTTGTTAAAAATTATTTATTCAAAGTATTCTTTCCCATGTTAAAGCCAAATTCCAAATTTTACCAAACTATGTTTTATTTAAGATGAAATGTAAAATTGTTTGCATACATTTTAAGAACTCAGCTTTACGCTTTATTCAGCTTGATGAAGCAGAATTAAGTTTGATACTCCATTTTTAGTTGAATGACTTGTTTTTGAGTTTAAAGGACTACTCAACTAAATATGCAAAATATGAAGATAAACTTGTGAAAGTTAATCAAACATGGTATTACTTAAATTGGATGAATTTTGAAGGTTTAGAAAGCAAATCTTATAAATTTTTATTTTATGCAATATATTGTTTGTTTTCAGTATTATTTTGGTGATTTCAATCTGCCAACCGACAAATTTCTTCGGGAAGAAGTGAAAAAGAAGGAAGGCTGGATACCGCTAGAAACAATGGTCAAATTCAAGCGGTTGGCAACTCTTACAACAGAGCCGTCTGTAATTGTGGAGGCTTTAGAGAAATCAGAGCTTATCCAGGTACCATTGCTTTATAAAAAACCTTATTTTTGCAGCATTCCTCTTACCCTATCCAGGATGCTTGAAAGTTATCTTTCCAACATTAGGACATTTTTATTCTCTTATTTAGGGTGGTTTCAATGTGGTTCAACGGACGCTATTTGTTGTGTAAAAAATTTCACTGCTGCAGATGGATTTCGTCCGATACATGCACGGTGTGTAACAGCGTTATGTGCTGTTATATGTTTGATGAAATATTTAAAATTGATACTATATGCAGCATGTTTCTATGAGATGAGCAACATTTTAATGCTGTTTCCAAACAAGAAATGGTTGTGGCAAAGATGGAGATTTTGTTAACCCTCTATCTGGCAAACGACTACTGACAAGTCGTTTATGCATACGTTTTTTCAATTGCTTATTTCTAGAAAAAATCTTAACTGCAATTAGCTTTGCTATACACTCGACTCCCTCTAATCCGGACACCTCGGGACCTCTGTCCAGATTAAAAAATTCCGGACCATCCGGTGGTTTATATATATACATATATATCCAGGTTTTGAAATTTAAGAAATTTAAGTTAAAATACACTGTGAAAATGAACTAAGTTTCGAAACACGTGTCGTGTATAATGTAAGAAATAAAATGTTTAAAGTGAGCACAAGTTCTTTTAATTTAATAATAATATACATATATATATATATATATATATATATATATATATATATATATATATATATATAGAGGTGTTCATTGAAGTCGGGGTGATTATTTTGCGGGGTGATAGTACTCATCAAAATAAGCAATGAATCACCAATAGCTATTTGTCGAAAAATCCTTCGTTTAGCCTCTAGCCGCCATTTTGTATTTTTTACAAAAAAACGTTTTATATCAAGAACTATTTAAGATACAGAAACCAAACTTTGCACACATATTTATTGGTCAAAGTCACAAATAGTTTCAAAGTATCATTTAATTTATCATGCACCACCGCGGAGTGGCCGTGGCTAAGAAGCGGAGTTCAGCTGGCACCACGCAGCTTCTTTGTCTTTGTAATGTAACATTAAACCTGCATTTTATTTTCTCGGCTATCTGTGGACAGATTTCGATTACTAAAGTACCGTTCGATTTAAAATTAAAATTGCAATCTTTTTTGTATCTTGTAAAAATTTTGTAAAGTTTATGGTTTCCTTGTTATTTTATAGAGGTGTGCGGATAGTGAATTATTTTTTCGGATTGGATAGCTCAAATTCGGATCGGATA
Organism: Nephotettix cincticeps; assembly: GCA_023375725.1. Lineage (NCBI taxonomy): Eukaryota > Metazoa > Arthropoda > Insecta > Hemiptera > Cicadellidae > Nephotettix > Nephotettix cincticeps. The sequence continues at coordinate 39,185,375 of CM041786.1, forward strand.
GTTTGGGTTTGGATTGGATAGTTTTCGGATTCGGATACTTGCAATAACAAAGTGAAATCAGACTTATCTAAGAATAAATTAGGAAAAAATCAATAAAATGTTATCATAATTATTAAATAGTACATAAAAAATCATAAATTCTTCATAGGATGAACAACAAAACTAAAATTTTTACTTCACTGCATTTAAAAGTACCAGTAACAAATTTTAATATGGCGTAATTCACAAATTAAATCAACAGAAACCTTATAATTCGCCATTAAATGACATCAATTTTCTACTAATTCGTCAATTCATTCTACTAATCATCAACTAATTCTCAATTTTATTTCACGATTCAATTATTTTGTTTATTACAATGATAAAAACAAATCACCATTAACAAAGAATCAAGATTTGACAGACGACGTTGGCTCGATGCCATTGGCTATCTGCAATATCGGCAGGGGCAGTGACAGTGCAGCTACTATCAATTCAATTGTTCTTTATTCATATTTGTACAGCAAGAATATATGAATGGTGTCAGTTTGATACAGTATTACAATATTTATCTTATCTACAAACATTGAAAATTATAAAGATAAAAAAAGAAGAAAAAAAGGGAATAAACAGCT